>CM076986.1:15272071-15467071 GCA_039105355.1 Benthosema pterotum
GAGAGCGTAAAAATGAAACCAAATGGACCCTTGCGGGTCCATTTGGTTTCATTTTTACACCCTCAAGAGTTAAAATATTCATCATGTGAATTATCCCAACTTAGTCTACACAACTAGAGAATGTAGAAGATTAATGGTCATTTTGATCTGTATGTTCCAGGCGAGCATCTAGCACATTCTAGTGCATTTTGGAAGTGCCACTAGTGCATTTTGGATCTTGCCCAGGCCACTAGGTGGCGCAGGCCACCGGGAAAACTCCCTGTACTCCAGATGGCCAATCCGCCCCTGCCTTTGGGGGTCCCTGGTGGGCCCCTGGACCAGATGTTGAGAACACTGACCTAGAGATGACATTACGCTCTGCACCTGCTCTCTGCCTTTGTCTCGGGATAAGAAGTGTTTTCGCCACATTAATCAAGTCAGATTATCTGAACAGTATTCTCTCTCCCTCCTTCACACTTTCTCTCTCTCTCACGCACGCACACGCACACACACACGCTGCACGCACATAAGCACACATCCTCAGGGGAAAGACACTTGCTGATTTGTACTTTTGCACTCAGGTTGCACGTCGGGGGTATCGAAAACATCTGCTATTTCCGGCACGCTGCATTGACGCGCAGCGAAGTGTAAGTGAGCTTAACTCCTAAACACACACACACTCAAACGTCACTGTACGTCACACTAGTGTCTGAGCAAATACTGACTGTCTATTCTAAGTCATGAAGATAAGAGTGCCCATCAGGGGCGTATCTAGGCATGGGCATGAGGGGGCAATGCCCCCCTAAATGACCAGACTGCCCCACCAAACACGATGGCATGCATAACAAACCAAGATATGTCAAATTAAAGTGCTTATAAAATGATTTGAAACTATATGGGCCCTATTTTGATTGTCTTAAGTACCAGGTCTTAAGTCTTGAGTCAAAACTTGGAGGTGTGGCAAAGCTGTTTGGCTGTTTTTATTGGCCAAACAGCTTTGCCACACCTACAAGTTTTGAAAATGGAACCAAATGGACCCACAAGGGTCCACATTTGGTTTCATTTTTCGCTCTCAAAGAGTTACACCTTGTTAACCAACTTCATCATTTAGCCTGGGGACCACCTGGAATCCTCTCCGGGACCACTGGTGGTCCTCGGACCACCTGTTGAAAACCCCTGCACTACGGACATCCCTGGATGAATCAGAGTGAGTCAGATTGAGGCCAGACTAATTTAAATCAACCATAACTAGTCAGATCTGGCCCAGAACAGCTCTATTATTAATTAGTGAAAACGTCCTGGAAGTGATGCAAAGATCATCCCCATATGGCCTGTGATCTGGTCTTGAACGTCACTGGGGACGCTGGTTACAGTCACTCACTATGGCAAAGCTATTCAGTGGCATCGCCTTTAGTGGAGAGGATTTGCGTTGGTTGAAATCAGGTGATATTCTATGTCACTAATTTGTCCAGGACCTGACCGTGTTTGCTGGGCTTACTTGAACACAGGTGATATACTGTATATACTGAATAAAATGCACGTTTGGAAAATAGGACATTCAGTGCTTTTTTTCCATGTACAGTACAACCCACACATGCACGTCGCACATGCTGTGCGAACCCTGTGCCTGAAGCCCCTGCATGGCAGCATCCCCCGCACACAGCATACGGGGGGTGGATTTGGGGATAGAAGTCACTGAGCAAAGCGTATGATGTGGCTGTGGCATCGCCTGCAAGCCCTGCCTGCGTGTAACCAACGCACCCGTTGGTTCTGAGACGGGAATGTGCTGTGCTGACTGGACCAGTGGGATGAAGCCGTCTTTCTGTGGCTTGTACAAGTGATGCTTAAAGGAGAATTCCACACCAAAACACATTGGGCATCCATCTACCTTGGTTGCTGTGACATGATACATACAGTAATGGCCTTGATTTTTGTCATAGATGCCCCACTCAACATATGAAATGTCAGAACAGGTCAGCTCTACAGTATAGATCAGCGGTTTTCAACCGGTGGTCCGACCACCAGTGGTCCTTGAGAAGGTGGTCCCCCGGCTCCCCAGGCATACTCATCATCTGAATTAGCACCACTTAATTAAGAAGTTTACACTGTTTTGTTGGCAAAATTCAGCCTGTAATTGTGGGCAAAATCAAAATAATTCTTTAATGTTAGGTCTTTGGTGTGAAAATGTAATCAAATGGTGGTCCGTGGCTCAAATGCTGAATAAATTTGTGGTCCCTGGAGTAAAAAAGGTTGAAAACCCCTGGTATAGATCTAAGGCAGCGTGGGGCAGTGTCTTGAGTGTACAGGGTTTGATGAGGGCCCTGGTTGGGCCTGGCAGTCCCACCGGCACACAAACCTGCATTTAGTTTTGTTCTCCCTCTAAGTTTATCCCCCCCAAAAAATAGCTTGTATACAGTATATCTCAGCAAACATAAATGTCTAAATTGTAATGGCAAGTGAGCTGTGATCCGTGTTGGGAAACTTGACTTTTAGAAGTCGTTTGTTATGTTACAGGATATAGCAGCATATGGTCTTCCTCGGGGGGGTAGGGGGAGTACAATAACCCAGCGAGGGGCTCGTATACACAATTCTCCGGCGGTGTACTGCACGACCACATAACAGGAGCACGATAAGACATGATAAACAATCTAACCCAATATCCTCTTTCATTTAGCCACCATGCTAGAGCCTCCTCCACGCTCCAGGCTCTGAACTCATGGGCCTCCATCTGAAACATCTGTGCTTCAGTTAGGATGCTTCCAGATACAGTATAGCATGCCTATACACTGGCTCTAACCCAGGGGTGGGCAATTATTTTTCCCATTGGGCCAAACGAGATATAGAATTTATTGTAGAGGGTCGGGCCAAAAGGCTGTTCTCCGTAACATTAATTTAATTTCTATATAAAGCCCACACAATATAAAGCACCCACAACGTCCCCAACGGGAATCGAACCCAGGACATTTTAGCTGTGAGGCGAGAGCACTAACACTGTGCTCTCGCCGGCTGTAACCCGATGGCTGTCTGTGTGTGTGTGTGTGTGTGTGTGTGTGTGTGTGTGTGTGTGTGTGTGTGTGTGTGCGCGCGAGCACGCGTACGTGTGCACGTACGTTTGTGTGCGCGGCAAGCCTTCATTTGTGAGGGAGTGGAACAGGAGAGCACAGTGTAATTGCTTTTGTCTCCAATTATGGGAGAGTGCATGCTGGTGGATGAGCTGCTGGGTTGAGTGCCAGCAGGTTTTTATGCTTTGTTTTTGTCTACAGAAAAAAAATAAAAATAAAAAAAGAACAGGAAACACTCTCATCAAAGGAGTTATTTTTAAAAGTTCCATTTCACAGGTGCAAAAAGAGAAGTGCCGCTGTCGCATATAACAGATGGCGGCATAAGAGGGAGGGTGTCTGGGTGTTTCTGGGTGTTTTTACGAGAGGTGTTTCTCCGCGACGTCCTCTGTGGCACCTAAGAGGGCATTTACAGAGGGGGTGGGGGGTGGGTGGGGGTTGACACGACACCTGCGTAAAATTCTCGCTTGTCGCGGTTTTGCCGCGCCCTCGTGTGCGAAGAGGCGCGCGTTAATGTGTCGCGCAAAAGAAAAGCCTCACACGTTTCGACTTGAGCGCCGCAAGTTTGTGAGCGCCTGACGTGTGCATGACACACGCATGTATGCATATGTATTTGGGAGTGTGTACAAAAAAACACAGGGGGGTGGGGGGGGGGGGGTGGCTGGCAAGTACAGACCTGGAAAAACTACTTCAGTTACAGTATGAATGCCGCAGTGTAGGACAATCTTCTACTCTCTGTTGGGAGTAGAAGTCCTGTATACCAAAAAGAGTAAAAGTCTCTTTAAAAGAGTAAAAGTCTCTTTATAAAAGTATCTGCATCAAAATCACACTTATAAAAGGTGCTAAAAATAAATGTACTCACATCGCAGAATTTCCCATTTCACAAGTTTTAAAGGCGTGGAAAATCTTTCAACAGCTGAGAGGTTGGATATGGTAAATGTAGCCTATGTCATCTAATAATCTTCAAAGTAAACTAATAACTAAAGTTTTCAAAGAGTAGAAATTGAAGAGGAAGTGCCGTGATTTCTGTATTTTTTGTGCATGTTCAATATGTGACAGTACTTCATTGACCCCTTGTGTTTTCTACTGTACAGTATGTGCAACAATGTCTTTCCTTTGTATGTATAGAGAGTTTCTTCCTGCGGGGCTGAAATCTTTCCAGTCAAACAGTAATTTAGTGACATCACATTATCAACAATAAGACCTGATTATCATGGCACTCCATATTCAAAGAAAATTAAAAATACTCGGTACAGTACTGCAGTTATTTTCTAATCCTGGACACATTAGAGGCCAAAGCTGATTGTGGGAAGGGGAAGGACACTGAAACCCATAATAACCACTCCCTGAGGCTGAGTAACATATACTAATGGCGGTCACACGTCCTTATGGGATTTGGTGAAAAAAAAAATGCAGAGGACAAATATCATGTATGTGAAAAAATACAGAGAGGAAAAACAAACATATAAAAACTAGTAGAGAAATACATCTAGCGACAGACAGTAACCTGGTTGTAATGAGAGGGAAAACACTTGCCTGCCAAGTGAACATTTAAATTGCATAATAATGCTTATAATTAAAGATATACAATTTTATCATTGAAACAAATCTCAAATTAAATATATTTATTACATGGCTCGAATGAATGCTCCAATCAGAAGCCAGCGTTCTGGTCACGTGAACGGTAACATATTTACACTATAATTCACTGCTCCGCTCTATATCGGGCCGCTGCATAATCAAGGTCCCAAAAGTGCAAACAGCTGTGTCTAATATAAATCTGCGGTGCGCTTCCGCATTTAGTTCCAGCACGCCGTTAGCGGGTCCATTTGGTTAGCTACGTATTTGGTTATTTACATGCCGTTTACATGCCAATCAGGTAATGGATATTATAACTCTCGAGAGAGTTTCATGTTTATGTTGCGGGTCCATCTCTTTATCCTCTCAAAGAGTTGCATCTGGATAACTAACTCTCCGTCATTTAGCCTGAGGACCACCTGGAACCCTCTCAAGGACCACTGGTTGAAAACCACTGATGCAAGCCATGTAATAAGATAACACCCTTTGAACTAGTGAACCCTTCGAACAAATCACCGGTTCGCCGGGTGTTATCCCTTACATACTATATATTACGGCTGGCATATTTGTCACATAACCGAATCCCTGAATTTCAGCACGCAAAGCCTGTTCTACTGTACATACATGTATGTTTTCTATTTAAAGCTGGCGGGGGGTACATCTCATTTTTGTGGAAAAGCCTTGAATTCACAGTTCACAGTTTGAAAATCAATAACTTCTCACTCATAGGCAATACAATAGGGGTGTAACCACTTATTATACTCATGGGGAAGTGAAGAAGTGATACAACTTAAAATACCATAATTTCATGGAAAAAGCTTCATTGTGGAAAAGGCTTAAATTGTAAACTACTAGTAATTGGTAAACTACCCACAATTACTTTAAGCAATCTCCAGTAATGTTTCTGGTTTATAACAGTATGGTCCCCAAAATTCCCCAAAATATTCTCTGTTATAATTAAAGGTAATAAAGGCAACTTTTTTTTAGCCAAAAATCAAAATAGATAGATATGTTTTGCCTAATCACCCTCTATGTTGCTTCTACTTTGATGCTGCTGCTGTTTCACTACAGACAGATACTTGCTTTGTCCTTCAGATGGTCGAACAAATCATGAAAACAAAACATTCGTCAAGCTCGGACAAGATGGTGCTAATGCGTGAGGGGGAGAGGGTTGTGTGGGGGATGAGGCAGCGTTTTAGCCAATCAGAGCACAACAGTCTCCAGCAGTTTCATAATTAGCCAATAGAGTGGGGGAAGTGGAGTTAAGATTCTGTTTTTAAACAAATCTGTTTACAAACAGTATTTGTACACACTAAAGTTGCCTCTATTACCTTTAAAAACAAACACTGTGCGATTATGTTTACAGTCACATTCAAAGTGGGTAGATTTGAAGCGGGTAGAATAGCAAGCACCCATTATATCACCCATGAAAACTAGCTCTAAATCACCAGGAGAAAGGACGAGGTTATTTACATATTGGCCTAAATAAACCGTATATTCATTATTATCTCTTTGCATCTCTTGATGAAAAATGAATGAAAGAGCAAAATGCGACTGCACCAGAGGGCCATTATGTGATGTCTTCCCACTACACTGTATATTCATTATGCCAAAATGGCTGTGACTGCTGCGCCTGTAGCTGAGCTGTACAACAACAGCAAGAAACACTCCCAATGCAAATCCAAACTGTGTCACTTAGCAAAACACCACAGCCTCAGAGTATCCTAAATTGCCCTATGCAGCCATACTGTAGATATTCTAGAACAGGGGCGGATCTAGGCATGGGCATGGGGGGCAATGCCCCCCCTAAATACCCAGTCTGCCCCCCCAAACATGATGCAAAACAACCCAAGATGTTTCAAATTAAAGTGCTTATATTTAAAATGATTTGAAACACTACTACTGCTACTAACTACAATTTTGGCACCACTAAACCAACAGCATTTCATCATTGACAACAGAAAACTCTCTGAATCAGACCTTTAGCTTTATGCATGCTGTGTGTCTGTTGCAACTTCAACAACAACTGATGTATTGATGCTTTACTTGCCTAATAAAAGTCCTGTAAGAGAAAATGGTATGGAGGCGCCCCCATACCATTTTCTCTTGCCCCTCCAACATGTTTCTTGCCCCCCCAAACGGGACATGTTACGTTACGACATGTTATTAGAAATGTTTTTAGTGAGATATGAATCTTCTTGTCAGGTGCTCCAGGTTAACATTAATTGCATTTGGTTGAGCTTCAAAGGGCTAATCTGGATCTGTTCAGCAACACGCAGCTCCAAACCTGAAGTTCATTAGATCGCTCAGATTCATCAAAGGATTTAAGAGAAGTACTAGATAAGTGTTCCCAGTCAAATCTAGGATAACTCACTTCAGCACGGGAGTGTTTTCTTTCAGAGGCTAAATTAATTTATTGTAAACTGTAGCTTGTTATGGCTGTGGCTATAAACAGGCAACTGTGTGCACACGTGCGTGTGCATGCACGCATGTGCGCGTGCACACACACACACACACACACACACACACACACACACACACACACACACACACACACACACACACACACACACACACACACACACACACACACACACACACACACACACACACTCATATATAATAGCCTACAGTAACATAGCTGCACAAAAATATTATATACCCTAATCCTCTTCCACAGTATGTCCATAGGCACCATCAAGAAAAACAGCACATATATGCCTTAGAAAACACTGCATTAATTACGTAGCTAGTATGTAGCTGTTGCCTGATATAGAACACCCTCATTACAAGGTCAGTCCTCAAAGAAAGTATAGAGTCCACAGAGTCTTTTTGTCCCAAATGCTGCTCCTTAAATCAATCTATCAACTTGAGCTTGGAAAATGAATGCTCTGCACTTGCGACAGTTGAAGACTGTTGCGACATTGAGGGGTCCGAAACTGAGCGCTTGAGTGCCATTCCTGCAGCCTGAATAGGGAAATGCATTGTTTTCAGCGAGGGCAGAACAAATAAGAGCTATAAAGCATGCGGGCAGTAAAGTCTCTAATGTTTATGTTATACTTTTAGCACAAAACACACTAAAATAAAGGGATTTAAAACTGGTCCTAATTCAAGCTGGAATGTTGCCTGAATCCATTTGAGTCCATTGGGTTGACTGGGGCTGCGGGGAAGAGGAGCGACTGCAGGTTGCCCATTTCTAAGCTATTTCATTCACAAAAACAGGGGCTTGCCAGCTGATTTGCACCACCCCCTCCCCCTTCTGGGCCCTAGGGACGGCGCTGGGACCTGGTGCAGCACACCGCCTGCACCAGCGATATCACCGCCACTGCTCCATATCCCTGATGGCTTTCACTGCATATATCACCCTGCCATATTGCTCTCCATTTACTGTCAGCCTACACTGTGATTGTGTCCCTGTGGGGGCTCCATCCTTTTATTACTAACTAACTGTGGATCCCAGACCAATTTGAATGGGTCATGACTCGAGTAAAATTCCCCCCCACACACACAAATGTTGGTAAAGTTCACAAACTGCATATTAGGGATAAACCGAGTATTGGCAAAGGCTCAATATCGGCTTCGTTATGCAGAATTTTTAATTGTATCGGTGCAAAAAGTAAATAATCGGAAAAAGAACAGCCGATTCTTAATATTTCTTAAAAATACACAAACATGCGTACAACAAACAATTCCAAAAGGAGATGTACAGCTGTGTCCCTCTCTCATCACATGCATTTATAGCAGTGGTTTTCAAACGGTGGTTCAGGGACCACCAGTGGTCCTTGAGGGGGTTCCAGGTGATCCCCAGGCTAAATGATGGACAGTTGGTTAACCAGATGTAACACTTTGAGAACGTGAACATGAAACCAAATGGACCCTTGCGAGTCCATTTGGTTTCATGTTTACATTCTCAAGAGTTTAAATATTCATGTGAATTAGCCCAAGTCTACACAACTAGAGAATGTAGGAGATTAATGGTCATTTTGATCTGTATGTTTGACTGGTTTGTTTCCCGAGTCCAGCCTGGAATTGTGGACAAAAACAAAAGAAATCTTTAGTGTTTGGGGTCTGTGGGGCTAAAAATGTCCCCAAAATGGTGATCCGTGGCGCAAATGACGAATAAATAGTGGGCCCTGGTATCAAAAAGGTTGAAAACCACTGATTTATAGATAATAATCTCTAGTCTACTGCATGTCTCCTCAGAGTCATTGGAAACAGATTGACATTTCAACATTGAAATTATTCAAAGTCATGACGCAAATCACGGGCAGCCAAAAGACTTTCCATTCTGACACCTCCACACCTAGCATGCAGGGCGCTGGGTCTGGCACCCCATGGACCAATTACAGCCTGAAAATGTCCTGGAGGCGGTGGCCGGTTAGACGCTGCATGCTGGCCAGGTGGAAAAGGTCAGGTACCCAGAGGCTCCCAGCAACCACAACCTCACAGCTCAGTGCTGTGGCGTTGGTGGGGAAAGTAGCCTAATACTAGGGTCTAGGGGTGCAACCATACATTTTAACAAAGATTCCATACCATATCTCATTACAACGCAAATCACGATGATGCGATACATGGACGACATTGGCTCATTCTGGTGATACAATACGATTTGATTCAATGATCTAAAATCGATACAGTAACTTTTTATGTAAGATTATAATAGATGTAAATCAGTAAAACAGTGATCTGGCATAGGTGGACATTCTATCGGAGCACAAGATATGTTTTTCTCCACAAAATTGCTAAATACAATGCAGTACTTAGTATTGGTAGTCATTTGATACCGATTCTTTACATTGCAAATCAATATAATGCAAAGTCAAACGATACAATACAATATTTTCAGTTTACATAATGATATACTTTGATTTTTTTAAATTAAAAATGATATTTCGATACAGTTAGTATATTGTTACACCCCTACGCACTCGTTTAACTCAAGTAAAAGTTAATACTAAAATGCCACAGATTGTTGAAATCCCATTTGGAATGCGTTGAGTAGGAAGGAGTGCAGAACTTCTGTCCTGTCATAATATGTCATAAAGTGTTCAGCCATAGGATGGTTCCGTGGAGAGAATTAAAAGTGGGAAAGCACCGAGGGAAGTTGGTGATTTTCCAGACAGAGTGCGAGAAAGAGAGAGAAAAGCGAGAGGTGTGGAGGGTGTTAGCAGGATTTAATTGGCTCCCCTCGCTTTCACCTTCACAGATCATTGGCACCAAAGTTCATGGCATGGTGGTGTGGACGGCCGCAGAGGAGGGTCATAAACTGTGTGTGTGTGTGTGTGTGTGTGTGTGTGTGTGTGTGTGTGTGTGTGTGTGTGTGTGTGTGTGTGTGTGTGTTGTGTGCAGTGTTGGGGAAGTTACTTTTAAAAAGTAAGGGCATTATAGTTATAGTTACTTCCCTGAAAAAGTAATTAGTTACTTTATTCCTTACTAAATTCTGAAAGTAAGGGCGTTACTTTACTTTACTTTACTTTTTTTTTTAAACATACAAAAAGGGGTGTTGTTCTGTGGTATTCGTGGTCACAAGTTTAAAGTGGAATTCCTCCCATTTTCAACATTTTACTGACATTAATTAATATGCCTTAGAGATGTTGTTTGGACATGATTCTGTGTTTATTAGAAATGGAGGTTGTGTTTCGCCATGTTAATGATTTTTCTTTTAGGACCTTTTTTGAAAAGGGGTGGAATTCCCCTTTAATGGCAGCATGCTGAGCATGGACTGTAATAAGCACTACATTTTGGCGCTAGGGGGGGTCTGAAAAAGCTAAATATAGCTACAAATGCGACAGGTTGGCAACACTGTGTGTTACTACAGGTCCTTCTCAAAAAATTAGCATATTGTGTAAAAGTTCATTTTCTTCTATAATATAATACAAAAAGTGAAGATTTCATATATTCTCAATCAATTGTGCATTAACTGAACTATTTAAAAACTTTTTTTGATTTAATCCTGATGATTGTGGTGTACAGCTCAGGAAAACCCCAAAATGCCGTCTCAATGAATTAGCATATTTTTACAAAACCACAAAAAAATATATGTTTTAAACAAGAAACGTTGACTATCTGAAAAATATGTTAATGTATGCAGTTAATACTTCGTCTGGACTACTTTTGAACACATTATTTCATCAATGGGGCGTGGCATAGAGGTGATCAACCTGTGCCACTGTTGAGGAGTTATGGAAGACCAGTTTTGCTTTGATAACAGCCATAAATGAATTTGTATTGTTCAGCCTTGTGTCTCACACCTTCCTCTTGACAATACAACCCAGATTCTCTGTTGGGTTAAAATCAGGACAGTTGGCTGGTCAGTTAAGTGCAGTAATACCATGGTCAGTACAGCAGTTACTAGTAATTTTGGCTCTGTGGGCAGGTGCCAAATCGAGCTGGAAGGGGAAATAAGCTTCTCCATGAAGGTTATCAACATACTAAAGCACAAGGTACTCTAAACGGATGGCTGTGTTGAAACCACTGACTGTTTTCACTGTTAGTGGATCAACACCAGCCGATAACATGGCTTGGAGTCTGGACATGGCATAACACATGGTTTAGGCCATGTTATTGGCTGAAAACTGAAAACACAGCCATCCTTCTAGAGTACCTTGTGCTTTGGTATGTTGATAAGCTTCATAGAGATGCAAATTTTCCTTCCCAGCTCGATTTGGCACCTGCCCACAGAGCTAAAACTACCAGTAGCTGCTGTCCTGACCATGGTATTACTGCGCTTAACTGACCAGGCAACTGCCCTGACTTTAACCCCACAGAGAATCAGGATTGTATTGTCAAGAGGAAGGTGTGAGACATAAGACTGAACAATACAAATTAATTTACGACCGTTATCAAAGCAAAACTGGTCTTCCATAACTCCTCAACAGTGCCACAGGTTGATCACCTCTATGCCACGCCCCATTGATGAAATAATTTGTTCAAACGTAGTCCAGACCAAGTATTAACTGCATACATTAACATACTTTTCAGAAGGTCAACATTTCTTGTTTAAAACATATTTTTTTTAGTGTTCTCGCCAAAATATGCTAATTCATTGAGATAGGATTTTGGGGTTTTCATGAGCTGTACACCATAATCATCAGGTTTAAAACAAAACAAGTTTTTAAATACTTCACTTAATGCACAATTGATTGAGAATATATGAAAGTTTCACTTTTTGTATTATATTGTGGAAGAAAATGAACTTTTTGAATTTTTTGAGAAGGACCTGTATTCTTGCCGAGGGCCAAACAATCACACGGGTGTAGTAGAATTTGACAGCTGGACATGGGAGAGGACAGCGTTCCTGGCAGTGTCCCAAGATGGATATGATTATTGCAGTTGGAGTTATTAGACCAGATGTGTGCGGGTGTCATTATGCACCGACAATTAGCCCTCCTTAGTTGCTGTTGTTGTTGTTGGGATGGTATTGTTGGGATGGTATTCACGGTGAGTTATTTTCAGCTTCAGGGGCTGGGGTATAAAAGTGGCATTCAGAAAATTGCCATCCTAATTTTGTCCTTAGCTTCATTGCCAAGCATAGAAATGCATTGAAATCCATAAATGGCCGGTATGTAGCCCAGTTCCTGATGCAATTTTGCAGGATGAAGAGATTTTTAGACCAACAATCAGTAAATGTTTGATGCTATTTTTTTTCAGAGGTCATTTAAAATGGCTACTTTGAAAACGAATGAAATCGCAAATTGCAGTGGTTAAATCTACACTTTTGGGGTCATGGAATCCAATAGTGGTAATTACATTCTAATTGAGGCACGGATGGGTCGCTATTTTACAGTTTTACATGATATCATTAAAAAAAATACTCGGGGGCACGGTGGCACAGTGGCACAGTGGTTAGTGCTGTCGCCTCACAGCTAGAAGGTTCTGGGTTCGATTCCCGCTAGGGGCGCTGCTGTGGGTGCTGGTGGCGTGTCTGCTCCTCCGCGTCATCAGTGCCCATACCCGAGGCTGGGTTGGTGAAAGGGCCTTTCTGTGTGGAGTTTGCATGTTCTCCCCGTGTCCCCTAGGGTAGATACCCTCACAAAAACATGCAGTAATCCTGGGCTCTAGACTGCCTCGCCCTGGCCAGCCGGGGCGCCTGATGGAGGGGACTGGAACTGGTTGGAATAACGTGTTCCTTCCACGCGCTACGTCCAACCAGGGAAACTTCCCCCTGTCAGGTGAAAAGAAGGCGGCGCGACTCCTCATGCCTTGAAGGAAGCATGAGCCCAGTCTGCTGCCTCCCCAGGTTGGCGGAGGGTGTGTAGAGCCCAGGATCACATTAGGAATTGGCACTGGGTGGAAAAATGGGTTACAAAATCGTGGGATAAAAAATATTTAAAAAAAATAAAAATAAATAAATACTCACCCCGAGTAACCCCTTTTTAAAATTAGATTCTGTATTTGCCATAAAAGCTATAAAAGTTTGGCCACCAGCAATAATATCTATGACCCAGTACAACCTTTTTGCATGACATCATGGTTGGTTGGGCATTTAGGGGGGCATTGCCGCCATGCATGTGCCTAGATCCGGCCCTGAAGTACTGTAGTGTAAACTACAGTGTGTGTGTGAGCTTGAGTTTGGGCGATCACACAGACACTCAAACTCAGGCCCCCCAGAGCCCAGGGGTCCCTGACCCCCCCCCCCCCCCCCTGGGCCTGCATGGCCCCAAAGTGCCTGTTGGATAATCCTCCCCTGTCCCTAGGATGCTGCATTCGGACTTGGCCATTAGAGAGGGAGAATAAAAACTTCAGGAGAAAACAAACAAAACAATGAGTGTATGGGGGAGAGGAGGGCTGGCGGCACGGCGCGGTGCGGTGCAGGGGGTTCTGGGTAATTTGCTGGTCGCTCCACTAATTGCCACAGCACTTCTCAAGACACTGCTGCACTCGGAGATTGGATGGATTGATATGGATGCCCCCCCCCCCCCCCCCCACACACACACACACACACTTGTATTATTATACTTTTGAGGACAGCATTTTAAATTGTTCCCCACCGACATCTAAAATCCCAGAAAGTCACAAACCGCTGCTCATATCAATGAGGGAATTTCCCTTTATAATGAACTCTTTCCCTGATATAATAAACCCGACATAATAATTGAACTACGAAAAGGCGAACACATCGATGATCTGTATTATGGTCACTTCAATCTGAGCTGTAATTATGAGAAAATCACATTGTGCAAAAGAACATCGCTATAAAGATAGAGTCTGGGTGGAGAGACAGTATTGATTGAAGTCACAACACGGAGGCAAAGCGCTGCCCGACAATGCAGAGCTCAGGAACAGTTGATTTAATCGCTTCAAACACACCATTAGCAGAGATTGAGTTGAAATAGGCATCCAGAGGCAATTACGGCTGAATGAGTTAAAATGACAATATTATTTAATGCTTAATGCAGTATTTTACCCTGAAGGCAAAAATAATCGATCTATACAAGCATGAATCAGGCAAAGGTCTAACCCTAACCTCTAAACCAGACCTCAAATTGTCTAATCCGAACCTAATCCTAAACATCTTTTTAACCATAAACCCTTGTGAAGATCAGGGACTATTTTCTATGTTCATCCTAAACCCTGCATCCTTTTTTATACTATTTTGAAAAACATTTTCATAGTTACAATAGCCAATCAGGGGCAGGAGGAAATGGTATGGGGGCGATTACATCATCACCCGTGTCGATTCGCACCATGGGCGATGAAGACACACCCATATATTTTTTGGTTACAGGACTTTTATTAGGCAATTCAGCATCAATAATCAGTTGTTGTTGAAGGTGCAACAGACGCAGCATGCATAAAGCTAAAGCTCTGACTCAGAGAGTTTTCTGTTTTCAATGATGAAATGCTGTTGGTTTAGTGGTGCCACAATTGTAGTAGTAGTAGTAGTAGTAGTGTTTCAAATCATTTTAAATATAAGCACTTTAATTTGAAATATCGTGTTTGGTGGGGCAGACAGACCTAGGCCCATGCCTAGATCTGCCCCTGTAGCCATTCTACACCCTTACAAAGTGTCAATGTAGATGAACTAGTCGAACAATTCAAAAATGTTTCAAAATAGTTAAAAAAGGAGGGTGGGCAAAGAATTTTAGAAATACATGGACAAAAAAATGAGCCCCAGTTTTCTGCTGTCCTCACAGTATAGTACAGGTGTGCACACACACACACACACACACACACACACACACACACACACACACACACACACACACACACACACACACACACACACACACACACACACACACACACACACACACACACACACACAGACAGACAGACAGACAGACAGACAGACAGACAGACAGACAGACAGACAGACAGACAGACAGACAGACAGACGAAAGGAACTGGAGAGCGAGAGAGAACACACTGGGCGGAAACGCCTCAGACAGACAAGCTTTCATCTGCCGTTGTCTTGGACAAATCCGATTAGATTCTCCACAGGCAAAACAGCAGAGACGGTGGTGCAGTTCTTAAAAGCTTTGAGACAACCTCACCAAAACACTGCGGTGGACACTGTGGAAGCATTACTGTAAAACTACAAAGCATTTACATTACTCCATATCCTTGCATTACTGCCATGAAATGTAAAAACACATTTTTGATTTTTCTTTTTAATTGAGAAGTGAAAATAGCAGTTCTGATCTGCAATATAATCGCACAAGTCACATCATATTCCTCTTGCTGCTTCAACCATCTTCTGTACTGTAGATATTTGCACGTTTCCATTTTCTGGTGGTGACCGCGGGTGACCTCTGCTTTTGATATCCCCAAAACTGATGGTTATCACTGCTTCCGATCAGATCAAATGAATTATATGCATTCCTTTTTGGGAACTGTACTCGTTTTGTGCATGGTGTACTGACTGATTACTATGTAAATTACTATTGTAACTATGTACAGTATGTAATCGAGGGGTTTTCAACCTTTTTGAAACCAGGGCCCACCATTTGTTCGGCATCTGAGCCACGGACCACCGTTTAGGGGCATTTTAGCCCAACAGGCGCCCAAAACTAAAGATTTATTTTGTTTTTGTCCACAATATGGGTTTGGGAAAACAAAACAGGCAAACATACAGATCAAAATGACCATCAATCTTCTAGTGTAGACTTGGGCTAATTCAGATGATGAATATTTTAACTCTTGAGAGAGCGTAAACATTTTTACACTCTCAAGAGTTACATCTGGTTAACCAACTTTTCATCTGTTAAACCCACTTAGCTGGGGACCACCTGGAACCATCTCAAGCACCACTGGTGCTCCCCGGACCACTGGTTGAAAACCACTGGAAGTCAGTCAGCCGTCGGTCAGTTGGTCAGTTAGTATGTTCGTCACGCCCCATAGATGTCCGTCAGCCTCGTGACATGCTCCATATATGAAGATCACAACACTGACCTCATCAAACTCTGCATATACTCATACTGCATGGAGAACCACATTAACCACATCACCACCTAGATCAGCTAGCATGGAGCAGGGCCAGCAACTCTACATCTGACCAATCTGACATTCTGTATGTTAATCTATTTTTTGCCCTACCTGGAGCAAAAATGTAAATAAATAATTGAAAGGGGTCCATATATGGACATTTCCAGACCTACAGATTCAGGGTGACCTCGCTCTCTTTGCTTCTCTTTTAGGGTGGCTTAGTCTTACTGAAAATGAAACTCATTGGTAACTCCTTACAGTATATGGAAGACGAGAGAGAAGTTGCACCTTTAAAATCACTGCAGAAAAAGTATTACAGAGCAGGGCCGGATCTAGGCATGGGGCATGGGGCTTGGGTGCCCTCCTAAATGCCCGGACTGCCCCGACAAACATGTAGCCATGCAAAACAACCAAAAATTCAAAGATATTTCAAAATAAAGTGTTCATAATTAAAATTATTTGAAACACTATGGTACTAACTACAATTGTCGCACAACTAAACCAACACCATTTCTTCATTCAGAACCTTTAGTTTAATGCATGCTGTGTGCCTGTTGCAACTTCAACAACAACTGATGTTATCAGTGATGCTTACTTGCCTAATAACAGTCGTGTAACTGAAACTGGTATGGGTGCGGCTTCATCGCCTGTGGCGCGAAGCGACACAGGCGATGAAGTCGCCTGCTCCCCCAATTGGGAAAGGTTACATCCGGGCCTGTTACAGAGTCGTTTGGATGTGAACTGTGCCATTAATGTCGACAGAAGAACAAAAGGGCATAAGGGTAGGGGGGAAAATGCAACACTCCCCATTTGCCCCAAAACGCTCTCTCTCAACAGCAGACTGTTGACTCACTCCAATACGTTTTTTTTTGTTGTTTGTTGTTGATGAGATTCCAGATTGGCCCAACCTAAATAAATCTTGGTCTGCATTGTTGCCATTAATCTCATGTCAAACAGCAGCAGCTCTTGCCATCATCCGTAGAGAGAGCTGATGAGCGAAGCAACTCAAGACTTTTTCCTCTGAGGCTTTGCATCTCAAACGCTGACAATCCCTGCTAACAGCGCCTCAAAGATTAGTGCCCTGCTTAGGACTCCTTAATGACAGCCCCCAGGCGCCGCTTCTTGGCTTTCCTTATGTCAAAGAGGGTGTATAGCCCACATACAGTGAAAGGAAAGCAGACTTAGGAAATGGCAATACGTCAAACTCATATTACATGCAAGTTCAAAGTAAATGTAGGCTGCATTGTTAGTGGGGAAATGTATGATGCACATACAAGCAGTGGTGGTGATACAGTGGTAGTGTATGTATGTATTGAATTAAAATGGTAATGTTTAAAAAGGCAAAATCATGCTCTGCTGCCCTGGCCTAAAAGAGGGTTCTAAAAACTGTTTCAACATTTGCCCACCAGATGGCATACTGCCTGCTAAAAACCCTATGTATGTATGTATGTATGTATGTATGTATGTATGTATGTATGTATGTATGTATGTATGTATGTATGTATGTATGTATGTATGTATGTATGTATGTATGTATGTATGTATGTATGTATGTATGTACAGTATGTATGTATGTATGTATGTATGTATGTATGTATGTATGTATGTATGTACGTATGTATGTATAGTATGTATGTACAGTATGTATGTATGTATGTATGTATGTATGTATGTATGTATGTATGTATGTATGTATGTACCGTACAGTACATTCACAAAGATGATGCAGGATGATGACATTTAATCTGTGTGGATAGCTAAATAGTTCAGTCAACTCATTGACAAACCAATATTTTTTTATAGAATCAGAATACAAGTGTGCATAATATTTGAAAATAGCATTTGCAATTCGTCCCTGCCCGGCACAATTAAACACCGTCATTAACAAGAGTTAATGAAGAATTAAAAGAGCAAGGAGATATACAAAAAATATAAAACAACCCCCCATGGGGGTGGTGCTGCGGCGGTGGCGGCGGTGTGAGCAAACATCACATAACAACCAGGAACCATAATGCAGAAGTTAGGCAGGAAGAACCAGGCAGATGAGTGAACTTAAAGGGGAACTCCACCCATTTTCAACATGTTAATGTCATTAATATACCTTAGAGATGTTGTGTGGACATGATAAAAAGTTCCCCCAATTATGTATTTCCTAAAAATGGAGGTCTGAAAAAATCATTAACATGGTGAAATACATCTGATGACATCATCAAGATGTATTTCATCATGTTAATGATTTTTCTTTCAGACCCCTTTTTCCTGAGAAAATTTTGAAAATGGGTGGGATTCCCCTTTAAATACCCCACCCAATTGGTCAGCTGACTGTCAGCAAATCAAATTGGTCTCGTACACACTGGATACACCCACATTTAAAGCACCAAAAATGTGTTAACTTGACTTTTAACAAGATGTTAGCGCTGCTAATTTCCGTTGTGAAGTCAGGTATGTCGCGTGTGAAGCTCAACAGAGAATGTAAATGCATGCAAGTGAAACATTAAGTCCAATAGCTTTTTCATATGAGCCAATTAGTATACTGCCTGTGAAGCGTTGCTTTATTGCCCAAGGCTCTGGAACCAGGGATCGCACGATTGGAAAACATTATATTGTTCAGCTCCGTCAAATAACACAGTTTCTCAAAAAGCTGAATTTTAAGATAACTAGAATGTGCTTTGAAGTTCAACTTATACACTGCATTTTCATCCATTGCAGGTTTCAAATTAGGAGTCAACCTGGCATTCATGTTTTACTCTCTCATAACTTACATTTTTTTTAATACTGTAATGATCTGATGGTGCATACGTGCCTGAGCAAAAGAGCCAGAGGCAGCACTGGCTCTTGCTGCCAACCATTGCCCACACTAGTTTAACTGGTACTTGAGTTATGAACAGAACTTATGATCAATGTGCATGGCCAAGGTGAAATCGCACCCGACACAAAAAACAATAATTATGTCCTCCAGCTACCTTCTGGCCAAGTCTGGCGTGCCATGGACACATGATTTCTGTGATTTTCCAACTTTCCTCTGATGTAGGCTTGTGCTATGCAGCATTTCAGCACCATGGACAGCGACTGAACGTGAGACTTAAGAGTATAAATGGTGCATTTGTGTAGCAGCTTTACTTTGACACTAGATTCTAGTTTCTGACACTATATTTTAGTTTCTGACATACCGGCCCATTTTCATGCCCAGACTGGGCCATCGCAACCAGCATGCACCTTCCACGCACCATGTCCAACCAGGGAAACTCGACCCTTTCACTTATCTTTGAAATGTAGTGTTGTGAAAGTGGAGTATCAAGTCTGGATACTTGACTTGATATACTGTATAGTCCTATGTACTGGAAATACTCACATAACTTCAGAAGAATACTCAAGTAAATGTTCTTTATGGGAAAAAGAGGAAGAGGCAGTGCCGAAGCGCCGGCTGTACCATGAGAACGTATAGCTGACACCATCCCAATTAATTAGACAGTGATATGTGAAGAACCATCCCATAAGGGTGACCTTTAACGCGATGGTAACAAGGCAGCTGAATAAACTATCAATTTGCCATGCTTCGCGAGCACTTTTTTCCCTCTTCCACTGCCCCATTAGCACACAGGTGCCATATCTCCCTATTTAAACGGCTTCTAGCTTATTCCATCTCGAAGGAAATCACCCATCAAACATTTCTTTATACCATATAGTGCCCCCCACCGGAGGAGGGCACTTAGTTTTTGACAAACGCCAAAATGTGTCATTCTTTGGAGACATGAGAGAGAGAGAGAGAGAGAGAGAGAGAGAGAGAGAGAGAGAGAGAGAGAGAGAGAGAGAGAGAGAGAGAGAGAATATTTTAAAATGGAGAGACAGAAGCAGGGTCAAGAAAGGGAGTTTCAATTCAGCTCTGCAAATGGACTCACAGGCCCGTTTTCCTTCCTCAGTTTTAAATCAAAACTATGGGTTTTTGCTGTGTGTGCTGCGGGCTGGCAGTGCGACACATCGGACAAAAATGAAAGCTGTTACACTTCCAGAAGAAATGCTTGGTAAGCAGCATTCTGCTGGGCAACAGTCAGCGTTGCAAATTAATGCTTCGTGTAGGTTATGTGTGGAAGTGTTACTGTTTGTTTATGTTTTTGGTGTCTTATAATCCTGTAAGGGATTGGTCTCAGACAAGACACAAAAATAAAGATTCATTCATTCATTCACCACCATTTTTACAAGCTGATGACCCAAAAATTTGCATCTAATAGGTCTTGACACCTAGGGGGACTCTTCTTCAGCAAAGACGGCAAATGCAAACATTCTTTGTAGTGTACTCATACATACAGCGTAACCCTCGACCATTATACAAACCGTTGTGACTGTTATCCAAAATGCTCCACTGTTATGCAAAACAGCCGAGACTGTTGTGCAAAACGGTTGTGATTATTATGAAAAACGGTCGCGATTATTATGCAAAACGGTCGCGACTGTTGTGCAAAACGGTTGCGATTATTATGCAAAACGAAAACCGTCACAACGGGCGGCCTGGTCAAGGATTGCTTTCGGCCCTCCTGGAGAAACACCAAAATATCCCCCCACTTGACAATCTTCCTGGACCGCCCGGGTTCAAGAGGGGAGAGAAAGCATGCAATCAGCCGTACACATTCAGCCGTGTTGCACGTGTGTGAGCGTATACGTGAAAATGTAATTTAGTGTCTGACAATGGCATTATGTGTGTATGTGTGTGTGCGTTCGCATTTCTTCTTTCCCCCGGAATGTGTGCAGAGATAACGAGCGAGCGAGCGGCGGATTGTCTGCATATACAGCACGCCTCAGCAGTCGGCGAAAAGAAAAGTCAAATATTGTTCTGTATTTTCAGCGAAAGACAGTGTTTTGATATACCCCCCCTCCCCACCACCACCACCATTCCAAAGAATCCCCAGAGATCAAGCCCAATTCATCATCTCCAGCCCTAATAAGCTCTGCCACATCAAGGCACCTAGTCCTTTACCACCCACACACTTTCCCTCTGTCTTCTTTTTTCTCATTCTCATTCTCCATCAGCTGTCAGCCATTAGTGGGGCCACGCAATAAACTGCTCCAATCGCATCTGCATGGCCATTTAAATTAGCTCTATATTCTTTTTTTTCTCTCCATCAGCGCATACCTCCCTTTCCCTTCAGCATGCTTTCAATCCTGAGTATTCTTTTCTTTTTTGCAGGCTTTTTCTTTTTAGATTTAGTCAGTCTTTTGCATAAAATGCTTACTTGTTTTAGTCACATTTCAGTCATTTGGATAACATAACCTAGCTTAAAGGTAACATAGGCAACATTTTAGCCAAAAATCAAAATGCGTATACATACTGTATCTATGGCCTTTTTCCCCTCTACGTTGGTTCTACTTTGATGCTGCAGCCGTTTCCCTTTAGACAGACACTTGCTTTGCCCTCAAGACTTTTGTTGTTGTCAACAAATCCTTTTCATCGGCCCCAATAGAGTGGAGGTGAGGTGGAGTTAGATTCAATTCTGTTCACAAACACAGAATTTTGTTCACACTAAAGACTATAGCTATATTTTTGGGCTAAAAAGTTGCCTATAATACTTTTAAGGTACCCTTAAGGCCAACTCTAGCCTTAGTCTTTTGCACAAAATGCTTATTCATTCACTCATTAGTTTTCGTCCGCATCCTGAAAAGGCTATTTTTATCTCATCAGTTTTTGTCTTAGAGCCCTGACAAAAAATATGTTGAAAAAAGTGCTGACGAAGTCATTCATTTAAACTCCTGAAAAGAGAATCAACCTGGGTTAGTTTATTAGCGTTGTTCGACATGAACACTTGTGCACTGCAGCAGCCGTCATATACAATACATACCCCAGCTGTCTCTCAATTCGCCCTGGTTGTGGGCCATTTGAGTTTGGATGTGCTTGTATGCGCGCGTCTGTGCTGACAGTACAGAACAGTACAGTATGTGTGTGTCACAGAGTGCGAGGACATCATTATTCCTTGAATGCAACTCGTAATGGTGCTAAACGCCAAAACGCCAAAACAAAGGCAGCGACGGACGAGGCCCGCTAATGATGGGAGAGGGGAGCACGCGTTCCTTAAAGCCTTCCAAAGAAGACACGTTGTCACGCCGCCACCATTCTGCCTGTCTCTCAGGTAATTAACGCTTCCATAATGGGACGTGCCGTGCACACGTGGCGGGAAGACAGCGGCACGTACGGCGAAAAAAAAGGCAAGAGAGAATTACACGGCTCGTGAATTAGATTAGAAAATCCCCCCGCCGCGTCTCCCTCCTCCTTTTGAGACACACATGGCAAAGGATGCTGGCAACACACTAATTATGCAATATGTGCAGCGTTTGTGTGTGTGTGAGTGTGAGTGTGAGTGTGTGTGAGTGTGAGTGTGTGTGTGTATCACGCGCATTCAAGAAAGCAAGTCCAAAAGGACGAGCATTTGTGTGTGGCATGCAGGCCGCTTGGGTCCATTTCCCAGCATGCATCAGGGGCTGTGGTAGGAGATAAACACATTAGCAGTGGCGAGCTGCCAAGAGAGAGACTTGCTTCATTACAAAATGATAGACCTCTGCTGTGGGGCTTCCTGCTATGCTATACTCACATAAGCATGTTCCCGGCAACGCACGGGCAGTCTACACGTACCTATGTTCTGTACTCACAGCGGCACATTGCTGCGATGAAAATAGCCAGCCTGTTGACTGGCTATTTTCAAATGGCTGAAATGTAATGGTTTTATGTTATGTGTTTTGTAATAATAATTAGATTGGCACTCGGTAGAGTGCAAACTTGTGAGCAGTGCACAAGTACGCCATGGCCTGCTCGTGTGTGAGTGGAGCGAGCCAATACTCATGACTTCTACTACATCATCACGTTACGTCAATGCATCATCACCTAAACTGGCCAATCAGAGTACCTCGAGGAAAGACCAAACACCGACTGCACACGCATCACGTAATAGTTTGCAAGCTCGTCGGGTTCTTACCGTGGGGCAACGCTCGCCCAACACGACGGAGGCGCAGAACACGTTTAGATGTAGATTTCATTCTTTAATCCAACTATTAGTCCGAGCACATCGTCTGATAAAGATCCCATGGGACAATTTTTTGTCCCATTCGCACCCATTCAATCCAATGCATTCAAAAGCCTTTCCTGGAATCTTCCCCTAAATGTCATGGAACGCACGGGTAGATCCACTAGGGCTAGACGTCACTTCCTGACTTTTGACCCGGAACTTTTTGCTCAGATCATGAGAGGACAGGTTAGTCAAGACACCAGAATCAGCATGACGTCATGGCACATCCTGTTTAGGAGATCTGGCGCTTCAAAATAAGGGTTTTTTACCAAATGCACTAGCTTAAGCCATAGCATATAGCAGAAAACAATGAATGCGCGCCCGCGGTAAATGAGTTAACTTGCGCTGCACAAAGGCATACTACTACTACTACTTTTGTATGTAAAGAGACTCTGTCCTGGGAAAAATGTATCAAGATCTTCATATTTGGAAATCCAGGTGATTAGGGTACGATGATGTCATATAGTCAATTTGACAGTCAATTTCTGGCTCTTTGGTGAATGACTCGTCATAAATATTCTTATACAAAACAATTAGTTCTAAAATAATCTGACTAAACAGAAGTGTTTTTGTACTTCCCTTACACAACCACTCAAAGGTATATGCAGTAAGACACCCTGAGGACATCTGCGATGAATCACGGCAGACTGCTGGGCAAGGGCTGGCGCTTTAATGGCATGCGAGGTCAGATCAACAACATATGGAATGAATTCTGTCTCTCTAGGTTGTCCTCAGTACTACACTGGCCATATATGGAGCGAGTGCCAGTGTTGTGTTCTTTATCTATGAAGATGGCTATATATGGACCATATAATATATGCTTATGCCTACATATTATGTGATGACCATATGGAAGTGCCATGTCACAAGGCGTGGCCTTATAAAGAGGCACAAAGTGACACAGAAAGGAAGGTTTTTCATAGTAAATGACATAGTTCAGCGTTCAAAATGAGTGGCATTTCCCGTTAAGCTGGGTGGGGCCACGAGCGATTCCTGTTACTGGGCTGCGGTCCACAAAAGGTCGGGAAGCACCGCTGCTGAGCGAGCAAAGCCTTTGTTGTATTGGTCACTGTCACGCTCTCGGGAGAGCCTTTCTTATGAGACAACTTGGCAGACGGTAGGGAGCCTTGAGGCCGCGGCCGTGACAGACTGCCAGCGTATATAAGTCTCAGGGAGCAAAGGTGCTTTTAATGCAGGTTCAAATAAATCACTATAGTGGAGGGAGGAAAAGGAGGATGAGCCAAAAAGTAGCCCGTCTGCTGCAAGGGACCAATATGGACCCCCATCTGCCAACAGAAACCAATTACACTTATTGCGTTGTTGCAGTCCCTTACCCACATAAACTCCATTATGGTTGAGTGGAGTCCCTCAAGCCCCTGTGCTAGTGTGTTTTTTTCTGTTAAACGTATAGTAAGTGATTTGGGTGATGTGGAAAACCTTTTGGTCCCCCGGTTGCAAGATGTGTACATGCACACACTACAATGAGGGGAAGTGCAACAGGCCCACATCATATACTGTACATCAAGGCCCACCCCCACTCGATCCTGATCGGAGAAAGGCCTTTCTCCCAAAGCCCAAATCTGGATTTGCCTCTATCCCATCTGGATATGCCTGTATCGGGGGTAGAATGTGGGTTGAACTGTCCAAGCGAAAAACTGTGGATTTTTTGCAAGCCTGGCTAAAGCCAGATCGAATCAGATTCTGTCAGCAGATTTGTCTGGAATAGCTCAATTACAGTATATGCCAATTTCTTACTACAGAAAATTGGGGTGGGCAATCATGACAGAGTATTCAAATTTTTGCACTGTGCATTAGTCTACACAATTAGAAGATTAATGGTCATTATGTTGATCTGTATGTTTGCATGTTTTGTTTGTCAAATCCAGCCTGGAATTGTGGACAAAAGCAACAGAAATCTTTAGTTTTGGTGTCTGTGGGGCTAAAATATCCTCAAATGGTTGTCCGTGGCTCAAATGCTGAATAAATAGTTGGCCCTGGTATAAAAATTGAAAAGTGGTTGAAAACCACTGACATACAGCACTTGAGAAAACACTGGTTCAACTTCAAGCATGCCATACCAGGCAATTAACCATGAGGCAGGGGGTAATTCCCATTCACGCAGATGCTGTTGTATAGGGCAACACTGTGTGTTGTCACCATGGGCCCAACATGGATAAGCTGTTGGCTTGCCACTGTATTGTTCAGCGTGACAACGGCCTATGACTCGGCGTCCATCTCCTGTCGTATGGCGGGGTGGTTTCAGCGGACGGCTGCTTGTGAATTCTTCCCGGAACGTCTTGTTTACGAGCGCCGTTATGGCTAACGAGCCCCGCTGATGGCTAATTACATCAGCTCAGTCTACCGTTTTTCAGAGATGCAGTGTCATCTGCTTTTCCCTCTCGCACGGCTTATCTGGCTTGATCGCGCCCTCTCTCTCTTTCTCCCTCTACTCCCCTCAATCTTTTTCTCTGTCACACGTGCACACTCAGGAGCACGCACACACACACACGTACACACACACACACACACACACACACACACACACACACACACACACACACACACACACACACACACACACACACACACACACTCTCTACTTGACTTGTGAGGACATTCAATAAAGGACAACAATATAGGCAATACCATAATACCAATACACTTGCCATTTAATGATAAGCGTATACTATATATTATTACATGGGTTGAGTGAATGCTCCAATCAGAAGCCAGTGTTCTGGTCACGTGAGCGGTCACATATGTCAAAACAACGGACCACTCCGCTCAACAACAAACCTCCTAGCCTGGACGAACGTAGCCTACACAACTGCAGAAACATAAAAGCAGCCTTGTTATGTACTATTTCTGTCAATTATTAGTTATTTTTAATGTATTAAGCCATGCAATACGTGGGATAACACCCTTCAAACCGGTGAGTTGTGTCCTATTAGGAAACAACTCACCGGTTTGTCGAGTGTTATCCCTTACATAACCCTCCAACATCTTTTATACAACCATAAACTCAAACATTTCTCTCACATCATGAGAATTTGGCCCTCACTAGTATAGCAAATCTGAAATCCAAGCACAAACACACACACACACACACACACACACACACACACACGCACACACACACACACACACACACACACACACACACGCTACGTGCACTACTGCTTTTCTCACCTTCCTCCCTCTCCGTTTCCTCTATTTCTTATTTAGCAGTGTCTGTGTTAAAGCAGCCATAAACAGTGGGGGAGTGCAGCGTGCAGCGGCAGAGGAGCGATATAAATGTGTCAGGTGGATCCTCTGTCTGTCAACACCTGCCGTCTGGGCTCCGTGTCTGCTGTGGGCATGCCCACACGCACGGCTCCGCCACTGAGGCTTCCTCCACCTCCACCTCCACCACCGCCAGGGGCGGATTGGCAGATATTTTCCCACCGGGACAATTTTGCCTTTGCCAGGCCACCCTGGGGGGGGTGGGGGGGGGGGGGGGGGGGGGGGGGGGGGGGGGTTAACCAGATGTAACTCTTTGAGAGCGTAAAAATGAAACCAAATGGACCCTTGCGGGTCCATTTGGTTTCATTTTTACACCCTCAAGAGTTAAAATATTCATCATGTGAATTAGCCCAACTTAGTCTACACAACTAGAGAATGTAGAAGATTAATGGTCATTTTGATCTGTATGTTCCAGGCGAGCATCTAGCACATTCTAGTGCATTTTGGAAGTGCCACTAGTGCATTTTGGATCTTGTCCAGGCCACTAGGTGGCGCAGGCCACCGGGAAAACTCCCTGTACTCCAGATGGCCAATCCGCCCCTGACCACCACCGCTGCTGCTCACTCCTCCTCCTCCGTTCCACACGTGGGTGCAGCCAGGGCAGACACACACGTTGTCCTGTCTGCAATGCTCTGTAGCCCACGGGGTGCCAAGGACGGGTCAGGAGAGCCACACTGAAAGACATTCCTTCCGTTCTGCCTCTGGAGGATATATACAATCTCTGTCTCACTCAAATGAATAAAATAGGCCTCTACTGTATAGTATATAGGCTTATAGGTATGCTACAGTTCATTTATTATTTGCACTTCTTATTGCTTACACAAGCACAGCGGGTCTGTGTGTCTCTGGGTTCTTAAAACTCTTTCAACATTACGAGATTCATGTTCAGTTAATTTGGCCACCAGGTGTACCAAATAAAACAAATAAAGCAAAGTAATAAAGCAAGCCTGCATGTATCTATGTACGTGTGCATGTATAGATGTATGCCCCCCCTTTTTAGTAAAATCCTGTGTGTGTGTGTGTGTGTGTGTGTGTGTGTGTGTGTGTGTGTGTGTGTGTGTGTGTGTGTGTGTGTGTGTGTGTGTGTGTGTGTGTGTGTGTGTGTGTGTGTGTGTGTGTGTGCGCATCTCGTGGGCACGATCTGCTCACGCACAAGTAGGGCCATGCATGGCCGGCTAGATCGCATGCAAGAGCGACAGAGTGCATTTCTAGTTGACAACTGCGTACTGGTGCCGAAAGGCAATAAATAAATGAAGGACTCTTTAGGAAGAGGAGAGAGAAATCTTCAGTCAAATCGCCTAACGAGAGATCAGATGCTCTGTTTGTTGTTTCCTTTGTCTCATTCGCGCCGCCATGTGTCGTCGCCGTGTTTCCGGACGTCCTCTCCTACATCCTCTCCTCACTTCCTCCCATCGTCAGCATACAGAGAAAGCCATTTCCCGTCTTAATAAGCCACCTTTGTGGAGCTGCACGCTCAAACACAGACTTCTCCCATTAAACGATGGTCCCCTCGTTCCCCTTCTCCTGCAGACACTAACAGCTGCATATATATGGATGCAAATGAGGCTAGGCATGCTTTTTATGGCTCCTTATATATGATATATTAATATTTATGCCCATGCCAAGCAAGATAACGATAGCATTTGAATTTAGCACTCGCAATTAAGGACTTCCAGCTGCTCCCTTTCCCGTGTGCCTGCTGTGCACGTGCCCACATGTGCGTGCGTGCATACGTGCATTTGTTCACATGCAAATCTTTGCAGCCGCTGGTTGCGTGGCGTGAAGGGGTAAACGTTCTGTCACGAAAGGTCGAAGCGAATCGATCTCGTTTGAGGCACAATTAGGAGTCGGGCCCCGCTGACCTCCGGGGTGTAAACAAGCCACGTCCCAAACGAGAGACGGACGTCCTCCGCAAGATAATGGCCGAGACAATGCTCCTTAATTAATAACCGGCGCACCATCATTATCATCGGTGGGGGGAAACAAAAAGTAGAACTAAAGATTTTTTTTCCTTTTGTCCACAATTTCAAGCTGGATTTGGGAAACAAAACAAACAAAAATACAGATCAAAATGACCATTAATCTTCTACATTCTCTAGTTGTGTAGATTAGGCTGAATTAGCCCAAGTCTACACAACTACAGAATGTAGAAGATGATGAATATTGGTGAATATATGGTTAACCAACTTTTCATCTGGTTAACCAACCTAGCTGGGGACCACCTGGAACCCTCTCAAGGACCACTGGTGTTCCCCGGACCACAGGTTGAAAACCACTGGCTTACAGTTATTGCAAGTTTCTCTGGCGCCTCTCTCAATTCATGCATGTCATGCATGGTTTGTGTGATTTTCTGTGACTGCATTTGGAACTACACCACTTAAAGGGACATTTCGCCATTTGTGCTCCAAAAATATATATTAATGTTATTTAGAAGAGCTAGAACATTTTCCTGGTGGTCCATAACTGTGCAATATGTGGGTTTAGGTATCTGAAACCTCACTTGACTAGGCAGCAACTACTCCAATACAAACTAGAACTCAAAATGTACATTGGTAAAAGTTGTATAAAAGAATTAGCAAGTGCCAAAAGTAGAGTGTAGTCATTATGCAGAACGTCGTATTTCACAACCTATCATATATGTTGAAATCTTTTGAAAGTAGCAGATCTACAAGCTCACAAAGCATTACGATTGAAAATGTACAAAGAGCTGAAGTGGTTTAAGTATGGTTTGTAATACGAATCAAAACCTGCAAAGTAATTACTATAGTCACTAAAGTTTCCAATTAATGGGGCGAGGTCACCTAGTTTGCATGTTCTCCCCGTGTCCCCTAGAGTACGTACCCACCCAAAAACATGCATTAATCCTGGTCTCTAAACTGCTTCCCCCTGGCCAGCCGGGGCACCTGATGGAGGGGACAGGAAAGCACTACATCCAAACAGGGAAATTAACCTCCTGACAGGTGAAAAGAAGGCAGCTGGGACTCCTCACGCTCTGAAGGAAGCGTGAGGAGCTGCTTCTCCAGGTTGGTGGAGTAGTGTGTAGAGCCCAGGATCACATTAGGTCAGGCGTGTCAAACTCAAATACACAGCAGGCCAAAATACAAAAATTGGTACAGGTCGAGGGCTGGAGAAACATGCGGACACACGTTTACGATGATGTCCCAGGCAAACAGCAAAAAAGTGATTTTCCTTCAAAAATGTCCCTTAAATAGCAAGATAAATGTATAGATGATACTGCATGCAATGAAAACTGACTAATAATCAACCTATATGTCGGGTTATTATCAAATAGCGACATAGAAAGTTCCGACTGTAGTTTTAGGATCCGTTTACCAGCTGTCAGCTCACATTTTGAATACTGTATGTATACTGTATAGCCAGGCCAAGAGTACAGCAAATCAGTGTCAAAGTATATTGAAATGAGAAGACAAGCTGTTCAGCCTATTTTCCAGTTTCAAAAGAGAACAGAGAATAAATAAATAAATAAACTGATCCTGCGTAGGAGGAAGAAGGCCAAAACGTTTGGTCCCTGATGTTTGTACCTGTGATGTATACCGGCTCCGTGAAAAAATGCCTACTTTTTCCCCTTTTCTTCTCATTTTTTTGGAGCTAAGCTGATTCTTCTATAGCTTATCCTGTCCCGCGCTGCTGTGAGCGCAGGACGTGTGCCCAACCTACTTCTTTGAACTCCACGCTGTTATTTCCTACCTGCTGTCCACAGCCGTAAGTGTTGCATTGGTTGATAACAACACAGGGCTTCCCTGCCAGGTTTTCCCTGAGACTGCACGTGTGTGTGGGTGTGTCCGTGCACGCGAGCAAGTGTAGCTGTGAATGCATTTTGTTTGTTTGTGTCAGGCTTAGCCAATTAAATTCTGAGGCTGATGCTACGAATGCCTTCAAGTGATGGTGTTTCTCAGAGCAAATACATTTATTTATTTCATTTGTTTAGAACTTGGATCCATTCTGAACTGGTTTTATGCTAGAGTGGAGGTGTGTACACAACACTTCTTGGCTGCTTTCTACAATTATTATATATACAGGTATGTACAGTATATACAAAATATATGAAATATGGGGCGATGTGGAATTTGCTTTGGAGTCGCACATTTGAGTGAGGATTTTGCTATTCCCGGTTGGTGGACTTCATATTATTTTTCTTATTTGTATTACTTATTGTATATAGTAGTAAGTATATTATTAGTATTTGGTATCGGTATCGGCATAGATATTGTTGGTATCGGGATCGGACGGAAATTAAAAAAGTAGCATTGGGACATCACTATATATATATATATATATATATATATATATATATATATATATATATATATATATATATATATATATATATATATATATATATATATATATATATATATATATTACTGTATATACAGTATACTGTATATACAGTATACTGTATACACATTGGTGAAGACATTTCTCAGCAACGATTTGTTTCTCTGTCTTTCATAACTTGCTCTAATTAACACCATACATACAGTATGGCTAAAACCTCAGTGGACACGGATGCCTTCCCTGCTTCGATGGCTCCAGTGGGCATCTGGAGAGTTACGGTCCAAGTCCTCCCCGGCAGACATAATGCAGACAAAAAGAGGCCGCATGACAGCTCCCAGCAGTCATTCACTACCATATATCTACTTAGAGGAATCTGTGTGACGGGGACATATAAGGACATGAATGACGACGACAGTGTGGCCAGCGGAGCCCATGGGAATTATATGTCATGTTCTTGAATGGTGCTTGGCATCTATAGTGTGTACTGGGGACCATATACCTTTCTGGAAGATCCAAGGCAATAAATCAAGGTCTGAAATATTTTAGGTTTGCCTCTTGTGCATTTAATTGTGCACTGACGTCAGGGGCGGATATAACATGTCCCATTTGGGGGGGGGGGGGCGGGGGCAAGAGAACATGTTGGAGGGGCAAGAGAAAATGGTATGGGTGCGGCTTCATTGCCCGTGTCGCTTCGCGCCATACCATTTTCAGTTACAGGACTTTTATTAGTCAAGTAAAGCATCAATAATAACATCAGTTGTTGTTGAAGTTGCAACAGACACGCAGCATGCATAAAGCTAAAGGTCTGATTCAGAGAGTTTTCTGTTTTCAATGATAAAAAGAAAAATCACCTCAAATTGTTGGTGACGGGTGCGTAGGGCAGTGGAAGTCAAATGCAAAAAGGAAAAAAGGTCCCGCACACCGTCAAGTACTTGCCAATGCTCTTTATTTGTTATCAAATAAAGTACTTGACGGTGTGCGGGACCTTTTTTCCTTTTTGCATCTGTTTTCAATGATGAAATGCTGTTGGTTTAGTGGTGCCACAACTGTAGTTAGTTCGTAGCAGTAGTAGTGTTTCAAATCATTTTAAATAGAAGCACTTTAATTTGAAATACATTTGAAATTTGGGTTGTTTTGCATGCCATCATGTGTGGTGCAGTCAGGTCATTTAGCTGATTGACGTGTTTAAAAAATAACATTAACTTTATTCTGTTTTCTGTTTCTTTTTGAAACCAAAACAGAATAAAGTTAATGGAGCTTAAGAACAGTGTGCGGACATCTTCTCTCCTCTAAGTATACATATATTGTCCAGCACCTGTCAACATTTTTTGAGATGTGCGTGCTACCCAGTCCATTTTTTCTCGGGTTTAAAAAATAATGCACAGTCTCCATTGCTTTGTACCTGAAGACTCAAGGAAATCAATGCATTATACACTTACAAACACCTCCCTGCAAGCACTGTCAGGACGGAACAAAACAGGGACGTCTTGATTGCGTCCAGATCAAGTCAATCCAAGACTAGTCAAATCTGACCCAGAGGATCACCTGATTTCAACCAACACAAATCCTGACCACTAAAGTCTGGTCTCACTCTAACTCTCTCTGATTCAGTGACGTCTAGGATAACACTAATTATGCTAATTTTGTGTATAATGACAAATCTGTATAGGTGAAACCATAGGGTGCCGTGGATGTGTATAGGCATCTCTTGGTCATTTTTATTTATATTCAAAACATGAAATCCATGAAAATAATAATAATAATAATTCTATTAAGCCAATGTAGATTGGGTCTCACCTAGAGACATACAGGCTCTGACAGCGATTTTGACCTCATGGTCGACATTCAATTTTGCCTGAGCAAGCAGACAGGCATTAGCTCAATGATAAGAACTTTAGCACTTTGCAGGAAACTTTGCAATGTGTCACAACACGTACCGTATACAGATACGTAGCTGATTACACACACATATATACAGTATATGTGCTTGTGGGTGCGGCAAGTTCAGCAGGTGAGTCTAAGTCAGAGTCAGGTTTGTCTCTAAACCTGACACCTGGCAAGTACCCTCTGAACTCCTGCTTTCCTGAGTGGCAGTAACAAGCCCCCCGGGCTTGACGTTTTCTTGTGATTTCCGGGAGAAAATTCTTATAAATACCTTATCATATTAAAACCCTGCATGGGCCTGCAGGCACAGTGAAGACATCCACTCGGAAAAGTGAGACAGTTGGACAGTTTGTGTCGCTCATTAGTGGAAACACCCCCTCCCCACCACAGCTTCAGCAATGTCAGCTTTCACCAGAGTAGGAAAGAACATAACGCAGACTAAATACCCTTACTATGGTACTTAAAAGGATCCCTGCGTAATAAGACAAATATGCCTTAAAACACTATACTTGCCTTCTATAACTAAAACATGCAGATAAAAACACCTTCAATACTTTATTTCTTTCATAAATAGAGAATCTTTCACTCAATAGGAGGTGCTCTTGTCGCAGGATGATGATGTCACGTGAGCATGTTCATCCATATATTCCATAGAGCTAGAACACACGTGACATCATCATCCTGCGCCAGGAGCAGTTCCTGTTGAGTGAAATATTCTCTATTTGTGAAATAAATAAGATGCCAATGGTGTTTTTATTTGTTTATTTTGGTTATATAGGGAAAGTATAATGTTTTAAGTGATGTTTATCTTATTAGACAGGGATCCTTTTAAGTTACAATTGCAGGCTACTTGCAGTAAGTACAATTGAGGTAGGCTACTTTTATTCTTGATTTGAGCATTTCCTTTTTTAATATACTGTATACCAGAATCAACTATTGTATTGCAGCTGTATTTGACAGCTTCAGTTGCCTTTTTTTTTAAACTCTTTCTGTGCCCTCTGGTGGCTACTACGCTACACTGCCACCCATTCGGGTCATAAACGCATTCTGGGGTCATGGCACAGGATGTTATTATGACAACAGCAGCATTCCTAGAATTAGCTGCTACTCTTTAGGCGTTCAACCGGTAGATGTCTCTATGGTAGCATAGTGACATTATGATGGAATGGCCATCTGAATATAGGCTGCACGTCATGGCTGGAGGCCATGGAATAGATGTGATGGAGAAACAGAGTGCTGAAAATTGTGCTTTTACTTGTGTAAGCTAAGTATAGTTTGATGCCAATGCTTTTGTATTTGTAAACACTGCAACTTTTATAGGCTATTGCGTTGTTGCGCTGTTTACATATTATTAGTACTTCTGTCACCCCCGGCACGCTACAACTCCTGGCATTTCCAACCCAGTCAGAGACAAACAAGAGCCGCAAAACATGAATATTTAGCAAAAGAAAACACCCCCAATCCTCTTGGCTTTCGCTGCTACCATTTCTAGGTGTATTGCAGTATGTTCTTCCTTCATTTCTCTGGCAGGCAGATCATCTAGCCGGCTGTCAGCCAAGTTCAAGAACCCGGGGACTTCCTTTATACGTCACAAGCGGAACGAAGACGAGCCACGCGAAGATTTGGGTCAAAGAAGTGGGTTAACCATCTGGCCTCACTGGGGGGCCGTTTTGAAGGGGAAAAGACACAACTTCAAGAGCAATATTACTGACTCGGGAGACAGATACAGAGAGATTCTAAGCGTGAGTGGGAGAGAAAATGTATTCCGTGAATCTCTGTCACCCATAATATGTCAACCATTCCTTGTGGGTGTTCCCACGTTGTCGTGGCACATGGCACATTTTAAATACTTTCATTTCCTCGATCTGTCACCTTGCATAACTGTGACATATAGTGCATGTGGTTGGCCCTAAGCTGCATAACTTTAAATGTTGTGAAAGTGATATATTTATTTATTTTTTTTTTTTCAATTTAAAACAAAAATATTCCTGTAATAAAAGGGTTAAAATGGTATATTCTGATACCATAATTCTGATATGGTGTTTGTTCAGGAACAGTCGTCTGCATGCCTTTCCAGCTTTTGAATAAACAGAAAATACTGTATATATTTTTGAGATAGGTGACAAACTTTCAGCCCATCAGGATTAGCTATTCCAGGCTTTTTATATATATATATATATATATATATATATATATATATATATATATATATATATATATATATATATATATATATATATATATATATATATATATGTGTGTGTGTGTGTGTGTGTGTGTGTGTGTGTGTGTGTGTGTGTGTGTGTGTGTGTGTGTGTGTGTGTGTGTGTAGTGTTTTTGGCAGCTGCATGCTGACTAGTAAATAGGATCAGGGAGATTGGAGATGGAGGAGATGGAATGGTCCCTGTGTCTGAAAGGTTGCCCAAAGGTTTGCATGAGGTTTGCATTATGGCATAAGTCGACCTCAGAGCCTCGGGATGAGCTTTGTAGTGGGGATCTGATTGGCTATCCGGTCTCCTTGCAACACCACGAGGAGGCCTCCTGCAGACCCTAGAAGCGTCAAAAATACTTTTTTGGATTTTTTTAGATGATATAATTAAATAAAGAATTAATGAAAAACAGTTTATTGGGACAATAGTGGTCGTAGTGACTATACTGGTCGTAGTGACTACAATACTGGTCGTAGTGACTACAATAGTGGTCATAGTGACTGCTCTTCCTCTCTTCCTATGCTCTCTCTGCCTCTTCATCTCCCTCTTGATTCCTCTCCTGGGAATGTGAGGAACTCTGCGTTTCCGACAGGTTTATGGGAGAAGCGCTGACACCCCTGCCCCCCGTGGACAGAGAACAAGACATATCGACGGGTGCGTTTTTCCCCTGCTGAATCAGGACATGGGGGACGGAGGGACGGGAGGTCTCGTAGGGGACGACTCATCATTTGTTTTTCGTTCAGCAGTAGCCAGCCAGCCAATCAGCCTGCAGAGATAAAATGGCCGCCGCCCCTGACACTGATGAATGGACGCCCCACGGAGGGCAAAGCTCTCTCTTGCTGATCTCCTGAATTTAAACCCAAAGCTAATGGGCAGGAATCTAATCGAAAGTGATTAAAGACAAAGTGAATGAACCTGTAGGGAGTCGGGGTGAAAAGAAAAGCATGTACGCACGCCAGCCCCGAGATGCTGCTTGTAAGCTCCGTCTCGGGGGAGGGAGAGAGAGACACACACACACACCGGTAAATGGGGATGGAAGAAGATGATGAAAAAGTGGTCCGATTTCATTCTCATTTGCTAATTGAGTGGATAGCGTAAATCACTGTAGGTGCTCCCCTTTAGAAAAAAAAATCAATGGGACTCGGTGTTTAAGGCGAGCTCCGTTGGGATGAATCAGCATGTTTTCAAGATGTGGGTGGGTAGTGGGGTGGGTGGGGGTGTCACAATTCCTCTGCCATAATTATTTCTGCCCAATAGTGCTGTGATTGGCCAGGGAAACATCCACTGACAGACTCTGTCTTAGATTATGGCCAGGCTTTTGTCTTCACAGCGCAGAGTAGGTACAAGTTATATAAATATTGTTATATTTTATTGTGGTAGAGTTTCTTACAGTCCATAATACATAACTTCAATGCAATAATAGTAGTTAAAGACTTCTGGCATGTAACACTTTAAACGAAGGTCCTTGTTATAAGCGCTTATAAGTGCTTATTAACGGCTTATAAGACATGTTATAAGCGCTTATAAGCGCTTATAAGACATTTGTAAGACATGAATTAACTGTTTATAAGTAGGTTACAAGACACTTATGTACCTTTTTAAACGTGCTTATTAACGTTTATAAGACATTTATAAGCTATGTGTTACCTGTTATAAGGTCGTTACAAGATACTTATTAATAGTTTATAAAACATTTATGGGGAATGTTAATAAACACATCATTAACTGTTAATAAGACATGTAAAACTGTTAACAAATTATTTATAAGACACTTGTTAACGTTATTATTTGCTTATAAGAATTTAACAAACACATTTATGAACTGTTAATAGGAAATTTAGAAGGCACTTATTAATATGTTTATAAAACACTTAATAACCGTATTATTTGTTTATATGCATTTATAAATCATTTTACATACCTACCCCATTAGGCTCCTTGTTATAAGGGTAGATTGCTAGGATATTTATAAGACTTAATGAGACATTTATAAAACCTGCATTAAATGTTATGAACTAATTATAAGACACTTACTAACCGTTTGTGCACATTTATAAGGAATTTACTATACACATTTAATAACTATTATTAATATATTTATAAGACATTAAAAAAACACCTTCTTGTTTATATAACATTTATGGTACGCTTTATGAAACCAAAGGTGCTTGTTCCAACTTCGTTCAAAGTGAAAACAGGAGGGTGAAGAGAACTTGTAAACCTTTCATCATGTGTTTATTAAGAACTCAAAATTGTTTACAAACATGGACAGGCGGTTAACAATGCATTTATAAACACGTTGATAGGCATTTTGGAGGCACTTCGTTTAAAGTGGGAACCACATTTATAAGCCGTTAATAGCGTGTCTATTAACAGCCAACATTGCTTTACAAGCAGGAACAGATGCTTATTAATGCATTTATAAGCACTTAATAGGCATTTTTGGAGGCACTTAGTTTAAAGTGGGGACCGCATTTATAAGTCGTTAATAGCGTGTCTATTAACAGCCAACATTGCTTTACAAGCAGGAAGAGATGCTTAACAATGCATTTATAAGCACTTAATAGGCATTTTTGGAGGCACTTCGTTTAAAGTGGGGACCGCATTTATAAGCCGTTAATAGCGTGCCTATTAACAGCCAACATTGCTTTACAAGCAGGAACAAATGCTTATTAATGCATTTATAAGCACTTAATAGGCATTTTTGGAGGCACTTCGTTTAAAGTGGGGACCGCATGTATAAGCCGTTAATAGCGTGTCTATTAACAGCCAACATTGCTTTACAAGCAGGAACAGATGCTTATTAATGCATTCTAAGACATTTATAAGTCATTAATAATGTGCCTATTAACCACCACACATTCTCTACAAACAGGAACAGATGCTTAGTAATGCATTTATAAGCACTTAATAGGCATTTTTGGAGGCACTTCGTTTAAAGTGGGGACCGCATGATACGACATTTATAACTCGTTAATCATGTGCCTATTAACAACCACACATTGCTCTACAAACAGGAACAGATGCTTAATAATGCATTTATAAGCACTTAATAGGCATTTTTGGAGGCACTTAGTTTAAAGTGGGGACTGCATGATAAGACATTTATAACTCGTTGATAATGTGCCTATTAACAACCACACATTGCTCTACAAACAGGAACAGATGCTTATTAATGCATTTATAAGCACTTAATAGGCATTTTTGAAGGCACTTCGTTTAAAGTGGGGAATGCATTATAAGACATTTATAAGTCATTAATCATGTGTCTATTAACAACCACATATTGCTCTACAAACAGGAACAGATGCTTAATAATGCATTTATAAGCACTTAATAGGCATTTTTGGAGGCACTTCGTTTAAAGTGGGGACCGCATGATAAGACATTTATAACTCATTAATAATGTGCCTATTAACCACCACACATTCTCTACAAACAGGAACAGATGCTTAGTAATGCATTTATAAGCACTTAATAGGCATTTTTGGAGGCACTTAGTTTAAAGTGGGGACTGCATGATAAGACATTTATAACTCGTTGATAATGTGCCTATTAACAACCACACATTGCTCTACAAACAGGAACAGATGCTTAATAATGCATTCATAAGCACTTCAATCGGCCTTTTTGGAGGTACTTGGTTTAAAGTACCTACAGTAAGAATGGGTATATTAACAACAGTGACGGCATTAAACAAAAGGTAAAGGCTGCACTTGTTAAAGGGTTGTTCCAAGGGGGTTAACATAATGTATTTTGGTGGCATTTAGTATGGAAACCTGAATCTCCTGTCACCCATGCCTTCATACCTTTATGGTCATGCATTGTGACACTACACCACCATTTATGGCCATATCCGTTTATGAAGATCATAGCACTAACTTCAAACCCTGGATAACCATACATGTGAAGACTGATCACCTATATGTATATACCTATTTGTATATAGGGCCAGTCGGCAACTTTCATCTGACCTCCAATCAAATAATCAATCTTTTTGACATATTTTCTGGATGTTTTGCTGGCTGAAATCAAAAGGCCATCTGAGGTGATTATATTTGTAATTACTTCCTGTAAAAGCAAAATAGAGAATAACAAATACTGCACCCATACATGGTTTCTAAAATGCAACTGCTATGAGAAGCGTGATGTAAGAATGTTTTGATTGGTGAATTCCTTCGCAGTCCAGTTGATGTGAGCGTTGTACACCTATCTCCTTTTCTATCCATTTTATGCGGTTGAGGAGCTTGAGGACTGAACCAGAAGAGGTCAGGTAAGCGCCGACACTTCATAAGGTTGACTTGACAGAGGGCGCATTTCTTTCAGTGGTGTTAAGGAGCTGCAAGAAACAAAATGCAATACAGAGAAGATTAGAGGATGGGTTAAAGAAAGCCTTTGGGCATGAGGAGGTACAGTACAGGTCCAGAGTTCAATCTACAGTTCTTCAAATAAAATACTACATGATACAAATCGAAGAGCAAGTGACGAGAGAGAGAGAGAGAGAGAGAGAGAGAGAGAGAGAGAGAGAGAGAGAGAGAGAGAGAGAGAGAGAGAGAGAGAGAGAGAGAGAAGTCATATGCATACATAATATTTCTTAACCATTATATGACACAAGTCTCATTGGTTTGTGTTTGTTCATAATCTGTTCCAGCTTGCACCATTCACTGTGCATATTCAGGTAACCTCAGAGCGAGATATATCAATATCATATTTGGTCCCATGAAAGTATCATGGCACAGCACTGTGCATGACGACCATGACGCCTTCTGTACAGAGCTTCATTGGCAATAACCAGGAATCATAATCAGACAGATTGCATGGCTTATCCAAGATTAAGCGAAGTAGGAAGTAGGCCACCTACGGTGGCGTCCACATTGACCCATGGAAGGAAACGGACACGCGCAGTACTGCGCATGTCCGTTTCCTTCCATGGATCAATTTGATGGTGATAAACTTGACACTCATAAATATATAGGTTCCTGGTTATTATTATTTTTCTGAGATTGTATTTTGGGTTTTAATGATTCATGTCAAAGTGACAAGGCATTCTTGTTTGGGGTACACCAAATTTAGGTTGTAAATAAATCAAAACAGTAGGCAGCATGTGGGAGACTTTCAATACCTGAAGTGAAGTGTCCACGTTGCAGTAATTGTGGAGAAGTCAATCTGTCTGTTGGAACCAGTGTCACGATGTTTGGAGGGCCATCAGAGTCCTAGTAACAACCACAATTACATGTCAAATGTCGCAATGTATTTAAACTGCACAAATCAGGTGCAGTTTGGTGCCCCTAGTCGGCGTAACGGCTAGGGCCCCCCCCCCCCCCCCCCGAAAAAAAATACTATGATCTGCTGCTTCTGACTTTATGGAAGGGAATATTTGTATGTCTCTAAATGTTTTGGTGCCCACAGCCCTCCTGTGACACACAGACTGAGTAGAAAAAAAATAGTGGTGTAACCCTTAGAACAATGTCCTTAGCTCTGATGTATTTAAAACTCCACCCTCTGTAACATGAACCAGTCTCTGCGTTGTGTATTTGATGTTGTTGTTTTTGGTGGTTGATGAAGAGGATGAAGGACCAGGCATAGGAGATGTGCGGTGAGCAGTGTAGTCTTTATCTCAGCTTGTGTCACCTTGCAGAGAAACCATAACAATGTCCTTTTTTAATATAACAGTAGGAATAGCACAATGTGCATGTAATGTAGTTTATACATAGCCAAAATGGCCTAAAGTAAGTGTTCACAATCACTGACCATAATAATACAAAAGTGCATTAGGAACGAGCTTATTAGCTACACTTAATTGAATCAATCATAACATCAACACATGAGCACATTTCCAGCAATAAAGTACTCTAAATTCACACAACCTTTCACAAATAACCCCAGCAGCACAACAAAATAGTTCCCAACAATCATATTTGTTAAGCAAACAACATGGATGGCTAACTTAATTACTTATATTCAATGGATTGTGCAGAGAGAGTGGATTGTACTCCTACCTTGCAGAGAAACCATAACAATGTGACCTAAAATGGCCGCCCTCACCTGTTAGGTCAACAACTGCACAGAACAGAAACACTGGAAAATAACACAGTGCCCTCTGGTGGCACCACCAGTCAGTACACCTCCTTACAGTGGTATTTTATCATGTACATTAGTGAGGACCTATTATATGAAGATACATTGAAAAGTGGTGAAGTGGCCCTTTAACCGCTTTATCCATTCACAGTTATCAGTGTTGAATTGGGTCACTTGTTGTCAGTGTTGCAGTGGTACTTTTAGAAGTGGGGGGACGCCTCTGAAAGGGGAATTCCCCCCATTTTATTTTTTTTTTTTTCTGAGAGTGTACAAATGGAACCAAATGGACCCGCTAGGGTCCATTTGGTTCACATTTGTACAGGAAACTCATTAACCTGGTGAAACACATCTTGATGATGTCATCAAGATGTATTTCACCATGCTAATGATTTTTTTCAGACCCAAAAATATTTTAGATGTGAGAAGTAGGGGGACGTCGTCCCCCCTCCACTACACCCCTGCTTGTTGTATTGTAAATCTCACAAGCTGTAAATCAAAAATCAAAATTAGATTTTTTGGGGTGGACTACACTCTCAGAAAAAAAAAAAAAAAAAATGGGGGGAATTCCCCTTTCAGAGGCGTCCCCCCACTTCTAAAAGTACCACTACAACACTGACAACAAGTGACCCAATTCAACACTGATAACTGTGAATGGATAAAGCGGTTAAAGGGCCACTTCACCACTTTTCAATGTATCTTCATATGATAGGTCCTCACTAATGTACATGATAAAATACCACTGTAAGGAGGTGTACTAACTGGTGGTGCCACCAGAGGGCACTGTGTTATTTTCCAGTGTTTCTGTTCTGTGCAGTTGTTGACCTAACAGGTGAGGGCGGCCATTTTAGGTCACATTGTTATGGTTTCTCTGCAAGGTAGGAGTACAATCCACTCTCTCTGCACAATCCATTGAATATAAGTAATTAAGTTAGCCATCCATTTTGTTTGCTTAACAAATATGATTGTTGGGAACTATTTTGTTGTGCTGCTGGGGTTATTTGTGAAAGGTTGTGTGAATTTAGAGTACTTTATTGCTGGAAATGTGCTCATGTGTTGATGTTATGATTGATTCAATTAAGTGCAGCTAATAAGCTCGTTCCTAATGCACTTTTGTATTATTATGGTCAGTGATTGTGAACACTTACTTTAGGCCATTTTGGCTATGTATAAACTACATTACATGCACATTGTGCTATTCCTACTGTTAAAAAGGACATTGTTATGGTTTCTCTGCAAGGTGACACAAGCTGAGATAAAGACTACACTGCTCATCGCACATCTCCTATGCCTGGTCCTTCATCCTCTTCATCAATCACCAAAAACAACAACATCAAATACACAACGCAGAGACTGGTTCATGTTACAGAGGGTGGAGTTTTAAATACATCAGAGCTAAGGACATTGTTCTAAGGGTTACACCACTATTTTTTTTCCTACTCAGTCTGTGTGTCACAGGAGGGCTGTGGGCACCAAAACATTTAGAGACAAATATTCCCTTCCATAAAGTCAGAAGCAGCAGATCATAGTATTTTTTTTTTTTTTCAGGGGGCAGTTATGAATTGCAGACCTTCGTAGGTGCCTTTTGAGTCACAGGATTTGCAAGTCTAATGGATGTTGGTAGGAGATAATAGAAGTAAATCTCTTGTTTGTGCCAAATCTGGGTTGCACATGGGGCTTTTTTGCTGTTACGCCGACTAGGGGCACCAAACTGCACCTGATTTGTGCAGTTTAAATACATTGCGACATTTGACATGTAATTGTGGTTGTTTCTAGGACTCTGATGGCCCTCCAAACATCCTGATACTGGTTCCAACAGACAGATTGGCTTCTCCACAATTACTGCAACGTGGACACTTCACTTCAGGTATTGAAAGTCTCCCACATGCTGCCTACTGTTTTGATTTATTTACAACCTAAATTTGGTGTACCCCAAACAAGAATGCCTTGTCACTTTGACATGAATCATTAAAACCCAAAATACAATCTCAGAAAAATAATAATAACCAGGAACCTATATATTTATGAGTGTCAAGTTTATCACCATCAAATTGATCCATGGAAGGAAACGGACATGCGCAGTACTGCGCGTGTCCGTTTCCTTCCATGGATCAATGTGGACGCCACCGTAGGTGGCCTACTTCCTACTTCGCTTAATCTTGGATAAGCCATGCAATCTGTCTGATTATGATTCCTGGTTATTGCCAATGAAGCTCTGTACAGAAGGCGTCATGGTCGTCATGCACAGTGCTGTGCCATGATACTTTCATGGGACCAAATATGATATTGATATATCTCGCTCTGAGGTTACCTGAATATGCACAGTGAATGGTGCAAGCTGGAACAGATCATGAACAAACACAAACCAATGAGACTTGTGTCATATAATGGTTCAGAAATATTATGTATGCATATGACTTTCTCTCTCTCTCTCTCTCTCTCTACTTGCTCTTCGATTTGTATCATGTAGTATTTTATTTGAAGAACTGTAGATTGAACTCTGGACCTGTACTGTACCTCCTCATGCCCAAAGGCTTTCTTTAACCCATCCTCTAATCTTCTCTGTATTGCATTTTGTTTCTTGCAGCTCCTTAACACCACTGAAAGAAATGCGCCCTCTGTCAAGTCAACCTTATGAAGTGTCGGCGCTTACCTGACCTCTTCTGGTTCAGTCCTCAAGCTCCTCAACCGCATAAAATGGATAGAAAAGGAGATAGGTGTACAACGCTCACATCAACTGGACTGCGAAGGAATTCACCAATCAAAACATTCTTTCATTACGCTTCTCATAGCAGTTGCATTTTAGAAACCATGTATGGGTGCAAAATTTGTTATTCTCTATTTTGCTTTTACAGGAAGTAATTACAAATATAATCACCTCAGATGGCCATTTGATTTCAGCCAGCAAAACATCCAGAAAATATGTCAAAAAGATTGATTATTTGATTGGAGGTCAGATGAAAGTTGCCGACTGGCCCTATATACAAATAGGTATATACATATAGGTGATCAGTCTTCACATGTATGGTTATCCAGGGTTTGAGGTTAGTGCTATGATCTTCATAAACGGATATGGCCATAAATGGTGGTGTAGTGTCACAATGCATGGCCATAAAGATATGAAGGCATGGGTGACAGGAGATTCAGGTTTCCATACTAAATGCCACCAAAATACATTATGTTAACCCCCTTGGAACAACCCTTTAACAAGTGCAGCCTTTACCTTTTGTTTAATGCCGTCACTGTTGTTAATATACCCATTCTTACTGTAGGTACTTTAAACCAAGTACCTCCAAAAATGCCGATTGAAGTGCTTATAAATGCATTATTAAGCAAATGTTACTGCTTGTAAAGCAATGGGAGGTTGTTAATAGGCACATAATTAATTAAAAATGTCTTACCATGCGGTCCACACTTTAAATGAAGTGCCTCTAAAAATGCCTATTGAAGTGCTTATGAATGCATTATTAAGCATCTGTTCCTGTTTGTAGAGCAATGTGTGGTTGTTAATAGGCACATTATCAACGAGTTATAAATGTCTTATCATGCAGTCCCCACTTTAAACGAAGTGCCTCCAAAAATGCCTATTAAGTGCTTATAAATGCATTACTAAGCATCTGTTCCTGTTTGTAGAGAATGTGTGGTGGTTAATAGGCACATTATTAATGAGTTATAAATGTCTTATCATGCAGTCCCCACTTTAAACGAAGTGCCTCCAAAAATGCCTATTAAGTGCTTATAAATGCATTATTAAGCATCTGTTCCTGTTTGTAGAGCAATATGTGGTTGTTAATAGACACATGATTAATGCCTTATAAATGTCTTATAATGCATTCCCCACTTTAAACGAAGTGCCTCCAAAAATGCCTATTAAGTGCTTATAAATGCATTATTAAGCATCTGTTCCTGTTTGTAGAGCAATATGTGGTTGTTAATAGACACATGAATAATGACTTATAAATGTCTTATAATGCATTCCCCACTTTAAACGAAGTGCCTTCAAAAATGCCTATTAAGTGCTTATAAATGCATTAATAAGCATCTGTTCCTGCTTGTAAAGCAATGTTGGCTGTTAATAGACACGCTATTAACGGCTTATACATGCGGTCCCCACTTTAAACGAAGTGCCTCCAAAAATGCCTATTAAGTGCTTATAAATGCATTATTAAGCATCTGTTCCTGTTTGTAGAGCAATATGTGGTTGTTAATAGACACATGAATAATGACTTATAAATGTCTTATAATGCATTCCCCACTTTAAACGAAGTGCCTTCAAAAATGCCTATTAAGTAGGGCTGAACGGTTTTGGGAAAAAATCTAATTGCGATTATTTTGAGCAATATTGCGATTGCGATTAATTTGCGATTTTTTTTTAAAAGAGTCCAGTTTCGGTTTAAATCTTTACCATGTCCATTAAAAACGTATTTTAACATTACCAATACCAAAAGACAGTCATTTACTTCTCTGAATAAGGATAAAAGATATGAATTGCTTCCAACAGGCATCATATTTATTTTTCAAGTACATTCTTCACAACACACTGTCTGGAATTGGAAATCAACAGGTGCATGTTCTGTTTCTGAACAACCTGTGGAAGTACAACTTCTTTTCTTACTGAACAAAATATTTTGAAATTTATCAAGAAATATCAGAATAGCCAGGTAGATACTGCAGATCTTCTAAACTCAATAAGACCTGAGGCCGATTCTTTAAGTGTCTTTAAACTGTTTTCTGAAAAAACTATTTAGCTTGCCAGACATCAACATCAGTATAATAAAAGTATTTCTAGATGCTTGGATTCGCCCATTTATGGACAGGCACCATAAACGGGCGCCTATAGTGGAAAGGACCCCACATCATGTTGTGTTGTTATGAATCCCACCGCAGTTGTTAGCCATTACTGGCAATCACAGCGTGGGGAGCGTTCCTAAAACTGCGGTGGGGTTCATAATGTCGCTCCCGCAGCCTTTAGCGCTAGTAAAGTTTGAAAGCTGAAAGAAACTTAAATAAAACCAGCTAAAACAGAGGAGAATATCCGAGATGAATAAACGTGTGTCATGGGACTCGGTATGCAACTGCATGGTATCAGTGAGCGCTGGATGCATTGCAAGAAAAGACGTTCGCTCGTTGCGATGCGAGAATGTGATTCAATGGACGTATACGGTACGGCTTTCTATGGCAACGGAATATACACATACAACCAAGGCTGCACGTGGACGCTGTCACTGGATAGGGGTGAGTGATGAACGTACTCGTAAATAAATAGCGGCGTTCACAGCTCGTTGCAGCGTTGCAAGGCGATTAAATAATGCGGAAGGATGCGGACGGATCAACAATGTGCGTGTGCGGATTTCGGATGGGAAAAAAGCTCATCTGCTGATCTCTAATAGCAATATTAAAAATCAAAAAATCGCGGCCCTTGCGATTCACAAATCGCATTTTTTCAAATCGCGGTTTCGGTTTAAAAACGATTAATCGTACAGCCTTACTATTAAGTGCTTATAAATGCATTAATAAGCATCTGTTCCTGCTTGTAAAGCAATGTTGGCTGTTAATAGACACGCTATTAACGGCTTATACATGCGGTCCCCACTTTAAACGAAGTGCCTCCAAAAATGCCTATTAAGTGCTTATAAATGCATTAATAAGCATCTGTTCCTGCTTGTAAAGCAATGTTGGCTGTTAATAGGCACGCTATTAACAGCTTATAAATGCGGTCCCCACTTTAAACGAAGTGCCTCCAAAAATGCCTATTAAGTGCTTATAAATGCATTGTTAAGCATCTCTTCCTGCTTGTAAAGCAATGTTGGCTGTTAATAGACACGCTATTAATGACTTATAAATGCGGTCCCCACTTTAAACGAAGTGCCTCCAAAAATGCCTATTAAGTGCTTATAAATGCATTAATAACCATCTGTTCCTGCTTGTAAAGCAATGTTGGCTGTTAATAGACACGCTATTAACGGCTTATAAATGCGGTCCCCACTTTAAACGAAGTGCCTCCAAAATGCCTATCAACGTGTTTATAAATGCATTGTTAACCACCTGTCCATGTTTGTAAACAATTTTGAGTTCTTAATAAACACATGATGAAAGGTTTATAAGTTCTTTTCACCCTCCTGTTTTCACTTTGAACGAAGTTGGAACAAGCACCTTTGGTTTCATAAAGCGTACCATAAATGTTATATAAACAAGAAGGTGTTTTGTTAATGTCTTATAAATATATTAATAATAGTTATTAAATGTGTATAGTAAATTCCTTATAAATGTGCACAAACGGTTAGTGTCTTATAATTAGTTTATAACATTTAATGCAGGTTTTATAAATGTCTCATTAAGTCTTATAAATATCCTAGCAATCTACCCTTATAACAAGGAGCCTAATGGGGTAGGTATGTAAAATGATTTATAAATGCATATAAACAAATAATACGGTTATTAAGTGTTTTATAAACATATTAATAAGTGCCTTCTAAATTTCCTATTAACAGTTCATAAATGTGTTTGTTAAATTCTTATAAGCAAATAATAACGTTAACAAGTGTCTTATAAATAATTTGTTAACAGTTTTACATGTCTTATTAACAGTTAATGATGTGTTTATTAACATTCCCCATAAATGTTTATAAACTATTAATAAGTATCTTGTAACGACCTTATAACAGGTAACACATAGCTTATAAATGTCTTATAAACGTTAATAAGCACTTATAATAAGGTATATAAGTGTCTTATAACCTACTTATAAACAGTTAATTCATGTCTTACAAATGTCTTATAAGTGCTTATAACATGTCTTATAAGCCGTTAATAAGCGCTTATAAGCGCTTATAACAAGGACCTTCGTTTAAAGTGTTAAAGACTTCTGTCATGTGACTGCACTGGGGAAAGGGGTATAGACTGTACATTAAAAAAACATAATAGAAGGATGAAGGCATGTTAGATAATTTTGTTCCTTATTATGGCGCGCTTATCACGCCACGTTGAAAACCGCTCTTAATGGCTTTGCCGTGCAAAGGCAGGATATTATTATTCCATACATGGGGGAATTAGTGCATGACAGAGCTCAGTCATTGGGAGAAAAATTAATAGGAATATGCTTAGCTTAAAATATTGGATTTACTAATGAGGGGAAGCTGGTTAATCTAACTTATATTCTCTGTGTCTGGATGAAAGCATTATAGGAGGAGTGCACGAGAGAAAGAGAAAGGCACAGTGACAGTGTTGTGCAAGGAAAAATGGATGAATCCTGTGGAACTTTAGGATTGGCATCCAATGAAGTGTTGCCATGCACGTCTGCTAAAAGCATCTTTGTCTTTTCTTTCTGTTAAGTTTGGTTGTAAAACTTTACTACTTTGTTACTGTGCGACTGGCAAGGTTTCAACCTGATCAGAGATTTCTTCCGCTATTCATTGTATATGTAAAAGAAAAAGTATTAAATGTAATGTAAAAACTGGTGACCTTCTGGTGGTGTGCATAGAAAAAGAAAACGGCTGCACATTCATGGCCTTACAGGTCAAAACATTGGTTTCTAGTTAATATAATTATTTTCAGCATTGTGGCCTTGAGTGTTCTGCCAGTTTCTTTTTTCTCTGTATAACGCTCTAGGCTAGCCCTGGGGCCTTTAGCAGGCGCATAGCGTGGGTTAAACATTTGACTAGCCCCCAATTACCAAATATTTTATTCTCAAAATTGCCTTTACATTGTCAATGCCGTGCACACACTACAGTACAAACATATAGCACATAGTTTACAGCATGATAATGTCAATAATGGCGTTGTAGTTAAATCTCTCTCAAATGTCAGGAGACATAGACTATCAAAGCGATTGGTTGTCATTGCACTTCTGCACGCAGTTTGGACTCACAGTGGAAAATATGTGCTAAATGCTACATGTAGTAATGTTGTTCTCATACTAATAGTAATACTATCTGTTGAAATGAAATCTGTTGTTTTTGGGCCATCTTTTACACCCCAGCCTCCCCAGGCTCAGCGAAACCGCTTTTGACGAAATACTAACGTGGCCATTTGACAACTTTGGCCTTTAGCAACCTCACCAATACTTGTGTGTGCCATCTTGTTTGTCTACCGGTGATGTATGTGCACCAGAAAAGTGTGGCCATAATACAGTAACAGTGCAATGAGGACGACATTTATAGGAGCTATCCAACAACAGCCGGCAAAATGTCACCGTCGACGCGAGCCACGCAGCAGCAGCGCGCCGCCACTAGTTTTCGAGACACCCGGACGCTTTCGCGCTTGAATGGCGTTTTTTTGCGCCATTGAAGGTCACCTCCCTCGCTTTCCAGGGCCCTGTCATTATCTGACAGGGACGAGCGATAAGAGGTCGGCAATAATAAATGTCCTGACCGTGATTGGAAATCATCTTGACAAGAGCCTCTTGAGGAGAGAAGAAAGGAAGTCAGTCAATGGAACACGATGGAGAGTGACATGTTTTTGTCGGCGGTGCCAGCGAGACGGCACAACACACAGGCACACGCCGGGGTTCCATGTAAATCCATGTGGCGGGCGAAGGGAGGGGGGGGGGGGGGGGCTTTGTCGTCGAGGAATGATTCATGCTAGGTTATTAGCCGCTAATGCTTCTCGCCGAGCACAACAGTGTCGTAACCTTTACTTTGCTGTGAAAGAGGAGAAGGGATGGTGCCTAGCAATTTCACTCCATGCCTAGCTATCTGTCACACACCGAGGCGTGCGTGTGTGTGTGTGTGTGTGTGTGTGTGTGTGTGTGTGTGTGTGTGTGTGTGTGTGTGTGTGTGTGTGTGTGTGTGTGTGTGTGTGTGTGTGTGTGTGTGTGTGTGTGGCAAGGACGCCATTTGCTTTACAAGAAAGAAGGGATAGTGGTTGTTTCTCATACTGGCCCTTTGCTACCAACAATATTGATTCGGTACATCTGCATCCTTACATTATGCGACTGCATAGGAGTCCTTACAGGAGACTGTAAATCACATGGGGGGGGGGGGGGGGGCTGGCTTTTCAATAGACAATAAATGTTCGCCGAGCATTGATTAGAGTCGCCTATACAGCAGTTTTACCTGTGCTGTAGGTCTATATTACTATATGGAGTCTTCTTGGCTGTGTGTGTTGCTTGCCTTGTAAGAGCAATTAAAAAAAAGTATTGAGCCTTTTGTTCGCTTTGGCAAAGAAACAGGCATCTTCTGGATGATTCACAAACCACCGAGGTATAAGTGAAACTAAGGAAGTTCTCTCTCCAATAAAAGTGCATGTAAATTAAAAGGCAATTGATCATTTGCCAGCAGCAGCTTGCAAGCTTAGCGTAGCCTAATGCTGAAAGTACTCTACGGTGATGGGATTTGGCAGCAGTGATAAACCATTAACTTGAAACACTTGAGACAGAGGGCAATCTGAGCAACGTGCCGAGTGCTAAATGGAACAATCATCCATTTGAGTCGCAAAATGCCAGTTCAGAGAATTGTGCAGTAAACAAAGTCATAACTGCCAACCCGGTCACTAGTTAATGTGGTCACGGCGCGTGTTATTATTTTTGTAAATAGCTGGAATAGCTATGGAAGTACGGAATGATGAGCCCATAACAATATTCATTATGTTGACTCGCATAATACACTCCTTCATTAAGATGTGAGAACACAGTGCAGAGAAAACAACAAAGACACGCTAGGCTAACAGATGGCTGTCCTGGGGTTTAAGCTATGAAATTCTATTGTTAAAGGTGTTTGTGGTGGGATTTTTCAGGTCAAAAAGGTTCCTTTAGTTCAGGGGTTTTCAACAGGAGGTCCAGGGACCACCAGTGGACCATGAGAGGATTCTAGGTGGTCCCCAGCTAAATGGAAAGTTGGATAACCAGATGTTACTCTTTGAGTGCGTAAACATGAAACCAAATGGACCCTTGCGGGTCCATTTGGTTACATGTTTACACTCTCAAGAGTTAAAATGTTCATCATTATTCATCATATATTCATGTAAATTTGCCCAAGTCTACACTAGAGACTGTAGAAAAACGGTTTTTGGTGTATATTTGACTGTTTTGACTGGAATTGTGGACAAAAACTAAATTAATTTGGTTCTTAGGTTTGAAACCATCATCAAAAGGTGGTCTGTGGCTCAAATGCTGAATAAATAGTGGGCCCTGGTATGGAAGAGGTTGCAAACTACTGCTTTATTTTATTACCAGATATAACCACATGCTGCTCACCGTGTAATTGTAATGGATGATGTGGATATCCAACTGCGTGATCGTTGGAATGACAACATTTATCCTGTGAGTGTGGATCTACAGGAACAGAGCAGCAGGTGTGCAGCCACAAACCGGCTCAGTCCAATTACTGAAGAAAAGCTGGAGATCCCAGCCCTCGAAAGGGTGTACAAATGAGCAGGGTGTATATAAAACCGAGGCACTTTCTTGGATAAGTTTAAAAAGCCGACATGTTTTTCAAATTCGCAAAGGAGTCTTCTTCAGGGCTATCGTATACTTGCCTTTTCTTTAGCATTCCAGTCCCACTGATCTTTGAAGCTTTTCAACTCCTTTTGCACCTCTGGTTCTATATTTCAGTCCAATTAGTTTGAACCGAGGGCAGGTGTCACGGCACTATCATTTCATATGTTTTGATTCAGGCGAGGGATTACGATACTGTAGATTGTGTGTTTGAGATCGACTGTGGGATGTCTCAAACCAACGAAGCTACATTCGGGGCATGTCAGTTCTGATAACGAACCTGATCTCTCTCTGAGAATCGTTTTTTAAAAATCAAAAAAAAATCTTAGAACTCTATTCTATTTCGCAAAATATATAAAGCAGCACGGAGGCCATGGATGTCGCGCAATCCGAAAAACCTGCATACCGCGCAGATTTACTTGGAAGTATTTGGGGAGGTTTTAACTTTGTTGAAGGTAGTTTGGCCAGTTATACAGTAAGTATTCTGGGAAACGGAAATACAACAAACCATTTCAACCTTCAAAAATCAAAGGAAGATGAATTAATGAACTCGCAGTGCGCAAGGTCTCGGAGCTGGCAGACATATACCATATAACGAATATAAGTTCAAAGCAATGCAAAGTGCAGTGCTTTACTGATGGATCAGAGGGAGGAGGTTGCTAATCCCATATGCAAGAATAACAATATCTTTTGTCATAAGATACACTAACACTACATAATACAGTCCTATAGCATGTACAGTATGTAAGCCTATAATATGTACAGTACATCTTTACGGAATGTGTTCTATTTCACCTGTTTTCTATCCCTTTTTTGCTCACTCAATCTACAGTGCCTCTGTCTGTACTCTCTCTTCTCACATAGACTAAATCTGTTGCAACATTCCTGAAACAGTCACAGCCATTTAAAAAGGCTCAGGGGTTTAGGTTAGGTCTAGGCATAGGTTTTACTGAGGGCAGTAAAACCTATGCTAAGGCTTACATTTATTTGCGACCCTTGAAGACAGTTGCAACGGTTTACAAACGCTGAAACAGTCGCAAACTAGGTTGAGACTGCAAAATCCACTAGCAACCAACAAAGTGGTCACAACCAGATTGCGACCACTTGGTCACAGTGACTTGCTTATGGTCGCGACTAGTATACAGATTGAGAAAAGCCCTAAGCCTAAACATAACCGCAAGCAGACAGCAGCGCATGTTCATCAACATTTTCCTCAACCAAACGCGACCGACCATGGACCAGGCTGTACCTAATAAACATCCGACAGCGCAATGCTTCGTGAGCTTCGTGAGCTTGTGGATCGGCTACTTTTGGCCTAAATATTTGGTAATTTGGCATTTACAATATTGAGAACTAAATGCAGACACTTTGCAGGCATGCTCACATACACACGTACTGTTATACACTTGCACAATTGAGGGAATGTGCTTTTAGCTGCTCCTCTTTTCATTTTCTCTCTCTCTCTCTGAACATCAGAGGATTACAGTCTCAGTTGACGTTAGTGTAATGTGTGCGTGGGATTCCGAACACATGCACGTGCGCACGCACACATACATGCACACGCTCACGCTCTTCCTGTCAATTCCGGCGCTCCCAATCTCTTGCTCCTACTCCCTCCTCTCCGCACAGCAATAATAGACTTTGATGTCTGACTTTTCAGAGTTTTATTTCGCCAGGAAATTAAATGTTTTCACGGAGCAATAGCGAAAAGAAGAAGATGAATGCCTGAATTCACTGCACTGTACAAGGTCTCTCTCAAGAGCTGGCACACACCATTAACCGGGACAATTTCTATTCCAACAAAGCAAAGTGCTATGCGCTGATGGAACTGAAGTATGTGAGGGTTTTTGGGGAAAGTTTTAAAGCAGCGATTCTCAAAGTCTATTCTAAGGACCCCCACAGTAATAGTAATAGAGCGAAGCAATTTTTGGAAAATTGCAAAGTGTGGTTGCCCTATGGCAATCCTATTGGCTAGCCAATAGACGGGGGCGAGGCAACCAGACCTTTGTTATCTAGGCACTTTTAGGTGATGACAGGTGATGATGGAATGGTGGCGTAATTAAGTGTTGTCATGAAAAAGTCATGAAAGTCATCATGACTATTTCCTGGAGATGAAAAAGGTTACCCTAGATCAGGAAGAATAAAAATAATAAAGTGGCACAATAACAGTGCCTACGCAACCACACTAACTAGAGTGATGCAATTTGCAATTGGAAAGTGTGGTTGCCCTCGATGATGTAGAAGAAGTGTGTTGCTGTGCATCTCTTCATGCCTGTCTCTGACACACAAGGATTTAAAAAAAAAAAAAACAAGCTGGAAGTCCCTTCCCTTGGAGAGAAGTGAAAATACAGTAGCAGTTGTATACAAACTCACAGTGCTTCTCACCCCAAGTCACCGACTGCACCTTTCAGCAGAACATGCTAAAGTTTATGTAAGCGTGCAAAACAGGGACATTTACACCAATGGAAATATCCCCAAAATGGAGTCGTCTTATATTCAGGGACTATACTATTTGACTTTCAATGTTCTTTTTTCTGTAAATGGGTCTTGAAAAATGAGGGTCGTCTTATAAACGAGTCGTCTTATATTCGGGACAATACGGTACATGTTTATGAGGACTCGTGAAACACCCAGCTCGACAGCTTCCCTCCCTCCCCAGGGAAAAGTACATTGGCATGGTCACAGTATTTCCCCATTCCCTCTGTTCCAGTCGCCCTCCCACCCATGCAGCTTCGTCCCAGACTCTATCGCTGCATCATCATCCATTCGTTTTGGCAGATACAGCACATAGTCCATACCGAGAGGGTACTTGATATTTAATTCACTTCCACCACCACCGCAAGTTGCCTCGATCTCCTTTACCCCTCCTAACCCCCTCAACAACACCGGTGGCATTTCATTCTAACCTCCCAAATCGTTGCGCCCTCCCATTGTTCTGAATTTACTAACCTGTCTCTAAACCTCACCCTCACACCGCGGTATGGAGACAGGGCTTAAAACAACGAGGCCAATAGTGGTATTTCCAGCCAACAGGTTCTCATACCCAATGAATGACACTTCGGATCTATGGGTCTTCGGATCTTAGATCAGTCGCCTCAACAACAGCTTCCCCAGGCCCACCCAACACAATACCACCATACAATAGTATTCACACACAAACAACTTGTCAAAAACTCAAAGACTATATCAAGATACTACAGTTGCCAACAACACAAAATAAAAGAAATGTACAATGCACCCAATGCGTTTACTGTGAACTAAAGTAATCTATCACTTTCAGTAATGTTATTACTTTTTTGTAAAGTAACTAGTAACATAACATTATTTCACATTGCGAGTATAATATAACTACATTTACCCCCAAACTAATATATTACTATTTCCAGGCTGTTGATCCGGTCAAGATCTAAACTGGAGTGGATACAGAAATGATGCACATTTAGTACGTAGTATGTGTGAAGTACCGACTGAAGAAGGGTGGGCCTAAAAAAAAAGATTAATTTACTGGGGACATGAAAAAAGTAATATTTAAAGCAATAAGTAATGATTAACTATAGTTATTTTTGGCCAGGAAGTAGCAGGCTAAAACCACAGACATAAACGAATGCTATGCAACATGCATGGCATATGAACTCAGCAGCCTTGTACTTCATGATTCCTCTCATTAAAATGTTATGCTTTTATGCAAGTGTGCTTTGTGACCTCAATTGTCAGGCAGAGAAAAAAAGGATTAGGGAAGAAATATGAAACTCTCTCCCCATTTTAGACTACTGTAAATCCAGTAACAACCTAGTTCAAAAAGAATGATGCTAGTCGGTTTTGGAACACACTGCCATTGTGTTTACTTCTACTACTACTACTAAAAATACGTTTTTTTTTTCCTTCCATGGTTACTTTATGTTTTTAAGAATTCTGTATACTTCTTGCCTAAGAGTGGCTCATTCACGCATGCATACTCTACATGCACGCACGCAAGAGCGCACGCACACACACGCACACGCACACGCACACGCACACACACACACACACACAAATAATGGACAGCTTTGCAACTTTGTAACATCCTAGCATTAACATCCTATAGTATCTGTTCCATTACCACTGATTGGTCACAGGACACATAATGGAGTCAAAACAAGAAAATACACATATTACAGTTCAGGCAGATAACTAGATATTATAGAATAATGATGTGCACATGTCATATTATCCTGTTGTTCGGCTCAGCTACATTTCCTCCCAGCTCGGCACACTTACACAACCATCATTAACCATTATAAGGTCAGACATAGAGATACAAAATAACAACCCCCCTCTGGGGAACAGGAATAGCATAGATGGGCAGGCGGTGGTAGCAGAAATATATAGTATATATCTCACCTAATTGGTCAGCTGATTATTGCCACATCAGCCAATGGCATGTGAGTCTTCCATCTGACTAGAAGGAACTCTGCGAACCCTCACTTTGTGGCCAAGAGTATACAACTAAGTATAAAGATACAAGTAAGTATAAAGATACAAGTAAAACATCTTATTGGCGAGAAGCGACCACAGGTCACCTATTATTATTAATTATTATTATTATTATTACCCATATTGGTAAAAAAGCAGGGACTGACTCCCCCTTTGAAGTGTATCTGTGCACGTCCCTGGATATACTGTCAGCGCTGTCCCCTTTGATGTGTACGTCGTCCGTGGAATATAAACGACTGCTGCTAGCTCTGTGCTAAACAACACATAGTACTGCGAGGTATACTCAGTATACTACTACTTATGCAGAATGCATACAGTACAACCTGTGGCGCAAGTGTACCGATTACATGAGCGGTCACTTGGCAAATCAGTCTGCCCAGGAGCCTATCCCCAAAGGTAGGGGGTGGAAATCCAGCCGAGGATTTGATTGGTTTGTTTGTTTGAGAAATAATCAAACAAACAAATAATCAATAAACAATAGCTTAGTTTTGTTGGAACCACTTCCAATCAGAAACAATGAGGCTAAACAACCCAATCTACGGGATGGAGGGAATTTGCATGGAAAAATCAGATTCGGTACTTTATCACACCCAAAATTAAAAGCAAACAACTTGGGATCCCTCAACCATGCTGGAGGGAATGCAATAATATGAACCCTAACCACACACACGTCTTCTGGGATTGTCCTAAAATACAACCTCTGTGGGAAAATATACACGAGACAATATGTGAAGTTCTGGGCTATGACATTCCTAGAACTGGTCTTGTTATGTACTTGGGATGTTTAGGGGAGACAGTAGTATGTCCAGGAGATAGATATCTTGTGAGGATTCTTCTTATCGCAGGAAGGAAGACTGTCACTAAAAACTGGCTGAAAAAAGAAACTCCGGGTTATAGATAATCAGTGTTGGGACATGTGCACTACGTAACTCAATATATTACATAATATATTACCAAAATGCAGTAACTTGTAATATAAATATATTACTTAACAAAAACTATCTAATATATTATACTTTTCTTTCTGCATTACTGCATTACTTTCAATATTACTTTCTGTCAATCTGTCTCGTTGAAAATGTTCTTGTGAAATTATCTTGACAACTGCAGAAGTTAAATAATTACTTATTTTCTATAATTTGTCATCAAATTATTTATTCAGGAGGACGTTTTTTCAAGTTGATTTCATATGGATTTCCCAGATAGCCAAGTGCGCTTTCTTTATTGTAGCTATGCCACTGGCCTACACAATATTTGATTAATAGTGACACTAAATATTTAATTATATATTTTGTACAACATTTTTCTTTTAAGTAATATGTAATAGTAATATTAATATATTACACTTGCTCAGACAGTAATATTGTAATACAATATATTGCTTTAAAATGAAGGTAATAAGTAATAAGTAATACATTAACAAGGTATAGTAATATTCCCAACACTGTAGACAATGGAGGGATATAATAGATAACATTGAAGAAATGGAACGAATGACATATAGAATCAGACTGAGAACGGACATGTATTACACAAGATGGGAAAAATGGTCTGCTTATAAGAGGTTGAGGGGAGAAGTATAACTGTTGTTTTTAGTAATCAATTGTTAGAATGAATGTGTCCACATTTGCTGTGTTTTTGTTTGTTTGTTTGTTTGTTTGTTTGTTTGTTTTTCTTTTTTTTACTCTGGAAAACCCCAATAAAAAGAAAAAAAAAAAAAAAGAAACAATGAGGCTACGTGACAGGTGACATCTGGGGAAATTTAAGTCCTGGCCAAACTGATCTGCGAAGAGACATTTCAGATGGGTGGAAGGGAGGGAACGAGGCTGGAACCCAGGAGGAGGCTAAACCACTGAGGTACTAAAGGCACCCATTACAGCAGGGATGTCAAACACACAGCTTGATGCTTGCCAAAATCAAAATGTGTTTTAAGGCTGTTTTGTCCAAGTATGGGGCTAAAAGTGGGAGAGTGGGGTAGCTTTTCTCTGCAACATGCACTTAAGCACACACACAGATGGTATAGATATAGATGCAAGTGTCAGCTAAAGTTCAACCCACGGAAAGGTTCCTTCGCCAGACATTTCCTCTCTTGACATTTAGAAGAGAGCATCGTCGGTATATATAACCGGCGGAATAGGCGAAACAGTGGTTTATTCTCATACTACAGCAGCGGAGCGAAGCAGTATATTACTATACATTATTCATTCACGTCTCCTGTTGTTGCGCACTTGTCATTCTACACACCTTCTGAATGCATTACGATGCTCTGTTGCTCTCCGGAAAGCCGGAGGGGAGGATTTCCCGGATGCCATTATTATTTTATCTCCCGTTGCAGTAAACAAGGCACACGCAATACAATCACAGGCCTGTCGCCTGCACTACGGAGCTGCCACCGAGATAATGTCGATTAATAATCAACATTATGTGTTGGAATGTGGTGCATCTGGCAGAGAATCAGTGTGTCTCAACTGCATGTGTAATCATGTAGCTAAATTGTTATTATGTCAATAAAAAACACTCATCGAATTGTATCATCAAGAAGGAATGGATATTGTAGGCCTATTGCCAATTACGTATGTAGGGGCAGGTGCTGAAACCCCATAAGAGGGCATTTTTTGGGGCAAAGATAGTGAAAATAGCAGATCTACAAGCTCAGAATGTGTTGCGCAGCAGTACATTGAGAGCTTGTATATCAGCTACTTTCGGCAGTAGGGCAAAATCAATTTGCGACCGTGATGTACTTGTATGTCGCAACGGTTATTAAATGCGTCGCAATGGTTATTAAATGTGTCATGGCGGTTATTGAATGCATCGCAACAGGTGGACTGTTGCTACAGGTTTTGCATAATGAAAGTAAGACATTTTCTTGAATGCTGGCATGGAAAGAAGTGAGTTGCATTTCTTTCGGAATGTAGCTAATGCCATGGCAGTTGTTTTACAGACATTTAAAAAGGGGCAGTGGCTGAAGCCCCTTTTGATGATTATGTGTGCACATCCGTGTTAAACCCTGTGTCATAGCCATAGGCATGACCAGCAGGCTGTCTCCCATGTACCAAACAAAGGGGCATGCATTCCCCATGGGCACCGTATACAGTAGTTCATAGAAATGTATGCCGCAGACACATTTAACAATGTGGTATGCAAATGCACTGCCCACTCAGATGTAGGTGTATGCAAACGCACACACACACACATGCACAAACACACACACACACACACACACACACACACACACACACGGACATACACTTGTGCGCAGCACACACACACCACAATACAAGGGTTGGCAGGATATGCAGTACTAAATCCTTAGGCCCCTTCAATGGAATCTGACCAGACAAGTGTCCTCAAATCTCTCTCTCTCTCTTTCTCTCTTGACACGCACGCACGCACACGCACACGCACACACACACACACACACACACACACACACACACACACACACACACACACACACACACACACACACACTTAGCAGTCTACAGAAGATTCCCTGATAAACAGACAATCCTACGCATGCATTGCTCACCCAGACAATACTTTCATGGTAAAGAAAGCAGAGGTGTTCTGGATAATGTGTGTGTGTGCGTGTGTGCATGTGTGTGTGTATGTGCGTGCGTGCGTGTGTGCATGTGTGCATGCGTGCGTGCGTGCGTTTGTGTGTGCGTGGGTAGAAAACAGCCTTGCCAAAGGGCATTGTGGACTCTATCCAGCCGCCAAACATGACTGATAAGTGAACTACATACAGTACATGTCTACGGGCGTGTACGACACATGTGAGCGCACATGAACACACACTTAACACGCCATGCCCAAGGACGGTTGTTTTCTCGCGCTACTCACACATTTTCTGAATAATTAATAGAAGGCTGTAATTAAACATTATGAACTTGCTGAACTGCACGGCTTCCTTTCTGTTAATAATTCATCATAAGCACTTTGTTTTGGTGCTTGGTGTTTTAACGCAAGTCCCCTGAAGCTATGGACTCCCACAGGGGGAACAATGTTGAGATGTTGATGTTATTTTATGCCACTATCAGTGCAGTGTTGATTTTGAGTCTCTTGAATAGTAGTTTATTTGGTCAAATGGGATGTTTTAGTGGTAGTCTAGTGTTAGCTTACCGTGGCCATACAGCCAGATAATGATCTTTTGCAAAACAGATATTTTCCTTCTCTGTTTTAAAAAAAAATCCTGCCCACACAGGATATCTGTGTCCAGAACTTACATTCCACCAAAAGATTAAACACATTTCATTAAATTCATTTGGAGACTTCACTACTGTATGTATAGCTAGTAGTCTGGACAGATCCTTTTACTTACTTATATGCGACACCCGTCCCAGAATGTAAGCTCCCGACCCACAAAGCTCTTTTCTGCGCCCAGCGGCATCCCAGTCTCCTGGTCTCTACCCTGTAGATCCTGGTGGACAGGTATTTTGGGAGTGGGGGTGGCAGCCTCTGATTCTCTTCCCAAGTCTGGCACAGACATGGATGTGAACTGCAAAAGGTTTGACAGAGAGTACACAGTCACCTGGGATGCTCAATATAGTTCACAGGCCTTATACAATAATGGCATATAATCGGCTGAATGACTGAATGACTGAAATGGCTTGATTCGACTCCAAGGCCTAAAATGATATACCATGATATGACATTGTATCCAAAATGCTGTCTCAGCAGAGTTGGTTAAGCCAAATTGCTTAAAGGGGAATAACATGAATAACATGAAATTCAGCTTATTTTTTTGCATGTGTGTTTTTGGTGCTCCCATGTTATGTGTATTTTCTATCTCCACAAATAACCATGTTCATATTGTATAGGAGCTTTAAGGGGAATTGCTCCCGGGACCAGCTTATTTGATTTTGGCCTCATCATGTCATCAATGTCATCAATGCATCCTGCTTTGCATCCTGCTGTCACTTCCAAATTTGCATTTCCACTTTGTTTACAATGTCCACCACTGTTGATTTCCCAAGTTGACATGGCATTTAAACAAACCTTGTTTTATCTAGCGTAAGTACTATAATGACTCAACTATGAAATAATCTGCATATCAGCGCCCCCAATCACCTCAGGACATTGATGTACTGCTTTCAAAGTCCAAAAAGAAATGGCAAGACTGGTTATATTAGAGTGGTGATTAAGGCTCAAACCATTAGAAATGAGCTTGAGGGACATATGCAGTATCATATAAACTGTAAATATTAAAAACAATTTTTGGAATGCATGTTATTTGTGCTTTAATACAATCATAGGCCTACATGCATACATGTGTTGGTATAACCCCAGAAACACCTGCACAGCCGTGGCCCACATCTGGCATGGTGTAACGCAACAAGCTGTTGCGTTATTGCCGCACTCACGGCAGCGCGTTGTTGTACAACTCTAAATCTCAAACCCTTCAAGGAAACCAAGGAACCAATCAAGAACAACATCAATTTTAAAGACATTAGCATGCGCGGCGCTGACTTCAACTCTCTGCGGATTTGGAACAAAAAGAGTGAGAGATGATGATGATGATGGGGAGATCAAAGAGTTCCGTCGTTCGGTAGACTTCTCCGGAGACAGACAGGTGCACAACAGGGAGCGAGATTAATAGCGTGCGTGGCATTGTCACAATGAGAATGCGTCTAATGCATTCCTCCTCTGTTTTGACGCGCTGCACCCACAAAGTGCCGTGTCCCCTAGCGCGTGCGCACAGCCGCACACAGACACACACAGACACACAGACACACACACACACACACTGGATTCCTATTATTATCTTCAGGAAAGAATGGAGCCGAGGCCGCAGAGGTTGCAGAGAGAGGCATTTTATTCCACGCTTCCATTATAGCCTAGTTATTCTGTATATAGCCTGGCCTTGTGTTCGCAAAAACCCTTTCATGTCAGTCAGGGACGCCCAGATGAATATGTACTATTCGGTATATCCATCTGAAAGGGATTTGTGCCGGCTGTATAGGGACCCTCGGATATACCAGTATATTCTTTTAAATATTACAAATGTGTCAGATACATTTAAAAAATGAGAAGAATGAAACTAGAAGTGCACTCTGACGAGGAGCCAACTTGCACCTTGCATACAAGTAGTATCCTGGAGTCCAGCCTCAGTTGCTGTTGCAGATTTTGTAACCCATTTCCACCCAGTGCCAATTTCTAATGTGATCCTGGGCTCTACACACCCTTTGCCAACCTGGGGAGACAGTGGACTTGCCTCATGCTTCCTTTATTGCATGAGGAGTTCAATTAAGCTGCCTTCTTTTCACCTGACAGGGGGAGGGGGGGGGGGGGGGGGGGGGGGGGGGTTCCATGGTTGGCCTAGTGTGTGGAAGGAACATGTTATTCCAACCAGTTCCTGTCCCCTCCATCAGGCGCCCCGGCTGGCCAGGGGGATGCACTCTAGAGCACAGGATTACTGCATGTTTTTGTGAGGGTGTTTACCCTAGGGCGACACGGGGAGAACATGTAAACTCCACACTGAAGCCCTTTCGCCAACCCCGCCTCAGGTATGGGCACTGATGACACGGAGGAGGAGACTCAGTGCCTGCTTTGACTCTTGCTTGACCCTGATGTCGCCTGTTGCATAGTGGCGTTGTTTCTGATTGGATGTTGTTCCGACAAACAATATAAAGCCTTCTCGCTCGCCATTTTTGTCTCAGCGACGACGTAAACTGTTGTGTCCCCCCCCCCCAAACAAACCAGAGAATTATTATGATTTTGACTTGCTCCAATACAGCAGCCGTGTTATTATGATCTAGCAGTGAGAAATGTAAGACACATCACGTGTTTAGTGCTCCGACAGAGCCCAAGTTATGTCCAGCACATACACGCACACACATATCACTCCCTCCCCCCATTCTTTTGCCACCTCTGTTTATTTTCCACTCTGTCACCTTCGTCGGGTGTCTATCCTTCCATCCATCATCCCACTACGTGCTTTTCTCCCCCCGCTGATCCTCTCTCTGTCTCACTGTCAGAGAGCTGTTTAATGTGGAACGCGTTACCTTTGCACTCCCTTCTGACGCCCCGGCCGTGTTGTGTCGGCTGTTTTGACTGTGTGTAACTGCATGTGTGCGCATGTGTGTGTGTGTGTGTGTGTGCGCCTGCGTGCACATGTGTGTATGTGCACCCTAATATGCCTTGACATAAATGCTTGTGACGGATCTGAGCAGCCTAGCCTAGCCGACTGATGAAGCCAGAAGACTCTTTCTCTCGCACGCTCACACGCACACACGCACGCACGCACGCACACACACACACACACACACACACACACACACACACACACACACACACACACACACACACACACACACACACACACACACACACACACACACACACACACACACACACACACACACACACACACAGATAACCCTGAGGTTCTGTCTCTTTCCTGGCTCCTCATTTCTATTTCACCAGCTCTGTGCCTCTGCGGCCGGCTCTCTTTCGGATATCCTCTCGTCTCCTGCCTCATCAGCTCTCTGTGGTGGATCAAGGTCTTTCTTTTCTGTTCCAACCCTGCATGCCGCCGAAAAAGTACAGTTCTGCTGCAGAACTAGACCGAGAGAACAAGACGCGTAAAAGCTAGTTAGCTGCATGGCAGTTGCTAGAGTTTCTGTGCGGTGTGTGTGTGTGTGTGTGTGTGTGTGTGTGTGTGTGTGTGTGTGTGTGTGTGTGTGTGTGTGTGTGTGTGTGTGTGTGTGTGTGTGTGTGTGCGTGTGCGTGTGCGTGTGTGCAATGTCAGTCTTCTCCCATGGTTAGCAGCAGGAACGCAGATAGCACACCGATAGTGTCTGCAATTTTCTGGCCTGCCAGGCTATTTGCTGTTCCGCCAAGAGAAGCTTCTTCCTAATTGAGGGAGTTTGAGGGATTTAAAAAGAGTGCGTATGAGAACTCGCGAGGAAATGGTGTGTGACCAAACACGTGCGCGTGTACGTACGAGGACACTGATGGAGTGTGTGTACGTGTGCTTATGTGCGTGTGTGTGTGTGTGTGTGTGTGTGTGTGTGTGTGTGTGTGTGTGTGTGTGTGTGTGTGTGTGTGTGTGTGTGTGTGTGTGTGTGTGTGTGTGTGTGTGTGTGCTTCTACTGTGTGTGGCTGATGTATGGAAGAAATGCCAACTTTGATTTAATCCGTCCCCAACTCCTCGCTGTTATTTCCCTTCCAATTTCCGCCGTTATACCGTCACGTCTCTCTCAAAAAGATAAAAAATCTCCCCATTCTTTTGCCTCTGATGCGGCTCTCAGGTGGCAGCAGGGGAGTTTTTGCCCTTACTAGGCAGACTAGGCAGTTGCCTGGGGCGCCATGACCGGGGCGACCACCAGACATGCTTTAAAAGGATCCCAGGCTAAGAAGCCTCGTATGGATAAATACTAGTATACTAGACTACTACTCTATAACTAGAATTGAACGATTAAAACACATATAGGGCTCCGTTTTCGTGACACGCCAAACCCCTTATCGAAACCCCTTATCCCTTTTTTACTATTTTGAAAAACATTTTTGGAATATTTCAACCTGCCAATCGATTGACACATTGTGAGCTTATAGACAGGACCATTTTAACTATTGATGAATGTTTTATAATAGTTTAAAAAGGCAAAAAAGTTAAGGGATAAGGGGTTTAGCGGCAACGAAAATCTAGGCCCTTATCTGTTCTTTAGTTTAAAAATAGTTAATAATTTTATCCCTTGGGGGGCACCATTTTACTGTGCCTGTCACAGGAGATTGGGGCTCCAAGTTGCTTAGAAACGCCACTGGTCCCACCACCCCTCTCTGAGACAGGCTGGAGGAGGACATATCCATCCATTTGTACGAGTAAATAAATAAATGTGTTTCCTTGCCTGACTGACAGCACAATTCATTAGGCGGCGTCGTGCCGATCTGGCTGCTGCCATGCAGAGCGTGTCAACGTTAGTGTGGCGCCTGCTGAAGGACAGCCGGACAGCAAATCTTAACTACACACTCCAAACTTCACTACCCCAGCCCCCGGCGGGACGGGGGGAATAATAACACATGCCAAATATAGCCCATTGCCACGCTTATAATAAACAAACAAAAGTGTCCAATCCACTTTTGAGGGTGGTTTCATCAACACAGGGACAAAAGCAATTCCATTTACATCCATAGGGGGCACCACAACTGCAAAGATAAGCGATGCAATTTGCAATTGCAAAGTGTGATGGCCCTTGATGATGTAGTGTGAATGTATAACAAACTATTGGGTAACACCATTTCTTAATAAACTATCGGGTTACTATTGGGTCTTTGAGAGGGTTCCAGGTGGTCCCCAGCTAAAGGATGGCCATCCAGATTGGTTAACCATATGTAACTCTTGAGAGCGTAAACATGAAAACCAAATGGACCCTTGAAGGTACATTTGACTACAAAAGTCACACATTCAGTGTGCTACCGTCCTTGAGCACTTTCTTGCTGTTAGTTCTCCTATTCTTTCATGCTTGTTTGTTTATCTTACCAACTATGCTTTGGGCAAGACACTGCTATGAGTAATAGCCTACATACGTCACATACTACTACTGTACACGGTATATACATGTCCACATACCCGCCACGTCCCGGCCAGCTATAGCACTGCTGTGCGCTCTATCGAACTGCATGCCTTCTCCTGGCTGTGTTTCTGCCACCACCAGCCTGCAGTGTGTGTGTGTGTGGGGTGTGTGCGTGTGCGTGTGCGTGTGTGTGTGTGTGTGTGTGTGTGTGTGTGTGTGTGTGTGTGTGTGTGTGTGTGTGTGTGTGAGAGACCCCTTCACTGCCTTCATGCGCCGTTCAGGCAAAGTAATAGAAAGCGATGTGGCTCTGTTACATAATGAATGACGGCGGTGACAGGGGCCAGCGATACAGAGGGAGACAGCTTTGTGTTCGTGTGCAAATGTTTCATGTGCAGGGGAGGATTACCCAACAGCGGGCACGTTGGGCCCAGGCCTAGGGGCCCCTGAGCTATAGGGGCGCCCTGAGTCCTTTTGATGGCTAAGAGGCTCAAGTTCATGCCCCCCCCCCAAAAAAAAGGGGTAACAGTGAATAACAGTGGGTGCACACAGCCCTTTTCACTGTTATTTAAGGGGCATATTCATGATAATAAAATAACCCGAAAAGTCCTAAACCGTCATGATACGGTACATTACTGCAAGTCTTTGCATTTATTTGGCTTAATTATTTTGGCTGTTATTTTCAAGCAATCCTCTTCTGTAAAACCTGCTGAAATGAGATGTATATCGCACACCTATGTGTCATATTTGATTTGCATGTGTGCAGACAATACACGCTGCGAATAAAAATCCTCTGTGAAATTTTAGATCTGTCTATGTTCTGTGTGTGTGTTCCCGTGTGAGCACAGCATGCGTGCGATTTGCATGCTTCACTGTGCGCATGGACAGACAGTCTTGTCTGTCCATGCGATCATCGCGCATGAAGGAAGAAGAGACGGACGGATGGAAGGGTGGGATATGCAGGGAGGGGGAGGTGGGGGGTGGGGAGACGGAGAGAAAGCTAATTGGCACGCCACCGCATGTGCATCGTGCAGGCCACAGGCCGCTCTCAAAGTGGGGACTGCCATGGACAATCCAAGTCAATTTTCCCACTCAGCGGAGAGAGCCCAGGCATGCTCTGACATTGTGTTTCATCTCAGTGGGGATGGGGGGGTGGGGTCTCTCGCTCATGTCAGGAGTCGGGACGGCCAGGGCAAAGGAGGGAGAGAGATTATTTTTCCTCATAGACCTTTCCAAAATGTTCCATTTAATAATTACACTGTGGACAAAGCCAACTCGGGTTGTGACAAATCATGACAACAAACACAATATTATCCGGCCTTCGTCGGGTGTAGAGATACACCTGAGGAAGGCCGGCACGGCCGAAACATTGTGCATCCTACATCTGCTAAAGAAATGTAAGCAGAAAAAATAAAAAACAATAATCCTGCAGTCTGTGTGCGATCCACTCCATTTTCATGTGCCACTCTTTTCGTACATCACCTTTTGAACCACTGAATTGACGTGATTGGTTGGTTAAATTTGGTCTGCACCACACATGGCTGTCCGAAGCCTTCCACATAGCCTACCTACAGCATCTGCATTTGCTGACTATACCTGTATGTGCATCTCTCTGTCACGCTGAATAAAACATTGTACAAGATCCCCTTTCTGCTCTGCCATTAGTTTTTAACAGCTCTATTCTTAGACGCTATAGCTGCCATTAGCATCCCATGTTTCAATATGCACTCGCCCCAGTGGCACGCCACATGATGTAACGTCAAATACTGTACCAAATGTCACCATAATGTCGGGGTGGAACAGTAGAGATGAGCCGAAACGCAGATGCAGAGGGGATATCATAAACGGTGTGACTTTCCGTACAGCTGTAATGTTGGTGAGTTTGACGTTGTGTAATACAGTCAGACAGGACTTTTGTGTTTGGATGAATGGGCTGTAATGGGAAGCTGCACCTTGTTATAGCACCTTGCCATTGACTTACATGGTAACATGTCTGCCATGTGAATAAGGTCCATATAGCACACGTTCGTTTCTCAGAACATTCCACTGAAGCGCTCCTGCGTCGTTGTACGTCAGCGTGATGCCTTGACATGGACGTGCAAGCCGTCACATTTAATCACTTATTCCCTGCAGTAATTGACAGCAGCGCCCTAGGGGGTCTATACTAGGCGCTCTGCCCATCCAGCCCTCTCCTCACACACACACACACACACACACACACACACACACACACACACACACACACACACACACACACACACACACACACACACACACACACACACACACACACACACCAAATACCTTCACCTAACTGGCCGGTACAGACGGCATAATGATGACTCATAGACAGCTCCTCTCTATGGGGAGTTAGCTCATGCAACAACAACAACAACGGTGTACAGTATACTGTATGTTCAGTTCATTCTAACTTTCACTCTCAATCCCCACTCTCGCCTCACATCTATCTCTCTGACTCATGCGCTCTCTCTGACTGACTCACACCCTCTCTCACCATCTCCCCCTCCTCTCTATGTACACAGGTGCTGTGCGTGTATCTGTACACGTCCATGCATTGCACGCCCATGTGTCGGTCCGGTCCCACAGCCCGGACGTGCAGAGAGTGTGATTAGAGAGGCAGGGGCTCTCTCTGAGGGGTAGAGATAAGTTGCTCTGACCAATACCTGGGCAATGGGCATTATGCGGCCCGGGGCCAAATACGGCCCAAATACGGCCCTTTGGCTGACTCTGACCGGCCCGCGAAAGGGTACCATGGTTTTCAACCAGTGGTCTATGGTTTTCAACCAGTGGTCCTTGAGAGAGTTGCACTTAAATATGGAAAGTTGGTTAACCAGATGTAACTCTTTGAGAGCGAAAAAATGTTTACACTCTCAAGAGTTAAAATATTTGGTTTCATGTTTACACTCTCAAGAGTTAAAATATTCATCATCTGAATTATCCCAAATTCTACAGAATCAGAGAATGTAAAAGAATGGTCATTTTTTACCTGTATGCTTGCCTGTTTTGTTTCCCAAATCCAGCCTGGTATTGTGGACAAAAACAAAATAAATCTTTAGTTTTGGGTATTGTGGGGCTAAAATGTCATGAAATGTTGGTCCTCTGTGGCTCAAATACTGAATATATAGAGGGCCCTGGTGTCAAAATGGTTGGTCTTACTCTTACTTTTATCTTGAAATTGAATGAATATTACGCAGACTTTAGTTCAGCCTTTAGTCTTGGCCCTCCACAATATTTTATGTATCTCATTTGGCCCCTTGGGAAAAATAATTGCCCACCTCTGCTCTAACCATGTGGTATGTCTGACTAAAAGCATATACCCGAGTGTTAGCTACTGAGCGTTAGCTAATACTATCAAAGTGGAAAATCGGATCAGTGCATGCCAGGCCGACATCTCACAGTAGATGGCGTCCATCCACCTGAAGCTGAACCCGGACAAGACTTAACTGTTATTCTTCCCCACAAAGTCTTCCCCCATACGGGAGCTAACCATATCCGTCGACAACGCCATGGTAACCTCAGCAAAACCTTGGCATTGTCCTGGACAGCCAGCTCTCATTTGAAACACACATTGCAGCCGTCACCCAATCCTGTAGGTTCACACTCCACAACATCAGACTATTGTAAATCGCTCTGGATTAAGAGCATCTGCAAAATTGTAGATTGTAATGCTAACGGTGTCTACTGCTGTCGACAATAATCCTCAGTGCTGACCCCGGAAACGAAACAAATGCCTCGTAGAATGAAAAGCAGCTGGCAGTGTGGCTTAGTAGCCCATAGAACAGTGAAGTACTGCAAATAATTGTAGCTGAGAAAAAGGACAAAGATGTACAGCATAGTAGAGGTAAGTAGTATTGGAAATTGCCAACACTCAAAGAAAGAACAAATATCTCATTTTTGAGTTGGATGAATATGATGATAAACAAAAAAAAAATTGACGAGCAAGATGCTCAGTAGAATGGAAAGTTTTTCCTTCTAAGTGCACTGGTGTGTTTTAGAGACGAAGAAGCAAAAAGCTAGGGGGAAAAAACATTCTCAGTGGAAGCACCTGTTTTCCTAAATGTCAGATGTGGGTGTACTGTATGTGTGTGCGTACTGCGTACCTGCGTGCACATGCATGCATGCGACAATCGATTTCATAACAACACCCATAGCACCCGATGGCCTTTATATCTTTTCATGTTCTACACTTTAGCATCCCCATTCAGGGCATTTCGCAATAAGTCAATAATGGATGTAATAAAAGAACCGGTGGTGGACAGAAGAAGTAGGAGGCCTATGGGGAAACGGCTGCCTAGGCTATCCATTGTAATGAAACCCGCAGCTCATATCACCCATGCAGCGCAGGCACTCAAAGCAGCTCCATAATACTCACATAGTGTTGAAGCGTCGCACCTTATGGGTCGCTGCAGGCTTCCAGAGAACAAGTATAGGTCGCGACTCGCGAGTGGCTTATCATGTGACTGTACCTGTCACAACCAGTGTATTACAGTTACTTCTACTACTGTATTGTCCCAAATATAAGTAATCATATTTATCTAATAAAATCGTCTCAGAAATGCCTGTCGCATTACAATAACACCTTTAGCCCAGTGGTTTTCAACCTTTTTCATACTAGGGCCCACTATTTATTCAGAATTTGAACCACGGAACACTATTTGATGACATTTTAGCCCCACAGACGCCAAAACTAAAGATTTATTTTGCTTTTGTCTACAATTCCAGGCTGGATTTTGGAGAAAACAGTCAAACATACAGATCAAAATGACCAATGACCATTGATCTTCTACATTCTCTAATTGTGCAGACTTGGGCTAATTCAGATGGTGAATATTTTAACTCTTGAGAGCATAAACATTGAACATTGAACATGAAACTGAACATGAAACATGAAACCAAATGGACACGCAAGGGTCCATTTGGTTTCATGTTTCCATTTAACCCTAACCCTGTCAAGAGTTACAGTACATCTGGCTAACCAACATTCCATCATTTAGCTGGGGACCACATGGAACCCTCTCAAGGACCACTGGTGGTCCCCGGACAACTGGTTGAAAACCACTGCTTTAGCCGATTAGATGGCACCCCATTGTTATGATTGGAGCGTCTACATGCAGCGTCTACACTACAGCGTGTCTCCACACAGACACGATGGAGAAGAGCGTGACCATCCCAGACCAATAACATTGTTGGTCAATTGCTGGACAAACAACGGAGGACAAGTTATGATGCCTGCTTTATTCAGCCCCAACCAGCACAGCAGTGCAGCTTATCCTTCAAAACACCACTAACCATACTGAGGTCCATTTTTAATATTTCACAAACAACATCGCCACATACCCGCAACGTGCAAGATCTTCCAGTCTTCTCAATGTATGGCTGTCCAGGCTTTGATGTTGTGCCATGATCTTAATATTTGATTAGGGTATGTTGATGTCATTATTGACATAATGTGAGTCCGATTTTAACTGAGGTTGAGTCATTGGGGATTCACGAGAGGGCTCTTCCAATACTAGAGCATGTCTGGAATAAATATCAGAGGTGAATTTGACATGAAAATATGAAATAAATGCTTAAACATGTAGCTACGTGTAATGCTTGCAAGCTTGTCCGCTTATTATAGGCAAGTGACTCATTTTTAACATTGCTCGAAAGTATTGGCAGTTACTTTGTTTCTACAGTAGTAGCTGCTTATTTGGGCTGGCTTTCAAATGAAAGGGCCAAGCCCAAAGGGACTCCCAGTTGGCCAAACTGGGGGCGCTAATAGCTATAGCAATCGTTTGAAAATGTAACACCAGCCACAGCAGTTTTTACACACCCACACATACACACGCACACACAGGCACATACAGTACACACACATGTGCACACATGCAATCATTACACTTTGTTCCTTTAATCTACCAGTAAGTTACACACAGTATGGCGTCAGACTTGAACGCGCACACGCGCATGCACAGAATCAAAGGCATGATTCATGTTGGATCAATGTCTAATGTACAGCTGCGTGGGTTGTTGTATGGTGCTGTGTGTGTGTGTGTGTGTGTGTGTGTGTGTGTGTGTGTGTGTGTGTACATATACGGGTCAGATCAATAGTGAGTTACAGACAGTCCAGCCTCGCCAATCCAACCCCAGGGCTCATCTTTCAGACTGCACTCGCACACACACTCGCACACGTGCGCGCGCGCGCACACACACACGCACGCACACACACACCCTGTCTGAACTCTCTACTACATATCAACCTCGTTTGTGCCACACACACACACACACACACACACACACACACACACACACACACACACACACACACACACACACACACACACACACACACACACACACACACACACACAGGCAAATGGCTCGCGGGTATCTCCACATGACGGCACCGTGAGAAGCAGGAAAAAGACATCTAAAGTGGGTAAACGTGGCAGAGAGATGCAGAGAGGCTGAGAGGCAAAAAGCACAAGAGAAGAAGACGGCAAAGGGAGAAAGAACCTGAGGGGTTTAGGCCTCTTTCACACCTATCAAACACCATCAAACAAACGTTTGCTCGCTGCCATTTATTTATTTATTATTGAATGACCGCCACAATGCTTCCTTTCCAATGTTTGGTCAAACCATGGCCCTCATTGGTCAAAAGCACATCTGTAGACCAGTGGTTTTCAACCTTTTTGACACCAGGGCCCACTATTTACTAATAATTTGAGCCAAGGACCACCATTTCATGACATTTTAGCCCCACAGAGCCAAAACTAAAGATTTCTTTTATTTTTCTCCACTATTCCAGGCTGAGTTTGGGAAACAAACACATGCAATCATACAGATCAAAATGACCAATAATCTACTGTCTAGTTCTACATTCTCTAGTTGTGTTTACTGGGGCTAATTCAGATGATGAGGAATAATTTAACTCTTGAGAGCGTAAACATGAAAGCAAATGGACCCACACGGGTCCATTTGGTTTCATTTATACGCTCTCAAAGACTTATATCTGGTTAACCAACTTTTCAGGACTACCTGTAATCCTCTCAAGGACCATTGGTGGTCCCCAGACCACTGTTAGAAAACCACTGCTGTAGACAAATGCCAGTGCACACGCAGACACACATGCACACACAAGCACACACCCACACGCGGGATAGTTTGTTCGGTACAAGGTGTACAGCACGAGTAGAGTACAGCTCAGTTCAGATGGGTCAATGTGTTTGTCAAAACATTGGTATTTTTAAAATATAGTATATTTTAGTACAAGCTGTGCACAGTCACACTCTTTTTTTTAACACAATGTATTATAAGGGAAAGCATTAAGTACATTCTATACAATGTTTTGTTTTGTTTTTAACAGATATAGAAACCCTTGCTTCTTTTATCGCCTTTCCCATCAATCCTTTCCACACCCCATCCACCAACCATCTTTGCCCCCCCCCAAGGCTGCCCCCATGGGCGCCAGGACGATGGGCGCCAGTAGACGGGTGACACACCTGGTATGAAAAAGGTTGAAAACGACTGGTCTTGGGAGAAGAGAGGGGAAACGGGCAGTTTGAATGGGAGAACGGCCACGCAATTTAAAATCTAAAATGTAAAATAGCGGCAGTAGAGGAGAAATAGATTCAGGTCATGTCCTATTTATGCACAAACAAACATGACTGTAAATAAGCATGCAGACTAGAGCTCCAAGCCACCCCCCCCCCCAAAGACAATTGCGGTGCTGTCGGCCCTGTCACTGACCCGCAGCGGTAGGAGCAAATTTAACACTCCCAGTGCCAGCCCTTTTTCATATTTTTTGAGGTAGCCAGTGCCAGCGATTTTCATCAAAAAGTCATATTTCATAATTCGGTTTCCCCAAGGACAAGTTAGTTGGCGGACACACACTTCCGGTTCCGGTTTGGTCCGTCCCTTATTATGGTCTATCAATGGAATATGCGGTTGCTGCACGCTGCTGTTAGCATGGGGATCGTATCAAACCGGCGCCGGTAAGTAACGATCAAAGGCGTAGCTCAACGGCAGCGGCATCAGTCGTTACTGTATTTCAGAATGATAACGGGAGACGTAGATCTATTTCAACGGCACGAAAACTGTTAATGTTTGCCTTTAATTTGATGTGAAACTCGGGCAGCTAGTAGGCATACTTTTATTACTTAATAAATAATCATCAGCGGCAGAGCGGAGTCTGCATGGTGCAGCCGCCCGGCGTGTGCGTGCATCCCATCAGTGAGAACCTGTGGTGTGTGTGTGTGTGTGTGTGTGTGTGTGTGCGTGCGTCTTGGGGGTATATTGTACCTTTCCCTTGGGTAGAGAACTGGCTGCGAAGGACGGAACAGGAACAGTCTTCATCGCTTTGACAACTTGTTGATTACTGAAAAGAAAAAAAAAAAGAAAAAATGTGTTAATTCCATGCTTCAAACCAAACCAGCCATCTTCAGATGGCTAGTGCATCAACATGTGGCATCGCTACAGACATCCAGTGACGTTGAATGGGAGGCTAATTGCTAGTAGCAAAGGCTCAAACAAGATCATAACAACATTCTGGGTCAGATGGTAGAATCTTAAAGTGACAGTGAAACCTATGCCTAAACATAACCCCAGTAAAACTACACCTAACCCTAAACGTACAGGCACGGCCATGGCACTGCACAAACGGGGCAAAGCATGAAGCAAGGCAAATGTAAATGAATACATATAGATTCAGCTCTGAATGCAACTTTAGTGCACCCATTACCACTGCTCGGCCATTTTTTACAATCGCAGTTTCCTACAGTACATCTGGCATACGTGTCCCATCTTTTTTCCCTTTGTACTCGTCTTTAACCACTTTCACCCTGACCGACCCGCTGTCCCCCAGGGCTCTGTATATTTATAACAAGTCCAGAATATGGACGCTTTTAGGATTTAATGTAGCCTACAAGAATTCCATTAGTAACAGGGGGGGGCAGATCGAGAGAGACAGAGAGAGAGAGAGAGAGAGAGACAGAGAGAGAGAGAGAGAGAGACAGAGAGAGAGTGTTAGCCACCTACTGTTCCTGCCCACACATTTTTGTCAAGGTGCAAATTGAAATGCAAATGTGATGCGACTTTCATTAAAACAATCTTTTGAATTCCAATATGTCACACAGCACCAATTCTTCTGTCTTCAACCTTGCATTAATATACTTTGGCTGGGCCTGCTTAGCATAGGAGGACAGATATACAGTATGCTGCGCAGGTTTTTTTTTTTCTTTTTTGATTTCGTGTGCTCGTAGATGTACTCAAATGTGCTTCTCTATGGTTCCCTTTTATGCAAAGCCCTTCAGAATGTGTGTCGCATTCACACGCCATGAATGGGTGAAGAATGTTCAATGGTAACAGTCAGGCTGCGGTTGGAGTTATGGAGTGCAGCTGCGGAAGAGAAGTGGATCTTTGTCTGTTTTCCTCTCTATTATGTCCTGAGACAAGTGTCAAATCACGTGTTGTGATTTGACACTTTAATAAAAATGGAATTTAATTCAATCAATCAATTGTGTTCTGGCTTGGATTCAAGGAACTGGCGCTTATCTGACGCATGGAACCGACATGCGGAAAACAACGATCGGATTAAGGTCGGCGAGCGTTCAATTAAATTCAATTAGCCTTCATTGTCTCCAAAGGAGATTTTTTTTTCTTGAGCACCCATAGACTGTGGCACACACACACACACGCACGCGCGCACACACACACACACACACACACACCCCAAAAATAATCATTATAGTGCAGCCCATTGTGCAAATATATCAAGAGCAGTATTACACTATTGCACTCTCCCATCATCATAAGATATTCCCATTCCCCCTAAATCCCCGGCTGCTATTTCTTGTTTACAAATAAATATTTTATTTGTACATTTGATTTTATTTATTTTTCCGATAAGCCAAGGATTCCTGCATCGCCTGAACACACTACGGTATAATCCTCAGCTGGTTGGTATGAACTATGAACAGACATGGAGAACTTACACAGCCTTGGGGGGCGACTGTAGTAGTTCATCAGAGAGAGAGGAGTTGGCCTTGACCTATACTGTTGCCTCTCTCTCTCTGAGAAACTCACAGTACCATATCATTATGTAAGAGTTGACATCAGTCTGTTTCAGCCGGTATAACAGGTCCCGAGGGAGAATAATGCCGAGCTTAAGATCCATGAACATGAACCTGGCATACGCTGAGGAATCCTTGAGGTGTTTTAGGATCAGATGTAGTGGAGTTCAAAGAGTTCAGCATCAGTACAAGCGCTGCTCCATGTTTGTTAACCAGTTAGGTTAGAGTTTGAGATAGGTTGTAGGTTTAATAATGATAGTGAGACCAACAGCATGTCTGAAGCTAATGTACCTGAACTAACATATCTTGACTAACTTGACGCTTGTGTGTACCATGATCAGAACGAAAACAAACGTTTAATTTTATATCATCATTAAAAGGCGTTTTGGAAGGCTTTGACAATACTGGGGGATGACTTGAATTAAACCCATGGCCCACCAGTGAACCCACGGCCCACCAGTGGGCCTCTGGGCCACATGTTGAAAACCTGGTGGTTTAGTGTAGTCCTGGGTTGAGATAGCCTGGCATGAACCAGACCAGTTCCCAAACAGATTCTAAAATCACCGCAAAACAAACAAACAAAAAAGTCTGCACTTTGAAAAGTGTGCTCAGACTAGTCCATCACAATTTGAGGCTGAGGGAAATATAATCCTACAGCAGGTCGTTTTGGGGAAATAATCTGATTGGTTTAAACAGGTCACATGCAGTTACTGTTGAATCAACACAAAGATTTCAGCTGTCATTGAAAGAAATATATTATTTAGAAATATATTATTTTTTCAGCGATTCTCTTAGTTTTGAGGGCAACTTCGACAATACCTTAGGAACCGCAGGAGCGGATGAAATCACATTAGAGCACACTCTCTTGTGCAATATTGTTTAATTCAAACTGAGGAGTGCCAGACACAATTTGCCCAGGGATTTATTTATTTTTTCCTGTGGCGGTTTGGTCTGGTCTCCTAGCTTAGTGTTGAGAAGAGGTCCCATGGTGTTGCACTTCATTTGTAATAGGCTAGCACATAATGTGCTCTTATGACAGGGGTAGGAAACCGCTATAGGCGCTGAGTGCCTTCAATGGCACAGAGGAGGGAGATTGATGGCATGTGTGAGATTTGAAAATAAAAAGCCTAGTCAAATAATTGAAGTCCCTGACATTTGATAGGTAAATTATATCATGCACATTTCACATTCATTAAAACGATGAACTCTGACAGGGGACGGAGCTTGGGTGAGTCCAATGATCAATATAACAACGTGAAAGACAATATTTAAAAGAGAAGGAAAAAGATTTTTATTCTAGGGTAATGTGTTGGACTTTTTTGTTGTTAACATGGTGTAATCAATTAAATCAGTGATGATAACGCACACTGACTATCTAGAAAATTAAAAAATCATGCCATTTCATATTAAGAGGTTTGCGGACATTATTGATAGTACTGTGGGAGAAATGATGAGAGAATTATGCAGCCATTGATGCAATACTTTGCATCAATGGTTGTGTGATCATTGTTAGCATTGTGTTAGTATTTAGAATTTCCATTACCTAAGGGACAAACTGTAAAAACTTGAATTTCATGTTATACAGTATAGTAAGTATACATAGTTTCCTGTACTTTGTATTTTTGCTCACAAGTACATTTTAAATCTCTGACTTTTACTTAGTAAAACTGAGAATTTCTAGATCGCAGTATTGACTCTTGTATGTAAGTAACACACGTGGGTATTTTTTCCCACCAATGGGTATATCTCTGATCAGATGCATCAACAGAGAAACCCCCACACTCCCTGCACGCGCGCACACACACACACGCACACGCACACGCACACACACACGCACACACACACACACACACACACACAGTCCAATACAAATACAGACGGCAGACTGATGAGGAGATATTGGATTGGACGGTCAGTTCCTCGCAATCTATCGATCGCCCCTTCTCTCACCGTCTCTCTCGCTCTCTCTCTCGTATTTGATTTCCCAGTGTCCCTCGCTGGATTTTCTGAACACCCAGGAGCCATCACCTGGATTTTTTTGCGAGCGTGTGTGTGTGTGTGTGTGTGTGTGTGTGTGTGTGTGTGTGTGTGTGTACTCCACTACAATTATACTGTATAAAACCATTATTTTTTTTGTTCCATACTTTAGAACTATACAAACATACATTAAAGGAGATATGTCATTCCCCTTGCGAGAAAATCTAACGCTAATTGATATGCTAATCTTGAGGGTGATGTCACACAGCAGGCAAAACTTTCCTCATTATCTACATGCCAGGCTTGGATGGCAGCACTAACATACTAAACATAGCAACATGCTAGTCGTTTTGGCGTTACATTTAGCTTTGTACTGGGTCAAATATCCACTTGAATTTTTATTTTATTTTTTTCACTTGAATAGCTTATTACAATGACATTGAGCTGAGGTGTTTTGTTTTTGCTTTACGGTAACTGTTGCATACTTGCATGATTACAATTTTGCTCTCGAGTCCCATGCACTGGTCACACTCTCTGTTTCTGCACTGATATGACGCATAGCTACGGGTAAAAGTGCAGCCAGTGTTGCCAACTTGGCACATTTCTCACTATATTTAGCTTTTTTTCCAGACATTAAAGTAAAAAAAAATCTTGAGACTGAAAATGATCTTTTGCAAATCAGCACTGAGCTAATTAAACGACCCCTGTGAAATCCTCATCTGAAATCAGTACCCAGTACTGAAAACTTTAATCCCTGAGATTTTTTCCAGACCTCCCTAGCGCCAAAATTAGTGAAAAACTGTCGGAAAATCTAGTGCTTTTTAGCTGGTGAGTTGGAGTGAAATTGGTTGGCAGGCGACAGAGATAAAACCCTCGTTTTTCACCATTTTTCCACCTATGATAGAGCCCTCCTTCCTTCCTAGAAAGGACCATTGGTAACCAAATGGAGCCTTTTAGATATGTAACTCTTGAGAAAGTAAAATGGAAACCAAACGGACCAAACGGAACTAAATGAAACCAAACGGACCCTTTCGGGTCCGTTTGGTTTCATTTTACGCTCTCAAGAGTTAAATCATATTTAACCATCTGAATTACGTAATTTTCAAGAATCTACCCATTTAGAAAATGTAGAAGAATTGCTATTTTGACCTACATTTTTTCAGTTATTTCTCCTAAATTAGGCTGAGAGACTAATCTCAACATCAAACGGTGGTCCTCTGTGGCTGAAATGCAGAATAAATAGTGGGCTCTGGTATGAAAATTGTTGAAAACCCACTGCTCTAGCGCATTCTAGTGCATTTTGGAAGTGCCACTAGTGCATTTTGGATTTTGGCAGTTGGCAGCCTTGGTGTAGCATCGGTTTTACACCAGTGGTTTTCAACCTTTTTCATACCAGGGTCCACTATTTATTGAGCATTTGAGCCACGGACCAACCATTTCAAGAAATTTTAATCCCGCAGGGAGACCCAAGCCCCAAAGATTTCTTCTGTGTTTATTCTACAATTCCAGGCTGGATTTTAAAAAACATAACAGGCAAACCTAGACCTCTAGTTGTGGAGACTTGGGCTAATTCAGATGATGAACATGTTAACTCTCTAGAGCGTAAAAATGAAACCAAATGGAGTTACATCTGGTTAACCAACTTTCTATCTCAAGGACCACTGGTTTAGACTTTCAGTATGAGGGGAGGGGGACCACACACACACACACACACACACACACACACACACACACACACACACACACACACACACACACACACACACACACACACGCACACACACACACACACACACACACACACACACAGTGAGTGAAAGAGAGCGAGCACACGCACATGTAAGGGTATTCCTACTTTGTCCGTACTGTACTTGTCTGTGTCTATTGACAAACAGTCTATTTCTGTCCCAGAGTCTATATAGGGCTTTTATAGACGTCCAGGGCTCTCCTGACCTGCAGGCCAGATGCCGATAAAGGGTGACAGACTGGGACCACTAGGGCATACAGTCAAAACACCCACACACCCACGCATGCACACACACTCCTGCAATCAGATAGCTGTTGATGGTGAACTTTCTCTGCGGCAATAGCTTTCCTAATTCCTCTACGCCATTCCCCCCACGGTGTGGCTAATGCAACAGTATTGTAATATCAGAAGCACACAAGAGGGCATATGCATTATATTTCTCTTTTTTCCCTCCTCCTCCCCAGGAAGCAATAAGTATAACAAAGCCAAACGACGCTGCAGTTACATCACTGTGAACATTTTGCAAAAGTAGACCCCAGCCTCGTGGGCTCATGTCAAAGTATTATAAAAAGCAATTAAAATGTATTTATGATGTCCTGCACTTCCATTGATCTCAACTCATAAAACGTGCGCCCTGACTTAGCTTATAACGGAAGCTTAGGGGAAGAGGTTGTTTCTGATTAATCTTTGACCCCGCATTAGCATAATGTTTTGGGGGAAAATATAGCGTGTCACATTAAATGATACACCGCGCCACATTAAAATCCAAAGTCATTGTGGAAAATGAGCCGATGCAATGAGGGCCAGTGCCATTAGGATGGGTGTCACGCTTTTAACAGTACAGCTATTATTTTAGCAAGGTTGAAATCACATCTAGGAACTTTCCTTTGAACCATAGTAGGAGGAGGTGGGGATTAGGATGATCCATGCAAAGTTGAAGGAGGAAGGAGTGTTTAAGTATTGTGCTGCTGTTTTTTTGTTTGTTTGTTTTTTCTTATATCACCCAATGGAAGAATCTGAATGCCCATTCAGACACATAGAAAATCACAGATTTCTTAACGTTAAAGGTAATAACAGCAACTTTAGTGTGTACAAACAATGTGTTTGCAAACAGATTTGTTTTAAAACAGAATATCCCCACTCCACGTCACCTCCACCCTATTGGCTCATTATGAATCTGCTGGCTACTGCTGTGTTGTGATTGGCTAAAATGCTGCCTCACCCCACACAACCCCACCCTCACAAATTAGCACCGCTTTTCCTGAGCTCGACAAATGTTTTGTTTTCAACAACAAAGTTCTGGACAGTCAACTTGTGGTCCCCCTCAAAGACCACTGGTGGTCCTTGAGGGGGACCACAAGTTCCAGGTGGTCCCCAGCTAAAATGATAGAAAGTTGTTTAACCAGATGTAATTCTTTGAGCACATAAACATGAAATCAATTGTGAAACCAATTGTGGGTCCATTTTGTTTCATATTTACATGTTTAATGTTAAATTATTCATCATCTGAATTAGCCCAAGTCTAGACACATAGAGAATGTAGAAGACTAATTAAGGTCATTTTGATCTGTATGTTTGACTGTCTTATTTCCCAAATCCAGCCTGGTATTGTAGACAAAAGCAAAATAATGTGGGGCTAAACATTTTTTATTTTATTTTTGTTTGTTTGTTTGTTTGTTTTTTTGTGTGTTTTTATTTACCTTGTTTTATTTTGCTTGTCTGTACATATGTATGTATGAATGAATGTATGTGTGTATGGATGTGTTGTTTGAAAATTTAAAGGACATTGTAAAATTGAGTTAAACGTTGAGATGATGTCATAAATGGAAAATGTCAATAAAAATATTGTTAAAAAAAAAAAAAAAAAAGCAAAATAAATCTTTAGTGATGGGGTCAGTGGAGCTAAAATGTCATCAAATGGTGGTCCATGGTTCAAATTCAGAATAAATAGTAGGCCCTGGTATTAAAAAGGTTTATGGCTGTGGTTACAGGGAGCCTGTCATGCAGCTACAGTAGGTGCTCTACTGAAAATGCTCAGTGGGTTGAGCATGCACATACACATGCAATAAACATTTGAATGCAACAAAAATTAATGATTGCCATTAACTCGTTATTTTTAACAGCCTTAATTTTGGCAAGTACCCTTTCATTCCAACACTTTTGCACTTTTACTCTAGTGAATTTTTCGAATCCCGGACTTATAAACGTAGTATGGTTCTAGCGCGGCCGTGTTGAATTTATACTTTTACTTAATTAAAACAAGTGAGTACATTTTTTTCCCCCACGGCTGGGGACCAGCCAGCGCATTAAAGGAGTGCAGTCTGGCTAGATGCCACTCGCTGCACTTTGCATCCGTCGATGTTTAGTTGCACAGCATCAGGCACTCTCCAAGATGACAACAGCCTCTCTCTCTCTCTGTGTGTGTGTGTGTCTCTCTCTCTCTCTCTCTCTCTGTGTGTGTGTGTGTGTGTCTCTCTCTCTCTCTCTCTATGAGCAATGATGTCATCCTCGAGACACAGCCACTTTATTAGTTACAGCGTGACATTTACAGAGGGAGGGGAAAGCCCTACTGTACATACTGCATACGACAGTGTGTCCCAATGTGCCCCACTGGTGGTCATGAGGTTCATATACCAAGTACCCCCCACACACACACCCCCAGCCTGGCTAAACCCAGGCCGAATCAGCTGTTAGCAAAAGAACGTCAGAATGTCTAGTTTTCATTCTGATAGAAAGGATAAAAAAGGGACTTCAGGTTCCAAATTATTGTCGGCCTATATTGTTTCTGTGACCTAAATTTAACCAAATTATTGGCCAATGTACCCTGTGGTCCAATTTCCTCGAGGGGGCCCTGGGCCACGGCCCCCACTGGGCCCACTATGGGGCCAATTAGGGCCTGGATGGATGTGTCCAAAAGTGAATAGTTTTCAGGATACAAGCTCGAAACACATTGATTGTATGGGTGTATGTGTGCGTGAACACATACTGTATATGTATGGCGCTTTATTGTGGCGGAGCAGCAGAGCATTCGAGATTTACACAACGCGGAGATAAGAGGTTTCTGCCCGGATAAGGTTTGAAAGCCGAAACGATCGATTGATCATTAAATTAAAAACACACTCTCCAAAATGCTTTCAAGATTTCTCCACTGGGCCCCGATCCAAAAAAAAAAAAGTCTGGGGAATTGCTGAGTTATACAGCAACGTTTAGAGAGTGGGAGGAAAGCCCATACTGTACCGACGCTAACCACTTTTACAATGTTATACTCTCAGCATTTAAATGACGACGCATTTTAATCGTGTCTGAAATGAATGCCAATATCCTCTGCTAGCTAGCTCTTAAAATAAAATGAAGGCAATGAAGACACGCGCGTGCGTTCTTTTTGTATATTGTTACGAGCGCAGCTCTTATTAGAACCTAAACGAGTGAGACTAATTGCTAATTTGCCGTCGCCATTTTCCGTCGTGCAAAAAAAATGAAGAATGAAATCGACGACAATAGCAACAATTTCAGCGTGTCATGTAATTACCGATTATTAACGACCGGGAAGCTGCAGATCGCCGTCGTCGTTGTGTGTGCGTCGTCGTGGATGTTAGGCCCGTTGCCAAGCGTGGATTGCTTCTCGTTCATTTTCATCTGTTATTTGCCAAGCTGCAGCAAATTGAACCATTGGTATTTATATTCCCCAAATTGCACGTAACGTTATTTTTAATGACTCTAGCGAATCGCCCTTAAAAACCCTGAAAGGAGCAGTTCAACTTATCTTCGTATAATTCATCTGCAGTATTAATATTGATGTTAATATTAATACCACAATAATTATTTTCTACTCAGTATGCGTCGTATCTGGCTCATAGGAGAGCTGTGGGCAGTTCAGACACCCGTCCACCCGTGACATCGTCGCCAGTCAGATTTCTAGTTAATCAAGAATATTATCTTTACCGTATCTATTACAGTGACTGCTTGCATCAGTGCTTTTCAACCAGTGGTCTTGGGAACACCAGTGGTCCCTGAGAGGATTCCAGGTGGTCCCCAGCTAGCTAAGTTAGGCAACCAGATGAAACCAAATTGTTTTCATGTTTACACTCTCAGAGTTAAAATATTCATCATTTGAATTAGCCCAAGTCTACACAAATAGAATATTAATGGTGATTTTGATCTGCATGTTTGCCTGTTTTGTTTCCCAAATCCTGTCTGGAAAAGCACAAGAAATCTTTAGTTTTGGGATCCGTGGGGCTAAAAGGTCCTCAAATGGTGGTCCGTGGCTCAAATGCTGAATAAATAGTGGGCCCTGGTATCAAAAAGGTTGGAAACCCCTGGCTTACATTATCACCAGGAATAAAAAACCTGACGTGTGCTATTAGCTTGCATTCCCCATGGACAATGTCATATAAAGGTATAGCTTGGTGAAGTAGGTGGGTTGGGGTGGGGGGTTTCCAGGGGGTTTTCACTACAGTAGTTGATGGATAGTATGTACTGTAGTAGTAATACAAAAGGTCTAGTCGATGATGATAAGGTCTGTCCTACTGAATCCGATATTTCACACGTATTACAGACAAGTGTGCATCGTTTCCGTTATACATTATATCAGGGGTTTTCAACCTTTTTGATACCAGGGCCCACCATTTATTCAGCATTTCAGCCACGGACCACCATTTGAGGACATTTTAGCCCCACAGACCCCAAAACTAAAGATTTCTTTTGCTTTTGTCCACAATTCCAGGCTGGATTTGGGAAACAAAACAGTCAAATATACAGACCAAAATGACTAATAATCTTCTACAATCTCTAGTTGTCTAGACTTGAGCTAATTAAGATGATGAATATTTTAAAAATATTCAATGTAAAATGTAAAAATGAAACCAAATGGACCCGCAAGGGTCAATTTGGTTTCATTTTTACATTCTCAAGAGTTACATCTGGTTAACCAATTTAGCTGGGGATCACCTGGAACCCTCTCAAGGACCACTGGTTGAAAACCTCTGCATTATATAAATAAAAACTCAAATGCACAGTTCCACCACAGCTTGTGAAAAGTGAAAATGGTAGTATATTATTTTTTAGGGGAGAAAGTAAATGTAATAAATATGTGCAATAATGACACTTAAAGTAATATATCTTTAGTTACTTGCCATGTTGTAGTGCTGCTTTTAGAAGTGGGGGGGTCATGCCACATAATACACGTGTGTGCAATGGTCGCAGTTACGCATTCTAAAACATGCAGATGTGTATAATGTATTTAGAAACAAGTGCTTACAAAGCTTCACTGTTGTAAAATGTAAATGCAGTTCCTTGACAACACTGCATATAACCACACAGTTACAGTTACATTATCTAGCATAACAAGGACATCCATTCTGGATGTACTGAATACAACTGCAGACCTTCTATCCTGTCAATCTAGTACCATATGAGCAAAAACACACCCACGCGTTATTTGTTCACGGGGTTACACACACCGTCTCCTTGGGAGGTTCAACCCATTTAGATTACTGGAAGTCACCTTGAAACCACACACACGCACACTCACACACACACACACACACACACACACACACACACACACACACACACACACACACACACACACACACACACACACACACACCTTGTTCCAACCTCAAACGCATAGCAGACGCCCCCCCCCCCCCCCCCCACGCACACACACACACACTCACACACAAAGACAGCAGATAAGAAATCAGACGTGTACACGCCGACAGTATCTCTCTTGCACTCTATAGTTCTGTCTTTTTCTCTCTCACATGCACACACGTTAAAACACGTTCGCACACATCATGTGCATGCGCGCACACACAAACACAAACACTACTACTGTTCAATAGGAGCGCCGCAGTCCTTGCCCCCAATGCCTGTTCTGGAAGTAAATTCCCTGTTTGTTTTCCTCATAGACTTTTCTAAATGTATTTATCTAATGATGTTTATGCCACGGACAAAGACAACTTGTGACTCATGACAACAAACACTTTTTTGGAACAAATAATTAGAAAGATAATTAGAAAAACCCAGCTTGTTTCTTCTTTGGACTAATCCAAAATATTGCGTTTGTTGTCATGATTTGTCACAACCCCAGTTGGCGTTGTAGGACGCTTAAATTGAATAAATACTTTTGAAAAGTCTATGGGAAAATTAATGAGGAATTCACTTAAAGCAGTGGTTTTCAACCAGTGGTCCGGTCCCTAGGATTCCAGGCGGTCCCCAGCTAAATGATGGTCAGTTGGTAACCTAATGGACTCTTATAGTTCGGTAACCCTTGAGATCGTAAAATGATACCAAATAGACCGTTACAGGTCCCTTTGGTATAATTTTACGCTGAATTATTTGAAAAATGTAATTTTCAACAATGTATATCTTTAGAAAATGTTGAAGAATTGTCATTTTGAATAGTTATCTCCTAAATTGTGGACTAGAGTACTTCGGGTTAGCCCGAGACCCGATAAAACCCGAGCACCGACCCGGCCCGCGGCCGGTTCCGGTTCCGTTTACAAGAAATGACATCCGGGCACAAACGGGCCGGTTCCGCGATGTCGCGGGTTCGTTCAGGCCGGTTCCCGCATGTCCCCTGCATGTCCCGGGTACAATCAGGCCGGTTCCGGGGCGTCTCGGACCTCGGGTTACACCCAAAACCTGGGGATTGGCCGCCACAGCTGTCAATCACCCTCGTCATCCCCCCTTGTTCTCCTCCGGCCAGTGAGAGGCGAGCATTGAGTCACGTGACTTTAGCATAGCAGGAAGTTACTGCATACGTCATCATCACAACAACACCCCCCCCCCCACACACACACACACACACACACACACACACACACGAAGACGGCAACAACTTAACTATCGTGATAATAATAATTATTAAGATAAGCAATAAAGACTATGGTCTGCTGCTGGTGCGACAGAGACTACAAGAACAAAAAAGAAACCACTCTTCCACAACGGAGATATGAATTGTGTGATCTACCATCACGAGACGGCAGTTATAATAGTTGACTATGGATTATTATTTTTATTCACACACAATGGTGGATGGCTAAGAAGAAAAGTACAGCTACTACTGGGATTCAACATCTAAAGACGACGTGGATTTATTTTCTATGCTGTGAGTCGAGTCCGTGTTCAACATGCATGGTGTTCAACCATGTACAACTAACACTAAGCTTCCGTCTTATTCATAATATACTAGTAGAACTCATTAAAGCGTTTGGACATTTCGGGTACTCGGACATTTACGGTTCGGACCCATGATTTCAATAACAGCACCGGGCTAGTCTCGGAGCCGGTTTGCATCGCCTCGGGCATTAAACGGTCCGGAGCCATCATTTCAACAATAGCACCGGGCTCGTCTCGGAGCCGGTTTAAATCATCCCGGGCATTCAACGGTCCGGAGCCGTCATGTTAATTATAGCAGCGGGTCCAAAGCGGAGCGGCTCCGATTACGTTCGGGTATGAATCGAGTCGGTTCCTTGAAAATGGACCCGTGAAGGACTCTATTGTGGACCAAAACTTGAAAACCCTTAGTTTCGGGTCAGAGGGACTGAACTCAACATTAAATGGTGGACCTTGCATGTGGCTAAAATGCAGAAAAGAAATAGTGGGCCCTGGTAGCAGGTTGCAAAACCCTGACTTAAAGGGGAACTCCACCCATTTTCAAGATTTTTTACTGAGAGCGTACAAATGGAACCAAATGAACCTGTTAGGGTTCATTTGGTTGCATTTAAAGAAATCTAAAGAAATCTAAAGAAATCCATTAACATGGTGAAAATACATCTTGATGATGTCATCAAGATGTTTCACCATGTTAGTGGTTTTCTTCAGACCTCCATTTCTTGGGAGCACAGAATGGGGGAACTTTTTATCATGTCCACCCAGCACCTCTAGGGTATACTAATGGCATATTAGAATGTTGAAAATGGGTGGAGTCGAGAGGAGGCGAGAGGGTGGGAGTGAGGCGCTCTTTAGTGTATACCCGTGTATATGAATGCCATCCATTGGCCGAAAGCTTGGACGAGGACAGCTGATGTAATAACGCGGGGACAGCCGGGTGATATTTACAGTTGGTACTCCAGCCATCATAACAACCCCAGGGGAGCTCTGCAGCTCCAACAGCTGTATAAAGTAACCTGTCACCCCCGACAAACAGCCAAAAGAAAATGTGTCTTCAATAACACCGCCGCCACCTCACTGTAGGTCCATAAAAGGAACACAGGGGATAAATATTTTAAAAGGAGCCATAATGAAAAAGAAGATAAATGCTATATAAGGGGGCAGGTCATGTCATGTGCGATGTAGTTGTGTCACGGTTCAATTTCCACAAGAGCGGATGTGACTGATGTGTGACTTTTCTGTTCGTTCATACGTCTCTCATCTCTGTCTGTCAAAACCATTACCTGTTAGTTTACTTTTTGTCACATTTATATAATAAATCCAATTTATTATATACAGTACATGTCAGGGGTCGACATTATAATTGGCCCGATGGCCCGAAACAGGTTTGAAAACACGTGCGGGCCACCAGATGGCGCCCTATACTGGCCCGATGGGGCCAGTGGTAAAATGCCCTATTATTTTTATTTCACAATATGATGGTGTTGTTTTGTAATTGTTTAAGTTTTATTTATATTTTGTTTATTAGCACAAAAAATATTTTAGGCATTCTGCATTGTATAAGGGTCAGCTTGCTGAACGGTCTACTGGTTTTGACCCCCATGAAAAGAGTGCTGTTAACTTGAATGCATTTAATGCATTAATAAATGCTGGTCTTTTTTGCAGACTATGGGGATCGATTACCTGGGCCAGTGGTTACAGTTGTGGGGCCAGTGATTCTTAAAAGCCACTGGCCCGAAGGGCCAGTGGCAAATTTCCCTTAATGTCTACCCCTGCATGTTGCCCTTCAATGCCTCTTTAGACCCACTGAAGGCTAAACAACCACTCAGATCATTCTTTTTCCTCCTCTCTTGGGATGCTATAGCAAGCCATTGCACCTGCAGTACCACAAATGTCCAGCGGGTGGGGACTGGTCCATGCATAGCAATGATGTAAAGGGTGGGTGGAGTTAAAGTCAAAAGAGGAGGGCATTCAAATTTATCAATGAATGTCTAACTTTTTGGGGTGTGAAAGTTAAATTCATGGTGGATCCCATTTAATGCCCTACAGGAGTGTAAAAGTAAAACATTGCACAAGCCTTTGGCTTCTAGTGGAGGAGCCGAGGGATATTCTGTGCCAATTTGTCTAAAAAGCGGCACATTTTGCCCTGGGCATGCTCTAACAATCTATAACGTCATGCTTTAGCTCCAGCGCCCGAGTCATTAACAGCCTTAGAGTATAAGTCAAAAATGTCTACATTTCATTGCGCTTTAAGTATGTCAAACTAGTGTCAAACTAGGACAGGGGTTTTCAACAGGTGGTCCGAGGACCACCAGTGGTCCTTCAGAGGGTTCCAGGTGGTCCCCAGGCTAAATGATGGAAAGTTGGTTAACCAGATGTAAGTCTTGAGAATGTAAAAATGAAACAAAATGGACCCAATCGTCTGGATTCGCAAAATCCAGCCTGGAATTGTGAACACAACCAAAAGAATTCTTTAATTTTAGGTCTTTGGGGCGCGCTAAAATGTCATCAAATGGTGGTCCGCGGCTCAAATGCTGAATAAATGGTGGTTCCTGGTGTCAAAAAGGTTGAAAACCACTGAAGGTTTTCTTGGTTCTGAACCCACTGCCATCACTAGTTTCACACAAAACCACTCTTTTGGCTAAAACCGGCCACAGCCGTCATTACAAATGTGATGAGATCATCATGAATATGACTTTAGCCCAAGGAGTGTATTTTTTTTTTTTTTTTTTTTTTGCAAAACTAATGCCTGGAATGGATTCAGAATCAGGAAACTCCCCATAGTTTGACCCCATAGTTTGACACGTCACATGCTACCTACCGCCTATTAAAATTTAGAAAATGTTTCCTTAAATAGCTTAATGATGGCCAAATGGATTTGGCCGCTATGGTGACTCCAAAGGACGCTGGCGGCTCAGGTGCTCTATAATTGTAAATTGCAATTATAAATTCAACTAATCTGTATGTATATGTTGCATTGCATTGTTTCTACTGTACTCTGCGCTGTAAATCGCTCTGGATTAAGAGCGTCTGTCAAATGCCTAAAATGTGAATTGTAGCCAAATCATTTGAGCATATCCTGGGCTACACCTGCCCAAAATTTGCCATGATGTCATGATTTGTCACGACCCGAGTTGGCTTTGTCCGCAGCAGAATCGTCTTTATATAGATCATTTTAGAAAAAAAAAGTCTATGAGGAAAATGAATGGGGAAATCATTTCTGGATCCGGGGCGACGTCACAAAGGGGGTGGGATTATTCAGCTCTATAGCCTATTCCCTTAGACCTGTGTTAACTGTCACAGTTTGCTTATGTTTGACGGCGCATGATTTTACTGACACCGGTAAAGACGATCACATAGGCCAGGGCAATAAAACAATCAATCAATCAGCTATACTGTACATCTTTGCCATTTGTGAACATAGTTACATGTCCTGAAAACAGTTTTGGACATATGAGCTTTCCGCCCACCATGTGTGCAATGCAATGCACACGTCCTTGCAACTACAAGGGTAAAGTTACTATAGCGATAACCCCATCACCCACCCTCTACCCCAGTGACAGTATAAGAACTCATGGGGGGGTTGGGGGTTGGGGGGGGACCAAAATAGCTTCTGCAGAATTACAGTCCCAATCCTAATCCCCACGCAGCATGCGGGACCAACACAGGCCAACCACAGGCAGGCAGGAAGGCAGGCAGACAGGCAAGCATATGCACACGCACTCAAAATGTGTGCATTACACCGGTGTTTTTCAATATGAAAGAGAGGGGAGACTGTGTGTGTGTGTGTGTGTGTGTGTGTGTGTGTGTGTGTGTGTGTGTGTGTGTGTGTGTGTGTGTGTGTGTGTGTGTGTGTGTGTGTGTGTGTGTGTGTCTGTGTGTGTGTGTGTGTGTGTGTGTGTGTGTGTGTGTGCGTGCGTGCGTGCGTGCGTGCGTGCGTGCGTGCGTGCATGTGTGCAGGCGCGCACACGTCTCCCCTCTCTCATAGTGAAACACTTTTCAGCAGTAATGCACACATTACATTTGAATGCTCACACACATTACGCTTTAAATATTGTCCTGGAGGTGAAATGAAAATAATGGCCTTGTACTGTATCAAATCACTGAAAACGTTTTTGAACCTCTCCTGAGCATGCAGCGCTGCAAAAAAATGTGGCTCTGTAAAAAAAAAAAAAAATACAGCACAATGAATCTTTCTCACGGACGTGCACGTGTGCATGCGTAGCTGCCGCTGCACACAAACAGCATATGTGTGTGTGTGTGTGTGTGTGTGTTTGTGTTCATGAAAAGTGGTAATTGAAAAATGCCATTATCCCAAACTCGGCTGTTGTGAAAACCGGCCGTCAGCACAGCGCCTGTGTGTGTGTCAGGGGCGGATGTAACATGTCCCATTTGGGGGGGCAAGAGAACATGTTGGAGGGGCAAGAGAAAATGGTATGGGGGCGGCTTCATGAAGCCGCACCCATACCATTTTCGGTTACAGGACTTTTATTAGTCAAGTAAAGCATCAATAATAACCTCAGTTGTTGTTGAAGTTGCAACAGACACACAGCATGCATAAAGCTAAAGGTCTGACTCAGAGAGTTTTCTGTTTTCAATGATAAAATGCTGTTGGTTTAGTGGTGCCAAAATTGTAGTTAGTAGCAGTAGTAGTGTTTCAAATCATTTTAAATATAAGCACTTTAATTTGAAATATCTTGGGTTGTTTTGCATGGCATCGTGTTTGGGGGGGCAGACTGGGTATTTAGGGGGGCATTGTCCCCCATGCCCATGCCTAGATCCGCCCCTGGTGTGTGTGGGTGTGTGTGTGTGTGTGTGTGTGTGTGTGTGTGTGTGTGTGTGTGTGTGTGTGTGTGTGTGTGTGTGTGTGTGTGTGTGTGTGTGTGTGTCTGTGTGCACGCGCAGCAGCATCCCGGTTGCCCAATAACAATTCATAAATCTCAACCAAGCTGAAAAGGGTTGTGACAGGACGGAGGCAGAGCATACAGACGGGTGAAAGGAGCTGTCGGTGAGGTAGTGCCTGGCAGCAAGGTCACTGTTCTGAAACTCCCATTGAAACAAGTGCTAGTGCTCTGCAAAATGCTTTTTCAGGGCCAAAGAAAGGACCGCTTAGCTCAGGGGTTTTCAACCCTTTTCATGCCAGACGATTCCCCCGGAAGTAGAGAAGAAGAGGGGAGGGGGGAAAGCAGCTCCACCAATAACACAGATATCTTAGTGCACCCGCGATGCAGTCAAAAAGCACGATATGTTTCTGTGTGGAGTTTGCATGTACACTCACAAAAACATGCTGTAATCCTGGACTCTAAACTGCCTCCCCCTGGCCAGCCGGGGCGCCTGATGGAGGGGACTGGAACTGGTTGGGATAACGTGTTCCTTCCATGCGCTACGTCCAACCAGGGAAACTCCCCCCCGTCAGGTGAAAAGAAGGCAGCTTGGACTCCTCATGCATTGAAGGAAGCATGAGGCCAGTCCGCTGCCTCCTCAGGTTGGCGGAGGGTGTGTAGAGCCCAGGATCACATTAGGAATTGGCACTGGGTGAAAAAATGGGGTACAAAATCGTGGGATAAAAAATTATGTAAAAAAAAAAAAAAAGCACTATATGGACCCATATCCATGGATGGAGGTTGTTTTTCACAAAATAATGCATTATTTTGTGAAAAGCACCCTAACAGCAGGGAAAGTTTTTGTTTTGAATGGATCCTAATGGAGTGGAGTGGAACGCATACGAGACGAACAAGAGAACTGGGCACAACTGGGACATTCTACCAAAGCTCTTGGATTCTTACAAGGAATATAAGATGGCACCACAAGTTGAACTATGGAATAGCACATTCAAAGAGATAACCTCAAATTAATTAATTGTCTTTATCATTTTGACATTTTTATATCTACAGGAACCAATTGGGGCCTTATCTGGTACCTGTTTTTCTACCTGATGCCTAAACTTAACAGCCTCATATTGCGATTACATTTTGAAAAACATTAAAAAAAAATAGTTCAACTAGCCAAACTACATTGTCGTGAGAACGTTTAAGGATAAGGGATGAGTCAACATGCAAGAAAGGGCCCTCAGTCTCAACAGCAAGGGTTTTCAACAGGTGGTCCGGGGACCACCCGTGATCCCCGTGAGCGGATTCCAGGTGATTCCCAGTTAAATGAAAGTTGGTTAACCAGATGTAACTCTTGAGGGCGTACAAGTGAAACCAAATGGACCCTTGCGGGTCCATTTGGTTTCAATTTTACACTCTCAAGAGTTAAAATATTGATCATCTGAATTAGCCCAAGTCCACACAACTAGAGAATGTAGAAGATTAATGGTCATTTTGATCTGTATGTTTGACTGTTTGATTTGTGGACAAAAAGAAAATAAATCTTTAGTTTTGGGGGTCTGTGGGGCTAAAATGTCATCAAATGGTGATCTGTGGATCACATTATGAATAAATAGTGGGCCCTGGTGTCAAAAAGGTTGAAAAAGCACTGCCCTACATGCAGCCTATACCCCGTGGTCCTTGCACGGTCAACTGGAAATCCAAACATGTGACAGCTCAGTGACAGCTTTGTACAAACGCAAAATATGGTGGTTGCCCACAGCCCACTTACCCCCAAAATTAGCTAGGTCTGTGGGAAGTTAATAAGTATTTTAATGCCTTAATCTCAGGATCCAAAGAGGAACACTGTGACTGTGCACTGGCTGTCAACTTTTCATTAAAAGAATAGCCGTGTGCGCAGATTCAGGTGAAAAAATTAAGGGAGCAACAGTGATTTGGGTGATTTGCAAAACCCTCCCACATGCACACAGTGGAGGGAAGTGCAATAAGCCAACAGCACATACACCAAGGCCCTCTCCCACTCGATCCTGATTGGAGGAAGGCCTCCTCTAATCCTGGTTGAACTAAATGCGTTTCTGCCAAAGCCCAAACTGAAACCATTTATTTTTACCCCAGGGGCTCACTGGGGTCAGGGAGCAACTCCTTATATGGTCACCATATTCTATAGTAGGGAGGACTAAAAAGAAGAAAAACACAATACGTGAATTAAGTGAAATTACTTACTATACATTAATAAAAAAAAAAAAAGCGCAGGGATCCCTATGTATGCTTGGGCCATGTCTCTGATGGATTGATTGATATGGTCTTTTCTATTGTGGCCAATTAACACATCGTAAGCTCTGTGGAAGTGCTACAGGAATGCAGGCCACGTAAGCCTTGTCCTCAAATTTATCTGACAGAGGCTGCGTCAGGGTCAATCGATGCGGTCGCCTCAGGTCAGACAGTGGCCGTTGTTTATTTTGCATTCAATCTTCCAAAACTAAAGCAAATCCCTCGAGGGATATAAACCCAGTTCAAAGGGACGGTATTGCCACGACCACACCGTATACAGAGCAGTGGCTTTCAACCATTTTGATAACAGGTTTTCAGTCTGGCTTAGATGGTGAGTTGAAGTCTAAATTTCAACCCAATATCCTTCCCATAACAACAACAGGATTGCAGCAACCCAGAACAAGAAGAAGCCTATCCTATACTCTGCATGGAGCGAAGATTAAGTGAAGAATAGCAGGTCTATAATGCTTGCTTTGCTTTGCGTCATGAGCTTGTAGATTGGCAATTTCTGTGTGTGTGTGTGATCTCAATGGGCCTCAAACTAAAGCCCGACCCGATAAAACCCTAACTTCCTCAGCCCAAGCTCGAGCCTATTTTTACCATCATGTTAGGCCCAAAAACCCTTGAATGGGAAGCGAGTGAGAGGAAAAAAGAAAGCCCCTAATATGTTCAGGCTAACTAAACGTGACCAGGCTATTTTTCGTCCCCTCAATGTCGCAACTCTTCTACTAGATGGCTCTGAGCTCATGGGAGCAGCTCAGCATCATAAACCAACGTAAAGCAGACTGACTTTACTGTGCTGACTGCTGAGTGCTATGCTCTCTTCCTAGGCTCCCGACAGTCCCAGTAAATGAATCGCCAAGATTAACCAGCACAACCTTCTTCATAATGAAGGCATATTACACAACAGTTATTGTTAGACTAATAATAGGCTATAAAAATAATAATAATTGAAACGACCACAACAAAACATCAAAACAAATCTGGGAGCCCAAGGCTCGGCCTGGCCCAACTAATTAGTATATTTATGGAGCCTGGCCTGGCCCGAAAATGTCGGACCGGGTCTTGTCGGGTTTGGGCATCAAATGAGAACTCTACTGTGCACTGGCACTGTGAGACTATGCCAGTCTCTTTGCTGTGTATCAATGCATAGAGCCAAATACACTAACCATGCATCCTATATGAGAGGAGGCAGCACTATCTGCATGCCGTCCTATCAATCAGAGCAGACAGGCTGCTGTACCTGCTGTTTGGACGATGGACTACTCCATCTCTCCTCAGCTACTTCTGCGTACAGGTGTGAGGTGTGTGTGTGTGTTGCACAAAAGTTGTGTCGTGCAATCCATTGCGCGTGCATGCGCGGGAAAGGGTAATGGAAAACCGCCTGCGGTGTTTGTGTGCGTCATGCACATTTTAGTGTTTGCCTCGTGCAGTTACAATGTAAATCTGTTAGGGCTCTTCCGTCCAACGCAACTCACAAGGTCCAAACATGGGACATGTAAAGTAAATAAATGGACATGTCAATACAGTGCCAAGAAAACAATTAAGAAAACATTTCAGTAAGCAAGTTCACGCTGCGTGTGTGTATGTGCATGCGTGTGCGTATGTGCATGCGTGTGCGTGTGCATATGTGCATGCGTGTGCGTGCGTGTATGTGCGTATACTTGGAGATGTCTGCTGCAGTGGTGTTCTGAACTGGAACGCGAGGGCAGGTTGCAGCAGCGTGTGGTTTTAGTGACTGGCTGTGAAATGTTCCACATTACAACTTGAGCAAGTAGAGAAGTGCTTCTGAAAAAATGGGGTCAGGAGACGGTCGAGGTCCCCAGATAAATGATAGTTTGGAAACAAAAGGTGGTACATGTTTACCAGTGTTGTTTTCGTCACATGTGACGACAACGAAAATGACGTCGTCACACCCCTTTTTGATAGGTACGGGCGATGACGATGACGAACGAAGTAAAAATAATGCAGGACAAGACTGACTGTGACGAGATAAAATGGCTATCTATGTTGACTAAAATGCGACGACACGTGTGTGAGTTATGGCTGACGTGACGTGACGAGACGACAAAGTAGTGGATTGACGAAAAAGTTTCAAAACACACTACGCACGCCGCCGCAGCTTGTGCGAGTGTGACTGAATCAAGCTGAAGCAATGAATGCACTGCAGCCTGTCTTCCCGTCTGCCTTCTATCAGAGCCATCTAGTAGAACAGTTGCGACATTGAGGGGGCAGAAACTGAGCGCTCGAGCGCTGTTCATGCAGCCTGAATAGAGCGCTGTTCATGCAGCCAGAATGGGGACCGACTGGAGTTAGAAAAGCATTGTGTTCAACATTTGTGCATGTGTTCAACATGTAAACGGTATTGTTCAGTAACAATGTTACTGTACAATAATGTTTATGTTGCACTATTACTAAAACACGATCTAAAGTAAAGCGATCATTAACGCTGGGCTCTTGCCTGAGTCCGATGCATTTCTGCCTACTTCAGGTCCAGGACTTGTCCCCATTCTCTATTGAAGTCTAAGTAGAAGAGCCGCCATTGAACTGGCCCCATGAAGTGGACACAGTTGTCGTAACTCTGTCTATACTCTATGGCTCTGCCCAAACTCCACAGTGTGTGTTCTGTGAACCAACACACAGCCACACGCAGAGAGCGAGTTATAGTCGGAACTGACACTGCACTGTTACTTCAAGGAGAGATCGCTCACCATAAACTGATTTGCTTCCCAAATCCAGCCTGGAATTGTGGGCAAAATAAATCTTTAGTTTTGGGTCTGTGGAATGAAAATATCAAATGGTGGTCCGTGGCTCAAATGATGAATAAATAGTGGGCCCTGGTATCAAAAAGGTTGAAAACCCCTGTTATAGACTAATGCAGTTGTTTCCAAGCTTTCATATCAAGTTGCCAATCCCCATTTGAAAAGATATTGCAGAGGAGATTTTTACAAGTCTAGTGATTTCAAGGCAAGCACCCCCACTTGCATGCACATTAGTCTACATAATCTGTAGTGTACACTAATGTACAGTAGACAACATTAGTCTACAGATTCCTTAATTTATATTGTAACTGAAGGTTAGACCCAGTTGACTCCCTGGGGGGGTCTTGGGCAATATACCGGTATTACCGTTTATCGCGATATTGGAAATCAATACAGAGTAATATCGTTGGGTCTATAAAAAATATCGAATACCGAATATCGTCAAATACCGACATTATACTGTATTCTATTAAAATATGAGCAATGAGACTTTTAATTGTAACTATACAAACAATTTTCATGTTACACACGTGCCTAAAATAGCCCTTATTTAGGCTAGGTTTTTTGGAAACAATGTATTTCCAACTCAGGTTTGTCCCTATTTAGGCTGCTTGAACAGCAGAGCTCTCAGTTTCTGATGCCTCAATGTCGCAATTCTGAGAACTAGGTGACTGGTGGAACGTGTCTAACTCTGATTGCACGCCATTGCCATCTAGTTTTCAATACTGGTAATATTGAATATCGAGCTAATTAACACGTTATCAATACCGATATTAAAAAATCAATACCGCCCAAGACTATGTTGTACATCTCTATTCTTTTGCAGGTGGGGGGGGGGGGGTATTAATAAAGTAATACTGTATGTAACATATTACTTTGATTCACGTAAGTCAAGTGATATAATATTATTCAGTTTTCTAAAGGTTCATAAGTAAACTCTCCTAAGTAATATTGCCAACACTACATTAATTGCATTAATCCATTCACACACGGATTGTGGGTGGGACTTGCTACATCACATCATTTGCAGAGACGCCCACCTCGAAAGGTTGACTCCCACTTCTAGGCCACCGTGGCAAACAAATTAGTCCAGGCTTTCCATTTTTGTGCAACGAGGACTGGGTGTTGATGAAAGACTGGCTGTCAAGGCTATAGTCTATAAGAAATTCATGAATGATAACGATAAACACTGTGAATGAAAACGCTACTGCCCCAGTAGTAGCATTTTCATATTTTACATTTGTTGCATATTTATTTATGCATATTTTGCATATTTACTGTACATTTTTTGTAATACAATAAATCTGTGTCTTTCAGCCTGTGGAAAAGATAGGGAACCGCGACCCAATTAGTGTCAATTTGGGTGTCCGTGAGATGAAACAGTTACAACAGGTTTCATCATTCTGTCATGCATTTTGACAGTCAAAACGTTTTAGGATCAACAACAAAAGAAAAGTGTGCGTTTCCATGATGAACTAACAGCTGCTGGATTAATCATGTATACCGTAAGAAGCTCTATTAACCAGGCTGTTTTCTCATATTCACTCACGTCTGATAAAAGTGCAAATGCGTAATAGTGTTACAGCACGTGACGCGTGCACTGCAAATAGCACAGGCATTGCACTAAACAGTTACTTAGAGCTGCTGCGAAAGCAAAGGCGTAAACATTGTCACTCTGGATTAGCATCGCCGGGTGACTCTGCGCCCACAGCTGCAACACCGGGAACATAATGGCATGGTTTTGAAAACCATCACAGATTAATGTGGGGGAAGTGTCTGTTCTGCGCATCTCTCCCAGATTAATTTAACCCCCATTATGCATGCTTCGAGGATAAGACCCGAGCCATGGCTTTGCAAAAGGTTTTTTTTTCCTGGCCAGAAACCTCTGCCCATGCAGGGAAACCTCCCAAAAAGATGAGCCCACACCACACACAACAAGGACCCATGGGCCCACTCTGCATCCCCAACCGACAACGGTGCAGAAAAGGTCATATAATTAATTTAACCCCATTATGCATGCTTCCAGCATAAGACCCGAGCCATGGCTTTGTAAAAGTTTTATTTTTTCCTGGGCAGAGGAGGAAACCTCCCAAAAACATGAACCCACACACAACAAGGACCCATGTGGGCTCATTCTGCATCCCCCATTGACAATGCTGCGGAAAAGGTCATTTAATGAAGCAATATTACACAAGGATGCGCTTTAACGTGATTTGATTCACGCTTTGAGGTGCAGTAGGAACCCGCACCTCTCACGCTTGCATTGACTTTGTATGTAATCACATCGCTTTATCATCTAATCGAATACATTACAGCAGTGGTTTTCAACCTTTTTCATACCAGGGCCCACTATTTATTCAGCATTTGAGCCACGGACCACCACTTGGTCCTAAAACTAAAAATGCATTTTGCTTTTGTCCATAATTCCAGGCTGGATTTGGGAAACAAAACAGTCAAACATACAGATCAAAATGACCATCAATCTTCTACATTCTCTAGTTGTGTAGAGTTGGGCTATTCATGATGAATATTTTAACTCTTGAGAGTGTAAACATGAAAGCAAATGGACCCACAAGGGTCCATTTGGTTTCATTTTTACACTCTCAAAGAGTTACATCTGGGGGAGTGAAAGCACGCATGTGGGCATGCGTGTGTTTGTGTGCTTGCATACACAGGTTTGCTATACATTTGATGCATGAGCATCAAAGCCTCCACCTGTGCCCATCTGTTGACTGACAGAACAAATCAATTGATATGCAAACAGACCAGCAATTCTTCTTTAAATATCAGGTGAGGATTTTCTTCTCATCCTCAAACAACCCTGACAGTCAAACCAAGCAGTGAAGAGCGCACCCACCGTTATATCGCAGGGGGGAGGGGAGAAGAGGAGGAAAAGATGAAAAGATGATGTTTCCAAGATGGAGGCCATCTTGGAAACCATGGTAGCCATGGCAACCCGAGAGAGAGAGAGAGAGAGAGAGAGAGAGAGAGAGAGAGAGAGAGAGAGGGAGCTCGAATGTGGCATTTGACGGTAATCTCAACCAGGGTGAAAGGGTATTGGCGATGATTGAGTCGCTCACACAGCAAACACTCATAGCAAACATTTCCTCTCTTGTAGAGAGACCAGCTGTGGTCCTTGACCTTTTCAGGACATGAACCCAGGAGCCGACCCCCAAAATAACAATTATAACAAATAACAATTGTAATACAGAGCGGCCACATATACCTAGCAGGGAAAATAGGCGATATGCCTGAGGAAACAAGGCTCTCCTATCGGGAGGGGAGGCAACACAAATATACTATGAGTATGAGGGACAGTATGGCTCTGTCCCTTTTGTGCCCATATTAGGGGGCAATATACAATATACAGGTCCTTCTCAAAAAATGAGCATATTGTGTAAAAGTTCATTTTCTCCCATAATATAATACAAAATGTGAAACTTTCATATATTCTTCATCAATTGTGCTTTAAGTGAAGTATTTTTTATTTTATTTTTTTTAATCCTGATGATTATGGTGTACAGCTCATGAAAACCCCAAAAGCTCATCTCAATGAATTAGCATATTTTTACAAGACCACTAAAAAAATATGTTTTAAATAAGAAATGTTGACTATCTGAAAAGTATGTTAATGTGTGGAGTTAACACTTGGTCTGGACTATTTTTTAACAAAGTATTTCATCAATGGGGCGGGGCATGGAGGTGATCAACCTGTGGCACTGTTGAAGCGTTATGGAAGCCCAGTTTTGCTTTGATAACAGCTGTAAATTAATTTGTATTGTTCTGTCTCATGTCTCACACCTTCCTCTTGACAATACACCCCAGATTCTCTGTTGGGTTAAAGTCAGGACAGTTGGATGGTCAGTTACGCACAGTAATACCATGGTCAGTAAAGCAGTTTTGGCTCTGTGGGCAGGTGCCAAATCGAGCTAGAAAGGAAAATTAGCATCTCCATGAAGCTTGTCAATATACTGAAGCACAAGGTACTCTAAAAAGATGGCTGTGTTGAAACCATTGTTAAGTTTTCACTGCCAGTGGATCAACACCAGCCAATAACATGGACTGGAGACTGGACATGGCAAAACACATGATTTAGGCCATGTTATCGGCTGAAAACTGAAAATGCAGCCATCCTTTTAGTACCTTGTGCTTCGGTATGTTGACAAGCTTCATGGAGATGCTAATTTTCCTTTCCAGCTCGATTTGGCACCTGCCCACAAGGCCAAAACTACTACTAACTGCTGTCCTGACCATGGTATTACTGCGCTTAACTGACCTGCCAACTGTCCTGACTTTAACCCAACAGAGAATCTGGGTTGTATTGTCAAGAGGAAGGTGTGAGACATAAGATTGAACAATACAAATTCATTTATGGCCGTTATCAAAGCGAAACTGGGCATCCATAGCTCCTCAACAGTGCCACAGGTTGATCACCTCCATGCCCCGCCCCATTGATGAAATAATTTATTCAAAGGTAGTCCAGACCAAGTATTAACTGCATACATTAATACACTTTCAGACACTTTTCACTTTCTTGTTTAAAACATATTTTTTTAGTGGTCTCGTAAAAATATGCTAATTCATTGAGATGGGATTTTGGGGTTTTCATGAGCTGTACACCATAATCATCAAGATTAAAACAAAAAAAGTTTTAAATACTTCACTTGATGCACAATTGATAGAGAATATATGAAAGTTTCATGTTTTGTATTATATTATGGAAGAAAATGAACTTTTACACAATATGCTAATTTTTTGAGAAGGACCTGTACAATGTAACACTAGAACATGGTAATACATTAGACATACTATATAAGTCACTGCTATCTCAGTAATGAGGTAGCTAAACTATCTAAACTAGAAGGGTACCTCAAGTGCTATGGGTTGGTATGTAATACAGTATAACTGCTATGAGCTGAGATGGAGTCTGAAGGCGAAGACTGCAACGGAAGATAGGGAGTGAGTCTGTGGTTCTGATTGCAATGGGAAGTGCATTCCATAGTTTAGTAGCCGGGGGGGAAAGAACTTGGGGCTCAGAGTGTTGGCCAGATAACATTAAATTAACGGGCCCCTCACATATTAGGAGGACAATATCAGTCACCAGAAAAGAATGGGTGTTTTTGATGAATCTATCATGGTTAAAATGGAATTTTAAGTTATAAACTGTAAGCAAACGCACTGGGAACTGATGAGGTTTAAGTATATGTTTTAGACAATGGAATAAGAAAAGAAAAGCAGTGAGGAATGCTCTTTCCCTGCCACGGGTTTCTTCTCAGAACACGTCACTTATTCAAACCCTTGACCTTTATACCTCTTCCATAGTGACAGGAGAACAGACTCAGCTTTGCAATACAAGATGTGACCTACACTAGTGTGCACACACGCACAAACACACATGCACACACAGACACACGTGCACCACCTGAACAGCCACCCGCCTGTCAAGCTACATGTTGCATCACCACACACAGATGTTCATTCAACCACTCATGCCTCGTGGCAGGTACAGATGTTACACAAAGTCGTATCCCATCCGCGTCGCTGACGTTAAACAGTCGGGTCCTGCTTTAATTGGGCCCCGATATTGTGCTGCTCCTGTCGGCGCTGAATGAACACTTTTTTACTAGTGTGTTAGGTACCCACAATTCCCGGGAGATGCTCTGCATTCTGGCAGGAACAGCTGTCCGGCTGTCTTAAAAAAAAAAAAAAAAGCCACTCCAGAGGGGACACACAGATGTGACAAGTGCATCATAGTTTGAATACAAAAAGAGGGAGGGGAGAATTACACACACACGCACGCACGCACGCACGCACACACGCACACGCACACACGCACACACACGCGCGCGCATACGGTAGACATGTGCTTATTTAAAGATTGAGTGCTATGATTTTGTTTCCACCCTGATAAATAATCATCAGGTTTTATTATGCGTATAAAGATTATTATAGAAAAAGGTCTACATTATTTGTTAAAATGTCGCTTATGTGCCTCCTCTTTGGCATGTTTGGCTGGAAAGGTTAGCCGCCAGGAAGAAACCACAAATACAAAGGGAAGACTTCATTGCACATAAAAACACACCAAGGGATCTAATTAAGTTAGATTTCAGATTTCATATACTTCATATACTGTAAAATAAGTATAGGCTATAGTAGTCTGAATACCACACCTAAAATGTAATCAAGTATAATCAAGACAAAAAGTGTAATCAAGACAAACCAAAATAAAACACAGCGCAGACAATGCATTTGAGATTGAATACAGAAACCAAATAAACGTCTGGTGAGGTGACTGAGATACACTCGGCATAATCATTATGCCATTCAATTGAAAACCTGCAAATTGGAATAAAATGACTGCTTAGCTGAATAGAAAGCTGTGGACCTAGAGGAGGGGATGGGAGATCGTTTGAAGAGCTTGATAGATTTGGGACTCAATTATTCAATGCAGATTGCAGATTGATTCAGCCAAACGGGCCATCTGTGATGATCGCTATAAGGACAAGCAAATGTTCTCACTGAACACATTACGAAACACTATGCTGGTTTAACTGTGAGAGTGTCAAAACGCATGGCTGTGAGCTTGTAGATCTGCTATTTCAATGTTCTTTTGATGTTTTCTCTTTGAATGTCGAGCGTCTTTATGATCGATTTGTGCATATTTGATATTTATGCCCAATGCAAATGAGGAGACACATGCACGTGCAACACAGAACTAATACATATTGTTTTAGTTCATCTTTGCATCTTATCAAAAATACAAATAAACTCTAGCTTTGCAAAGGCGCCACCTCATTGGAGACGGTAGGTGCCACCTCATTGGAGACGGTAGGCGCCACCTCATTGGAGACGGTAGGTGCCACCTCATTGGAGACGGTAGGTGCCACCTCATTGGAGACGGTAGGCGCCACCTCATTGGAGACGGTAGGTGCCACCTCATTGGAGACGGTAGGCACCACCTCATTGGAGACCGTAGGCGCCACCAAAAAGAAAAAGAGTCCAATCACCTTTTCATTCCATATCGCTACACCTGGTCTATTGGTAATTAGCTTGGTCTAGCCCTCAATGATTTTGGCCTTGGGGGGGCGGGGTGTCGTGGGATCCACACGGCGGAAGTGCTGCGCTCTGATTTGATCTCACTAACGTGTCGTCATCTCCGCCCCCCCCCCCCCCCCCCTCCCGTCCACTGCTGTTCTACGTCACATCATTTAGAGCGACGCCCACCCCGGAAGGTTCACTCCCCCCTCAAGGCCACTTTCCAACGTTTTCGCGCAACGCGAATGAAAATGAAAGCCTGGGTGTCGAGGCTTATTGGTAATAGACCAGGTGTGTTCATGTCAAGATACGGGTTCTCCATAATGTGTTTAAATAATATCCACATTCAGTATCCACCAGACAATCGCTTTATTTTTACATATTTATATCCATGTTAATAAATGAATCCCTTATATGCACATTTTCCACTGATTTGACGTATATTCTAAACTGTGATGGTAGCAATAAAACAACAAGAGAATTAGTTAAATTAATTTTGTTGAATAATCTAATTATGACACAACCCAGTGAGCATTTTCTCATTGAAAAAAATGGGTAGTGTGGAGTAGAGTATAGCTCGAGGGATCCACAAGCATTGGGGGCTGGTAGATCACTTATTTTGATAAATATTTAAGAAATAACAGATCTTTTTTCCCAGATTATTTTTCTTTTTTAAATGTTCAAATCCTGTAAAGGAAAACAGGCATATTTTGGATAGTTCGGATAGTGATTAATCACGATTAAATTAATTTTGAAACTGCGATTAATTTGATAGATTTTTGAAATCATTCAACAGTCCTAATTAAAAACATTGCATTGTATCATAAATTATAATATCGACCATGATACGTAACACGTTGCTGTTCAAAATGTGACGTTTCACCTATAACTGGCTTACTGCTCTTGTCGAGTGCATGGGGGTGGGGTATGGGTGGGTTGTGGGGGGGTAGTACCTGAGCCATTCTCCACAGCAGGGGCGTAGTCATGGCAACCAGCAGAAACAGACACTAATGGCATCCTTATCAATGCCATCTAAATGACTCTCAGCCAAAGCAACGGGCTTCCTCCTCAACACACACACACACGCACGCACGCGCGCGGACACGGACACGGACACGCACCCACACACACGGACGCGCACACACGTGTTGCATCATCGCCAGGCTTGGATGCACGCACGCAGGCAGGCGCACACAAATACCAAGAGAGCCTCAGTCCTTGGCATTAGAACATTTTAGTTATTTATTTGAATAAATATGCTAATTAGAATTCAATTTACTGGGAAACAAACATAACAGGGTTGAGAGTTCGCAGACACCTAAGGATATGCTTGGCACCTTCTCCTCCACACAGACAAAACATGTCCACATAACAGCCAAAATAGCAGGAGTTTGGCAAGTTGATTGGCTTTGCTCTTTGCCATTCCATCAGACAGCTTTTGTCAGTTTATGTACAAGGCCAAGGCCCCCTGATATCAGCATGACAAATCTAAAATTGATACGCAATGTTTGTTATGATTCCAGGTAATGGTGCTTTAATAGAATTCAATTATCTAGCGTATAATTCCTGTACATGCTGTAGGGTGTGGATTTGTACATGGACCAAAGGGTCAACCCACACATCCAAAATCAGGTCTTCCGTTTGAGCTGCTGTCAACAAAAACAACGTCACGTGTACTTGGGATGTAATCATTGCAAACGCAGTGAGCGAGATTACTATGTAATGTAATTACTATGTAAGCCAGCCAGGCAAAAATGTATGTCTGTGCGCGCGTCACATACTCCATATTTGTTTGTCTCTTAGCAAAATATGGAGAAATCCATATATGGGAAGCATAGCTTCTTATTCTCATTCTTGATTGCTTGTACAGCACAAGGCTGGCGGTTGGCATATATTTTCAAATCAGACGTTACTGTAGGTCAACAAATATGGTCACAGTGTGCAAATGCACAAAGATTTGTATTCACTGCATCAATTTATGATGTAGTGAATGAGTGTGATTCAAGGTGTTGTTCAGAATCAGGACGGTTTATACAAAGTGGAGTGTGCTCTCCCTACTCGGTTAGTAATAGTTGCAGGCTAGCTTTGATGGTGAATTTCAAAGTGCCCTCCCAAATCACAGCACTTTCGTACACTTGAGCGTGAAAAGGAGCAATTACAAGCTTAAAGCTGCTTGCAGACACACTGACGGACGTACATATGGACGGATGGGAAGACGGGTGAAAAAAAAAAAATCCGGCATTCACCAGATCAGCTGTATCATTTCCTTATGGTAAGACAAAACTGTCGTAGATTACTGTAACATTTGCCGACTTCATATTACCCTATAGGCTATGTCAGGGGCGTTTTTGCCATTAGGCAGACTAGGCAGTTGCCTGGGGTGCCAGCCAAACATCAATGTTTTACGCTGCAATGCTGGGTAATCATGGAAGCAATGAAATTCATTGAGAAATTCATTGAGAAATCCTTTGAAACCAAATGGACTGGTATAAAGGTTCAGGAAAAGGCTCCGGGGAAAATCTTGCCTGGGGCTACAAATTGCTTAGAAACGCCACTGGGCTATATGATGCTATAATTGGTGTGCGCTGTGTAGATAGTGCAGATGTCGATATGCACGTGTGCGTGCGTGTGTGTGCGCGCGTGTAACCTGTACAACGTTCAAGCACTCAGGTGTCTGCTGAGTTCCTGATTAATACTTCCCCCCACCACAGAGCATGCAGGGAGACTAAATTAGATGATAAAGATAAATTATGCTCTTAAATTATCTATCTGGGCTATATTTTTCCGGCAAGGAGCAGCTAGCAGACATAAAACCTACAATGAAATCACAATATGATGTAAGGCTCCGTCTAGCTCCAGCTAGGGCCGGTGGGGGTTCGCGCGATGAAATATTTAACGCGCGAGGATGACGTGCGGGGGGGGGTGTTGGGGGGCTGTTAAGGCTGCTGAACGGTGCGCTACATAACATATTTTGACCTGAGAACGGATTCTTTGCAAATGTTTTTGCGATTTTTTAGTTTTCAGAAAATCCTCTGTTTCTGTGTCGGTGGTTCTAAAACTATTTTAAGTCAAGCAAACCCCAGGGTGATCTGCAGTTGGCCGCCAGCCCTTGCCTGGTTATAGCCCTGAATCACCACCTTAAATTATTTTCCCTGGGGATTCAGGTCTGGTGACACCGTCTATGGGGCTGTCAGTATTAGTTGAAAATCCGACTACAGCAGCTGATTGGTCAACAGCCCCCCACTGCAGTGAATAGCAATCATATCTATCTGGCTATTAAACCGACCTATGACAAATCGTTTCTATAAAGAAGAATCAGGTTTTATAAACATCATTTTTTCACATGCTAGTAACGCTCGTTGGCTGTGTTTGTTTGGTCAGCAACCGAGCTAGCACATTAGCCCCATTAATGACAACAACGTTGCCTACTTTCCCAATATTCTGATTGGTTGGTATGAACCAATCACGGAAGACTGCCGTTTTGACAACGCCAGGACCCCAATCTCATTTAGGCAATGCCAGGACCCCAATCTCAAAATATGTTGTTGCATGGACCCCCTCCAGAAAGCAAAGATTCGACTTAAAGTGGCCTTGAAAAAAAAAACATAAACATGGTTTATGGCTGAAGAATAGTTGCTTCAAAAGTGAAACCATGAGTGTCAACACACTATTGACATGCAAAAAAATGCATTTTGGTGCAATGGAAATAGGTGAATTTGAACACCATCCCATAGTCCCATTCTAAGCTTAGGGTGGGGTAGGGGAAACAGCCAATAAAGAGCTTTGTTTTCCCCACAAAATAACAACTGGACCACTTTTTTGGAAATAAATCAAATGCAAATAAAGGTGAAAGAAATACAAATAAAAATTGGATGGGATTCTCCTTTAAAAACACCAAAAGGCGTTACCGTCCTGAAGAGAATAATTCAAGCTCGCCAGCTCATAGCCAAATAGCCAAACACAGCAAACATAGCCATAGGGCTGACCGGGGATCTGCTGGGGGATTTGGCAAGACTAAGCCGGGCTATAAGGCTTGCACTACTACTACTAGCGACGCTAGCATGCTGAGTGATTTGTCAGTGTTCCAGGCTGGGTTTGCTATCCTGGGGGATCTCATTAGCTTAGCGCTCAATCTTGGTGGTCCTCCCCGTGATTGAATACAAGTACAAAGAGAGAGAAACAAGCATGTGATCCCCTCCTCACCACCCAACCACCCACCACGCAAACACACAGACCAGGGGTGGATCTAGGCATGGGCATGGGGGCCAAACATGACGGCATGCAAACAAACCCAAATGCTTATAAATAAAATGATTTGAAACACTACTACTGCTACTAACTAACAACAGTAGTGTCACCACCAGTAAACCAACAGTATTTCATCATTGAAAACAGAAAACTCTCTGAGTCAGACCATTAGCTTTATGCATGCTGCGTGTCTGTTGCAACTTCAACAACAACTGATATTATTGATGCTTAATTACCTAGTAAACGTCCTGTAACCAAAAATTGTGTGGGTGCGACTTCATCGCCCGTGGCGGGAAGCGACACGGGCGATGAAGTCGCCCCCAAACCATTTTCTCCTGCCCCCCCAATTGGGAAATGTTACATCCGCCCCTGCACCCAACCACCCACCACGCCAACACACAGACAAGCGTTTGCCCATTTCCCCCTCCTCTCTCCACCATCATCTGTTTGCATCAGAAATCGGACAGATTGAGATTGAGCGAATGCCTCTGAGTATATAGAGGCTGCTGGCTCACTTTGAAACAGCTCTCCAGGATAGTCACTTTAACTGATCTCCCTTCCCGGCTTCATCGCTCACACATTCTTTTTAAAACGTCCTCTGCGGCCCGTCTGTCAGAAACCTGTCCGCCTGGAACCCGGCAACCAAAACAGTTCCTCTCCCCGTTTCATCCCTCGGCGTGCTCGGACGTCACATCAAACGCACAAAGAAAAGTTTTGCCCGTCCTCGGCACGCTTCCCACACACTCCCCCCTCCACCGCAGCCCCTCCGATCAGAGCTTTCGTATACACCATCTGCTTCCTCAAAGTCAGCCCTTTTGTTGGCCGCCTCGACAGCCAACAAAACGCTACCGTGGATGGATGATATACTCTCTCGGCTCCACAAGAGAGTATATATACCGGCAGACAGGTGAAGCTGACAGCAAAGGAACGAGGATTCCCCCATCTGTCAGGAGAAAGACAACTACCGCCTCGTCGTTTTCTGTTTGTGTGTGTGTGTGTGTGTGTGTGTGTGTGTGTGTGTGTGTGTGGGAGGGAGGTTTGCACTAATGAGTGAGGAGGGGGGGCCCCGTGGAGTCTGATATATGGACTTTAATTAGAGGCCTTTTGACAGAGATGTCAACAGAGCGGGAGCCACGGGTTATTAAGATGGGCCCTGCACCACCCGCCCCAGCCTAATGATAACTAATGAGCGGTGCTGGGTCCGGCCCAGCGGAGATCCGGCGCTCCCGCTGAGAGGACATGGATCCGGTTCCACCTCGTGGCTGGCTGCTATGTATGAGAGGTTGGTCTTTCCAGTGGTTTTTAACCTTTTGGATACCAGGGCCCACTATTTATTCAGCATTTGAGCCACGGATCACCATTTGAGGACATCTTAGCCTCACAGACCCCAAACACTAATGATTTCTTTTGCTGTTGTCCACAATTCCACCCTAGATTTCGGAGAAAACAAAACAGTCCAACATACAGATCAGAATGACCATTAATCTTCTACATTCTCTAGTTGTGCAGACTTGGGTTAATTCAGATGATGAATACTTTAACTCTTGAGAGCGTAAACATGAAACCAAATGGTTTCATATTTACACTCTCAAAGAGTTACACCTGGTTAACCAACTTTCCATCATTTAGCCTGGGTGGTCCCCGGACCACCTGTTGAAAACCCCTGGTCTTTCTGACACTTGTGCCGATCCAATTGGAGCCCCCCTGGTGGTCCCCGGACCAGTCCTAGAGAACCAGTGGACTAAAGCCCAGATGAGATCCCACAAGCGTGCTAGTGCTACAGGCCCCTATAAAAAGAGCTTCGTATTCGTTCCAAACTGGCTCGCGTGATCCGTCTTATGTGGTTTTAGACAGTTTAGATTGTAGCAGTGAGTCCAGTGTCTCTGATGTCATGGACACTACTTCCTGGACCACATATTCACGAGGAGGTGCAGTGATCCAAAGAATTGTGGGGATTGTAGTCCAGGAAGTAGTGTATATGACATCAGAGAATTGTATGCAGACTACAGACTATGAGAAATCTTCTAAATGTCATTAACATAGGGTTAGGGTTAGCCAGCCTATTCTTTTGCGTGATGCAAAAACTATGCGACAAGTGACAACGAAACACCTTTTTATTGAGAACCAAAAATCTATGGGTTGTAATTTCTTTCTGCAGATAAATCAGACAAATGAGGCACCGTTTTACGGGCCTTAGATGTTGCTTTGATTCAAGGTGAGAGTTACTTTGAAACAGAAACCTTCCACCACAAGTTCTTTGTTTACTTTCCAGGGATTTTCCACATTTACATCAAAGGCTGTGATACTGTACCAGCAGCAGACATAGAGTATGTTAGCATTCGAGTGGTATAGAATTCCACCCGCAATGCAGGTCTCTATGGAGGCTGTTCTTCACAAAAGAATGGATTAGTGCAAGAAAACTGCGTAAAGTTAGACCTGTGCATTGTGCGCAAACGCGAATGCAGTGCCAAGCTTGTTAAAAAAAAAAACATTTGACTACTTTTCCCCATCACTATTATAAACACAGTCGAGTGGGGGGTGATGAAAGCTGCAGTATGCGGACGTTATGTTGCATTTCTCTCCAGCACAGCGTTAAAAAAATGATGAAAGACAAGGCGCCCGCGGGCGGCGTTGCCGCGTTGACGTGCGCTTCCGAGAAGATAAGGTAGTTGTCACCGCGCTCCTCTCATCTGAACAGAAAAGATGCTTTTGATCATTACACAATCACAGGACATGCATGCATTATAAATCCCTGCCACGTGCGCGCACACACAGACACACCGCCACCGCTACGGAAGCACCGCTAGATTATTAATCAAGGGGTTTTAACATCTGTGTGTGGGTCCCACAGTCGCTTCTATGTGTCTCTGCCATTTGTTTATGCGTGCACACAGAGGCACACGTACAGTTCAGGATGCAAATGAAATAACCAAATTGCTGTTTTAACGGCAAGGATCAAGAGTTTGTTTAAATATCGCATCACAGGTTTACAGGTGTAATGAGATGTTGCAGACAATGGCAAAAAGAGTGGGCAGAGAGTGGGGGAGCCGGGAGACATTAAACAGAAAAGACTCATTTAATAAAGCAGCAGGTAGGTGTAGAAATTCTTCATCAACATAAATATACAATTCATACATCAAAAAGCAACAAACAAAACTAGATCAGCACTCGGTAGAGTGCTCATAGGCCATGGGCTATGAGCGGAGCAGGCTAATGATAATACCATTAGATATAAAGGTCTTTCACTTACATCACATTACATCAGTGGTCGTTTTCATACCAGGATCCACTATTTATTCTGCATTTGAGCTAAAAAAAACCACCATTCGAGTACATTTTAGCCCCACAGACTAAAGATAAAACTAAAGATTTATTTTGCTTTTGTCCACAATTCCAGGCTGGATTTGGGAAACAAAACATATCAAAATGACCATTAATCTACATTCTCTAGTTGTGTAGACTTGGGCTAATTCACATGATGAATATTTTAACTCTGTCTTGAGAGTGTAAACATCAAACCAAATGGACCCGCAAGGCTCCATTTGGTTTCATTTTTACCCTCTCAAAGCTACATTTGGTTAACCAACTTCCCATCATTTAGCCTGGGGACCATCTGGAATCCAACCAGTGGTTCGGGGACCACTGGTCCCCACTGGATGAAAACCACTGCATTGCGTCATCACCTAAACCGGCCAATTGTAGCACCACGAGGGACCGACCACTAAACACAGAACGCCACGCCCGCTCTGCTCATGCAAGTAAGAACTGTGCACACTAGAGTACCAAATGTACACAAGTAGGCCATCATGGCCCTACTTGCAAATGTGTGTGCAGACAGACGTGTGAACGGACGAACGGACGGACGGACGTGCACACGGACGGACAGGGGGCAAAACATAGTCACCACCTTACAGTGGAGACAACTAGATCAGCACTCGGAGGTTTGCAAACGTGTGCGTTGCACACAAGTAGGCCATGACTTACATGACCTACACGACCTACAAAAGACAAGAACAAACGTAACAGAGCACATAGAGCTTTAGTGTTTATGGATCTACCAGTAAGATGCTTACTATTTACTGTAAATTATATTTGGGCAGGAAAACCCAAATATGAAGTGTAACGCACAGACACACAGGCGCACGCACAGACATTTTTGCCTGGTTTACATAGTAATAATCTCATTACTGTGCCATGTACATCAGCAGGTCTGCATAAGAAGGTACTGTTGACTGCATATAACCCAGTCAAAACACAATCGATTTGGGCGTTTTTGTTCATGGACGTAACCTGCATCCAAACTTCACTTTTGCACTTCCAGGTGAACTTGATCTATAGGCATGCACAGTGAAAATCATGCAGCCCCTCCTGGCATCATTTCTTCCATCCTCATGCTCCCCTCTCAAAGGGGAAGAGAGAATGCATTTTGAGTTGCGCAGGGACAGAAGTAGATGTGGGGACAGATGAGATTCGGGTTCCCATGTGGTTTGAGCAAAAGCGGATAAGCTCCGGTATAATGTCAGCGCTTTTCCTCAAACCGTTCCATCTCAAGGACCTTTCCATCTCAAACCTTTCCATCTTAAGGGGAAAAAACATAATAATCTGCAAGCTCATCATCTTTTTTATCGCATTACGAGCCCACTTTGAGAGCATTGAGTTACACCTTGAAGAAAGAGCAGCGATATAGATGTACGCACGAGCACGCACACGCACATCACACACACTCTTCAAGGTGTGCTTAGGTGTCACATGTTTCCTCCCTTCTCATTGTCAAAGAGGATGGAGTTATACAACTGATGCATGCAGTAAAGAACATTCGATCACTAGCCAGTGGACCCAGCAAACAATAGAGGGTGTCCATGTGACATCATTGAAGCCATTGAAGCCATAAGTTATGCGGGAACGACCACTGAGCGGCAATAAACTATTTTCTGGCTTGGACAGCCCATACATCCAAAAGAGAAAAGTCCGACATGCATTATCCTGGCCTAACCGGAAATGATTTTGGCCTAGGAGGGTGGGGTGTCGTCCGTTTTTGGATGGCAGATGAGCTGATCTAATTTGATTAACGTGCCGTCATCCCCGGGCCCTTCCCCCTACTGCCCCTCCACTGCTGTGCTACGTCACATTTGGAGCCACGCACACCCCGAAAGGTTGACTCCCACTTCTAGGCCAACATGGCTAACAAATTGGTCCAGGCTTTCCGTTTTTGTGCAACGTGGACGAAAATGACAGCCTGGATGTCGAGGCTATATATGCATTAAACAGCGCTAAAGGGCGGACAACTTTTTTCCTAGTTTTAGAACCAGCTCAGTGGCCTTGTTGGGCCCTGGCCGGGTCATACCAAAGACTGTAAAAATGGAGCCCAATGCCTCCCTGCTTGGCACCAACACCAAGGGACTCAGTCCAACACCAAGGTTGGACTGAGTCCCTGTGACATACTAGCGTAATGTCCAGGGGGTGTACTTGTACATCAAGCTGTCTCAAGCTGCAGAAACACTTACTACCTTGCCATGATATACCGGTAATAATAATGAAGAACAACCATTTAAAAGTCAGTCAATGTACAGGAAGATGGTATCACCTGCAAGGCATAGCTGTCGGTCGCACCTCCAGCGCCCCTGGGTCAGCTGCAGGGTCATCAGCCAGAAGCCACCATTCACTGTTGGCTCCTTTAATCCTGGAAAAAAAATAATAATGAAGAAAACATCAAAATATGCCCTTCATTGACTTACATTGTACACCAAACTGCTCACTCTTTAAGTACGTAAACAGACACAAAGTTGATTCAGACACTATAGAGCATCACCATAACTGTGGTTTTATTTATTTTTTTCGTAAAAATGTTAACTTGACCCTGACGAAGGCCCAAGATGGCTAAAACGCGTTGGTCTTCTAATCCCTGCTGCTCCAACTATAAAATAAATATACTTCTACTGCACAGAGTTGCCTTGGATCTTCTTCAAAAGTTCACCACTGGTTCACTGCCTTTCACAGTATTTTGTGATATTCCAAGGTACTATTGAACTTTTTTTTTTCTTCTTGTTCTGCATCATTGATACGCTCTCCAAAGAGCACCTGTTGGCAGTTTTTTACCAGTCATACAAGGGACCCACGAAGCGCTTCTTTTTCCTCTTTTTCTAAAACTACATGAGTTTTGGAGATGGTCTCTATATAATGGTGTCTGTCTGAATCAACTTTGTGTTTGTTTACCAGTATGTACTAACAGAGAGCCTTTGAGAGCTGTTAGCATACAATGCAAGACAATTAGTAGCATATATTGAATTATCCATTTCTACTCATTGGGACATGTTGGCTTTTTTATCTTTCAATAAAGTACCTTGTTTTTATATCCCCTCTCCTCGTTTTTAACTTTTGAGTGCTCAGATTGTTGCCTTCCTTTTTTCATTGGGACATTTTTTTTACTCATTTGGAATTACCTTTGTACATCATTGCACGGTAAAAGAAACTCAGTGGTCTTACACTTTAAAATCACCAACATTGCAGCAGTATACGGAAAGCTTGAATTATCCTCCTTCTATATGCAAAGTGTTGGCTTCACAAAAATCCAATCCACCATAGAAACAAGCTACTTTCTGTCAAGGAATGACCTGCATTTTATTATACAACGCAACATCCTGCTGACGTTGTATAAACAGGTGGTATACGCAGAACTGTTGAGCGATTGCCAACAAGCGCTTCCAAACTCCAACCAACGCTCCATGCTGCTTAATGTTTTGCCACTCATCCTAGATGAAGGGGGGGCGTGGTGGGAAAATCATGCATATGCATATACTGTATATACTGTAGAAAGCGCCTATATAACCTACAAAGCATATGGGCCCACCCCCTGGGGGGCTAAACAGGCTTCTAACATGTTGTACCCCAAGGGCACAAACACACATTAACAACAAACACACCATCCACCACGTGCTCCATAGGGATGACTACTCACAGTGCACTGTGACAGGTGTGGGAGTACAATGAAAAGCCTTACTGTTGCTGCCGGGCAGATACGATACCTCCTATCTCCATGTTCTCACTTCAAGATTCAAGATTCAATAATAGGCCAGGAAATGCTGTGGGTGCGGCTTCATCAACCACGTTGCTTCGCACCACGGGCGATGAAGCCGCACCCACACCATTTTTAGTGACAGGACTTTTATTAGGCAAGTAATGCATCAATAATATGCATGCACAAAGGTCTGACTCAGAGAGTTTTTTGTTTTGAATAATGAAATGGTGTTGGTTTTGTGGTGCCACAATTGCAGTTAGTTAGCAGTAGTAGTGTTTTAAATTGTTTTAAATACAAGCACTTTAATTTGAAATATCTTTGACATTTTGATTGTTTTGCATGCCATCATGTTTGGTGAGGCGAACATGATGCCCCCCCGCCCCATACCCATGCCTAGATCTGGCCCTGTTCAATAACTTTATTGGCACGTAACAAATGGTTCATGTTCAACGTAGAGACGAGAGCCCGAGTGATAGAAGCGCTGTATCGTATCGGTGAAATTGTCACCGATAGAATTCCTAAAAGTGCACAGTGCACACTACTAACTGCTGGAGTGCTTTTTATGTTTATGTGCCAAAGTGATGCCAATGGTGCAGGAGAGTTGGACTGGTATTTGTTTGTCTACACTATTCATTCTACTCCATTTGTTCCTTGACTGATCAAGTTAGAAAGAACAGAGCAGAAAGTCTTGAATAAAGACATTGGTTTAAGAAAGCAGTTTGCCTGTACTACTGTCAATGTGACCATTCCACTGCATAATCATATTAGCACAAAATATTTGCACAATTCACAAAGAGAAAAAGGTATATTTTCATTCAAGCTAAAAACAAAACCCAGATCGGTTGCAAATCGGTCATCAGTGTTTGTATACCTCTATCGCAGTGGTCTTCAACCAGTGGTCCGGGGACCACCAGTGGTCCTTGGGAGGGTTCCAGGTGCTCCAGGCTTCCAGGTCCCCAGGCTAAATGGTGGAAAGTTGGACTGTTTTGTCCAGCCTGGAATTGTGGAAAAAGCAAGAGAGATATTTAGTTTTGGGGTCTGTGGGGCTATAATGTCATCAGATGGTGGTTTATGGCTCAAATTTTGATGAATACATAGTGGGCCCTGGGATCAAAAGGTTGAAAACCACTGCTCTATCGTATCATATGGTCCCCCAAACTCCATATCGTTCGGGCTCTAATATAGACATACAGTACATACGTTAAACAAGAAGACAATACAGAGCAAAGACCAGCAGCATAGAAATTACATCTGGTTGTGTAAAGTGCATATTGCTACATACATGCATCATTACAGCTGTAACCTAGCGAGTCAAGTTCACATGTCTAATAGCTACAGATAGCTAAGTGCCATCTCTGAAGCAAGATGTAGAGCAGTTAATACATTGGGAGGAGATTGAAGAGTGTGCTGGGTGAGAGTTAACAGCTACGATTTTATTTCCTGAGAGATTGTGTGACCAATCGAGTCTTTCGTAAATTAATGCCCAACCTGAACGCACTATAGTGTCATGCAAAAGTACAGAGAGAGAGCAGCAGATCTGCAAAGCTGGAAATGTGTGTGACCTGCTGCTTTTGCTGTTTTTGAATTTGAACCTTGAGGAATAGCAGTGAAGCACCTTACATGGGAGAGAGAGAGAGAGAGAGAGAGAGTGAGAGAGAGAGACATGTCCAAGGACGTGAAGGGATTGTATTGCAAATGACTGCCGGTTTTCTTGGACAGTGAGAAGAGAGAATCAGCAGAATCATGTATTAAAAGAAAATATAACATCTCTGCCTCACAGCCTTCCCAAATGTAGATCACAAAACAGATATACTGTTGTCTATAGAGATGTGTTCCGCACAGCAATCTACACATTATTATAATAATAAATGTTATACAACAACAGTACAGCAGTTCTTCTCTGGATTGTATTTTTTCTTGTTATTATTACTTTCAAGAACTACACTTAAAAGTCAGTGAAAAACCTCCTTACAGATAGATGTGAAGGAGGAAAAAAGAGAACACACGCACACGCGCACACACACACACGCACAAACAGATCACCTCTATCCTAACCCACCACCTGATTGTCAGTTAAAATGGTAAATGGTGCATTTATATAGCCTATATCCAAGGCGCTTTACAACATAGATTGTGCATCACATTCACCCATTCACATTAACCACACTGATGGTGACAGAAACTATGCAAAGCACAACCAATTTCGGGTTAAGTGTCTTGCTCAGGATCACATCAACACTAACTCTTGGGGAGACCAGGTTCGAACCAGCAACCTTGTGGTTACTATCCAGTGACCCTACCCCTCAGCCACCGCCGCCCCTATATTGATCCACACAACAGCATCACCCAATACTAATGTGGTGGAAAGTAACCAAGTAGGTCTTACTTAAGTACAGTATTTGAGTACACAATGGTATATTTGTAATAATCTACTTTGGAGATTATTGATTTTGAAAACATATGTTAACCGCTTCAGACGCTCTACATTTTCTGACCATAATCACAACAAGCTGGATGATTCAGGCCTCAAGATGTTGCATCGATGTTGCATTTTTAATATAAGCCCAGGGCTTGACACTAACACTTGCCCGCTTGCCCGGGACAAGTAAAAAAAATGGTGGGGCAAGTGAAGACTGCTACCTGGTTGCCCGATCGGGCAAGTGTGCAACTTAGTGCACTATAACAAAACACAAGATAAATTTGTCTTGAAGGCAGTCATTGCACTCTGCCTCTGTGTCTTTCCCTGCTTTCTAGCTATCCACAATTCCAGGCTGGATTTGGAAAACAAAACAGGCAAATTAACATACACATCAAAGTGACCATTAATCTTCTACATTCTCTAGTTGTGTAGACCTGGGCTAATTAAGATGATGAATTTTAACTCTTGAGAGTGTAAAAATGAAACCAAATGGACCCGCAAGGGTCCATTTGGTTTCATTTTTACGTTCTCAAGAGTTACATCTGCAAAATTTACAATATATTTTTGGGGGGCAAGTGACCATGAGCTGAGGGCAAGTAGAACCTGACTTGCACTTGCCCGATGGGCAAGTGCCTCGGAGACCTTAGTGTCAACCCCTGTAAGCCTACCGTAAAAATACACAAAAGAGATTTTTTTTTTCCAGTTTTTGGCTTGCATTGTTGGCTATGGCCATTGGCCATATAATGAACACGGATGTGGTCTGAAAGTGTGAAATACATGTTTTTCACTTGGCGGCAACTTTAAGCATCAAATGTGGCAGAACTGCGAGCTCGTAAAGTGTCCCGTTTTGATCTCGTAGATCGATCTGCTACTTTTGCTCCTTTTTTTACTACTTTAATCCCAAGAAAGTAACAGTTTTGTAAGTACATTAAGAGGTTTACGTGCAACCCGACAGAGAGGATACGCGCCAAAGCGATAAAGTTTTAAATGGCGGGAGGTTCAAAGAGAGCGATACCATGTTTTCCACTGAGAGCTGACAGACGGGAGGAACAGAGCGAACGCTACACTCCGGTGGCATTTTTTTCTCCCTTTAATCTTATCGCTCGGTGAAATCTGAAAGCTATCTGCGCAAACACACGCGCGCCCAACGCATCCCATCCTGCGCGCACAGAGTGATTTTCCAAAGAGCCACTACCATCTGTGAACATAATTAGCAGTTTAAAAAGCTGCCGTGCAGCGTCAGAAATGTGGGTTACGATGCAGGATTCTTACCAGAACATTACTATTGGACCTTAGAGGGTAAGACCACTTTTGTGTGAGTTTTTGTGTGTAGTTAGTTACCTTACCATGATGTATTTCCAAATGTGGAAAGAAATATTTAAAAAAAAATCTCATAAAAATGTTAATTTCCTGTTGATTTTACGGTTTTTATTAAAAAGAAAACCTGGACGGTTCAAAATAGTAAAATCAACAGGAAGTTAACATTTTTATGAAAAAAATAAAAAACTATAGAGCTATAGAGCCCTTGTTCCAGAAATGGATTCCCCATTCATTTTCCTCATAGACTTAAAATGGCAGGATACAAGACTGTTTTGTTTTTCTTCTTAGAAATTATTTGATTGTCCCAAAACATTGTGTGTGCTTCCCATTACCGCCCATTCATCCAAACACAAAAGTCCAGCAAAACAGTACAAAAGAATTATTGAATTATCCTCTTTTCATCCTCAAACTTTCTGTTTTCATAAAAAAACACTGCAGACATGTTTCTGAACTTGCAGGTGAGTATTATTTTTTTGTTTTAGTTTGGAAGCGCTCATTAAATATCACTGCGGACCATGTGTACTGTTTTGAATCTGCACATATTGCATGGAGGCAGCAGGAAGACGCGTTATTGAAAACGAGTGCTTCCAAACTCTGATGCCATGGTCTAAAAATGAACCCTAACGGGTTCATTTGGTTCCATTTGTACGCTCTCAGAAAAAAGAAGCGTCTAAAGAAATCCATTAACATGGTGAAAATACATCTTGATGATGTCATCATGTTAGTGGTTTTCTTCAGACTTCCATTTCTTAAGAACACAGAACGGGGGAACTTTTTTTTATCATGTCCACCCAACACCTCTAGGGTATACTAATGACATATTAGAATGTTGAAAATGAGCGGAATTCCCCTTTAACTACTATACACAAGCATTAACACGAAGCCAGGACTTTTTGTATGCTCACAGAGGTGTCACGTTGTTGTAGGTTTTTATTTCATATGTTTGGTTTGATTGCAGCCCATTACAGTACAAGGGCATTCTTTCGGCCATCTAAACGATGATGGATGCATTTTAGATTTTGTCCAACCTTTAGGAACTGCTAGACTGTGCGCTTATTTTGTGACATGAATGAATATGAGTGAACACAGGCTACCCTCAAATAAAAAAATATGTTTTGGTGATAATATTTTATAGCCTTGTAAACCTTTAACAAGGTTAATCTGTATGCGTGCATGTGTGCATGTCTGTTCCCTCAAAAGGGAACAATCTAGCCAAGTCGAGTTTCTAGGACTGGCCTGCTATTGTCAACCTACAGTAATAGTACAATTTGCTTTGTTACCAAGATATTTTTATCCAATGAGAGTCGAAGTTGGGGGTTGGTCTAACGACAAATCCGAACAGAAGCAACTGATTGGCCAGCAGCCCTGTCACTCAACAGTGCAACAGTTACAGTGGCAAACAACAAACATGGCGGCCGCAACTGCGGCGAATCGTGGTTGTATCAATCTGTCTATAAACAGACCTATGATAAATACCTTCTTTAAAGAAGCGCGGGGTTGTATAACATCAACATCCAACATATTTTCTTGCTTTTGTTCACATGCTGAACTCGAGTCTGTTAATCAGGTTAGGAACAATCACTTCTCCTGACTGTACAGTAGTACAGTACGTTACACAAGGGTTTTTCCACCATTTTCCATCAAGTACCACCACAGAATACATGTGTCTCTCCAAGTAAATGGTGCATTTACTGTATATAGCCTTTATCCTAGCAACGTTGTATGCATTACCCCTTCTCACACATTCATACACCAAATGCAGCGGAAACCATGGGGGCCGGGATTCGAACCGCCGACCCACGAATCATTGGACGACCTGCCCTACCTTAAGAGCTGCAGCCACCAAACAAGTACCACAATAATAACTGTTAAAGTACAGGAGTGGAGGAAAATGTTGATTATTCTTTGAATGTTCCGTTTTTGTTCCTAATCACCACAGCTGATAATACTTCTAACGTTATTAATCGGTCCTCAAATCTTCTATTAACGGCTTGAGAGCCTATTCCAAACATTGGCTTGCTACCTGCTGAATTAATATAAATATTCCATTGCACTTTTGTCTTTTTTCCTCCGTTTTTGGGTTGACTCCTCTGTGGAGTCTGGTCTGATGGTGGAATCAAAAGGGGGTCACGGCATCAATTTCCTCAGCAAACAGAGGAAGTTGGCAGCAGACACACTTTTGCTCTTTGAAAAGTTTCAATCTGTAGGCCTATATTTTTTTAACGATTTTAGGTCTGGATTTTTTTAAGTCTTCTGTTTTCTGAAAAAAAAAAAAAAAAAAAAAAACTTATGAGATACAGCAAAATCCTAGCGCCAACAACCTTGTCCGCTGCGCAAGCACGGAGCAGTGGATGATCGCCACCCTGTTCGCGACTAATAAGCAATTGGTCGCAAAATGGTCCCTAAGCAAACATGACCAAGCTATAATTCAAACACAACCAGAAGACCTCGTCGCGACCAATACCGGTAAGTAACTGAACGCAACCTTGTTGCAACCTGGTCATAGCGTGCCACTCTGCGGTGTGCTATGAGCTTGTAGCTCTGCTATTTTTCAACAGCTAAAGCGAACTTTGAATGTTCGCTGCATTTGCCCAAGAAACCATCTGTATACTTCAACCGCACGATCAAACAAAAGCATATAGATGTCTGTTCAGTTCACTGCACAGAGACAGACGTGTCACCTCAAATGTGAGGCTGTCCTTCACACAAAGAGCTTTTTGTGCATTCATACTACTTCCTCAGCAAACACAGGTTTCACACCCAGACATGGGGGAAGTGAAAATATTCACAATATTCATAAATGAACTGAGGACTGCAGGAAAACATCTCTACTTCTGTTTTGCTGTTTCACCACTTTTTTCTGTGATGTTCTTTTCAAGGCGTGAAAACAACTATCATTTTGGTTTTATTTGCTTTTGAATCACAAATTGCTTCCTCCTCTGTAAATGAGAGCTGTACACTGTTTAGAACCACTTAAATGCTTATTTAGATCATCAACGACTTTGTTTTTCATTATGATGGCTAATCAATGGGAACACTGTGTTAGCTCCATTGATCCAAGCTGGAACACCATCGATTGATTGATCATTTAAATAAACATGCTCTGAAATTGCACACGGCCTTCCCATCATGTACGCATTATTACACAGAGGGTTGATCGTTTTGATGAACTGATCTGATTGGTTGAAACAGCTCCGAGCAGTTGCTTAAACCAGCGTGAAGAAACACCTAATCAAAACGGATTCCGGCTGTGTTTTTCTCCAGGCTAGGTAGGTTTCTTGGGACACTTGTGGTCCTAGTGACTACATCTGCCATTGAAAATGTATTATTTATCAGGGATTCTCTTAGTTTTAACCGCAACTGTGGTATAATTGCAATGACAGATATCGCAGAAGCATTGTTTAATTTGCCCATATGCTGATCGGTACTTTGATGAATTGAAGTTCCTTGGCCTTTTTGGGTGGGGTTATTCTTTTTAGCCTTATAGTACAACAATTTACCACATGCAAACAAAATGCTGCCGTGTTAAAGGAGTGGTTCACCCCCACAACGTGTTGTATTTTCTATAAATTACACGCCCCACATTAGCCTTGAATTCTTGCCGGTTGCTGTTGTTGTTTTTGTCACATTCCTAAGCCAAAAAATGTGATAAGCGGCTGTGCAGAGGTGGCAACCAAATCTATTTACGGTATGTGTAGTAATCTTTGCATCAGTGTGAAGAAGGATGAGGATTTTAAATAAGTGAATCTTTCCTTAATGGTAAGCCTAGAAGACATGTAACAAGAGTGCACGCACGCACGCACGCACGCGCACACACGCACGCACACGCACACGCACACGCACACGCACACACACACACACACACACACACACACACACACACACACACACACGCACACGCACACACACACACACACACACACACTCCTGCATGCCCAGATACAGCTGGCTTCTCCCAGCTCAGTGAGTTTTCTTAGCCAGTGCCGTCGGTCGGTGAGACCATGACTCAGGCTCAGGAGATTGGACAGTGAAAATGCACACCTGGGATCCAAAAGGTCTGTGCAGTTCAATCCCAGGATCATCCTGGCTTTCTAAACTGGAGCCAGAACTCAACCTGCCCGTCTCTAACTGGTCCCTCTGAGCATGGTGGTTATAGACCTGCGCAGTCACGTCACCGCCCCTGTTCCAGAAACGGATTCCCCATTCATTTTTCTCATAGACTTTTCGAAAATAATTTATATGAAGACGATTACGCCACGGACAAAGCCAACTCGGGTCGTGACGAATCATGATGGCACACACAATCTTTGGGACAATCAAATAATTTCTAAAATGAAAAACAAAACAAAAAGTCTTGTATCATGCCGTTTTCTACTTCTTGCTAATGACATTTTGCTACTTCTTGGTAACTTCTTGCTAATGACGATATTGTATTTGTTGTCCTGATTTTTCACAACCCGAGTTGGCTTTGGCCACGGCGCAATCGTGTTTTTTTTAACCATTTTCGAAAAGTCTATGAGGAAAATGAATGGGGATTCCACTAGTGGATCAGGGTCGGTGAGGTCTATTGCCTCTGCCGCCATGGGGTGTGAATGGCAGTGGTGGTGAAGCTATAGTCACATTTTGGACAGATTTCAAGGTCAAAGTCAATCTAGTTTCATGTTTTGGCTTGTTATTAGGGAAATTAAAAGATGAGGGTTAATTTGTTTAACTTTGCTGCTTTCTTTTGCTTTAAATAGCCTACATATTTGTTTACACAGTTTTTAAGCTTTTTATTATTATCGTCATCATCATCATCATCTACAGTCCTCATCATCATCATCATCATCATCATCATCATCATCATCATCATCATCATCATCATCATCATCATCATCTACAGTCCTAATAGACCCCAGGAAATTACATCTGATCACAAAATATTACAGGATCTACAGTGTGTGACAAACTGCCCATTATACAGTGTAGAGAGAGTGGCGTGGTGCCTCCTTCACATTCAGTAGATACTCTAGGTCTTTTGTAATTTCCTAGGGTCTATCATTGCTGTATTTAGATAGAAAAAAAGAAATTGCTTCAAAATGTTGTCAACAATACGTATTTAGGACCATGTACAAATGCCCAACAAAGTTGTCCTTTAAAAGTATTAATTACTGAAATGTCAATATCAGCTAGAAGTCCAGAATTCAAAATGTTATTGAGTGAAAGTACTACAGTATTGGCATCAAAATGACCAAAAGTAAGAAGTACCAAATGTCCTCTTTCAAGTTTTCAAATATAGACCTGGTAGAGCTCATAAGCTCACCATGTGTCAGGCTGCCGCCATGCATAGTACCCCCTTTACACGCCTGGAACTTAGTACTGTACTGTGTAATGCTACGGATGAATGGTCACCTTTTGAAGAATCTACCATTAGTGAGAGAGGTGAAATTTGTGTCTTGTTCAGTGTTGTAGTGGTACTTTTAGAAGTGGGGGGACGCCTCTGAAAGGGGAATTCCCCCCATTTTATTATTTTTTTTTTCTGAGAGTGTACAAATGTGAACCAAATGGACCCTAGCGGGTCCATTTGGTTCCATTTGTACACTCTCAGAAAAAAGGAAACTCATTAACATGGTGAAACACATCTTGATGATGTCATCAAGATGTATTTCACCATGCTAATGATTTTTTTCAGACCCAAAAATATTTTAGATGCGAGAAGTGGGGGGACGCCGTCCCCCCGCGTCCCCCCTCCACTACACCCCTGGTCTTGTTGTTTCATTTATGATTTTACAGATCAGCAGGTTCACACACATTTCAGTGCATGTGTCCCCAATAAAACATTTATCCTTTAATATAATCTCCCCCTTTTTCTCCCTCCTTGTATATTTCCCTTTTACCTCCACTATGATCCGCAGCTTCTGACTTCATGGAAGTGATTATTTTTGTCTCTAAACATTTGAAATGAAATGAACAGGGTGGCTGCTATTGTAAACAAGCCTATTATTTACTGGATTGTCCATTCACAGTTATTGGTTCGAATTGTACTGTAAATCAACAAAATGTTGATAAAAATTTTAATCAATCACTCCAACTTTAACTTAAGTTACCGTGAAGACTACTTTTACCCTTGCTAGAAACAGTGCGGGCATTGGGTGCAATTCTCAATCGCTGAGGTGTAGCAGGTATGGTGTAAGTCTCCTCATTGGCTGCATGGCAGCAAATCAGCTCTGGGGCCTCTGTAGAGCTTAAAAATTGTCTAAAATATTGAACCCGGCTCGGCCCGGCCCGTTAAGAAATTAAGCCCGGTGTGGTCCGAAGCCCGATACATGATTGACAGCATGAGCCCGCGGCCCGACACTTTTTCTAAACGAGCTAATTGCTGCAGGCAGACGTTTTTTCTCATAAATCGTTAATTTGTTATAAGAAAAGCAGTCATTCTGCCCATGTCCAACTGTCTATATTAATTACCGCAGCAGCGCAGCTATTTAAGAACTTCACTGTGCTAAACCATTAACAAATGAAGACTTATTAGTGTGCACATCAGTTCCTAAATAAACAAAATCACGCGACGATTACGAGAGAGAGAGAGAGAGAGAGAGAGCCAAATGATGATAAAATCACACAGAGACCGGCCCTACATTTTAACGTGAGTAGCTTATATAATAAAACGCTACAAAATCCACAGCGTCATTGTTCTCGTCATGCAGCCTTGTAAAATTCGGCTACTTCCATACCTCAAACTTTTGTCTTTTGCTTTCGTGCAGAACCAAGCCATATAATCTCCAGATGCGAGCTTCACACACACACACACACACACACACACACACACACACACACACACACACACACACACACACACACACACACACACACACACACACACACACACACACACACACACACACACACACACTCTCTCTCTCTCTCTCTCACGTGGTGCAGCGCAGCTCGCCGCTGCGCGCACCGCGCGGCGTCGCAAAATGTATCATTTTATGAGAAATATCTTATATAATTTGACGGGCCCGGCCCGGCCCTAAGCCCGACAAATACATAACCATTTGGACTCGGCCCGACCGAGCCCGGCCCGGCCCGTCGGGTCGGCGGGTTCTCGGGCCAAGATTTTAAGCTCTAGGCCTCTGTAGTAGGCCGAAAGCCTATACCACCAGGCCTGGGCCTGGGCTTACCAAATAATTACGCAGAATAATTAAAATCTGCAATTCAAAAGGTTCAGAAATCACCTGACCCCCCAATTAAAAATGTTACTATACTCCCCGGCTTTGTTCATCATGAGTTGAAGCTCTTGATGACTGGTTTTAATTATTATGAATAATTATTTGGTAGGCCCAGGCCCAGGCCTGGTGGTATAGGCTTTTGGCCTAGCCCAAGGCCGCAGACCTGATTTGCTGCCATGCAGCCAATGAGCACGGACCCACACCTGATTTGCTGCCATGCAGCCAATGAGAGGAATTACACCATACCTGGCTACACCAAGGCGATTGAGAATTGCACCCATTGTCTGTTACTTGCCCATAAAACTAATCTTGTTACGTTACAAGTTACTTTCTATGAAAAGTTGGTTACATAGTCGTTATCAGATCATGGGTACATGGTTGTTTACCTATAAGTGCGCATGATGCACACTTCACGTCGCGCACCACCATGGCATACATGAAAACCAGCACCACCTACTACCACTACTACTCCTTGTGAGTTTGCAATGGTGATACCACATCAACCCACATACTGTATGAATTAGGTTACTAGAAAGTATTTAGGATATATAGTGCAAACAATATTATGCCGTACACGGTGCTCTCCAACCAGCCAGAGAGCATGATGCCTTCTCCATGGCGCATGTGAGCAACAACAACTTGTTGGTTCACAACTGTGGGCCCTCATCACCCACATATGAACTACAGCAGGGGTGCCCAACCTTTTTTGACCCAAGATCTACTTTTCAGCAGCCAACCCCTCTGGGATCTACCAGTCCAATATCAACATTTCAAACCACACGCATCGTTGCCAGTCTGCAGTAACTTCACAACAACACAACACTACTTTGTTTTACCACTTTACCTTATGTCCATATAAGCATAAAGTACAACAGACTTGTCATAAATAGGCCTACAACAGTACAACATAAGTACAGACTTGGACAAACACTGCCATTGCAAATGCAATGGCACACACACACACACACACACACACACACACACACACACACACACACACACACACACACACACACACACACACACACACACACACACACACACACACACACACACCTCGTGATCAGGCCGAGATCTACCGGTAGATCCCGATCTACTGGTTGGGCTCCCCTGAAATACAGTATATAAGACAAGGCACAGCAGCCATCCTCACAGTTAGTTAGTGACAGTCAAACAGGGATGTAGTGGAGGGGGGGCACGGGGGAAAGCGTCCCCCCACTTCTCACATCTATAATATTTTGGGGGCAAAAGTAGCCCTATGTTTTTTGTCTTGTCATTTACTTTTATGGATACAATTAAGCATGAACAAATCTTTCTCAATATGCTATGCATGTCTGTGTGTTGCGCAGGTCCACGCAGATGCGCAGGCAAAAAAGGGATTTCCACTCATTTTCAATATTTTACTGTTATTAATCTACCTTGTTGTACAGTATAATATAGCCATGTTGTGTGGACATGATAAAAACGTTCTCCACTTCTGTGTTTCCTAGAAATGGAGGTCTGATGACATCATCAAGATGTGTTTCACCATGTTAATTAGTTTGCTTTTAGGACCTTTTTTCTGAGAGTGTACAAATGGAACCAAATGGACCCGCTAGGGACCCGCTAGGGTAAAAATGGGTGGAATTCCCCTTTAAGAGGCGTCTCTAAAAGTCCCACTACAACACTGCAGTCAACCAACTTCTCTAAGGCACATTAATGACAGTAAAATGTTGAAGATGGGTGGAATTCCCCCTAAACCTGTTTATGTTATTTTGGGAGTGAGGCAGCTGTTGTTTTGATGATGAATAGCGTGGAACTTATACAATGAATTAACCAGCACTCACCCAATGACGCAGCCACAAGAATCTACCATGTTTTGCATAATTCCAAAAGAGTGTAGCCTGCATTGTTTACAGTAAGCCCAAAACGCGTGGCTTTGATCGCCAAGAGCAGCTGTGTGTAGTACTAGCCCCGATACGTTCCCTCAATACTCTACGCTCACTCTGTAGCTCCGAGATGAGGTCACGAGTCGAGCTTCGAAATCGCCGTTCAGACACGGCGCATGGTTTCCACAATACACGATTCTTACCTGTTTCTGCACATGTAATCCAAACAGTGAAGGACCCTACGCACGTATAACTAGGTTAACATTATGTACGGAAGAGAAAATCCAACCCGAAACTTGAACAGAGCACTTATATCTCTGCTTTTGTCAGACAGTTTTATGTTTTCGTCGCCATGTTGCCGCACATTACTGCCCCCTCTGGTCAGATTCTATGCATGGATTGCAATGCAACATATGGGAACGGTCTGGCCAGACCTAGTTATACGTGCGTAGGGTCCTTCACTGTTTGGATTACATGTGCAGAAACAGGTAAGAATCGTGTATTGTGGAAACCATGCGCCGTGTCTGAACGGCGATTTCGAAGCTCGACTCGTGACCTCATCTCGGAGCTACAGAGTGAGCGTAGAGTATTGAGGGAACGTATCGGGGCTACGTGTAGTACTAACCACTAACCAGGCTAGCATGGTACACCCGAAGCGAACTTCATCCTCTTCTTCAAAATAAAAGCTTCACTACTAGACACTAGCTAGAATAATTCTCTTTTATTTCTTAAGTGTACTTACCCGGATGTGTAGACGGAGTATGGGTTGCCACACCTAACAGTGGTGTGATGTGCACCGTCCCGCCATGAACACACACACACACACACACACACACACACACACACACACACACACACACACACACACACACACACACACACACACACACACACACACACACAGGGATGTGGTTTTACTGGTAGCTCTGAAAGTGAGTGGTTTACAGCACAAAACACATGTGGTTATTACATGTGGTTAGGGGAATTCCACCCATTTTCAACATTTTTTTCTGAGAGCGTACAAATGCAACCAAATGAATCATAACGGGTTCATTTGGTTCCATTTGTACGCTCTCAGAAAAAAGAAGCGTCTAAAGGAATCCATTAACATGGTGAAAATACATCTTGACGATGTGATCAAGATGTTTCACCATGTTAGTGTGGTTTTCCTCAGACCTCCATTTCTTGGGAACACAGAATGGGGGGAACTTTTTAATCATGTCCACCCAACACCTCTAGGGTATAATAACATATTAGAATGTTGTGGACTTCCCCTTTAAATGTATTCAGATGTATTTTTACAGCGTTACAAAATAGCAGTCTGTGGCCTCAAAATGGCGCACGTGCAATACGATATGAACTTGAAACGTCTTTGACTGAATACAGGACATCACATATTGTGACTACAATTACCTGAAAGTGGGTGGTTTACAGCAGAAAGCATGTGGTTAGCTGAGCTCCTCCACGGGTATTGACGTCTATAAGGAAGATGACACTGTATTTAGTATCAAAAAGTAATAGTAGCCTACACCTAACCTAACGTAACAAGAATAAATGTTGAAACAAAAACACACTGGCGCAGTGTGCTCAATGCGGTTACATGACTGTGTGTCTGTCTAACAAGTCTCAAGTTAGCTTTTTAGTGTACTTTCTGGCCTACCTCAAACAGAGAGCTGCGAGAAGACTGAGTAAGAGCGAGTGCAAAACCCGACGTCGGCGGGCGCCTCGGCTGCGCCGCGACTTGCCTCCTCAGTCGCTTCCTTAATGAGTGGCGGACAGGCAGCGCGGCGCTTTTATGAGCTCTGGCGGCAGTGCTGCCGCTGCCGTTGCATTCTGGATGGTTCTGCCCGTTCGTGCGGCAGTTCTGCCGGTTCGTGCGACAGTGTAGCGGCAGAAGGCTCCCCAGACCGGCGCTTTTGCCGATGATTTTGGCAACTGCCTCTGCTTTTGCACTGCCTGCTGCTGCTGTCAGTCCAATTAATGCATGCTTGCAGAACGATTATGAATGTATGCAAACAAATATGAACTAAATATTTATTGAATTTATTATATTATTAATTGTTTTTTATCATTACTATAAGCTCTATCATTAATATAACCGGCTATGCCGGTTCGCCGCCGGGCCCTCCGCCTCGCCGCCGCGCGCCGCTGCTCGCGGACCGGCGGTTCCCCCGCCGCCGGGCGCTCAACCGGCGCCGCCGGCGCGCTGCTCGTGGACCGGCGGTTCCTCGCCGCCGCCGCCGCTGCTCGTGGACCGGCGGTTCCCCGCCGCCGGTGGCGGCCAACGCCGCTTCTATCGACGCTTCACCGACCCAGGCTCGCCTGTTGACTGATTCTCTTCATGCTCTCTCTCTCTCTCTCTCTCTCTCTCTCTCTCTCTCTCTCTCTCTCTCTCTCTCTCTCTCTCTCTCATAAAGTGTTCGTCTGCCTCGACTGTTTTACCCCCCCTCCAAACTGGGGTTTGTAGGCCATATCATTGAGTATATAGGGAAATCCCACCCATTGTCCATTGCCATCTACTAGAAGAGTTGCGATATTGAAGGGTCAGAAACTGAGCCCACGAGCGCTATTGATACAGCCTGATGAGGGACATTGGGACAAACAAACTGACATGATTTGAAACAACTTGTTTACAGTGAATGAATGGATTAACGCATCCATCCATCCATCCATCCATCCATCCATCCATCCATCCATCCATCCATCCATCCATCCATTCAAGCTGGGCCAGAAGACGACCAAGAACTGAATTACAAAAGTAATTGAAGTCGATACTTGCCTTTAGTTTTTGGATTGGAAACAAATCAAACAGGGGAGACGCAGCGCAGCGCTGTGTGCCTCTGTCCATGGCCATGCGCCTGGTCTCGCGTATGTAGAGATGGCTCTACTCTACATGCATTTTCAACTTCAATTGACACGAATAAGCCCACGAAACGGACCCCGGAATATGCCAGACCGATAAGATTTTATATTATGGCTCTAGTAATTCATTCAATGATAGAGCTTTACAACAGACTCCTGATCAGATTCCTGACAGTCACAATGTGTGACCGTGTCTCTATTTGAGATGTACTGTCCCAAGCTGGACTGAATATGATATTGCATATAGCCTAAGTGATAATTAGCCTACCTATAGTCTATTACGCTCACGTAGGCCTACAATAAAGCTAGGCCTGCAGATATAGCCTACAACACGCAGAACGAGAGGGACGGAGGTGTCCCTCGCGCGCGCGCGCGCACACACACACACACACACACACACACACACACACACACACACACACGCGCGAATAGCCTATAACCTCAATGATATGGATTAGCCCTAGACAGACCCCAGTTGGGGGGGGGGGGGGGGAGGCAGACGAACATCTTTATTAGAGAGAGAGAGAGAGAGAGAGAGAGAGAGAGAGAGAGAGAGAGAGAGAGAGAGAGAGAGAGAGAGAGAGCATGAAGAGAATCAGTCAACAGGCGAGGGTCGGTGAAGCGTCGATAGAAGCGGCGTTGGCCGCCACCGGCGGCGGGGAACCGCCGGTCCACGAGCAGCGGCGGCGGCGGCGGCGAGGAACCGCCGGTCCACGAGCAGCGCGCCGGCGGCGCCGGTTGAGCGCCCGGCGGCGGGGGAACCGCCGGTCCGCGAGCAGCGGCGCGCGGCGGCGAGGCGGAGGGCCCGGCGGCGAACCGGCATAGCCGCCCAAAAAGCTTATATTAATGATAGAGCTTATAGTAATGATAAAAAACAATTAATAATAATAAATTCAATAAATATTTAGTTCATATTTGTTTGCATACATTCATAATCGTTCTGCAAGCATGCATTAATTGGACTGACAGCAGCAGCAGGCAGTGCAAAAGCAGAGGCAGTTGCCAAAATCATCGGCAAAAGCGCCGGTCTGGGGCGGCATGGGGAGCCTTCTGCCGCTACACTGTCGCACGAACCGGCAGAACTGCCGCACGAACGGGCAGAACCATCCAGAATGCAACGGCAGCGGCAGCACTGCCGCCAGAGCTCATAAAAGCGCCGCGCTGCCTGTCCGCCACTCATTAAGGAAGCGACTGAGGAGGCAAGTCGCGGCGCAGCCGAGGCGCCCGCCGACGTCGGGTTTTGCACTCGCTGTCTCTCGTGGGAAGTTTCCGTCTAACTTGACATTTATAGACTATCAGTAGGGGGCGCCACATAGCCACTCACTCAGGATAAAACAGAGCCTTTTAGTGGGAGAGTTCTGATATTCCCCTTAATGCAGTAACTTGTAATATAAATATATTATTTAACAAAAAAAATCTAATATATTATACTTTTCTTTCTGCATTACTGCATTATTTTCTATATTACTTTCTGTCAATCTGTCTGGTTGCAAGTGTTCTTCTGAAATTATCTTCACAACTGCAGAAGTTAAATAATTACTTATATTCTATAATTTGTCATCAAACTATTTACTGGCTTCCATGAATTCATCCTACTCCATGAATTAAGTAGGATGAGGTAGGTCTACACCAGTAGTGTTTTCAGGAGTGACGTTTTTTCAAATGGATTTGGCCAATGGCCTACGCAATATTTAATTAACAGTGATATTAAATATTTAATGTTTTTTAAAGTCAGACAGTAATATGTAACATGACTATAAATATAATATGAATATATTAAAATGGAGGTAATGATTAATAAGTAATATTAGAAAAACAAAGTAATATTCCAAACACTGCCCGTTAACTATGCCCCCTCTTTCAGCAGCACGAGGAGCATGGAGGAGATGATAATGACCAGTAGGCAAGGACCAGTAGGCAAGGCACGAAAAACATCATGTATTAATGGCTTTGACCTCGTAAACAAATTATCCATGCAGACAAATGAGACAGGTCGCTGGTTATTTTCAGATAGGCTACTTCGTCATTATGATTTGCAAACGATATAGAATTATATAGACACGACGTCGGCCGACATCAGCAACATCGGCCGACGAAAGCTCAGCAATTCTTATCTTTTCGGCCGACGTGGCCGGCCCACGTCGCCCGTTATGCTGCTATCGGCAGAAACGGATAATGGATGTTGGTGTTGGCCGACGTCGTTTGTCCATGGTCCGCTGTTAAAACGTACTGTAACTGTATAACAACACAAAACAATGGTTAAAATATTTGGATTCTCATTGGACAGTGTCAGTAACTAAACCCCACCCTCTTGAGAACAGAGTGGTGCTGTGCGTGCTCTCTATTGGTCTAACAGCGGTTCCTGTTGGAGGTTTACCAGTGTATGCACATAGGGGCAAAGCCAGGCATTGGGAGGGGTTGCACCACTCAAAAAGAATAATAAAGTAAACATACTTGCATGTGCATACCCTACTTGCAGATAATACCTTTATGTTACTGCATATCTATCCCCAGCATTTTGAGGCTTACGTGGGCCACACAAAGTATAGGTCAACGAAATCTCGCAGGTTTAATTCAGCTGTACGGAGTGTGTCAGTGTGTATCTTCTCTATCAAAAACGCCTTGTGTTGTGTATATAAATGACATTGCCGGAAGGCGAGGTGAACGTGAGCACCGATGCGGATCAGCCTCAGAGGATAACGTTCTCTTTTTACAAACACCTCATCTCCGGTCTTCTCTGCCTATTTATGCGCCTGCTTTCCTCCTTTTATTCTCTTCCCCCTGTTGTGAGCAACAAGACGGCGTTTATGGAGACGTTTCACCCTCGCACAGGCGGACACAAATGAATGCGCACAGGGTGCCGGGGAAAACGACTTCCAGGAAACCACCTGCCAGCCAAACGTGCACCCATTACGGTATGCAAACATTGCATTGACATGCGGCGAGGTCAGGGAAGGCCATCTTTTCGATTCAGTTTATTCCCAGACAGCAGGGGGAAAACAGGGGGAAAACAGGGCTTATTCAAAACTCAAAGTCACCTCGGGCCTTCGCCAGGAATTCACCTGGCTCTGGCCCGACAGACCGTAATGGCAAACTTCACTTTGTAGTGTAAATCCTGACTGCCTTATCGTAAGACCTCACACACATGCACCGAGAGCACACACACACACACACACACACGCAGTGAGCGTGCTGCGTGTACACATGCTCACACCCATGGAGTAGCTGAATACTGAACATACTGTATTTCAGAACCCTAAACCCCTTCGGTTTTGGCATATTCCTTGTTTCTAATCTATGTACACCACAATCCATATTTCAATGCATCGCGCAATGATATCAATATCGAAATGCCAGATCCAAATCTATTTTTTTTTTTTTAAATATTCATGTATTTATTAATTTGTTGAAGTGTACGATTGAACTTTTTCATGTCGTATTTAGAATTGCTTTAAAATGTTGTAGTTGATTTAACTTTCCATGGTCCATATCATTTAGAATTGTTTTAATCCTTGTAATCCTTGTATATTAAAAGTAAAGTGATTTGTGAGGAAAGAAAATCACAATCAATGGAATCGCAACATAATTAACAATCGCTATATACGTTGTAAATCGATTTGGCACCCTAAATGTTGATATCGTATCGTGAGGTAAGTGAACCGTCCCACCCCTAATGTCTATCTGTCTTAGTATTAATAATGCAATTTGTATTTTTATTTTATTATTGATGCTTAGACCTATCTGTCCACCCCTATACATATGCCCTTTGTTTCATACTGTGGAAGCTGCAATGACAACTGGCATTTCTCTTGTGAGGTGGATCGATAAAGGGTCTGTCTCTCTACATGGTAATATTAGCCAAAGAGATCATTACATGATAAGATAAGATTATTTTTGATTGAAAGTATTGATCCTCTGTGTGGAAAAGCAGGTGTCGGCGACAATGAAGACAGACACAGGTAAAATTAAGGGAACAAGAGATTAGAACAAGCCTGTATGGGAATTGATATACATAAATGAACAATTGAATCAATCAATAATGAATATTGTTGCCATCAGTGGAGACCTTGTCCCACACCATTCCTCTATTACTGTTATTATTATTAAAACAAGTGCAGCAGACCTATAATTGTAAGCACATAATGTGGCATGTTGTGAGCTTGTAGAGCTGCAATTTGTACCATGCACTCTACAATGAAGTGGGGCATTAATTTACAAAAAAATCACAAGTTGAAATATGGGCATACAGTAGATGTACAGTCCATCAATAATGCCCCACTGTTTAGAGAAGCAATTATATAAAGGAGCACACCCTGAAGTCCTCTGTAGTTCATTTTAAAATTATTTGTCTGATTTGTTTGTCACCCAATTTTAGCCCATCTGTTGCATTTAGACGTCTCCAAAGCAGTAGGCAGAGGATCCGATCATCTGGCTATGCAGGATGGCGGCAGTGACAAAATACTGTATGTGGGTGTGTATTGTATTGTATTGTGTTGCTTTGTATTGTATTGTATTGCATTGCATTGTTGAATCACAGTGGAATACGTCCGCAGGGCATTGTACTTGCCGTGCTGAATAAAGTATTCAGTGAACCAATCAATGGGGGGATTTGGCATCGAGGACTAAACTGCTGGAGAAGGGGGACAAATAATCGCCAACTAGATGTACCCAGTTGGTAAATATTTGGCTTAGAATATAGTCAATCTATAAGCTTGCAGAGCGTCATGATTGTGCGTTATGCAATGTAAACATTGGTGATTTTAGGAAGGAACCAGGGGCCACATGCCCCCCCTGATAGCAAAAACTATTGGTAATATTTTTGTCCACAATTTAGGAGAAAATATATTGGCAAAATATTGGTCAAAAATGACAATTCTACAATTTTTAATTGTGATTCTTGAAAATTCAGATGTTAACATGTAATTTATGTAACTCTTGAAAGCGTAAGGTCCGCAGTTCCGAAGGTCTGCACTCTCAAGAGTTACAGGTCTATAAGCTGTTCTCCACCCTTACATGGGTGGAGAACATTCAAGCTTTGTGTGTGCACTTGTACAGTATGTGTCTGGTGAGTGGTGGTGAATATAGAGTATTACGTGAAATGAGAAATAAGAAATGTCAGTCTGATTTGCACACGCCGTGTGTACGTCTTTGCATCGTGTATGAATTGCATTCGTCAATGTGTGTGTGTTTGCGTAGGCGTGCGTGTTCGTCACACGCCGTTACACACACACACCACAAAACTGGATTTGATGTGTTCGACAACAGCAGCATCGATTCAAATCAATTACGCATAAAAGGTCATGGTTGGAGCACAAACAAAACCTGTAATTGGCCAGCGCTGAAAGGCAGCCATATTGACACACGGCCATAAATAGGCTTCCACCATAGCTCTGTCGGAACCTCATGATGCGGTCTCTATTCTTTTGTTTGTGGCCAAGGTCGTGGCAAAAGATTAGATCCTGGCGTCTGTATTCGGGTCACGTTCCAAATTGGAAAAGGCACGTTGTTTGAGATTTGTAATGGGAAGGGAAAAAAGGAAGGGGGCATGGATAGACCCCTAGCTGGGGCTCAGTAAATGTATATGGTTTGTGTGGTTAAAAAGACTCACAATGAAGTGTGTATGTCTATAGTCTACTGTATGCTGCATCATAAGCTGGCACCAGTTTTACAATTATAGGCAACATTTCAGCCCAAAAATATATACTGTTACTGTATAATATGACTAGCTATATTTTTGCATTTTTCTCCTCCTCACTGACAGACACTTGCTTTGCCCTGCAGACAGTCCAGAACTTGTTGTCGTTCTGGACAACAAATTGTCAACAAATCGTTTCTTGTCGGGATCGCAACAAGGCGGAGCTAGAGTGTGGGAGGAGGAGCCCATTCTTAATGAGAGTTAGATTCAAATCTGTTTACAAAGAATAGAGTTGCCTCCATTACCTTGATGTCTGTGATGGAACACAGAAAATGGTGGTGTTTCAAAACCTAAACAAACTAAAACACATTTTGAATTTCGTCTTTTTGTTTTTAAGGTGAAGGTGCTAGAGGTTTGCCTGTCACATCTAGGGGTGGTTAAGGTGAGGAATAACTTAAAGTAGGAATAACAAGGCGTAAAAGGGCGACTTTTCTGATATTCTCTAGAGTCAGCACACACACACACACACGCACACACCCACCCACCCACCCACACACACACACACACACACACACACACACACACACACACACACACACACACACACACACACACACACACACACACACACACACACACACACACACACACACACACACACACACACACACACACACACACACACACACACACACACACACACACACACACACACACACACCTCTCTCCCCAAGCTGTGCTTTGTGCAGTTATATTCTCTGTTGTGTTATGAGGGGAGGTGTTGTTGTTGTTACCGAGGCAGGAATAATCTCTGCATAAACAGTAGAAGATGGCTGATTATAGTGGCATTTTGACAACAAGAAAAACACGTTTACGGGGCTACCTAGCACAAAATATTTTCCAAATGCTGTCTGTGACCATGGGAGGTCCTTGGAACCACATAGACAGATAAGCCTGGGGGCTCCTTGACATGAAATACAGTTTGAGCACCACCTACATATACCAGTAAATGGAATTTTCAGAAAAAATATCAGGATTTTAGTCAAGGCATTTGTAGCTCATCCTCAGCTCTAAAGCTCTAAATGGGTTAACTGTGTGTTGCAGAGCCATACAGTACCTATACAGTACACACACAGTGAGGCTGATTCACTTTAATGATTAGTCATCAGTGGTGCCAGCAGGGCTCTTTGTCATGCATGGGTTCACTGTCTCTGTTCTGTGGTCTATATGCTCTCTATACCGTACGGCAACTCAGATGAGCTGTGGTGTATGGGCCATTCCACCGAACTGGTTCAAATTGCAGGGGCGAAATCCAAAAGCGACCTCGCCCGCGGGAGCCCGGTTTCAAAAGCGGGCGCCCGCTTTCACAAAAACGGGTGCCCGTTTTCAAAAGCGGGCGCCCGTTTTCACAAACGGGCGCCCTTTTCAAAAGGTTATGGTTAGGGTTAGGTTAGGTTTAGGCATAGGTTTACTGAGGTTAAGTTTAGGGTTAGAGTTAGGTTTAGGCATAGCCTAGTTTGTGAAAACGGGCGCCCGCTTTTGAAAACGGGCGCCCGTTTTTGTGAAACGGGCGCCCGTTTTTGTGAAACCGGGCGCCCGTTTTTGTGAAAGCGGGCGCCCGCTTTTGAAAACGGGCGCCCGCGGGCGAGGTCGCTTTTGGATTTCGCTGGCTCTCGAACTGGTTCAAATTGCAGTCTCACCTTGAAAAATACATTGGTTGAAACAATGAAGTATAGTCAGACATTACATGTGTAGAAATATCATCTTATTATGATCTATTTAACCACAATACATTCATTTAGATGTACTATACAGTACAAAAATATATACTTTGTTTAGATTACCATACAGTACAAAAATATATACTTCATTTAGATGTAACATACAGTAATATATACTTTTATGTCACTTTCGATTGGGAGGTGGTTGTCCCAAGATACAGTAAGTCCTAAATTTTAAGTCATGAAAACACTATTTAATGATTGAATGATCATGTTATTAAATTGTGGTTTTAAATATATCATATTGATTTATCTTAAATGGAAGTTGAAATATGTAGATTGATTTAGTAGAAAGCCGTTTGTGTTAGACATATTTTGCAATTTTTGGATCTGCAGGACGTCAGGCTAATCAATTCATAAAAGATTTTCGACAGAAGGTTCTCACAGTGACCCCCCAGATAGCGCCCTAGGATGCTTTTCCAGGGGGTCCCGACAAAATGAGTTGATATAGCAATTGCCAGAATCACTTTTGTCGATTGTTTTTGTCGATTGTACAAAACAAAAAACATCCTGAAAACACAAAAGTTGTGTGGGGGCACAGAAACGCATCAAGTTGGGGTCCCATTTGACGTGAAAATCGATATCGGAGAAGCAGTCTCTCTTAGCTCTGATGAGCTTGCTGTCTCCCGCTAGATTCCGTTCCAATTTCTCTGTGATGAAAGTAGTACCGCGTGAGTCATCGGTTTGTTATACTGGGCAGGAATTCACGGATTTCACTCACACGTCTCACTACCAAACTGTCCCCAGTGAACATAGGCTAGAAATTAGATCTAGAAATTATTGGCCCCTGGGTCACTGCCTCCCAAAGGGCCCCTCACCGGAGAGTTTTTCCTTGATGCATAGTGTCTCTACACATACAGCCAACATATACAGTATGTAGGCTATAGGGATATTCACCAGATTTCAGCTGGATTTTGTAGAAGTATTTCTACAAAACAATAAACAGACAAAATAACTAATCCTTAAAATGCGAACTGAGGGTTTAAACACTTGCAGAAATGTACCATACCATGTTTGTTTAGCACTTTTGGGGTTACTTAGACGCAAGTGAATACGATCTTTGTTTAATAACAGTGACAAGGTGTCACAGGATGCGTCATTTCTAACGATTTCACCTACACTACCACACAACATCATAAGGTAATAATGGTCATAAGAACTTTGTGTCATATCACCATCGAACCACATACAGTTCTGTGTGTGTGTGTGTGTGTGTGTGTGTGTGTGTGTGTGTGTGTGTGTGTGTGTGTGTGTGTGTGTGTGTGTGTGTGTGTGTGTGTGTGTGAGACTGTGTGAGAGAGAGAGAGAGAGAGAGAGAGAGAGAGAGAGAGAGAGAGAGAAGGAGTATTGTGCCAACTGAACAGTCACCATCCTCAGACAGAGCTGTGTGCTCTCCCAGGTGACAGATTACATTTGGTTTATAATGGTATTGTTTTGGGGACGTGGGTCACACACACACACACACACACACACACACACACACACACACACACACACACACACACACACACACACACACACACACACACACACACACCGCTGTGGATGGTCTACGTGTCATAACAACGGACTAACCTCTTCAGGCGTGCATGAATAACGGAATAAGCCAGCAGCTGCTAAACCCGGTGCAGGTGTGAAGAGAGGGATTAATTTGACTGACAGATTAGAAGCAAAAGGTCATTGGCTGATGGGAACAACAGGGCATCTGCCTTCCGGAGTTCCTGATGTGAGAGTCCCAAATGGGGCCTACTGTATATCGTTTATATTCTGGAGAAAAACATCCCCCACTAGAAATTTGGAATGATGAGCTCATCTACAGTAGAAGCTCACAATGCAGTCGCGTCATGAGCACATGCTGTATATAGATCTCGGATCTGCATGTCATTCACAGATCTGAGGTCTCTATAAGGGTTACAATGGGTTGTTCAGGTGACAATATGTGATGCTGTGATTCTATAGGCATTTGCTGTTCAGCACTTTGTAAGTGCTATATAAATAATGTTATTAATATTATTATTAATATTATCCAGCTGATAGTAAATCAGGCGCGGCTGATAGTAAATGGCAGCAGCCGTCTGCTTCGGTGACACAAACTGATTCCGCTGTCCCTCGATACATCACCTGGCACCTCGGGACATTAACCAACTAGTAGCCTGGCCTAACCTGAAATGATTTGGCCCGGAGGGGGGGCTAAACAACTAGTAACAATAGTTCTCTAGCCGGGTCCAAAGCAATAGACCCAGCCCACTCTCTGAGTGCAATCTCTTGGTCTGGCCTTCTATTGTCAACCTATAATTTGCTTTGGTACGAGTCGGAGTTGGGGGTTGGTCTAACGATAAATCTGAGCATACGCAGCTGATTGGCCAGCATCCCTGCCACTCAACAGTGCAACAGTTACAGTGGCAAACAACAAACATGGTGGCAGTAACTCGCAGCCCTATCAATCTGTCTATAAAGAGTCCTATGATAAATATTTTCTTGAAATAAGCGTATTTTCCAACATATTTTCCTGCTTTTGTTCACATGCTGGTAACGCTCATTGGCTGTGTTTGTTACAGGCTAGCCCATTACCACATGAAGGCAACAACCTCTGGTTTCTTTGGTATGAATCAAACCCCTCCCCCTTGAAATCGCTCAAACAGTGGACGAAGTCAGACTCAAGCTTCAGGAATCTGAACTCGAGTCTAATAACCAACAGTTCTCACCAAGCGGGACGAGTGTTCCGCAGGGCGGGATCTACATCTACCATATGGGCACTTTGGTGTTCCGCACTGGCAGGGCGACTAGTCTGTGGCTCAAGCAGGGAGAGTGATCTCCTTAAAACAATCAATATTGGGGGCACGTATGTTTTGGGGGTGAGTGATCCGGAACGCTTACCCAACCACCTACCAAGATGTACCAGGAACCGGAATTCTTGGCTTCAAAGCATGTGTGGCGATATGGAACATATCTGGCCACATGCTGTAATGTTTCTTAAAGTCTTATGTTTCACAGAGACCCCTATTCAAACGTTTTTGGCATTCTTTTGTTATTTTTATTGTCCAGAATTACAGTCCAATGTACAGTTATTTTGCTACACCAGACAGCAGTGCAAAACACTACCACATAGCGTCACAAGATGGCACTGTTGTCCATTGAATTCATGGTCTATTCTAGAAACGAATTCCACTGCTTTTATTCTGAAAGGGTTTTGGGCAGGAAATTCAATGTACAATGACAGTCTGCAGAGAAACAGCCATTATTCTCTGTCTGACCCTGTTGTGTTATAATTTTCTGCATTTCAGGTGAGATATAGTGCAAAACCCATGAACACTGTATATTATTGTGCTTGTCTGTGACAATACACAACTCGTTTTTGTTTGGTTTGTTTACAATAAGTGATACAATGAGAGAACTCTGAAATAACATGCATGGTACACTGTGGCTAGCTGGTTAGCTATAGGGTGACCTGCAGCAGTATAGGCCTAGTTGGTGTACTGTGGTGGCCATTATGTCACTGTAGGTCATGGAAGCTAATTGCTACATAGTGTGTGTACTATATGACTACATTACTGTAGTGAGTGTTATGAAGAAACTACTGGACTGTTATGTTGTGGTTTATTTCTTTATTTGACATGAATACACTGTATGTTACTATGGCTGGGGAATATGCATTTATTATTTTGGGACCTAATTGAGTTAATGGTGATTGAAGATTCATACTAATTATAATTGAAATGGACTATTGTTATTTGAATATGCTAATTAGATTGTTTCTATATTGTTTTGATAACTTGGAGAATATTTTGGAAATTCAATGTACAATGACAGTCTGCAGAGAAACAGCCATTATTCTCTGTCTGACCCTGTTGTGTTATAATTTTCTGCATTTCAGGACAACGATCCTGGTAAAATAAAAATCTAAATATGTGGCCCCAGAAAACAACCCTGCTTATTCTGTGAGCGCTACATATGCCCGCCAGCCTACCAACCTTATAAGCGAGCCACATGTTTTGCTGAGAAGTTATAGACTAAGTAAGTATAGGGCAAGGCGTTTTCATTCCCCCATGATGCCATGCATTAAGCATGACCACAGGTGTATACCTCCTGTAATTCTTATAATGGACCAGTTTTGCTTTAGATTACTTGTTTAATATGCAGCTGAAGGTCTACTACTGGCTCCACAGACAATTTAGTCTACTGTGAAGCGTGGTGCCTAAACCTTGCAGTCAATAAGTGCGTCAGAGATGACTAGTGACTTTTCCAAACATTCCAAGGACAGACATTGTAAATGACATTCAATCCTCTAGAGAGAACTCCTTAAACGCATAGACTGAGGTGAAAATAAATAGGGTTCCGCCTTTCCCATCACCAAGAGCATCAGCACGCATGGTAATCAATTCTGTTTAGCACAAATCCAATGCACTTAAAACTTCCAACCTCAAACAACCAGGGACCTCCTCATCTGAGCAAATAGGTTGCATAATGTAGGCTATAGCACCAGCACTCACTCATCGGTCAACGCAATTTGTCATTAGGCTGTACCATTGTTACAGCCTGTTGATGGTACACACATGTATGTATGTACGAGAGAAAGAGAGAGAGCAAGAAGAGGGGTAGTAGAGGTCAGGGCCGTGCACACATGCACGTCAAAGGGGGCTCCAGCCCCTGCCCTTTTCACCCATCTGCAAAACAACTGCCCTCTCCAGACCACGAATGCAGCATTTCAAGTTGTAATTTTTTCTTGTTCACCCTTGGCCCCGGGCCCCCGCCACACGTAAGGCATCTTTAGTGTCATGAAAAGCGCCATATAGCTACAGTAAGTCCCATATGTAGTTATATTATTTAGGCTATTAAAGGGTGAAATAAATGAAAAAAAAAAAAAAAAAAAAATGCCACTCATACAAAAGTCATAGTAGTCCAGCTCTTTCATAGTAGATCTGCAAATTTGGCCTATAGTGCCCCTCTATGGGATTACAACGGCCCTGCCCCCTACTCTTACACTCTCTGCACGTCCCTGGAGTAGAGGGGACGTTCGGGAGGCATCCGAGCTCCGCTGCTCAGTCAGTGCTGCTCACACACGAACATACACACAGACAGACACACACACATCTAGAGAGAGACAGCCAGCCAGGATGCAGAGCCTTCACGCTCCCCGTCCAGCAGCATCATCACCACCGTCTCCAGGGGCAGCCGCCGCGTCCTCCTCGTCCTCTTCCTCCTCCTCCGAGTCGTCCTGCCGGCCACCACGGCCACTTCTACTCTGAGTGATTATCCATGGGCGTTTTGAAGACTGAAGTCTCTGCTGGTGCCGCCGCTCCTCGAGGACCGACGCCGACGACGCTCGGATATTTTGCCCAGAATGAAGCGAATGAACGTGAGCGACAAACGAGAACTAGTACTTCTTCTGTAGCGCCGACCGGGAGGCGAACCCGGGTCCCCTGTTTCCCAGGCACATACGTTACCAGTCGACTATAGTGCCAGCCAGCCGGCACTTCTACTTGGGTCGTAGTCAGTGAGTCAATCAGACAGACAGTACGCCACAGTGAGGCTGCTATACACAGTGCCGAGAGCGTAGAGTTTTCTTTTGGATTCTCAGTGGTTTATAGTTGCCCTGCCGTCGCTTTTTTTTATTACCACGATGATGCGTTTATTGTGAAGAGAAGGGACCATACCCAACTTTCCCCTCGTTTTGTTGTGCGTTTGTTTGTGTTTTTGTTAAAAACTCTTTTGCAGCCTTTGACGTCTATCAAGCAAAAAAAAAAAAAGATTGACGGATAATAATAACTCCGGAAAACCGGCAGCGACTACTACTACTACTTCACCACCACATCTCTCCTCTCTCCTGCCGGCTGAATAACCCAATTGTTTGTGGTTATTCACCCTCACTGTTCCTCCTCCTCCTCCTCCTGCCAAGCATCTTCTTTTGGGGTGGGATTGAGTTGAACGATGCTTGCCTCCGCCTTGTACCTATAGCTTCATTCCTTCGTTGTCCATCCGTTTTAAGTTTGGTCTTGTCCTCCTCCTCCTGCCTTGATTGATGAGTGCCATCGAACTTGTCTGCATGTGTTTGTTTCATTAGGCTACTATACTATGACATGCATGAACATTCATCACCTCCTCCACTTCCAGGAAACACAGAATGAGTGGACTGTTTTTTAATTATTCCACACAACAAATTACATAGTAAACGTTGGAAATGGGCAGACTTCCTCTAAGAGACGCAGCCTTCTGCTCGAGCCAAGAAAGGGAATAATGCATTGGCATTACGCACGCTGCATGCATGCAACATAAACGTGATTTAATCGTCAGTGTTATGATGATGTGCACAGTGCACACACGCCACGCATAATGTAGGCATTTTGCATTTGCCCAGGACATGGGTGAAGCCATACGCACAGGCAGGCACAAGCAATCTTAGTGCGTTTGGGTATTTCCTCATCTAACACAGGCAATTATAGGGGTGGGTTGGGGGGGGGGGGGGCACATGGTGTGGCACACAAAAAAAAAACCCTGTATACTGTATATATTGTATCATATTACTATTATTATGTCAGATTTGTCAGTTGTAACTTCATACTTATACTCATTGATATTTTTCATTTCATTCATGCTTTGGAATGCTCAGTTTTGCAACATCTACGTGAGATTGCTATGACTCACATGCCACAGACTTAGGCTAAATAGAGACGTGCGCGTGACAGACAGTAGTGCACGGCTATAGGTCAGATGCTCATGTTCTGTGTGCAGCAGAGACTAGTGATCACGTGACTGACGTGTCTCATTTGATTTCTGCGTGTTTGTGTTGCTTGTGTGTGTGTGTGTGTGTGTGTGTGTGTGCACGATGCCTGCGTGTTTCCCATCCTGTCCACATTGCAGCCACGCTGGAAGTCGCCCCCCGGCGCCATGTGGCCGGCAGGAGTGGGAAGCAGGCAGCAGTGCCCCCGGGAGTCGGCCCTGCGCAGGGCGGCCATCAGCGGCAACGTGCTGGCCCTGCCGCCCCAGCACGTTCCCACGGGACGCAGCGTGCGCGTCTTCATCTGCTCCAACCCCGACGGTAAGGAGAGACACCGCTTATTATGTTGCAAGGATGTCAAACTCAAATACACAGTGGGCCAAACTAGAAAAATCGGTACAAGTCGAGGGCTGTACCGTTTTATGAAGACGTGCCAGGCAAAGCGCAAAAAGTCTATGTCAATCTAGGTTCCTTATATAGCAAGATGAATGCAAATATGAAAATGCTTGCATTAAAAACAGAAAATGCATTATCCTGTTCTGATCCTCACCAAGCGCTTTCCTTTTCATAGTAAAAAAGTAAATCAATTGAATTGAAAAAGTAAAACAATTACTTGCATTCATTTCTTATCATGTTGTTGCAATTCTAATAGCAATTAAATATCATCTCACAAGCCAAAGATAATTCATTCACAGGCCTGATTTGGCCCGCAGGCCTTGAGTTTGACATAATAGGGGCAGTAGGCAGTAGTAGCAGTTGTCCCTCCTGCCCCACGCACCTGGAGGCAGGTTAACTTGGATTGGTTGCACGACCAGTTTTGTGCCAGATTTGTGTCTGCGTGGCCATGAGCTTGTACTGTAGATCGGCCACACCCGGACCGGAACAACACACTGTGGCACTAGACACGCTCATCTCAGCCACTGTACATCGTGGCCGTGGGAGGGAAACGGCTGGTCTATATATATTTACATGATGTGATAATTACATGATTTATCCCATAGACCAGTGGTTGTCAAAGTGGTGGCAGGGCTCCTTGCATGGTGGGAGGCAAAAGCATCCCAAGCGTTTCTTTAAGCAGCACATTTGGAACTCAAATCTTCTGTGGCTGGTGATCCTCAACATGACATGACATGTATTGACATGTATTGGCTGTAGTTGTACACCTGTTATGCACGACCAACAGGAAGCAAAGCGCTGTAGTGAAATTGGACACACTGTGGCTTATTTAATTATCTATTCAGTAGGATACTATAACTGTGGCTTAAAAGTAACAGAAAGTTCATAGTACTAATTTGTACCGGTATACCCATGGAGGGTGAGCTGACGGTATGGGACCAACAGGTAGTTTGTAGAAGCATGTGAGCCCGCGCTGCTATTCAGTTTCTGCACCTCGCATCTCAACAACGCTGATAAACCCCGCCGACTGGCGTGGAGCACCACCGCTTGAAACAATAATAGGAATGACTGACATTTGAAACATATCAATGGTGATGGACCATTGAGTCAACAATGGTAGTTTAACTATCGCCCACTCTGGGACGGTTTAATGAGCAGTCTGACCAGTGACACGTGGGGTTAGCAGCCCTCAAAACACACAAAAATACAGACAGACATGCAGAGATGCGGTGCATTTACTGACAAATAGCACACATACTGTAGGCTCTCCATATATGACTTCCTGCTTACTGTAAGTCACTGTAGAGATGTCCGCAAAATGCCTAAACTGTAAGTGGGTTCAAATCTGGGTGCTGTTGGTTGCAGAGGAGCATCAGCATGCACGCTGCGCTGTCCTGAGACAATGCAACACATGGCCGTCCATTCAGAGAGTGCAGTGCAAGGCGAGCAGCGCCAGTTTACACGAGACGGTCAGGCCGTCGTGACTCTCGTGCAGGCAGACATCCAGTTGCATGGCTCTGTATTTGAATACTAGCCTCCGGGGCCGGGTGGTAAAAATAGGATCACTAAAATTGGAGTAAACAAGGCGAGGCAAGTGGAGTAGGCCAGAGCCAGACAGAGGGCATGTGAGATGTAAAACAGACACATCACCATCATCCTATGGTGTATCCCCTCTGCATGACTGTGCGAAACGCTATAGCGGGAGAAAAGATTTAGCCTTCCGAGTCCAGGTTGTTTCATGAAGTGTTGGGCCACCATGCATTGTGGAGATTTGGTGGTGGAAGCTATGCAATATGATGAATTGATGGTAGACAATAATTAGGTTATTGATTATCTCAAATTGGGTTGAGGGGTGGATTGTCCGGTGGTCAGAGACAGTATGGACTGCCCTTAAGTGTTTGGTTTGGGGGTTAGTGTGTGTGGTTAGAGGGTAAGGGTTTGGGTTGTAGGTTAGATTCCCGACTCCCACAGCAGTTTGCTCTCACTCTCTCTCTCTTGTTTTGGGTTCCAATTGTGAGGTAGAGCATTTGACTTTTAGTGGTCTGGATTACGGATGCAAGTGTTTCACTCTTGCATTCCTAACGGTGGATTGATAATCCCATCAGGACTTGCCTTGCGGGGGGGAATGCAGTCAAGAATGTATGTCTTAGTAAAATAATTGATCAGCCCAGCTGGGTTCTTTGGGGAGAGGCGTCTACCTTTGGAAAAACAGTGTTTGTATCAAGACGTTCGCGCGACAGACTCTTGAGTTGTGACAATTCATGACAGTAAACACCATGTTTTGGCCAGATCAAATAAGGCGAAAAAAAAGCAAAACCCATTTGATACTTTGATACTCTCAGCACTTTTTGTTTTCTTTTTCTTCTTACAAGCCATTTGATTTGTTCAAAACACTTTTTGTTTTTCTTATTTGATCTGCTGAAATCACTGATTTCACACGATTTGTCACAACAACTTGTGTTGGATTTTGTCCACGGTGTAAACGTCTTTATAGAAAACACTTTTTGAAAACACTTGTCGTTCTATTTCAAAAGGAGGAGAAAATACTAGTATAGAGTAGTTTTCACCACGACTAGACCATATAGGTTGATAGAAAAATGATAGAAAATGATGGTGGTGATGCATGGCACAAAGTGGCTCCTAATGCATGGTTCTATCCCTCCATCCATCCATGGATTGGAAAGCGAGGACGATAGCCCCTTTCTTCACATGCCTCTGCCATATAAATGGAATGAGAAGTGCACTGTAGAAATCTGCAGCCAGCACTGCATGCTGTGAACAGAACCGTCGCCAATCAGCCATTTTTGATTGCAGGAGGCAAATGCAATCCACTCACATTTTTTTTAGAGAATCGACCTCAGTCCTAAATGGGACTATAGAATAGAATGATGAAAAATGAAATGTAAAGGAAAACGCTTACTGCGTCAAATGTGATCGACAGACAACTATAAAACCAAACTCGCGTAAACTCGAATTGTAGTTTTGCACCTTGAGATTCACGGACAAATCCATTGGACAAATCCAAGCCCTAGCCCTAGTTAAGCCATTTTTTCACTTGGTGAAAACTGGTCAAACGTTGGCCAAATCGTCAATTAATATAAGGAATAGGCAAACGGTAAGGCAGACATTCGACTTGTAGATCAACCTGTAGCACTGCCAGTTCAAACATGACCCAAAAGCATTGTGAACCACTGCTTTAAATCAGACATTAAGGAGTACTGCATGTATGACCCAGATCTTGCTACCGTTGCTGCTTTGCCATGGTCACTAGAGGGGGCTAACGTGTACATGGTGTTATGAGGCTTTATATCTGGATCATGGTTAAGACAGCATAGCTTAAGTAGCAATGACAGGTGCCATGCTTGGTACTATACCTGGAGCTTATGGGAAGGCTTCTGCCTCCCGCACGGAAGAGTTCATTGAACACCGAGCACGTTACAACACAAATCGGGGGCGTAGGGATTTCACTGGACGGTGGATTTGACTCCCTCAGCCCACTGGCAGCACGCATGAAGAAATATCTGCTGCTGATCGGCTCATTGGTTTGAGAGGTTCGGGCAGGCGCACACAGACAAAACAGACAGAGCAGGCTCTCTTCTAGACAGCTTGACTCATAGAGGTGCCACAATACATTATTTGTCTCTCCAGCAAACACCTCTAGTTTGAAATCCACTGACCGGAAAGTGAAATGCTCACATACTGGACAGACTTACAGTTGGGTTTGCCGTTTTATGCACTGGGGTGACTTTCAGGATAGTTCTAAAAAGGATACAGGGTAGTTTAGACATACTCTTGAGGGTTTAGTTTAGACGTACAGGTACATCAAGTTGTGATAATTCATGATATGGGGAAATCAAATATTTAGTGAGAAGGGGAAAAAGGCAGTTGATACAACACGTTTCTTTTTCTTCTTAAAGCCATTTGATCTGCTCAGTACTTTGTATCGATTGTCATGATTTGTCACAGCTCATGTTGGATTTTGCCTGCAGCATAAACATCTTTAGAAGCGCTTTTTTGAAACGTCTATGAGGAAAATGAAGGGGGAATCATTTTCCCGGGACACTCATCGTTCCATTTCTAAGGAGAGAAGGTATCTTTTGAGCTAGTTCTCAAAGGAGCACCTGGAGACACATCTCTATACTGTCTATACCAACACAACATCACCACGGATTCAAGTTTTAGTTCAGACATACCATTTTGTCGATTGTCCTTAAGAGTGACAACCTACCTTAAACCCTAAACCTAACCGTGACTGCAAGCACAAGAGCAGCGCATATGTCTGACCGCCGTCTCCCCACATCGGTCCACCGCCGTGTCTAATCAGCGTTTGCATCCCCATTACCACAACATTACTTTAGCATAAAAGTACAACTTGTCTTTCATATAGTGTATCCTAGAAGGAAAACCTTATCTCCCTGATCTCCCTTTATGCTCTCAACAACAACAAACCCTCCGTTTGAGTAGCCTCTGTGATTTGAGGACCCTCTCTAGTACGCCGATATGTCTTTGCTCACAAAGCCAATCTTACTGTACAAGCTCTCATGCATTGTAGAATATTCTTTTTCCCCCCAAAACTATTGCAGCTCATAGCCACATACAACCGCAGACTTTATTCATATTGGGAATGAAGTCGAAACCTAAAAACAACAGTGAATCCTCCTTTTCCTCCTGATCATGATCAATTTGTGAAAACTGCATGCTGTTATTATTGACGCGTGCTGTGCGTGCAGTGACAGCTGAGAAAGACTAGTTAATTTGTGCGGATAAGGGCTTATAGGTGGGGTTTCTGCTAGATATTAAGACGGATTAAGGTGTGTTGCAGTGCTTCGCTTGCAAGCTTCACTCTTAAACAGAATTAAACGCGAGAAAAGTGACGCTCACACACACCAGAAATGAACGCTTTCAAAAAGTAGTTCATCTAGCAGAAATACATCACGTTTCGTTCACCCAAAATATGAACGCGTTTGCGAACGATCGCTCTTTTGAATGCATTCGGGTACGACGCTGGCTATAGGTTTGAGAATGAGAATAAGTGGACACAGACACCCACGGCCTATTGACGGTTGAACAGGGGGGTGTTAACATGAGCATATTGTCATGTGGATATCGCGGCAGGGAGGGAGTCTTGGGGCAGCATGTTGAGCTGTTCCACAGGCGCTGCCAAGATTTAAGATGAGTCACGCCTTCGCACCACGATATTAACGAATCACTGCGATTCTTGGCTGTAGCTGGGATAAGTGCATGTGTGTGTGCGCATGTACGTGCGTGTGTGTGCTTGTGCACGTGTTTCTCCAGGGTGGATCAATTAAAACGCGCAGCAATCCCTTTCCTGTCAACGAGTTTGACGGCAACAACACAGCTGTGTGCATCTTTGCGTGATTAGCTGTCAGTCACAGTCAGTTGCTGGTGCGTCACGTGTGCACACACAGGCCTCACACACACACACACACTCTCACACACTCTCACTCACATTTGTATCACCCCCCCACCCCCCAACACCATCATGCCGAGGCAACTCATTACCTCATCGTAGCGTAGCGTGTTGGTGGTTCACCTCGGGGGGCTGTTGTAGTAGTAGTAGCAGCAGCAGCAGTAGTAGTCTGCGCGATGATGCGCCACAGACGGACCATTTGTATGCAACCCGTATCGCCGGAGCTCTTTAAGGTTGATGCGAGCAGCAAGGTCCTTGGGGAGCCGTATATGTGCATAGCGTAATCTCCTCTAATGCATCTGCTCATTCCGGGGCTACATCACCACCACCACCACTACTGCTGAGAGCGGAATATACCTTCCGATCCTTTGTTTATTTATTCGTTTTAAATCCTTTGCCGATTTGTAGGTATTTCCGGTTGTCGGCGAGTGGGATTTGCTACCTCAAAGGACTCTTTGAGGTCCGTCCCTGAAAGGGATGTTTCACCATTTTTGCAAGGATATATTGCAGTTGCATGTTAATGATATAGTAAGTGATTTCACTTAATTGTTGTATATGATTTCTTTATTGGTTATTGGTTTATTGGCCCTTGGGGGTAAGAAAACAACAACAACCTAGTTTTTAGTTTGGGCGAATGCTCCCAAAGCCCAAATTCTTTAGTGTGTACACAGATTTTGTACACACTAAAGTTGCCTATATTACCTTTGACATGCATATACAGTATATACTATAGCAAAATTGGTGAAAGGTCCCTTTAAGTCTTTCTATTACAACTTTCTTCCCCCACTCCTTTTTTTAAAAAGGGTCTTTTTTCCCTTTTCTTCTCTCTCCTGCAATCGCTCTTTGTCATCCTCCACCTCGCATTTAGGGTTTTTGGGTCTCCTCCTCGTCAATCACGTCCTCGCCACTTAAGGGTGAAAATCTATAAAGCCCCCAAAGAGAATTTCACAGCCGCCGCACCAAGCCCTTTCTTCAATTCAATCTCACCTGAGCCAGAGAGAGAACGAGGCTGAGGAGATAAAATGAGAGAGAGAGAGATGGAGGGACAGAAGGGATGGGAGGTCGAGACGGCGGGTGACAACGCCGAATCGTTTTTAAATAGATGAGCAGGTCGCGCCAGGCGAGCTGCTGGGAGTTGGCTGGGTACCCTGTACCTTCCCCTCTGAGGCAGGTTTATGATCCGTGCAAAAGACCACGCGGGTCCATGTACCTCCTTCCTCGCCCCCCTTTTTCCATGCCTTAACCTCCCCACCCACCATTACCTCCACCTGGAGAGAGAGAGGCGCCGGTCACACTGTTAAATCTGATAAATCAGCCATGATTTATCAAATCAGTCATGATCAGCATCCATTTTTCCCATGGGTGTCACGTGGTTTGACTTGTCAAACTTGTCCTATGCTGTTTTCTAGTGCCCCTCCGTCTTGGCGAGTCAAGATTTTCACATCAAATCCCGTGATTCCATTAGAAGTGAGCCGGTTGTGACCGCAGGGCGCTACTTAGTATGTAAACCCGGAGGATCTGGTCACGCTGTGGGTAACCCTGTAACGCTTTTTGCCACCACCAGCTTGCAGTGTTGTTTAATGCCAGAATATGACATATTAATATACACGTCTTATTACTTTATACACAACCGCACAACGTTGCTAGTGTGTGGGTTCCTGATCCGATGTTTTATGCACCGTTCACCTCTCTACCACACAGCACTAGCAGTAGCCTCAGGGACGTGCACACTTAGACATCAAAGGTGGCAGCACTGACAGATATCCACGTATGTGCACACATACTCAAAGGGGGCAGCACTGGCAGATATCCACAGACGTGCACACATACTCATTAAAGGGAGCAGCACTGACAGATATCCACAGACGTGCACACATGCACAACAAAGGGGGCAGCACTAACACATGCTGTATCCACAGATGTGCACACATACACATCAAAGGAGGCTTCAGCCCCTTCCCTTTAACCAGTATAACAGTTTCCCTTCCCAGTAAATTAAAATAATAGGCTTAATAATAATAACAATAGTAATAGCTTGTTTAAGTTGTCCCTTCTTGCCCATAAGGCGTTTTGCCTGTCTTATCATGGCTGATTTCATAAAACTTTCTGGATTTACCATATTTAATAGTGTGAATGCAGCCAGAGAGATAGTGCAAGTGATAGACGAGGCTCACCAACGTGTATCAGCCAAATACCTAACATTTTAGGGGTCCTCGACATGAAAGAGGCTAGAGTACTTAGTTCATCCTCTCTGTCGACCTGCCTCTGCATGAGAGATGGAGAGCTTTTAGGGCCATACGGTGCTTCAAAGCACTCCTAAACTCACAGGACCTTGTTCAGAAATAAATTTGCCTTTTTCCCCTTATGCTCCTTCTTGGTCTGCGTGGTTTGGTGAAGTAGGACTAGTAGTACACTCCTGTGTGCCGTTTTGACACTAAGGTCGCAGAGGCATTTGCATGTCGTACTGAAAATATCTTTAATCATTACCATTCATTTTAACTTGTATAATATTAGTGTTTCTTTTTGTGTCTTAAAAGGTGGAATGAACCACAAACCGTGGGTTTTTATTAGTAATACACTGTCTGGATGACTGAATGGGATTATATGGGAGTATTTCTGACTGTACTCAAAGCACCCGTGTTTTGTGGAGGACGATTTAGAAATGGGATAAAACAAATCATCTTAATTTCTACTGGCTTTTATTGAGGTGATAGTCGTGTACGTCATCAGGCAGCACATTTTTGTTTACGGGAAGTAATTAAAAATGTTTTTTATTGCGTTTTGATGTAAAAATACAACAAAAGTTAAGATTTTCACTTTTTTCGGTATGCATCATCAGGTATGGCCATATAATGACCACGGATGTGGTCTAAAAGTGTGAAAAGGGTATTTTCCAATTCACTAGTCCTTTAGTGAAAAACAACTATAAAAGCACTATAACATGAAAGCAGCTTTACAAAATTTTGCATGCATGCTAGCAGGGAACTTTTTCATGGCAAGGACCCTGACATTTTTGAAAAGATAAGATATTTCAAGGACCCCCAGTTTGACATGCACCACAGAAATTATGGATAGCCACAAATGTGCCCATACTTTTAAATTAGATTAAATTACAGGTGCATTTGAGAGTCAAAATAGCTATCTTGCACCGGCTCAAGCCCTGGCTCGAGAAAACCTATGGATTTTTTTCCCAACTTGGAGATCTTGTGAGTTTGTACATTAGCGTTTTTTTCTGGAGTGTACACTGTATCAGAGACTGTCTCAGATGCAATTTCTCTTTTTTCCTGACACGTTTCGGCAACTGCAATCTTCAGAGAAGATTAAAATTGTCAGCCAATTATGGTAAATCATGCAATTAAGCGAAAACATCAGTGGTGAGTAACGGCAGCCACTGACGTGGACAACAGCTGGCGTTAATCTGCAGCAATATTGTATTGCTTGTGTGCAATACATGCTGAGAAATACTCACACTAGGTACTAAGGATGAAACCCGGTTATGCAGACCGAGATCCCTTCGTATTGACTTGAAGGGCGGATAACTACCGACGCTGCTACTTTATTAAACACGGATTAGGTTGAGGCTGTAAAAATGGAAATTCAAAGGGCATGCTAATTACATGTCTAACGAGCGCATGCCTCGACCATCTGTTCCTGTACCGTACACTGCACTAGTTCATCGTGTATCGTGGTGAAGCATAATGTGTCAGAAACCTCTTATATCTCCATGTTTTAAAGATGGGAGTGCCATGGCTTTTTTGTACTTTGTTTTCTTCCAGTTTTTCATGTGTCAATGAGGCGACAGTACTTCATTAGACCCCCCTGGTGTGGTTGTTATACTGTATGTGCCATGACGTCTTCCCCTGCATTTAGGGTTTCTTCCTGAAACAGTCAAAAATGCCAACAGAAATGAAACAGAGATTGTGACATCACAATATTGTCCCCGCCCCTAACCCCACACAGCTGTGGGTGCGGCTTCAGTTCAGGTGGATATCCACCCATCACCACCCACCAGGCAAACCAGGCATACTTAACGAACTGGTGGGGATGTCCATATGTATAAAACATGTTAACAAATACTGTAGACTTTTTAGAAAAATATCTTCCTCCTGAATAAATAATAATAATAATAATAATAATAATAATAATAATAATAATAATAATAATAATAATAATAATCCCTGATGATCATGTTTTAGGGTGGAAAAAATATCATGGCACTCCATCTTTGTGTGTGTTTTGGGAATTTGGAAGGTAGTATAGGCATTATTGAAGCTCGAGTACAAAATATAGATATATTCATATATTTTTCATCTATCAGCCACTACATAATTGTTCTGGGGGTTTTTTTTTTTCTGCAGAAAAGCATATCCCTCTGGGCTTATTTTGGGTGTTGTTCCAATGTTTATGTTGACGTTCATCCCTTGGCTCCCCTTCCCCTCTCTCGATGAATGTCAACAAACAGTAAAATGTCAACATAAACACTGGAACAAACCCCAAATATAGCCGTAGGGAGTGTCTTTGTGCAGGAAAAGACCCCAGCACAAATATATAGATGGAATGAAAGTACATATTAATTGTCTTAAATTTTGTCTATACTACCTTTAATAAGCACACTTCACACAGACGCATCAAAAACGTGGCAGATCCGCAAGCTTGTAGGCCTGCTAGGCGACATTTTGAATGTGAATCTTAGGCATACGAGGTTTCCAGCCCACAGAGACGATACATCATCTGTTGGCACGGGGCAACTTGTGTCTTTTATTTCCAGGTCAACTCAGTGGCAAGCATAGTATGTCTCCCTTGTCTAGCACTCTGCAGAAAACGCTATACAACATCTGGGTTCTATATGGATGGCTGAACCCAAACTCCGCAGCAGGCCAAAAGATTAGCCCGTCCTGGATGTCCCAGAATCCATCTACAGTATATGCACAGTATAGGGAGGACTTTTTTTTAACACACATTAGGCCCGCGGCGTGCCAGTGCAGCTGTGATGGCTGATGTGCAGCCGTGCACGCAAGGCATGGAGCAACGCAGTGAATCACAATCACAACTTTTTCAGCTTTATGGTGACAGAGGTTCACAAACATCAAAAGTGTTTGAAATTTGTTTTTGTGCAGAGTCCCCATTGTGTCGTTATTCCCACAGAACAACGAGAAAGGGAAGATTAACTCGGAAAAAAATTCCCCCTCTGGGGTCAGCATGAGAGAATTTGTGAAGTTTGGGCACAGATGTGTTTGCAGTGATATAGGAGAAAAATATGAAATCTGTATTGATCACATGATCTGTGGAGATGGTCTATTGGTTGAGAGGTTTGTCGTTCTGAGAGTCTGTCTCAGCATCCTGAGAGTCTGTGTGTGTACACAGTTTGGCGTAGACCGGGCCAGAGATTAGCTGTACACGGACAGAGTTCAAAACATTCTCTTCCCAGGCGTGTCATTCATTCATGACTCGACCATCTCACAGGCTCCTCATATACTGTAAATACTTGGGTATCTGTGTAACTGGGTAACTTGGAATACACAGGTAGACAGTCTCTGTAGTAAACAACAGCAAAGACTGTACTTCCAAAGATGTCTGGGAAAGCCTGGTCAGTTTTGGCATCACAGTTTGGTTCGGCAACCTCTCGGTGCAACTGAGGTCCAAACTGATGCAGGCAGCAGGGAAGATCATAGGGGACAACTCCCCTCTCCGCGGTCTATTTACGAGCAAGCTACACAAAAAAACAGGCTCCAAAGATTGTCAGTGATGTTAACCCATGTTTTAAATGGAGAGTATGTACCTCTGCCCTCTGCGAGAAGGTTCAGTACATCAGGTTTAAAAAGTTGTTTGTACAAGAATCAACTAAAATCTTGAACAAGGCTAAACACAGTAGTGAAAGGTCAAAACACATTTGTGAAATGTTGCATCTCTGTTATCTATTTTGTTTGTCTTTGATGTTTGGCTGTAGTAGGGGGAGTAAGCCCAAGATAAATTTCCCTTTTGGACAAATAAAGTTTACTTTTACCTACTTACTATGGATGTTAAAGCTGCTAACAAAACGTCAGTGCATTGTATATGGGATAAAGGTGCAAAATGTCAAGTGTGTGTCAACCGCATAATCCATAGGCTCACACTGTTTGGCATAAAATGCGCATAGGTCCATGGCGGAGAGAGAAAAGCAAAAAATAAGTCCCTTGTCCCCGAGTGTAATCCAGGCGCAGTTCCAGAGTCATAATCGGAAGCCTTTATTGCCATGACTTGTAAACACGTTTGGAATTTAGTTTGGTGGGACAGCAGAGGCGCAGTTACAACATTATGACAGGTGCAAAACAGGACAGGACACTGCAAAAACAGCCTAGTGCAATGAATAATACATAAATCTGAAGTGCAGAGAGTCCAAGTGTTCAAGTCAGTCCATCCACTCTGTAGTGGGGGTGGAGGTAGATAGGGGATGGGGGCTGGGGCTCACAGTAGCACTGATGAGCTGGATAGCCATGGGGAAAAAAGCTGTTGGAGTGTCAGGCCCTCACAGTCTGTCAAGAGCGCAACCTCCCGCCGGAGGGGAAGTGAGGCGAAATGACCGAGGAAGAGCTAAGTCCAATGTAATGTGGAGCATGGGCGTTGCACACAGTGTTGCCAACTGCCAAAATCCAAAATGCACTAGTGGCACTTCCAAAATGCACTAAAATGCACTAGATAGAGAGAGATTTCAAGGGTTAGGTTGTTTGCTAACCAAACAAACACAGCCAGCGAGCGCTACTAGCATGTGAACAACAGCAGTAAAATGATGATGTTTATACAACCCGACGCTTCTTCAAAGAAACCATTTATCATAGGTTGGTTTAATGGACAGATTGTTACGTCTGTGATTCACCGCATTTAAAGTTGCTATGTCTTTTGTTTGACACTGTAACTGTTGTACTGTTGAGTGACAGGGCTGCTGGCCAATCGGCTGCGTCTGTTCGGATTTGCCGTTAGACCAGCCCCAAACTCTGGCATGGAAATGGAAAATTAATGGAAAATACCGAAGTAATTATAGATGGACAATGCATGGCCAGACCAAGACACTCCATCGACTCAGAGTGGGCTGCGTCGATCGGCCTGGATCAGGCTAACATCACACAGCATATAGGTACGTTGATGTCAGTGAAGCCACACTTCCCTCACATTCAATGAGCCAAGTGCTAAGATGCTTCACTTATTGAGCACATTCTTGTGCTGTTTGTCTTTCTGAATTGGACCGCCGCTAAGCTGCCATTCATAGTGAGTGCCCCAGGGCGGGTATACTTCAGTAATAGCATACAGCATACAGTGCTGCTGATTTAATAGACTTAAATCAATGGCACTGTATGCTTGGCTATGGCTTTCTCGCTGTTCGTTGCTTCCCACTATTGTACAATGATTCATTGACATGGGGAAACAATCAACGAAATAACTCGCCTCTCAATTAACCAATTTAAATACACAAGTTTTAGTTGGTTATTGGTTCTAATTCTAAATATGTTGGCATTAGTTATATAGTCGGTTATTGCCCAGCCAGACCTAATGCTTTCAATGCATCAAAGTCCTGATGTCACTGGCCCATAGAGGTTTTTTTCCCATCTATAGAGAATAATATGGGGACATTGTGTGAATTGTGGTCCAAGAATAAACAGTCTCAGTGATATCGAGGTCGGGGAAGTTGTTCCCTGCTTAGCACCCTATACCGATATTGACGTCAGACTGTGGTGCTCTATTTACAACAAATTGGAGGCGATAGACATAGAGATAGAGCTATATCTCTGTGTTCAATTGAGTGTCCTTGATTTACCCAACACATGGGTGGGACAGGGCATGAAAAGAAGAACCGAGAAGACTTGATAGTAACCGATGGGAGAGATTGGTCTGTCAGTTTGAAATAAACAAGACAGGAAAAGAGTGAAGAGGTGGACCCCGAGAGAGAGATAGATGAGACGGGAATGAGAAGACTCTGTGCCCTCTGGGTACATAGGTGTGGACACACACACACACACACACACACACACACACACACACACACACACACACACACACACACACACACACACACACACTCTCACACACTCCACACGCTTGCCCCATAACCGTCAAGCTGCCATACTTCATCATGAGCCCATAAAAGAGCGGCGACTTTCTGTTATCAGCACAATACAGACAGGCGGTTCTCAGTTCGGTGCTTCCATCTGTCAGGTCACATTGAGACGCAGGAGAGTTGGTGCAGAAAAGAGTTTGGATGCTCCTAGTGTGTCTTTGCAAAAACAGGTATACACCTCGCCGTGGCAGTGTTAGTTCACACGCTTTGCTCGGCAGTGTTTGCCAGAGATGGGAGGGAAAAAAGCAACCAGTAAGATGAAAACTAAATGACTATATGCCACATGAGCGCTTCAACCATAGTGCCATAAGGATGTGGGCATGCTGTTTTCTCGAAATAATCCATTATTTTGTGAAAAGCAAAACTTAGTGATGTTTGACTGCATTGCAGGCAAAATTCCACCGATTGTTATGAGAGCGCACAAATCCTACAAATCCCCCTCTGAGTAGAAAAACACTGGAAGTCTCTGAATGGGGTCTGTATCATGGTGCTGTGCAGTATCTCATATGTCCAACAGGAGGGTGTTAAAACAATTTGTGTATTTGAATATGAAATATTGCAGCCTAATATGCCGTAAAACGTCCCCTTTCTTTCTCTATGCCCCATCTGCATATAGTGCTCCAAGAATGTGGGCACGCTGTTCTCTCAAAAATAATCCAATCTTTTGTGAAAAAGAACTCCCCACTTAGATCCTTATATTGATTTTTACTGCATTTTGACTACAAGCAACTTCACAATGGCAAAACAAAAGCCCAAGGTCCCTTATGATAAGCCGACCTGGCAACCGGCTGGAAAAGTAGACCACTGGAGTGCCAGGTGGTGTGGATTAAGCAGGCGCGTTGTCCTGGGATGCCTCGGGATCCCCCAGTCAGAGTTGTCTAATAGCGTGGGCCAAGGAAAGGGAATTAGATCAGGGGTGGCAGAGCCGTCATGGCCACGGGCTATGCGGGTATATATGCAACACCCCCACTCTCACAGACACATCATTTCATTCCACTCACATTTGCCTGACTGTTTTGATGGGGTTACCCCCCATGCCTCCCCGCCCACGCTGCCTTGTGCTGATGGAAATTGACTCTGATTGGCTGCCACTGCTGTAAAATGGAAAATACATTTGCTTTCTCTTGAAAGGGGACTATTAACTTTTTCGCTGTAGTACCTCTTGGTTGCCACTATGCCAGCCATTCACTTCCATTCTATGATGCATCAACTTTACTTCCAGTTGCATAACAAAGGATAATGACAAACGTAGACAGTGTTATAAGCATTTATCTGCTACTGTTAGCTACTGTCACTATAAACAGTTGAATGACGGCAGCGATGCGAGAGAAGGACAGAATAAACATACCAAAATAGGCTGTGCATCAGGGCTAGACGCTCAAGTATGGATGCTTTGGAGATACAGTGCACAGAAAATATTGCTTTGAACGGAAGTAAACAGAGTCGGATTTAAATCAAACCGCCACAGAAGACCAGGAGGGTGACGAAGAAAGAAAAAAAAAAGAGTAAAGCAACGAGGTGAATAGAGTCTAGGTGCTGTGATAAATATAACAAACAGCTATGCATGAACGCCACTTATTACATGGCTTAATACATTAATAAATAACTGTTAACAGAAATAGTACATAACAAGGCTGCTTTTATTTATCTGCGGTTGCGTAGGCTACGTTCGTCCGAGCTAGGAGGTCTGTTGTTGAGCGGAGTGGTCGTCGTTGTTGTGACATATGTGACCGCTCACGTGACCAAAACGCTGGCTTCTGATTGGAGCATTCATTCAAGCCATGTAATAAATATAAATAGTGGTGTATAGCTTATGTACGATTCGAATTGTAAAAAGGTTAAGCCTGTGCATGGACACGCGTAATGTCGAATCTCTGTGGATGTGGCTGTCTAAAATAAAAAAAAATGTTTGTTTTTTTATTGCGGGATTACACATCGGGTTAACTGTGCGTGACTGCAAAAGAGACAACCTCCTGCTGAAAACCCGCTACCTCCTCTGACATTTGCAGAGAAGCGCCCGCCGACCCCCCGACCCAGTAACGTACAGTACAGTGCGGTCTGTCGTTCGCCTCGCTCGAAATACGATCACGTATTATAGCCACAACACGGGATTCTGTTTGACATTTTGCTCTGTTGGCTACGGGCAGACACTCGCGTATGGTCATTGGCGGCCCTGGAGCCTTGCTAAAGATAGACGAGGTATAAGATACGTCAGAACAAATTTGCGGGCTCTTCTGTTTTTTTTTTTTTTAACTCGTGCTGGGTATGATTTGGTTAGGGGCTAGACGGCTGTTATCTGTGCCGACGTGTGTGTGTGTGTGTGTGTGTGTGTGTGTGTGTGTGTGTGTGTGTGTGTGTGTGTGTGTGTGTGTGTGTGTGTGTGTGTGTGTGTGTGTGTGTGTGTGCTCCATCACGTAGGCCTCTGTCGGGCATGTTCTCTTCCATCCACACCCTTAAGGAGACGGGGTACAACAACGAGACCCAAGAGGGAGGGAGACACTGGCCCTGTCCAAACACATTACTGTAACCATTTGTGGAGGAGTGTGTGTGTGTGTGTGTGTGTGTGTGTGTGTGTGTGTGTGTGTGTGTGTGTGTGTGTGTGTGTGTGTGTGTGTGTGTGTGTGTGTGTGTGTGTGTGTGTGTGTGTGTGTGAAAGAGAGAGAGAGAGAGAAGGGGGGATTTCTGGATTAAAGCAAAGAAAAGAAATTGCGTTTTTTCCCCCTCTTTCATGTTTTGCTCTAGCAGTGATTCTCGACTAGTTTAATTTCAAGGAGTACCCAGTTTGAATTAGGCATTTTCATCTCTTGAGACCTCAATTTATTATTGAAAAAGCAATCTCAATTTTAACTCCGAGAGGTAGGGTCCGTTTGGTTCCATTTGTTACACACTCTCAGTTACAGATCCATGAGGGTCCATTTGGTTGCTAGCTATCCTTTAGCTGGGGACCCCCTGGAACTCCCCTCAATGACCACAATGGGACCACTGTCCTAAACTATTAGCACAAGGCTGCCAGGTGCAGCGGATTCTAACAAAAATCAAGCGAGTCTTCCCATGTAAGCTGCATTAAGCAGAGTTTCTCGACCAGGCATGTTGGGTGCCAGCCGACCGTGTTGATAAGCGTCCTCAGCCCTGCCCCACAGATTGCACCGGGAGCGTGTCGCAATGCAGCCCGTTTTAACACACATTTGGCTACTTTATTGCGGTCGTTTTGGTCAATATACTCGCCTCCTCTAACCCAGGGCAGAGGCCCTGCATGAGCCCAGTTGATGTAATCCAAATGACTGTCGTGGCAAAACTTAATCCACAGGGATTTGAAAGCCACGGAAGGACTGTCACCGCAGCTCATTCAGTCCAACATGAGCGCTACCGGTGTGTCCATGTGTACACTGACAGGCCACCATGCACTGCCTCTCTGTGGATGTATACTGTGGATGTTTTCAGTTGCCGGTGTTCCATTGTTCAAAGTAGGCTTGCTGTGATTATTCAATATAATTCCACAAAGAGCAGATCTACAAGCTCACATTGCAACTTGTCAAGAGCTTGTGGATCGTTGCATTTCATAAGACGGCCCTCGTTGAAAAGGTGACATTATGCAAAGGATGTATACTGTACTGCATGTGTGGGTTCATCAGCGAATGGAACAGGGCCTTTGGCATGTTTTGAGAGGTACTGAACCTGCAGCATGTATTGTATACCCTCTCAGCAGCGAGAAGGAGCCGTCAATAAAGCTGCCAACCCCCCGCAAACTGTGCGTCTAATCAACATTAGCCTACGGTCTGTTGTCCCAGCTTGAAGCCGCTCCAGTGATTAACAACCTTACATTGCCGCTGTCAAGGTCAAGGTCGTGGTTTTCACAGGAACCCGGGATTCCCCCGTTCACAGTGTCGCTCGCTTCTTAGAATGCTTTTGCGGGGTGTCTTATGAGTCATATGCAAATCCTAAGGAGAAATCCTTCAAGGAGGTTTCTCATGTCAAGTCTTACTACAGTATATTTTATTTCTTTTCTTCAGACACCGAAGCAGAAAGGGCTGCGCTGAAAGAGCACGTCTATCCCAAACTACGTGACTTCTGCAGGGAGAACTATGGGATCGAGTTCCAGGTAATGAATCGACCTTCATTTTCCTTTTCATCTTTTTTTTTGCTTGGTTTCTAGTTTCTCGCTGTCCAAATAACTCTCTTCAATTCAAATGTGAGAGAACTGCAATATTTTTCCCGCCCCGTCTACTGTATTGTGTTGATTCCTACATTGATCGCAAAGTCACTTTTTCGAAAACACACTTCCTCACTTCTTTATACACACACACTCCATCCAGCGAATGATTTGGAAGGGTCCCAAAAGCACGCAAGCGCAAGTCCGCCCCCCTGGCCCTTTTGCATCTACAGAAGGCGAGCGGTGATAACAGCTCCACCGCGGGTGAGCGCCGGCATAGATCACTAGCCTTGGATAAGGTGGCTCGATGCCAGTCGTTTTCCCCCTTTTGTTGTGTTTGCCGAGGAATTAAAAACCCAAGATCTCCCCCTGGAGGTGTTGTCCACTCACCGATCGTAGGATGATTTGCATTGCAAATGGACAAAAGATCCCTATCCGAGTTGTGTTTGCTTAACAAATCCAGGGAATTCCCCGGGATCAGAGGGAGATTTCTACCATAGATTGTTCTTGGAAAGATATAAGAGCAGTAGTGATGGTAGCTTGCAGGGTGATGAAATCTTCAAACACTGATTTCATGCTGAGATATTCGTCATGGATCACAAAATTTAAGACGGTGTACATTTTTTGCTATTGAAACCAACTAGGTGCACGCTTCCATCTCGCTGTTCTGAAACATCTAGACTCGAGGGTGCACCAAAAGGGAGATTCATGGCCGATACCGAATACCAAATATAGAGAACAGTTGGACAAACTACTGATTGAGAAATTTGTCTTACCTATGTTATTCTTAGCTGTGATTGGACCCTAGCAGTTTAGGGAGGGGATTACATATAGGTCAGTTGACATTCACAACTGGTCAATGCAATAACTAGTCTGCTAGTGCTCATAGACCCGCATTACCTTTTTTTCTCTGCATCTTCTCTGCTAAAGACATTTCACTTTTAATAAATGCCTATCATTAGCCAAATATTTGCTCTCCCAATATAGCCATTACGCCAATAAAATACGCCTTAAAAATGGCAAGGTTCTGCCTCAGCTGGGCCATTATGTGACTCAACTGATGATTCAAGCTGTGACAGAGAGTGCTGACATGATTATTCATAAAGCCTGGGAGTTAATACTATACTGTATGACTCACTGCTGCCCTGCATCCTTTCACTGCCCCCCGGAACCCCCCACCCCCACCCCCTGGAACCCCCCTTGATTGCTGGGGGGTGGGTGGGGGCAAAAAAGCACCGATACAGTACTTCAGCTACGCTTGATGCCCCTCGAGATGGCACTCGATCGTGCTTTGTAACGCCAAACGTTTGCAAACGAAAGTTTGCAATCGTGATATTTGATTTTTTTTTGCATGTGTTTGCCTTAGGGACGTGCGTGGGCATCCACGCAGGCACAAACCCACACACAGACACCTATGGTTCTGAGGGGATTACAGCAGGAAGGGGAGAGCTGAAAAGTTGCCTTAGAATGCAAGACTATCCACCACAGAGACAGCTTGTTTGTTATCGCTTTCACTCGCATCAGTCGATTCATTTGTCGGTCCGTTGAACACTCAGAAGACAACAGATGACTACATACAGTATTAATGGTGTACTTAGATGAGTCTATACGATGGTGTACTTTGTTTATCTACCAGAATTTTCACCCCAGAACTCTTTCTAGTCCATATTCTAGTTGTTATACTCGGCTGTATGCAGATTTATTTGGCTGGTGTTGAGAAATGATTCCCTTGCAGAGTCCTATTATAGTTACTGTGCTTGTAACTAGCTCCACTAGACCAGAGCGAACGGAAAGAAAGCCTCTTAGAATGAATTATGCCGGTGCGACGTCTGATGAAAACGGTTCTTACAGAAACATGGCCACTTTAGAAGTTTAGAAGTGTTGTTTAGCATAATACGATTGCAGTTGTACTTCCTTCTCGGGAGAACGGAAACAAAACAAACCCAATTCGCTGCAAAATATATCACCGACACAAGATAAATGCTTCAGAAGAATCAGTCCCGGGGCGGATGTAACATTTCCCAATTGGAGGGACAGGAGAAAATGGTATGGGGACTGCTTCATCGCCCGTGTATACCATTTTCGGTTACAAGACTTTTATTAGGCAAGTAAAGCATCGTAATAACATCAGTTGTTGCTGAAGTTGCAACAGACACGCAGCATGCATAAAGCTAAAAGTCTGACTCATTAGAGTTTTCGATGATGAAATGCTGTTGGTTTAGTGGTGCCATAACTGTAGTTAGTAGCAGTAGTAGTGTTTTTAAATATAAGAACTTAAATTTGAAATACCTTGGGTTGTTTTGCATGCCGTCGTGTTTGGTGACTCAGACTCGGCATTTAGGGGGGCATTGCCCCCCCCCCCCATGCCCATGCTTAGATCCGCCCCTGATCAGTCCTTTCTCCTGATTCTTGATTATTCGGCTTATGTTGCATTTTTCTCTCCCTTGCTATAGTATGCCTGGTTGGTTTGTTGATTTTTGGGGCACTTTCTTTCTCCGTAGCGACGCACAGGTGTGACTGTTTGCAAAGCTGGTTGAAGAACGTGCCGATTTCCGAGATCAAACAATGGAGAGAACGGGGTGATTTTTAAAAAGAAATGACGGCAGGATCGGGGGGATGGTGGGGCTACACGTCGGTGTGGCCTACATTTACTACAATAAAACATTCAGCTCTTTTGCTGTTGATGTTGGATGAAAGGTAGAACTCTTAAGCGTGGTAAAAGCACGGCCCGGGGCTTATTTGTCTCTTATCGCAGCTTATGCCTTGTTGTCGTTGCTTCTCATGTATTCCTTTCTCCTCCTGCCTTCCTTCATCTGTATTCCATCCGTTTTTTTTTTTTTTTGCCGGCGTGCCCCGCGACTCATTTCCAACGTCCCGCTTGAGACCGTAGTTGCCCCGCGGCCGGACAACAAATTCAGGGTGGGAAAGGGAGAGGAAGTTTGTGCAATGGGAACAGAGCCGGAGACAATCAGGGCCAGATCTAGGCATGGGCATGGGAGGGGGCACTGCACTTTAATTTTTCAAATTAAAGTGCAGTCTATTTAAAATGAATTGAAATGCTACACTACTAACTTAACAATTGTGGCACCACTAAACCAACCGCATTTCATCATTCAAAACTCTGAGTCAGACCTTTAGCTTTATGCTTGCTGCGTGCCTGTTGCAACTTCAACAACTGATTGATTATTGATGCTTACTTGCCTAATATACAACAGAAAATGGTATGGGTGCGGCTTCATCGTTTTGCGCTACGGGCGATGAAGCCGCCCCACCCATACAATATACCCCCCCCCCCCAATGGGAAATATTACATCCAGGCCTGGAGAAAATCCTCTTGCGTGCCAACTGGCTCAGCGGGATGCCACTATAGTCACCCTAGTGAAGATTGGCCTTAAAAAAAGAGAGAGAAAAATATCAAAGATGAAACTAATTCCTAGGCTCCAGCAGCAGGTGGAAGAACTATATACGGCCTAAGATGGAAGTGTCGTGGGTACACCCAATCCTCCCTTCTATTTGCAGCCACGGAATTAATTTGGCTCACCGGAGGAAAAGCTCACGGAAAGCTTGCCGCGCTCGTTCGCGAAACGGCAAAGAAAATATAACGATACAGACTATACCCGAGGCTATATACTTCAAAAAGTCAGAACAGTTTCTTCTTTCCTCCCACTGAACAGATCAAATACACCCGGCAGGAATGTAAAAGTTAGGTGTTTTCCGACGCACCACAGTTGGGATTGTTATATTGCCCAGAAAGGGTCTGAATCTCAGACACCGTAAAAAATAATAATTTAGGCCACTTTGATAGGTTAGGTCTCAGTCATAACTATACAATACATTACTCTACGTTAGACCAGCCTAACAAACTTTATTGTGACAGGAGAACGATACATACACACTCATTCGCTCACAGAGATGTTCTGTACATGTATAGTTGGACTGTTGAAGTTTCACTCTGAAAAGCCAAGCTCACAGATTTTTTTTAGCAGCAAAGCTCATGGCTTATTCTAAACTGTAATGTCTGCAGGTACATATTTGCTGCTGAAGTTTAAACTGAGTAATACAATGTCTGGATCTCTTCAATTCGTAACTGGCCAACGTAAAAAAAAAAAGTTTCCCTTACCCACCGAATTTTCATCCCCTTGTACGTCTTTTTTCTTTTCCCCTTTACCTCCACTACGATTGGCTAATTCTGACCTTACTATTTGTATGTCTGTAATTATTTGATGAGATGTACAAGATGGCCTCTATCGTAAGAAAGTACAGTATATTCCACAGTACAGTATAAGTCCATTCAGTTATCAGCTCTGTTGTAGTTTTACTGCAGAAATGTACAGGTACTGTAAATCTCCTAAGCTGCAATAAAAAAAAAACATTCATTCTTGAATGGGATTAAAAAAAAAGTTTGTAATCAAAAGCACCCATCGCTAGAGGACATCTATCAGTGTTCCTTGACACGTCACCACACAGCATGTTTGAAGTAAATTATTTTCATATGAAAATGTACAAAAAATGTGTACGTACATGTTGGAATTTGATTGGCATGTGCACATATGATGTGGACTAAAATTAGTGTGAAAAACATATTTTGCCGGAATTCGCTAGCTTTACCTAGTGTCTTTACTTTTGTACATTCATCACCAGTTTTGTACTTGGCTGATTCATTCCTAATTTGCATCCTGTAAATGGACCCACACTAATTGCACTTGAGGCAACATCTCCGCTATTACTTTGTCATTCTAATTTCCATTGTGCTGGTGTTGGTTAAAGGAGAATTAGACTTACACTTAGACTGGAAACCTTGGTTAGCTACACTCTAGTTTGACATAGCAGAACATGGGTGAGTCGTGGAAACAGGTGATGGATATTACATCTCATGTATGTCATCTCAAAGACAAGAAACAGGTTGACAGCCTGATTTTCTACTATCACTATGCATTGTAAAGAGACACCTCGTGTCATTTACCATAGGATGAAGTATTGTCATTTCCACTTAGTACTGAATGTCATGAATTTCCATTGCAGTCGGCTGCTATGGGAATCAAAGAAGGGACAGCGGTGCCGGTCTCGAATGAAAGATCGTTTGAAATGAATCATTGTGGAAAATCGCAAAAAATAAGAGACACCTCCTTTGCTTTGAAGTGCTTTTAACCCGCTTTGATTTGAGAACCATGTCTTCGACATCATGAGTTTTCAGGAAATCGTGTTTTCATGTAAAGTGGTCCTCTATCCATTTCATGTCAGAATTATATGTAATTGGCCACCGACCCAAATCTCAAAATATTGTATTGTGATCTTCAGTACTGTGAGTCATCCAAGTCATTAAGGGGAAAGAATTAACTGTTCAGGAGAGGAGAAAAACTGAATTTTCTTTTATGCAAAATGAGTTAATAGCACAGACAGACTGAGCATGTCCGATATAAATATCAGAGCTAAATCCAGCCACAAAAGTGAACCTTTCAAGCCTGTTTTCTCAACTATGTTTTCTAATAATAACAATAAGTAATAAGGCATTATTAATCTATACCGTTCAAGTCATTATCTCCAAAACTGGTGGGTCAAACTGAACAACAACCAATATGTCCATTTGAAGCAATGATACAAAAAAATGTTCACTCTGAAAGAATATATATTCGATATATGATTTGCAGCACATTTTGTTGATTTTTCCAAAAACAGCAGATCTGTAGATGTAGATCTTGTAGATATTTTTTCAATAGCTAATGTACAAAATAATTGCTTAAAAGACCAACAGATATTCCCACTCTAAATGGATAGTAAGTATCGCAAGACATCCGAGGTGTTCCATGGGGACCTTTAAAACAAGGACCCTTTCCCTTCTCTCCATGCTACCGTCTAATTACGATGCCGAGTAAAACCGTGTCTTCTCCTGACCCCGTGTCTGGTCTTTTAACCTCCTTGAAGCGCAGGGCGGCGCGCCACGTCTCCAGAGCTCCAAAGCATACAGTAATTGCCCCAAAGTGTCAGACCGTGTGGGTAGAACCTCCCCAGCGCTCGACATAAATGTGTGATCTTACCCCGGCCATCCATAATGCACAGTCATTATCCATGTCAGAGACATCTCTAAGGCTACTGTGGGCTATAATGTGGAAATATGACACCTAAAACAAACGTCATTGAGTTGACACTGAAAGCATGCAGATGGATTTTCCTTTTTTGTTGTTTGTGTTTTTTGTACAGGACTGTAGCGGCGCCTGTAGGCCAATTAGGCTGGCAACATACAGTTTTGTACCGGCGGTGTCCTGGTCAGCTCCAATTATTTGAGAAGGTCTAATTAGCCCTTCACCAAGTCTTCTCTACCCAATCCGTCCTTGTCCAATAGCACATTAGCAGGGAGGGGACAAGACAAGATAGCTTGACCTAGAGCACTATAAGGGAAAGTACTGCCACTCCCATTGACTCCCAATGCTACGGCTGAACAGAGATGCCTATTGGCTAAAAAGCGAATGGGACGACGGCTATTGGCTGAAAAGCGAACGTGACGACGGCTATTGGCTAAAAAGCGCACAAGACCGTGTAGTAAGGAGGGACTCTAGTTCCAAACAAACCACTCTGGCCATCCAGGTCCATTCACAGCAGATTGCACGTTCGCAGTTACTGTAAATTGGCGAAATTATGGCATTTTGCAACATTTTAACACATTAACAGACCTCTCGTCACTCTAATGAATAATTATTTGTTATAACTCGCTTTAGTTAATGTATATAGTAAGAAAATAGTCTGTGCTGTGCTGTAATGCAGTGCTCAACTCAACTACTATACGTAGGCCTATGTTTGGAACCTGCAGAGCTATAGACAGCGTGCTAATTTGGATTGCCATTGGGCAGTGTATAGACCCCACCCTTTGGGGGTGTGGTTTAGTAAACAGAACTCCACCAGCTTTCATTAGTCAGGTTTCACCTGTCCAAAAAAAGATAAATGAACCAATCTTCCGTGTATAGCAGTATGGAGGCTTAATAATAAGAACCCAGGATCTTATTATCAAAACAAACGTTTCTATAGGTGGTGGAATTCATCTCTTTATCGATCGTTGTTTCAGCCGGATGCCGCGATTCCATTCCGTGGGTTGTTTCCCCCCCGACCCCCTTTGCACACACAGCCCATCCCCATGCAGCATCCTGGGCATAATCCCAAACTCTTAATAGCCTGACGTTCAATAAATAGGAGAGAGAGGGAAAGAGAGAGAGAGAGAGAGAAAAAGAGGGGCTTCTTCTGCGTATGACCTGCCACGGCTAAATGCCTTCCAAGGACACAAGAAAGCAGCTTATAGCTGCTGCTTCTTCGCCTCTTACGCAAGCAGCACCACCCAGCCAGCCAGCCAGCCAGGCAGTACTTGCACATCAGGAGAGATTGGGTGGGGGTGTGGGGTGGTTGGGGGGCGTGATGAGGATGGGGTGATGAGGCACAAGGCGGGCAGACGTTGGGAAAAAAAAGACAGGGCGGATGAACAAAGGTTCTATATCCGAAACCAGACCTGCAGTGGCCCTCAGCCTGTCACCCTTATAGAGTGCCACGGCCCCACCCCCTCGCTGATTTCATGAAAGAGTTCCCCATTCATTTTCCTTATAGACTTTTCAAATAAATGATTCATATAAAGACGATTATGCCGTGGACAAAGCCAACTCGGGTCGTGACAAATAATGACAAACAAACAACATTTTGGAGTGATTAAAGGTATAGTAAGTAAGTGATTTCACTTAATAATTAAATATTGTTATTTATTTCTTCTTTTTTGGCTAATCCTCCCGTCTATAGTGTGCTGACCATATACTGTAGTACAGTTTGTACTACACATTCCATGCTGAACCCGTCAGCTGAGCACATTCCGTACGCCCAACGGACAGACGTGCGCGCACACACACACATGCATGCTCACACACAGTGCTGTTCAAAAATGACTATTCCGGTAACATATTTAATCATTTTATATAAGCCAGAGCGATTTTAACGACTATGGAATGATCTCCCATAATTGTGATTCAGGTGATTGTGAATTCATTGTGACAGGCCCACCCCAAAATCAGCCAACACAGCGGCCATGTCCACCTCCAGTGTGTGTCCCATCTCAACAACATTGCTAAATTAAATCACACCCCCCCCAACCCCCAATACACACACACACGCACAGCCTTGCAGCGAGGAGATCAGACTTATGTCTTCATTTGGCATTTAATTAGAAAGCATCATCTCTCAGTCAACCCCACCCTGACCGCCCCCCTCCCCAGAAACCTCTTTGGAAAACTCATTATATAGACATGGGGGAGAGTCTAATTTCTCCTCGTTCCCTTCCATTGCGATCCCCGAGCAACGCATGGAGCTCGTCCTCGTGCTTCACGCTAATCCTAAGATGGCGGCGCGTAAGGACGCAGCGGCCCCCAACTCCTCAGTGCAAAGATGTTTTTTGTTTTGTTTACTATGTTTGTCTGAACGTTCCGCGTGTTCTTGTACAACAAGATACACTTACAGCCGAGAGCAACTTTTACAGCTCGCCAACACGGGATTTATGGAGTTAATTTCCACTACAGCGGAGGAATTACGCACCATGGGAATATACGAGCAGCAGCAGAGCGCAGCGCCGTGCCGCGCCGCGCCACTGCCGACTCTAACTACAGCTTCATGCCCGCCTCGGAGGCGCCGAAGGCGGTGTGAGAGAAGACAGAAGCGCGGCAAGCGTGCCGGCGTTCGTGCGAGGCTGGCGGCTCGTCCCAACAAGCCAGCTATTCCCTCGATCCTGCTCGCGAACGTACGTTCTCTGGACAATAAACTGGACGACATACGACTCATGAGAACGTCCCTGCAGCCCGTGAGAGACTCCTGTGTCTTTGTTTTCACGGAATCATGGCTTAGCGTCGGCGTCCCGGACTCCGCCATACAGTTGGAGGGACTTACATGCTACCGAGCGGACAGGATTATAACAGCCGGTGGGAAAACACGTGGCGGAGGACTGGTTGTTTATATCAAAGACGCCTGGTGCCGTGACACTGTCGTGGTTCAGAAACACTGCACAGCCCTCGTGGAGTTCATGTTTTTAAAGTGCCGTCCTTTTTTTCTTCCGAGGGAGTTCACAGCCATTCTGCTCGCGGCTGTGTATATTCCCCCCTCCTCCAGCCTGAAGGACAGAGAGGACGCACTTCTAGAACTGAACAATGCCATCAATGAACAACAGATGGCACACCCAGACGCTTTCCTCGCAGTGGCTGGGGACTTTAATCACGCAAACCTGAAGTCCGTATGCCCATTACTCCACCAACATGTTGATTTCAAGACCAGAGGAGAGAACATTTTGGACCTTGTCTACACTAACAATAGGGGAGCTTACAGAGCCTTCCCCCTCCCCCACCTTGGCGCCTCCGACCACTGCTCTGTTATGCTAATACCAGCCTACAGGCCCAGGTGCAAAGCCACCAAACCGGTTCGAAAACAGGTTCAAGTGTGGCCAGATGGGGCAACGGCTGCTCTACAGGACTGCTTTGACACTACAGACTGGGACATGTTCAAGCAAGCGGCCACCTACTCTGGTCACACAGACATCAACGAATTCACTGAGACTGTCACTGCTTACATCAGCAAATGCATCAATGATGTCACAGAGACCAAGACCATCACAGTACGGGCCAATCAGAAGCCATGGCTGACAACGGAAGTCCATAGGCTACTGAGGGTCCGGAACGCCGCCTTCAAAGCAGGCGACGACGAGGGCCTGAGAACAGCAAGGGCCAACCTGGACCGTGGCATCAAAGAGGCAAAGAGACAGTACAGCAAGAAAATAGCTGACCGTTTCAGCGACAGCAGAGACACCAGGAGCCTGTGGCAGGGGATCCAGACCGTCACGGACTACAAACCCCGGCCACGGACCTGCGACAACGACATCACCCTGCTGAACAACCTCAACAACTTCTTCGGGCGCTTTGAAGCCCAAAACAGCACCCCTGCACGAAAGTCACCCCCTCCCCCGGACGACCAGGCGCTGCTACTGTCTCAACACAGTGTGCGGCGCTCCCTCTCCAGGATCAACGCCCGCAAAGCACCGGGCCCTGACAACATTCCCGGTCGGGTGTGGAAAGACTGTGCAGGAGAACTGGCTCATGTCATCACAGACATCTTTAACATCTCCTTGAGCCAGGCTGCTGTCCCTACATGCTTCAAGGAGACCACCATCATCCCCATCCCGAAGAAACCTTCTCCAACCTGCTACAATGACTACCGCCCTGTTGCACTGACTCCGATCATCATGAAGTGCTTCGAGCGTTTAGTCATGCACCACATCAAAGGCATCCTCCCTCCCAACCTGGATCCCTACCAGTTTGCATATCGGGCCAACAGATCAACCGACGATGCAATCTCCACCGCACTTCACTCTGCCCTCACCCACCTGGACACCAAGGACGCACACGTACGAATGCTGTTCATCGACTTCAGCTCAGCATTCAACACCATCATCCCCCAGCAGCTCATACACAAGCTGGACCAGCTGGGAGTGAACACCTCCATGTGCAACTGGCTGCTGGACTTCCTGACTGGGAGACCGCAGGCAGTCCGAGTCAGCGGGAACACATCCAGCACCATCACCCTGAACACGGGGGCCCCCCAGGGATGTGTGCTCAGCCCCCTCCTCTTCACCCTGCTGACCCACGACTGCACTCCAACGCACAGCAACAACATCTTCGTCAAGTTTGCGGACGACACAACTGTGGTCGGCCTCATCCACAACAACGATGAGTCCAACTACAGAGATGAGGTGAGCCAGCTGACCACATGGTGTGCAAACAACAACCTCCTTCTCAACGTGGAGAAGACGAAGGAGATCATTGTTGACTTTCGGAGAGCGCACACCCAGCACTCCCCACTGAGCATCAACGGAGCTGCAGTGGAGAGAGTGAAGAGCACCAAATTCCTTGGTGTACACATCACAGAGGACCTCTCCTGGAACACTAACACCACAGCACTGGTCAAGAAGGCTCAGCAGCGCCTCTACTTCCTCCGTAGACTGAGAAGAGCCAGAGCCCCAGCCCCCATCATGTGCTCCTTCTACCGCGGCACGATCGAGAGCATCCTGACCAGCTGCATAACTGTGTGGTATGGTGGGTGCACAGCTTCCTGCAGAAAGTCCTTGCAGCGCACAGTGAGAGCAGCCGAGAAGATCGTGGGTGTCCCCCTTCTGTCCCTGCAAGACATCTACAACACACGGGTGACCCGCAGGGCGCTACAGATCGCAGGCGACACCACCCACCCTACGCACGGCTTCTTCAACCTCCTCCCATCGGGGAAGAGATTGAGGAGCCTCCGGGCAAGGACCAGCAGGTTGAACGATAGCTTCGTTCACCAAGCCGTCAAGTTGCTGAACTCCCTCCCACTCCCTCGCACGCCACTGAGCACCCTCCCACTCGGTACCCCCCCCATGCTGCCACTCCTCCCCCCTCCCACGGTGGGGGTGCACGCGCACACACGCACACGCTGAACTCCCTACACACACATGCACACGGACGCTGGACTTCAACTACCCACCACCCCTTACACAGGCACACACACCCACGCACATGCACGCACTCACACATGGTCACTCACACATGGTCAACTCACACATACATACGCTGGACTCGCAACTACCCACCACCCCTTACACAGGCACACACACCCACGCACATGCACGCACTCACACATGGTCACTCACACATACAACCGAAGGACTGGATCGAACTGCTGCTATCCTATCCTATCCTATCTTGCACATGTATACCTCACCTCATAGTAAGCTATGTGTTGTTTGTTTAGTTGTTTTAGTTGTAGCTATGTAACCTCGTATATAGCTTTAGATTTTTTAGTTGTAGTTTCTAGCTGTAGTATACTGTAGTCTCTAGTAGTAGTTTCTAGTAGTTGTATATACGTCCTGTCTGTTTTAGCTTCACACTACCGCCACTTTATCACCTGGTTAGCTAAGCACCTTCACCTCAAGTTAGGTGTACAGTTTGCACTTTACTGGTCTGCTGCACTACTGTTGTCTCGTCCATATATTGTCTTGACCTTGTCTTATTGCACTATTTGTCTCGACTTTGTCTTATTGCACTGTCTATTGTCTTGACTTTTGTCTTACTACACTGTCTTGTCTATTGCACTGTGGAAAATGGAAACGCTATTTCATCCCTGTATATGTCCTGACATACACTGGAGTGACAAATAAAAACCTTGAACCTTGAACCTTGAACCTAATCAGAACGAATAGAAAGGCCATTACGCTTCGGTTGCATGGTGGCGCACACCGTTGCGGGAGGCTCGAGTGCGCTCCCGATTGAAGTCGATTACGGCGACACTGATGCGCGGTGATTGATGTGGCGCGCGATCATTTGGCAACAACAGGGACGACATGATGGAAGGCAGATGCGCGGCAAAGTGGGAGTTTTGGCGAGGCGATGGCGTTTGGCTCAGCGTGCCGCGCTGGTTGGCGGATGACGTTAAGATGAGAGGGAGTGGAAAATCGGTTAGGAAGAAGAACAACGCATGTCAGCTAGTATCACCTGGTTCAGTGGGATTCAACCCATGGTCCGGGGACCACCAGTGGTCTTTGAGAGGGTTCCGGGAATCCAAGAATCTACACAATTACAAAATGTTAAAGAATTGTTTGTTTTGATGACAGTTGACCTGTTATCTTTCCAAAATACAGCATGGAATTGTGGAAAAAAAAAAAACAAGTCTGGTCTGAGGAACTAGACCTCCTCAAATGGTGGTCCGTTGCTGAATAAATAGTGGGCCCTGGTATCAAAATGGTTGAAAACCACTGGTCTAGTTTCATACTGGTGTCTGGACCTCTGATTTGCATATTTTCTTTTCCGCATTGCTTCTCAAAGACATACAGTATGAGTAGTAGCATGATGATACTTTTTTAAACCCATTTGCGGGTCCATTTGGTTTCATTTTTACGCTCTCAAGAGTTAAAATATTCATCATCTAAATTAGCACCACTTAATTACACAATTAGAGAATGTAGAAGATTAATGGTAATTTTGATCTGTATTTTTCCCCTTTTTGTTTGTGAAAATACAATTGTCTGTAATTGTGGACAAAAGCAAAAGAAAAGAAATAGTTTTAGGTTTGTGGAGTGAAAACATAGTCAAATGGGCCCTGGGATCAAAAAGGTTGAAAACCACTGGGTTACAGTGATTGTGATCACGGAACATGCTGCTGCTGCTGCTGCTGCTGGCCGTTTCCCTGCAGGTTCATTACAATCAGTCCAGTGAGCACCAGGCCCAGGTCCATGAAACCCCCTGCTGCTCCAGTAGCCAGTAGTCATGCTACCACAACTAGCCCTGCACTGCTGGATGAAGATAAGGATAAGAGCGCCACTGACTTATGTGATGTTTCAGGGACCCTGCTTATGAACAGCTATGGTGTACTGTAGATGGTGGATTTCAACCTTTTTCATCCCACCATTTATTCACCATTTGAGGGCATTTTAGCTCCACAGACCCCTCAAAACTAAAGATTCATTTTGCTTTTGTCAATCTTCTAGTTGTGTAGACCTGGACTAATTCAGATGATGAATACAGTATTCAGATGATGAATACAGTATTCTTGAGAACGTAAAAATGAAACCAAATGGACCCGCAAGGGTCCATTTGGTTTCATTTTTACACTCAAGAGTTACATCTGGTTATCCAACTTAGCTGGGGACCACCTGGAACCCTCTCAGGGACCACTGGTGGTCCCCGGACCACCTGTTGAAAACCACTGGTGTAGATGGTGGTTTTCATCAATGCCCACTACTTATTCTGAGTTTTAGCCACGGACCACCATTTGATGTCAGGTGTAGTCTCTCGGACCCAAAACTAAGGATTGTCCTATTTACCACTCTTTTAAGCCAATCACAATCTAGGAGCGATAACTGGCAAAATGTTCAAAATAAGAATTCTTCTACATTTTCTAATGTAGATTCTTGAAAATCTAGTTGAAGTATTTCAGATGTTTAAATGTAATTTAACTCTTGAGAGATTAAAATGAAACATTTGCTTTCATTTTACTCTCTCAAGAGTAGCAGATCTATAAGGTTCCATTTGGTGACCAACTGTCCATCAATTAGCTGGGGACCACCTGGAATCCTCTCAGGGACCACTTGTGGTCCCCGGACCACTGGTTGAAAACCACTGGTGGAGAGCCGAACACAAACTTTAAATGCCTGGAGGCGATGAATGGATGATTCACACCCATACGAGTTACCATACGAGATAAATATACAGAATACCGAATTTGTTAAGTGGCAAACCTATTGCACCAAGTAACGTTTACCCGGGAGCATCTTATCGGTTACAGCAGCCAGGTTCGAGTGGTGCTATTGTCCACCATCGACCCACCTGTCAAAAGAGAAGCACTGTTTCAGTGATCGGTGGGGTGGGGGTGGAGGGGGCATTCAGGATGAGGGAATATGTTTCATGCTTTGTGCTATACTTAAGCTGTTGAAACATAGCAGACACCAGGCGTTCTTCCAAAGTTAATTGAGTTTTTAACTTAAATGTTAAAATAATCCATCCCACCTCACGCAACACATCTTCTTCGCATAGAGTTTATCAGACAATCTATCAGATTGATAGATTGTCAATCGTGGCCTGTGAAATGTTGCTCCGCTCCTCTTCAATGGTTGTGAGAAGTTGCTGGATATTAGTGGGAACTGTTACTCTCTGTCGAGATTGTAATAATGTGTATAATTGCATTATTACCATATTAATGACATTTAGAAGATTTAGAACACTTTCCTGGGTCTGATGTTGTGTGTAATGTGGGTTTAGAGGCAGTACAGTTCAGCTAAAATCTAAAACCACATACTAACATTTTTTTTTTCACAAAAATGGTAGAATGTCCATCTAATCCACTTCAGCTACCAGATTGCAAGGGACCGGATTAATTGATTGATTGATTGATTGATTGATTGAGTACGGCAGCAGGGTCAGGAAAGCTCTGCTAAAATGTCGATGCCACAAGAACTCAAAGGAGGAGAGCTTCATTTCCAGTGTTTTCCAACGTGCAGATTGCAGAAGTCATCAGCAGAGTACATTCAATAGAGCGAGGTGAGGATGGCATTACCACGGTTGGGAGGGAGGGAGGGAGGGAGGGGGGTCATTATAACGGACCTCCGACAGAACAGAACACTTAAGACGTAATTGCTTGATTTGCATGGACGGACGTACATGATTACGACTTGATCGTCCGAGCGGCGGAGGCCACACGCAGGGTTTAATGAAGGCGGCGTGCAGCAGAGCCCGGAGCTGATTACCATGCTATAAAACATACCATCTGTCTGTATGGACACATACACACACATACAGAACAACAACATGTCCTATGTCTCATGACAGCCTCAATGCTCACGTGGTTGGAACCAAACACTTGTGTGTTATAGCAAACCCTAGTACAGTGGTTTTTAACCTTTTTGATACCAGGGCCCACTATTTATTCAGAATTTGAGCCACGGATCACCATTTGATGACACTGAATTTGAACTTCAGGCTAGCAAACCTCCAAACCCAACGTGACAGAACATACAGTGTGTTCTTTATGCCTACACCTCTCTTTCTGTCTCCCTGTGTCTTTCTCATCACCTCCGTCTGTCTCCCTCATTCCCATTCCCACTGTCTCTCTTTCTCTCTCATTCACCATGATAATGATGATATAATATACACACAGAAAAAAACAGGCGGCTCTGAGGCAATTAGTCAGATATAAGGAGCGCAATAACACCAAAACGAATGCCGAACATGCAGACAGAAACTTGTCCAGACTCTCCCGGCATCTCAGTTACAAGCAGCCTCACTTATACCATAATTTTCGATGCAGCCTCGGGTCATTAGACGTGTATAGCAACTCTCATCCAACTCAAGAGAGTTTGGAAGGAACAACACAAACCTCCCTCTGAACAAATCCAACCGTGCACTGGCCAGGGGCGGATTTAGGCATGGGTACGGGGGGCAATGCCCCCCTAAAAAATACCCAGACTGCCCCACCAAACACAAAGGCATGCAAAACAACCCAAGGTATTTCAAATTAAAGTGCTTGTATTTAAAATGATTTGAAACACTACTACTGCTACTAACCAACTACAGCTGTGTCGCCACTAAACCAACAGCATTTCATCATTGAAAACAGAAAACTCTCTGAGTCAGACCTTTAGCTTCAAGCATGTTCATGTGTCTGTTGCAACTTCAACAACAACTGATGTTATTATTGATGCTTTACTTGCCTAATAAAAGTCCTGTAACAAAAAATGGTATGGGTGCGGCCTCATCGCCCGTGGCACGAAGCGATGCGGGTGATGAAGCCGCCCCCATACCATTTTCTTCTGCCTCCCCCCAATTGGGAAATATTATATCCGCCCCTGGTGCCGGCCCTATATAACCACCGTAACCGTTGGACCCACCGACGGTCATTTATCATCATCAGCCGACAGTCCCACAATAGCACGCCGTTGTTTCGAGGGCAGCGGAGGCCAATGAATAAATAAACACACATAAATAGGCGTTCGATAGACTTAATTGGTCGGAAAGCAGCAGCTTGGTGTGGTACGGAAGCTACTGTACATCTGACAGGCTTATACCTACCAGGTGTTCATATTATTTATTTATTTTTTTATTTATAACCTTCACTCCTAACAGACTCATTCATACACTGCAAATTATTTTGTGCAATCAACAACATATATATATATAGCTATACTGTATGTTTTTGCAATTTCCCCCCTCTACGTTGCTTCTACTTTGATACTGCAGCCGTTTCCCTGCAAACAGACACTTACTTTGCGCTGCAGACCGTCCAGAGCTATTGTTGTTAATAAATCCTTTGTCGTTGGGCTCGTGATAAGGTGGTGCTAGTGTGTGGGGTAAAACTAGAATGCACTAAATGGAGGGGAGTTGAAAAAGCGGCAACTTTTCCTCATACCCTTTTTCCCTCTACCTCTGCATGGTTTTCCGTGCAGAGCCTGCTGATGGAGAAATGTCACGCGAGGGTTAAGTTCAGCTCTAAGCTGCGCCCAAGGCAGTTAACGAGCAGTTTGCACTCGCCCCAGGTGGCTGGGATTCTTCTCTGCGTGCGGTTTGCTGCGACGTGAACAGACGAACAGCTATTCTGGCAAACTGCCTCCGTAATCGAAAAAGGCAAGCGCACAAAGCGAGCAATCTCGGGAGCATTTAGCTCAGCCTTTACTTTATCAACACTAATGGCTCAACACTAATGGCTCACAGCAAACCAAACTCTGGAGTAAACGCAGGACGCAGTGCTCAAAGGGGAATTTCACCCATTTTGAACATTTTACCATGTTATTAATATACATTAGAAAGGTTGTGTGGACGTGATAAAAAGTTTCCCCCCATTCTGTGTTCCCTAGAAATGGAGATCTGACAAAAAAAAAACATTAACATGGTGAGACACAACTGGATGATGTCATCAGGTTGTGTTTCACCACGTTAATGATTTTTCTCCTAGGACGTTTTTTCTGAGAGCGTACACATGGACCCGCTAGGGTCCATTTGATTCCATTTGTACACTCTCAGAAAAAATCTTGAAACACTTCACTTCAACACTTGCGATGCCTGAGATGTGTCCACACGTCTTTTTTATTATAATGTCAGACTTATGGACACGACTTTTAGGTCTTATTTTAATGACATACCTGCGATGACATACTCTTTTTTTGGAATATTAACGCTTCTTAAGAGGCTTATTATTAGCACAAGGTATTAATGGAAGATTTCACCCCACAGTTTTTTGGGGGGAGCAGGTCTTTTCAGGACAACTTAGTAAATTCTCTCTTATCTGCTTAGCACTGTAGCACCTTTATTCTGAAAGGTTGTTTGCCCCCACCCTAACCCGCAAAAAAGTGTTAAGTGGAACTCTGTAGCTTTATATGCTTGTTACTTTGAAGCAGTTCTTTAGAGCTCCCCGGAGTCCCTTTAAAAACTGCCCTGCAGAAATAATGGTCGTTTTATATCCACAAAGCACAAGGCTGTGCACTCCCTTTTAAATGTATTTACTTTTTGAGTGTGCGGATAGCCATAATCTGTGGACTTGTGAGGACAGCCAACCCCTCCGATATGCCCAACTTTGAGGATTTGTGTAAACACAAACACTGTCCAAAACACAAACATTCTTCTAACATAAACGTAGAATGCCACTTGACAATGTTGAGTGTGTATGTAAATTTAAACATTGCGTCAACATTATAGCAAAGACTTTCTGATCACACCCTATACAAACCCTCCAGAGCATTTATGCCCAGTTGTATTATCCTATATACTTTACATCACCCAATGAATAATATAGAAATGGCACATGACGTGCGACACATTGGCTTAATTATAAAGCTGCTACTTTCACCTGAAGATATAAAGAGAAAAAAAAAATCAGTAATTGTTCATTAGTCGCAAAATCGGCAAAAAATGTGACACGACAGTGATATTGAAGTCACACTCTGTACGGGGCGGGCCAACCCTTCAAAGGGGTCTGGTCATAGTCATCAGATCATGTATATCCCATAGTGCTTTTTTATATCAAGGCCTTTATTTGTCCAGCATTTGAGCCACGTGGGGCACCATTGGATGAGATTTTGTCTCTCAGACCCAAAACTAAGACTATTTATTTGCAGTGTTGTGAATAACGCCCTTACAAGTAACGCCCTTACAGTAAGGGATTACTTTTTTCAGTAACTTCTAACGTAACTCCTTACATTTCTCAAATTCCTAACGACGTTATGATTAGTGTGCCATCGTTAGTGTCGTTACTCCGCGGCGGCGGCAGGACTCGCTGCACTGTGTGCTGTCTGTCTTCTTCAGCTCGCTTCTTCACAGTCTAACATAGAGTATATTGTATAGAGAAGGCACCGAACGAAAGTTCCCCTCTCCTCTCGTCCACTTGCATTGTTTCCTCCGGATGCCTGTTCTAGTTTTAATATATCTATGTGTGTAACGTGATAAGTATAAGCCAATCAGAGCCAGTCTTATTCGTCGAGCAGAGCAGAGCCATCTATTAGAACAGCTGCGACATTGAGGGGCAGAAAAAAATGCTTATGATCCCATAGACTTAAATGCATCCGGTAACCTCGGTTGTCCCAATTCCATAGAAGTGTATATAGATGAGCCGCCATTGAAGTGGCCCCATGAAGTGAACAGAGTTTTCGTGTAACTAAAGGCTCTGGCCTCTTGTAAGGAAACAGACACAACCAGGAGTGTTGCTGCGCACACACTTTAGCATTTAGCTGCGGTAAAATACGCTCTCAGACGCAATGATACGAGGACGACAGCGTGAATGGAGCCTTTGCAGCGCGGAAATATAAACACTATTTTACATTCTTTCTGGTAAAGCAGGGGTAACTTTTCAACAGGTGGTCCGGGGAGGATTCCAGGTGGTCCTCACACTAAATGATGGAAAGTTGGTTAACCAGATGCAATTCTTTGAGAGTGTAAACATGAAACCAAACGGACCCTTGCGGGTCCATTTGGTTTCATGTTTACAAGAGTTAAAATAATCATCATCTGAATTAGCCCAAGTCTACACAAGTAGAGAATGTAGAAGTTTAATGGTTCTTTATATTTGTATGTTTGACTGTTTTGTTTTTTAAATCCAGCCTGATATTGTGGACAAAAGAAAATAAATCTTTAGTTTTGGGGTCTGTGAGGCCAAAATGTACTCAAATGGTGGTCCGTGGCTAAATGCAGATTAAACAGTGGGCCCTGGTATGAAAAGGGTTGAAAACGACTGTGGTATAGGACGTGGACGAAAACAAAAACATTGAGGTGAAGTGTAGACAGCAAGCATTGTCCTCAGCAAAGAAAATCTTAATACAGCCCATGCTCAGCATGCTGCCATTAAAGGGGAATTCCAACCCCTTTTAAAAAAAGGCCCTAAAAGAAAAATCATTAACATGGCGAAACACAACCTCCATTTCTAGTAAACACAGAATGGGGAGATCTTTGTCTTGTCCACGCAACATCTCTAAGGCATATTAATGTCAGTAAAATGTTGAAAATGGGAAGAATTTCACTTTAAACTTGTAAGCACGAATACTACAGAAAAACACCCCTTTTTTGTATGTTTTTTTTTTTTTTAAGTAAAGTAAAGTAACGCCCTTACTTTCATAATTTAGTAAGGAATAAAGTAACTAGTTACTTTTTCAGGGAAGTAACTATAACTATAATGCCCTTACTTTTTAAAAGTAACTTCCCCAACACTGTTTATTTGTTACTGGATGCAATACCAGAGTAGAGCTAACAGGTTGATCAAAACATCCACAATCTCTAATACTGTAAACATCTTGTGAATTAAGAAATGCAGATGTTTAAGAATAATATAAATCTCAGTGTATACACACTCAAGAGATCTATGAAAGCCCGTCTGATACCAACTCTCCATCCTTTAACTGCTGGGGCACACATGGGAACATTCACAAGGACCACTGGTGTTCCCCAGAGCATTGGTTTGAAAACAACTGCTGTATTATTATGGTTCCGTATTAAGGTTCCGTCACAGCATGTTTGCAGTTGGAATTACACAAGCCACTGAGGCCGATTCTGATAAATGACAAACACGCCCTGGTTGAGGTGTCTGTGTCTGTGTGTGTGTGTGTGTGGGGGGGGGGGGGGGGGGGGGGGGGTGTGTGTGTGTGTGTGTGTGTGTGTGTGTGTGTGTGTGTGTGTGTGTGTGTGTGCGCATGTGTGTGTATCCATCCACACCCCTTTCCGTTCCGTTCCCCATGAAACATACAAACACGTCATGCACCGGTTTAGTTTTCGCTGCCTTTCACAACTTTTCTGCCTTAACAAACAGCCCACACATACGCGGCGCGCTGGGCCAAGCGTTGCGCGTGCGCGTCAGAGCAGCAGCAGACGTGTGATCGCACCGCTCCGAGCGCCGCGTCGTGTTGTGATGAAAAGGGAAGACACTCACACACAAAACGTGCCAAGAGCAGCATATTGGAAATGTAAGCACGCTGCATGGAAATGGGATGGAATACAAATGTGCTGTTGTTGCAAAAGACAAAAATAAATTAAAAAAAAAATCACAGTGAATGATGAAAGCTGGGCAAAGCAAATTTGATGGTGTTTTTTAGTTTTTCCAGTTGACGGACGTGCATGTTTTAGGCACCAGGCCATAGCTGTTGTTGTCGTGCACTGGAATGTCAATTTCTTGGGCTCAAATGTAGTAAAATCATGATTGTTTGAAATTATCTAAAAAACAAAAAACAGAGCCTTCTGAATGAGTGGTGCTGTACTGAGCTTGTGCTGTACAAAACGTTTCTGTACTAGCACTCCTCCCTCGCCTGTGTGTGTGTGTGTTAGGTTGCATAACAGTGAGACTCGGCGGTGAATACATGCTACTTCCATGCTCAGACACGCAGCCAGGCAGGGACGCTATTGTTCTACCAAGCGGTCTTGCAAAGCCTGGTCAGATTTGGCATCACAGTTTGGTTTGGCCCAACCTCTCCAATGTGTTCAGACTCATCAGTCCTGTGTTCACAGTCCAGTGGTCGCAGTAGCAAAATGATTTCACCCTCCTGTAAATAAAGCTTACCTTGACCTTGAGCCACTACTATACTGTAAACCAGGGGCAGATGTAACATTTCCCAGTTGGGGGGACAGGAGGAAATGGTAGGGGGGGGGGGGGGGGGGGGGGGGGGGGCGGCTTCATCGCCCGTGTCGCTTCGCGCCATGCGCGATGAAGCCACACCCATACCATTTTCGGTTACAGGACTTTTATTAATCAAGTAAGCGTCAATAATAACATCAGTTGTTGTTGAAGTTGCAAGGACTGAGTTTTCTGTTTCCAATGATGAAATGCTGTTGGTTTAGCTGTCCATAACTGTAGTTAGTTAGTTAGTAGCAGTAGTAGTGTTTTAAATAATTTTAAATATAAGCACTTTAAGAGTGGAGCGGGTGGATTTTTAAGTGAGCGCTGAGCGGGTTTTCAAATGGGTTGGAGCGCGCTCTGGAGCGGGAATTATCCTCCGCTCCAGCCCGCTCCAAGCCGTTCAGTCCAGACAACGGCACACGTGTTCAGTAGCACAGCATAAACGTGTGGTTGTGGTTCAGATGGCGACTATAGGCCTACAGTGCCAGCAGCAACACGATCAAGACATTTAAAATCCTCTCCGAGGTGCGGGAGGAAGGAGGAGATGATGGATGGTGGAAATTGGAAAAAAGAAAAAGTAAGCTGACTGTCTTGCTGTCTATCTTGCCTTAGATGCGTCACCTCGCTATTTATTTTGAAGCACTGCACATCATAACGGCAACGTATTTGAGCGCAGCGACCCCCCCAATTATGTCCAATTCCCCCACAGTGTAACATCATCAATAACCTATTATCCCATATGGCATTTTGGAAACGAAATAGCGCGGCATAAGATTATTCGCCGCACCTGTCTGGGTTAATAGGCTATAGACAGCAGTGTAACTGCACATTTAACTCCTGTCTTAAATGTTTATGCTGTGAGGGGGGCCTACCTTTTGCAGTATTTTATCAAAGATATAATCCATAACGCGGAGGGGAAAGAATGTCCGAGGTCGCCTTCGTTCTTGCTTTCCTTTTTTCTTTTTTTCGGCGCATTTACAGAGCCGGATAAAAGGCTGCGCGCAGGGGGGGAATGCCCCCCTAAACGCCCTAAATGTAACTCTGTTGTCGTATAAGTTTTTCGCCTGCCCCCCCCGAATTGTGAAACTTTATATCCGGGTCTGACAAAAGCCGGCGAAGAGAGAGAGAGAGAGAGAGAGAGAGAGAGAGAGAGAGAGAAAAGAACATCTTCCGAGTTTGAGCGCACGCCCCGCTCCAAAGACTAAAGCTTTGGAGCTCGCGATTTGACAAGAAAGCAGTGACATGTTCACAACGTCGGTGGTGAACTTTAGGTGTTTGTGATGTGCCGTGGTTCCAAAAAATAAGCAAATAAGCAATCATAGCCGTTTGTTTGAGACAGAATGCGGGGGAAGGAGGAGGAGTAGGAGGACGCGCAGCACAGACGCCCACAGCACAGACATTGATAGTAGCCTAATGCCCGAAAGCAGCCCAATACCCGACAAAGAAAAAGCAGCAGCCTTTTTTTTTCAGCCGTCAAATTTTGCCCCTGAGCGGGCCGGGCTGAGCGGAGCGCGGAGCGGCCCAAATGAATAAGAGCGCGGAGTGGAGCGGGAGCGGCCTGGGAGGGGGTCCACGGGAGCTGATTGCGAGCGGGACCAAATACGTCGAGAGCGATGAGCGGAATTCTCGGCCGCTCCCCTCCGCTCACAAACTCTGATAGTAACAGTAACACTGAGCGAGCACTATAACTGTGTGGAAACTGTCCAAAAAATTGGGATACTAAATTCTATGTGTACTCGTGTGTGTGTGTGTGTGTGTGTGTGTGTGTGTGTGTGTGTGTGTGTGTGTGTGTGTGTGTGTGTGTGTGTGTGTGTGTGTGTGTACACACAGGTGGTGGACCTGTACTGGGGAATCGATCCAGAGGAGTGGGACAGTCCGGAGCTCCAGCGCCTCAGGATGAAGCTACTGGAAGAATGCCTGAAGACTTCGGCCGGACCGTGCTTTGTTGTGGGTACCGCGTGCACGCACAAACGCACACACACACACACACACACACACACACACACAGTGTCTGTAGTTAATCGCATGATCCTCTCTCTGCCCTTCCCGCTTGACAAAAAGAAAAAAAAAGAATTTCAGTGTACTTTGTAGGCTGAAAATACAGTGTCTCTGATGATGTCCTATGACCACTGTGTGGTTCATGTCTTGCTCAAGGGCACAATAAGGCGGGGGGGAGCTGGGCATCGAACAGCTGATTCCCAAGCGCCGTCTCTGTCTCCTCCTACCCTCGCTATGGGATGCTTAGCTGGGTGTTTCCTGTGTGTGTGGGTGTACAGTATATGGACATTAGTAGTTGTAGTTATAGTGTGTTGCTCAAGGAGTCCGCGGGATCGAAACCGGGCACCTCCAGGTCACCTTCCGGCCGCTCTACTGCCCACCCTACCCTCTGAGCCTCCGCCAGCCCAATGTGTGTGCACACGTGTCTTGGCGTACACATTGTTATTATTCTCCCTGTGTCACACATGATGGCTTTGGGCGTGTTGGAATCATGGGGGGATTCGTGTTTGGCACCGATCACTTTTAGACCTTCACCCTAGAGCAGAGAGGTTGATTGTTCTGTTTTATCGCGGTGACTTTGACCGAGCCGTTTATAGATTATTCCGATCCTCGGTGGTGCTGAGGGGGGAGGAGAGGGAAATGGGAGAGAGAGAGGGAGAGAAGATGAGATTGATGGCAAATAATTCAGATGGAACAGAACACTTTCTAGGGATTGTAATTGAGGTGAGAGATCACGGCGGAGAAGCGATGCATCGGTGTGTGCCGTGATTCTCAAAGTGGGGTCTGGGGACCCCCCTCCCCCCACCACCGGTGGATTACTATAGCTAAATGATTGCTATAATCAAATGCTGTTTCTCTTATTCTTACAACTTGATGGTGCTCGGCTCTCACAACTATAGAAGAAGTAGAAATACAAGTGCAGCGATATGTGTGTGTGTCAGTCCTGTCCTGTGTGTGTGTTTAGTGGCCCGCTGGCTGCTGGGATGGCCGCCTGCCAAGGGTGGATCTGCCATGAGGCTGACCCGAGCTGATCCGGGGGTTTAAATCGAACTTATCGGCGCTAAAGTCAACTTGGGGCCAGTGCTGGAAACACAGTCGAAATCCGGGATAAACTTAAAAGCAGTGTTTCCTCGACCTTTTCTGGATTGTGTCCCGCAGTGGATGTAAGAAAATCTCAAAAAGTGTTCCGGTGTTAAGTGATCAGATGGGTTTGCAGAGCATGTAGTTCCGCGATTGATCGGTCGAGTCGATTGGCGACGCGACCATTGGAACAGACATGAATGGAAGAGGTCGGTCGTAGCTCATGTTGAAACAAGTGTTGATCTCGGATTTTTTCCCTGGAGAAAACTAATTTGAAACTAAGCTGAGTGAAACTAAGACTGCATAGATTGATAACTGCGTCAACAAATAGCTAGACTAAAATGTTAGGAAGGGACTAGTGCACAAAAGGTCCATTACAAATCATTTTACACGTGGTTACATACTGAAAATAGCAGATCTATAAGCTCGCGGCGCGCCACTGTGATTCATTTTGAGCCTATTGTCAGCTTGTCTAAAATCATTCATTGCGGTGACGTCGAGACCTGTCAACGAAATCAACCGTAGATTTAGTCAACTGAAATGTATTTTGGCAGGCCTCAACATCACCGCAATGAATTGATTAATTATGAAATGTATTTTGGGCAGCTGCAAAGCAGCACCTAATAAATAAGCTTGGTGACTTTGGACATTGCATGATCCGAAAAGGTTGCGACACTGAGGGGTGACAAATCGGAATTGGAAATGCATTGTTTTCCGCTAAAGGGTGGCGCAAGCAGACGCCATTACACCTTTCCATGGAAGTGAACAGAGATGTCATAACTGTGTCTATACTGTACCCTATGCTCTCGGATTACCTCCGCATTATTGCACAAGCTGACCTCTGAGCCTTGGGATGTTTTTTGCACCGGCTATCTGATTGGCTATCTGGTCTTTTGGCAACGCCATGACTTCTGATTGATTGGCTATCTCGGCAAGCTCTTGAGCGCTCAGTTTTCCACGGCGCTCCGATACGCAACAAATGGCAAAAAAAAAAAACAAGCCTCACAACAAACGGAAAATAAAACACTCACAAAGCATTGTGCAACTGCCAATTAAATGACACTTACAAAGGGGGAGAGGATACAAATTCCATTTGTACCCTCAGGAAAAAGGGGTCTGAAAGAAAAATCATTAACATGGTGAAATACAACTTGATGATGTTATCAGATGAATTTCACCATGTTAATGATTTTTTCAGACCTCCATTTTTATGAAATACAGAATTGGGGGAACTTTTTATCATCACCCAACACCTTGAAGGTACATCACATAGTAAAATGTTGAAAATGGGTGGAGTTCCCCATTAATCGACTGTAACTAGACTAACACTAAAACATACACATTGCAGGTGACTAAAACTATTTGCCGTTTCATTACACCCGACTATGACTAAACTAGAATACAAATTTGCTGACAAAAGAACACACACACACACACACACACACACACACACACAAGCACAGGCTGCATGCATGTCTATGTGTGTGTGCGTGTGCTTTTGTGCGCGCGTGTTTCGATGATTTAATCCGTTCCCTCTTGCCTCGCTTATTTCCCTCGCCGATGCAATTTCAAGCGCCTTAACCCCGGCCAACCTCAGCCCCCTCACACGCTGCCAGTTGAAGGGAAGTACTCACAAACACGGTTACACACACGCGTGCACCGCCTTACACACACACACACACACACACACACACACACACACACACACGCACGCACGCACACGCACAACAACAGACAGGCAAATACTGTAGATTCACACACACGCGTCTTTAGCACACGCATACAGTACTGAGTCCAAGCCTCATATTGGGCAGCTCCTGAACCAACATTATTATAAGTGTGTCATCAAGACTAAACGCAATGACTAATAAAACTGGACAAACATTTCAGTCATTTCAGTTTGACCAACTAAAGATAAAAAAAAAGGTTTTGCAACAAACGAGAAGAAATATAGTTGAGTTAATAAAACATGCTAAAACAAACAAAACAGAAATATCAGAATTGCAAGCAAATCTGATGGAATGCTTTCTGTGATTTTGGCCATATGTGGAGCGTATTTTGATTGTATAGGGCAGGGGTTTTCAACCTTTTTGACACCAGGGCCCACCATTTATTCAGCATTTGAGCCACGGACCACCATTTGAGGACATTTTGGCCCCAAAGGCCTAAAACTAAAGAATTCTTTTGGTTTTGTTCCCAATTCCAGGCTTGACTTTGCAAACAAAACAGTGTAGACTTCTTAATTAAATAGTGCTAATTCAGATGATGAATATTTGAACTCTTGAGAGTGTAAAAATGAAACCAAATGGACCCGCAAGGGTCCATTTGGTTTCATTTTTACATTCTCAAGAGTTACATCTGGTTAGCCAACTTTCCATCATTTAGCCTGGGGACCACCTGGAACCCTCCCAAGGACCACTGGTGGTCACTGGACCACCTGTTGAAAACCACTGGTATAGCGTATGATGAAGTCAGATCAACATATGGAGTGTCCGAAAAGGTCATTTTCAGAACTGTCGAAACCTGGCCACCTGGAGGCCTGTCAAGGACCATGAGGGGTGAGTGACAGGGAGATTTGAGTTAGCTGATGTGACTGAGGGACAGGGATTGTGGTTCAAGTGATAAGAAGCTGAACCATAAAGTTGTATGACTCAGCTTTATGGAATAAAGTAAAGAAATAAAGGTCCTGTACCTGCAACAGCAAATCATAACACTGCTAATTAACTGTAATTGTATCATAGGGCAAAAGGGAGTACAAAACTATGGTATTTCTTTTATAATTATACATTGCAAGTGTATGATCAAAGTCACTTCAACATGAAAGAAAATGTTCTCCTTAGTCTAAATTCTCCCCTCAATGTCCCTTTAAATGAGTCTCAAAGTCAAAGTCATCTGGCAAACGTAATCCAAACAATCCCAGTAGTCCTGGAGATCCTCTTTTACATAAACTGTCTGAAAATGTTCTGAAACAAAAAGGCAAATGCATTGCACAATATAGGAAATAGAAAAAGTATGTCCTCCTCACCCAACCTTTAAGTCAGCAGTCTTCATCAGCTGCTTCCTTTGTTAACAAACAAATCAAAATCAATTGTTTGCGTGAGCTTCAGAATACGGCTGAGCAAACATTCCTCCCTAAAGGTTCTTTGGTCTAACTGTAAAGGTTGTTGGAGTTCAGTTCTGAATTACAGTACAGTAGTTTAGTGTATGGCTTGTAAAGATTAGGTTTATCAAACAATGACAGCAGCAAACACACTTCAGCAGCCTCAGCGCATCACTTCCTGTTCCTTTTATAGCTTCCTGGGTGGTTTACTTCCTGGAACTGGAACTATTCTGGAACTATTGGTCAAGTACATTTTCCCCTCAGCTCCCCCTTGTGACGCACCTCTGTCATTTTTTTCCTTAGGAAAAAGATAGACGGTTCAATTTCACAAAACATAAAACACTCCTGTACACTACACTTCAGGGTTAAATATTCAACAATATTTTACTCAGTATAGTCCCCCCGGTATGATTCATTTTCTTTCACTACTCATACAAGGACAGGGAATGCACTGTTCCACACATATGAGCAGAAACGGAAGGTTTCATAGTTAACTGTGACCTCTAGCCACAATAATTCTGCCTACGCAGTTTTAAATGGAAACAGAAAGACTTTTGCCATTGGAGGGGATCCACAAAAATAGTCACTGTTCCCTTTGAAATGCACTGGCAGAATCCAGCTGTGTGTAGGCAGAACAAAAGTTTGGCGTATCCGCACCCTTAACAAGTGAATCTGAACTAAAGCCGCAATGGAAAACAAAACACCAATAGTAATTTAAATATGTTAAAACAAATGAAAAGCACAAAACTAGAATAACCCTGATCGACTTGCAGATTCCATCGGCCATAGGGATGGTCGACGGCCATGCATACAGGAAAGCATTGGGAACGAAACGGGACTTTGAACACAGACACCGTATCGTTTGTCCCAGGCCCGGCTGCAGAATGAAATAAGGGGTACGTCATTTTGAGGGGGCCCACTAGGGGCTCAAGTGTTGTTATGTTTAATTTATGTAGCCCTGCACACATTTTTATATATAGAAAACAAAAACACTTTTACTTTTCCCAGACAGCGGTTACCAGGTGGGTGTAGCCTAGCCTCATTAAACAGCTCTGTGGTGCTGATTGACTGGCAGCAGGCAGATGAGGTGGAGAGGTCAGTGGTTTTCAACCTTTTTGATACCAGGGCCCACTATTTATTCAGAATTTCAGCCACGGACCACTATTTGATGACATTTTAGCCCCACAGACCCAAAACTAAAGATTTCTTTCTTTCTTTTTTTAAGTGACCAAGCAGTCCACGAAGTGGACTTGGTCACTTATTGTTATTGACTGCTTTTCTCCTTCTCCTTCTTCTTCTTCTTCTTCTTCTTCTTCCGCCAAAAATAGCTGTTCTGGCTGAACCGTGCAGTCGGTTTTCGCGAAAATTGGTAATCTGGTAGAGGGTGATGCCAAACGGTGATGATGCGAAGCCTGTGACCACTGGTCAAATGGTGGCGCTATAGCACTCAACTGAAATTGCAAACTTTAAACACTTATAACTCATGAACTGCTTGACTCTCAGAAATGTAACTTATATTCACTTATGCGTCTGCTTATGCCGAACAACTTTTGTATTCTGACTTTTGACCTCTGACCTTTAGATGAACCGCCATCTTGAATTATATGTAAAACAGTTAAAATGTCTCTTCTCCTACAATCTTTGATCAAAATGCATAACAATGACCTACACATGAACTTTGGAGCCATACGAATATGAAAATGGGTGTGAATTTTGTTTTAAGTGAAAAAATTATGTTTTTACGAGCCAAAAATTGCTCGTTTGTGAAAATGATTCTAATGCCCCTAATCTACACATGCAGCGTAATCTGCTTCTGATATTTTACAGTTTTGTAGAGGGGGATGCCAAATAGCAGCAAAACCAGTCTTACTCCAATTGCTCAAATGGGGGCGCTATAACAATTCTTTGAAACTGAAACATTTGACCAACCATAACTCGGGCCCCATTTGGCCAAAAATCATGGGACTTGTTTCTACATGTTCCTTGATTCATGTGGAACACATCTGTAACTTTGACCGGTAAGCTCCACCCCCAGAGTGTCTGCCATTTTAAGCAGTTTGAAAAGTGCTCATGCCTGATTTTCTGTACAACAAATGTGTGGGCGCCCGCACCTGTGTTATACACACCGTTGTGCAAACCAATATACAAACCGATTTGTACAAACGGTTTCTACAGGCGCACCGAGGAGAGCCATCGTTAGTGCGTTAATCTCGCGTTAATTTCTTTGACGCCGTTAACGCACGGCTGAGTTAACGCGAGATTAACACGTTAACGCCAACACCTTTAATATATATATATATATATATATATATATATATATATATATATATATATATATATATATATATATATATATACACACACTAAAATCTCATGAGTAAGATGAGATGTAAAATGACAGCCGGTTTGAATTATTTTACAGTAACAATTAAAGTCTCTGCAATGTGTATGATTTGCTATTACTTAAAAAGACCTAACATAAAAGGATTCAAGCTGGATTCAAGCTTTTACTTTGAGTCCAATGCATTTCTGCCTACTTCTCAATAGCACTGAGTTACACTCGCATATCATGAAAGTGACATTCACGGAAATGTCACTGTGATTGAGATGATAAAACTCAATGTAATGGTAATGGCACCAACTCAGTGGCCTTGTGGTTAGAGTGTCTGCCCTGAGACTGGGAGACCGGGGTTCGATTCCCGACAGGTCATACCCCGACATTCTAGATTTCCAGTAGTAACCTACCCAACGGAAGCTTTGCATTGTACAAGCCTTGATCATTTCATGTAACAGTGTAGTGGTTAAAACATTGTGCCAGATTATGTTAGATTAACTTCTTGAACAAAGTGGCCATTAAACAACTGTTGTTAACTAGTGTCCAATCACATTTATTTCACAATTTCTTCTAGTTGTACTTGAATTGTACTGTAATTCTCCAAGCTTTTATCAGTTTTGTTGTAGGAGGCCAGGTTGACATGTAGGCTACTGTAGGAATTTTACATTTCATTTATTCATTCACTATTGTATGGACCCGGGGCAAAAGCACCCCCCTCAGATAATTTCTCAAAAATATGTTCCTTCTTCTGCATATTGTTCTGACTCCTTATTGCTGCTTGCTTGGTCACGTTTTATTGCTGCTTGCAGCTATATTTTTTTTTTTTTTTTTTTCGTCCACAACACTAGGCTGGATTTCTGATCTTCTACATTCTCTAGTTGTGTAGATGGTGAATATTTGAACTCTTGAGCGTGTCATTTTTACGCTATCTAAGAGTTACACCTGGTTAACCAACTTTCCATCATTTAGCCTGGGGACCACCTGGAACCCTCTCGCTGCATTGATTGAGATCAGAATTATATGCTATATTAGGGGAATAATGTGCGTTTCATACTGGTATTTTCCTATTCATTACAGTGTAATATTCCAAATATATAGTTTATATATTTTTGGAACTTTAGATAGAACATAAACTGAGGCAACTCATTTTGCAACATTTTGCAACTCAGGCGGGGTGGACTGTCCGTCTGTTTGTCTCTATTTAATGGCCTTTATAGGCATGAGAAACATAAATTTACTAGTGGAACAATACAGTAGATTTGCTCTCTCTCTCTCTCTCTCTCTCTCTCTCTCTCTCTCTCTTTCTCTCTCTACTGACACACGATGCTAGAGCTCAGGCACTTCAAAGAGAGTTGCTCTGGGGATTTCACAGCTCACAACCATTACTATAAGCATGTGCGTGCACAAACACACTCAAACACACACACACACACACACATGCAGGAACACGGACATGAGTGTCATGGTGGTAGTGGCGTCCAGTTCACGTTGAGGGATAGAAATGGGCCACAAAGGGGTGAAGGGGGTGGGGGGTGAGTAGAGGACGCAGGGGGGACATACCGGTATGCTTTGAAAATGCTCAGTTTAGGACTACATTATTCTATTATTTATATATGTATTTATATATATACAATCATTTATATACATATACATTTATATATACAATCTATATTTCTATATACAGTATATTTTATATATATTTTTTTTTTATATCAGCAAATTAATCTAAAAAACGTGAGAAACATGAACATCTCGGTTATACGGATACAGATTTCATGGAGCTAAATAATGGATGCATCAATTAGAGCCACAGAGGATCTCCAAGGACAACCCCAGTTCTCTCTCGCTCTGTTTCTCTCTACGTCTCTCTCTCTCTCTCTCTCTCTCTCTCTCTCTCTCTCTCTCTCTCTCTCTCTCACACACACACACACACACACACACACACACACACACAGAGCAATAACAGGATGACATGATATGACAGCAAGCGCCAGACGAAGGGATAGACCCCCAAAGCTAAGTCTCTGACCCGCGATGTGATTATATTTCGTCAATGCTGAGTAATATCCTACTTAATTCCATGATGATCAATGACTTAACTACAAAGCACACTCAGTACAAAAGTGAAACTTCTCCCAAAGTACCTTAAAACTTCCCTTAAGCCTGTGCGTGTGCGTGTGTGCGAGTGTGCGAGTGTGCATGTGTGTGTATCACGGGGGACGGAAAGGCCCCGTCGTTTGATGTGTCACCTATTTGTTTGCCGTGAGGCTGGAAGCAATCTCACACAGGCTTAGGCTTGAAAGGACGCGGACCAATGCATGCAAGGCAGGTGGCAGTGCAGGGTTACTTAACACATGAGTCATGAGCATCACACACACAATGCATGAGAAACACCCGCCGCATGCACACCGCCGATGCTGCTGCCCGCAACACAACGAGTTAAAATATGCATCATCTGAATTATATTATTTTTAAAAAGTTCATTTTGAAGCATTTGGAAAGTGAAAATGACCAGTGGTTAAAGGTTTTCGTGACATTTTTATTTTATTCTTCGTTTTTTATTTTTATGATCTCGATTACAGGCAGAAAACCTGGACTTTAAACATTCAATGGATTTTCTGTGGTATGCAGGGGTTTTCTGTGGGGGTTTGGAAGTCTTT
>CM076986.1:15472071-15707071 GCA_039105355.1 Benthosema pterotum
CACAGCTGTAGTTAGTTAGTAGCAGTAGTAGTGTTTCAAATCATTTTAAATATAGGCACTTTAAAGGTAGGGGAAGTGATTTGAAATTCATGGTGTAGTACCAGCCTGGTGCACTAGGGGCCCCCAACAGTAGCTACACTATGTGAACCTGCTGCTCGCTCCTGATTGGAGGAGAATTGTGGTGACCTGGGGAACTTTTATTAGCTCCTCTGCTAACGTGGGGGAGAGGGAAACTCCATATGTGGTTTCCACACCTTATAATAGAGCATTTTAACAGAAAAAAAATATTTTTTGGGTGATATCTGACAAAAGTGAAATCACTTCCCCTACCTTTAATTTGAAATATCTTGGGTTGTTTTGCATGCCCCCTTAAGTGCAGACTGGGCACTTAGGGGGGCATTCCCCCCATGCCCATGCCTAGATTCGCCCCTGTCTCTCTCTCTGTCTCTCTCTCATTCTCATTCTGTACCGCTTGATGCCAACACGCCCCCAACACTTTCCCCTCTCCGTTTTGATCGCTCTCTTTTCAACTCGCTCTTCCATCTGTGCTGCGCCGCCTGAGGAGTCCAAACGCAAAGCCGGGTTGGTTAGATTACGAGACGGTCAGCTCCCCCCCCCCCCACCTGGGGGGACTCATGAGCCACATGCTCTATGTGATTCTGATTGGATGCTGTTGGTTGGTTTTTTTCCTTCCTGGGAACCCCCCCCTCCCCCCATCCCACCCAGGGGGCGGATGTAACATTTCACAATTGGGGGGGGGGGCATGGGGCATGGGAATGGGTGATAAAGCCGCACCCATACCATTTTCGGTTACAAGACTTTTATTGGGCAACTAAGCATCAATAATAATAACATCAGTTGTTGTTGACGTTGCAACAGACACACAGCATGCATAAAGCTAAAGGTCTGACTCAGAGAGTTTTCGGTTTTCAATGATGAAATGCTGTTGGTTTAGTGGTGAGACGATTGTAGTTAGTTAGTTAGTAGCAGTAGTAGTGTTTCAAATACTTAAATATATGCACTGAAATGTCTTGGGTTGTTGCCATCATGCCATCATGTTTGGTGCCATCATGCCCCCCATGCCCATGCCTAGATCTGCCCCTGCTCCCACCCCACCCCCCCCGCTGTGAGCAACACACGGGAACAAGCGGGTCCAGCGTGGATGATCTCTGAAGTGTCATTGCCCCTGGGCAAGGCAGCAGCATGGTTTTTCCTCGCTTGGCGGGGTCTCCGTACAGTCATCTGGCAAAACTATGTGTGTGTGTGTGTGTGTGTGTGTGCATGTGTGCGTGTGTGTGTGTGTGTGTGTGTGTGTGTGTGTGTGTGTGTGTGTGTGTGTGTGTGTGTCTGTGTGTGTGCGCGTGCGTGTGTGCATGTGCGCACGTGCGCACGTGCACACGTGCGTGTGTGTGTGTGTGTGCACAAGCACATGCACGGGAGAGTTACTATGCATGGCGAACGGATCGGCTGAGGCTTTTTTCGTCTGCACACTTTCCAAGCGATGTTCTGCCCTCAATTCTGCACACACACACACACACACACACACACACACACACACACACACACACACACACACACACACACACACACACACACACACACACACACACACACACACACACACACACACACACACACACACGCCTGATTGTGCGCATCGCGGAAGCTCGCCGGTAATTGGCCCTGATGAGTTTGCAGTGGCTGATGAATTGGCCGTTGCTCGCAGGCACACCCGTGTGTGTGTGTGTGTGTGTGTGTGTGTGTGTGTGTGTGTGTGTGTGTGTGTGTGTGTGTGTCGGAGGAGCAACGGCGGGGAGGAAAAAGGAAGCGTTTTCTTTTTCTTTTTTTTCCTGCCCGGAGGCCATATTATACACAATATGTAGTCGGGAGATAATGAAAGGACGAATGAAAAGGCTTCCGGTCCAATTGCGCTCGCCGTGCCTTATAATTACCGGGCCGATGCGATGGGCGCCCGCTCTCACCATGCTGACTAAGATTATTGGAGGTGATTGCTAGATGGTGGTATTGGTTGGGGCTTTGATCAGCTTGATGTATAGCGATTGCAACGGCGGCGATTAACGATGACTAAGCACGGCGTCTCCTCCTGGTTCGTACTTCCAACAAAACGGCAGTACGGCACCTGTATGAGCTTTTACAGTAGGTTCGGATCGCGCCTTGCTGCAAAGGATAAGTGACCCTTAACACGTCGTATTGAATTTGAATTGAGTGAAATCACTTATACTATACCTTTAACTTTCTAAGATAAATGTACCCCTAAAGCAGGTGGTTTTCAACCTTTTTCATACCAGGGACCACTATTTATTCAGGATTTGAGCCATGGACCACCATTTGATGACATTTCAGCCCCACATACCCTAAAACTTCAAGATTTATTTTGCTTTTGTCCACAACACCAGGCTGCATATGGGAAACAAAACAGTCAACCATACAGACCAAAATGACCATTAAATCTTCTACATTCTCTAGTTGTAGTAGATTGGGGCTAATTCACGCGATGAAGGTTTTAACTCTTGAGAGCGTAAACATGAAACCAAATGAAACCCTTGCGGGTCCATTTGGTTTCATGTTCACACTCTCAAAGAGTTACGCCTGGTGCAACTTTCCATCGATCAGCCTGGAACCACTGGTTGAAAACCACTGCTCTAAAGTAAATACATAAAAGCAGGGGCGGATTGGCACGTATTTTCCCACCGAGACAATTTTGCCTTTGCCAGGCCACCCTGGGGGGGGGGGGGGGGGGGGGGGGGGCAGCTGGTTAATCAGATGTAACTCTTTGAGAGCGTAAAAATGAAACCAAATGGACCCTTGTGGGTCCATTTTCTTTCATTTTTACACCCTCAAGAGTTAAAATATTCATCATGTGAATTAGCCCAACTTAGTCTACACAACTAGAGAATGTAGAAGATTAATGGTCATTTTGATCTGTATGTTCCAGGTGAGCATCTAGCACACTCTAGTGCATTTTGGAAGTGCCACTAGTGCATTTTGGATCTTGTCCAGGCCACTGGGCCACTCCCTGTACTCCAGATGGCCAATCCGCCCCTGCATAAAAGGCCTTGCTGCTCGGATCGTGGCCTTTTTCACTGCCACCCGGGTTGATTCTCTCTCTCTCTTTTCGCTCCCTCTTCTTGGCAGGGTCTGGTGGGAGAGAAGTACGGCAGCATCCGTGTGCCGGGGGAGGTGGAGTCGGCCGAGTTCGAGATGATTCTGGACGCGGCGGTGGAGGCGGGCCTGGACACGCACATCCTGGAGGAGTGGTACTGCAGGGACGAGAACTCTGTGCCGCCCGCCTACTACCTCAAACCCAAAGAACACATGCTGAAGAACTACCAGAACTCCAACAACCAGGTGGGCCCAGGCTCTGTACCAGCGGTTTTCAACCTCTTTTGATATTCGAGGGCCTGCTATTTATTCAGAATTTGAGCCACGGACCACCATTTGAGCCCCACAGACCCCAAAACTAAAGATTTGTTTTGGTTTTGTCCACAATTCCAGGCTGGATTTCGGAAACTAAACTGTCAAAGGTGGATCGAAAATGACCATTAATCTTCTACATTCTCTAGTTGTGTAGACTTGGGCTAATTCAGATGATGAATATTTTAACTCTTGAGAGTGTAAAATGAAACCAAATGGACCCGCAAGGGTCCATCTGGTTTCATTTTTGCGCTCTCAGAGAGTTACATCTGGTTAACCAACTATATCCATCATTTAGCTCTAGATCTACTAGATGGGGGGGAAGTTAAATAAAGAAATAAATGCGAATGGTTCGGGATCATTAATATTCATTCACGTGGCGACCTTAGCGAGCGAGTGGTTCGAATCCCGAGCTTCGGTATACAGCCTTAGTGTGAACCGAGTGGTGCTGTGTGTGTGTGCTCTGTTTTGGTGAAACAGCTCCCCCTGTTGGTACGAGTAGGCTAAATATAGGGACAGGAGGGTACTCTGTATTGGTGAAACAGCGCCCCCCGTTGATACTCTAAACATAGGGACAAAGCCAGAAAACAGAAATTGCAAAAATAGCTAATGTCGGGGGCACAGTGGCAGTGCTGTCGCCTCACAGCTAGAAGGTCCTGGGTTCGATTCCCACTAGAGACGCTGTGGGTTCTGGTGGTGCGTCTCCTCCGCGTCATCAGTGCCCATAATACCCGAGAAGGGGTTTGGTGAAATGGCCTTTCTGTGTGGAGTTTGCATGTTCTCACCGTGTCCGTTAGTATAGGTACCCTGACAAATACATGCAGTAATCCTGGTCTCTAGACTGCCCCCCCCTACGTCCAACCAGGGAATCCAAGGCAACTTGGCCTCCTCATGCATTGAAGGAAGCATGAGGCCAGCCCGTCGCCTCCCCAGGTTGGAGGAGCGTGTGGAGAGTCCAGGCTCACATTAGGTATTTGTCACTGGATGGGGAAAAAAGGGTTTGCAAAACCGTGGAATGAAAAAAAAAGTACAAACTGGCAGTGTTGCAGAAAACGATAAAATGCGGCCGCATTGTCTGTAAGGAAGCCAACTGATAATATGTTTTACTCTTGTGTACCTGTACAGAAGATGTAACAATGAAGTCCAACCTTGAAACTCAAACCTTGAAAAAGACAAAGGTATTGAATCAGGCAGGATTCCAGGCTAGGGTAAACGCAGAGGACAATTTTCACATTTTGTGCAAATATACGGTAAGCAAATACCCCAAAGCAGTGGTTTTGTGGGCCCACCATTTATTCAGCATATTTTCTCCCCCCCAAAAAACCCAAAAGCAGTCAATAAAAAACATATGAACATTGCCTCCAGTGGTTCCTGAAGCACAAGGAGAAGATCTGAACTGTGATCTCAGTTCAGGAACTAATTAATACACATTCTTAGATTCCTTCAGTCTACACATGAACTTAAACATAAAATTCCTCAGTACTGCATGAAAGGTGGGTACATTACTTGTCCCAAACATTTCACTTGTACTGGTCCATCTTGGGAGTTTAATCTGAAAGCATCATTATATGGAACCTGAAGTTTTTTGTTTTTTTTTTTCTTTTTCATTTTTGCACTGCTGTATCTGCACCACAGGTGGGCTGTATACAGAGGTGTGCAATAAGTTTTAAAAAGAGATATTTCAACATTGCTGCCATGCAGCCAATGAGAGGACTTACACCATACCTGGCTACACCACAGTGATTGGGAATTGCACCCATTATCTGTACACATAGGAAAAGTGTGGTGTATTACTAAATACGCCACAGTACACTATATTGTGCCAGTTAGAAGAAGACTGATTGCAAGACGACCCCCACTTGTCCTTGAGAGGGTTCCAGGTGGTCCCCAGGTTAAATGATGGAAATTTGGTTAACCAAATCTAACTCTTTGAGAGCATAAAAATGAAACCATGTTTACACGCTCAAGAGTTAAAATATTCATCTGAATTAGCCCAAGTCTACACAACTAGAGAATGTAAAAGATTAATGGTAATTTTGAGTCTGTATGTTTGACTGTTTAGTTTCCCAAATCCAGCCTGGTATTGTGGACAAAATCTTTAGTTTTGGTATCTGTGGAAATGTCTTCAAATGAAGGTCCGTGGCTCAAATCCTGAATAAATAGTGGGCTGTGATGTGAAAAAGGTTCAAAACCACTGCTACAGATTATAGTGCACATAAAGTAGGTGCCACATACTGTACCTACAAGGCAAACCAAAACGTGCTTTCCTTGTAGATTGCACAGCGGCAGCCACGGCGTTGCACCTTTTACGTTCCTGTCCTTGACTTCCCCTTCACACCGAGAAAATGTTTTAATGCACTTGTAAACTATCTAGTAAAAATGTCGCTCGGCCAACACTTGAGTCTGTCTCCATGGTGCTTTTTTTGTATTTGTGCTTGCTTGCATGTGTGTGTGTGCGTGCGTGTGTGTGTGTGCCTCGAGCTTCACTTTTCTTTCCCCTGTCAGGGTTTTATGGAGCAGATAAAAAGCATGCAAACCCCCTGCCTTGTCCAGAAAGCTACATGGCCGTCCCGCTGTGCGTTTCCACTTGAGTTACATGGGCAGCATGTCATTATGGCTGTCTGGGAGAAGTCTCAGAACAGCTAGCCCTTCAGCCCGGCCGTTTAAAGCACCTAAGTACAGTACATTTACTTTACAGGCTGTACTTAACAGGGGTTGACACTAAGGTCTCTGAGCCACTTGCCCATCGGGCAAGTGCAAGTCAGGTTCTACTTGCCCTCATGTCATGATCACTTGCCTCCCAAAATGTATCGCAAATTTTGCATTTAAATTTACTTTTTTGGTGCTTTAAACATTTCCTTTCGCAGTCGAAGACTATGTTTTGTTTAACTCACAATCAGCTACAGTAAATAAGTGTAAATCAGTGGTTCCCACAGTGGTTCCCATAGTGGTCACGGGCTCAAGGATCTGTGACGCCAGCAAAATGATAGTTTGGAACCAAATGGACCTGGGAGAGAGATAGGAGAGATAGCTAGAAAGCAGGGAAAGACGCAGAGGCAGGGCGCAATGATCACCTTCAAGACAAATATATCTGGTGTTGTGTTATTGCGAAGTAAATCGTACACTTGCCCGATCGGGCAACCAGGTAGCAGTCTTCACTTGCCCGGCCATTTTTTTTTACTTGCCCCTGGCAAGCGGGCAAGTGTTAGTGTCAAGCCCTGCTTAAAATGCAATTTCGTTGGTTGTATTTGCCAATGCTTTTGGACTCAATTACTTGAGTACATTTTAAATGCCCGATGTAGTATTTTAAGTAATAGTCATGAGGGGGACTGGAACTATGCTGTATGCACCTGCAACACTATCCCTAGAAGGCCCATTGTTGCTTTTTAGCAACATTAACCCTTTAATTACTTAAAAAAATGTTATCATTATTTTTTGTTGTCTTTTCACATAAATTGATTGATTGATTGAATATTTTATTAGACAATAAATAGCAAAACAGTACATAGTACAGTTGGGCAAGTATTGATCTACTGTAATAGGATCACCAAAAAAAGACCTAGCGGGCCTTATTTCCGTTTGGGTCCTGTACAGTCAATACAATAATAGTAAGCAAAAAGAGAAAAAGAAATCAAAACACAGCATTTAGTCACAAATAAATGTTGCTTCAGGAGTGCAAATAAACAATGTACCGTACATGCTGTATCGGAAAGGCACAAAATAAAGTTCATGCTGCATCGGGAATGCAAAAAGCAAAGAGACAATAACATTAAGAAAGTTACTGAGGCCAGTTTCGAGTTGCAGTCGAATGTAAGTGGCATTTAAGAGAGGCCTTGAAAGAGACAAGGGATTCACATGTTTTTAAGGTTACTGGGAGGGCGTTCCACATCTTGGTTGCATAAGCGCGAAAAGAATTAAGGCCCTTATTAGTGCCATATTTAGGTAGGACATAGTTGGTTGCACTCCCTCTAGTGTTGTGGGAATGAGCTTCATTTACACAGAGAAAGTAATTAGAAAGGTAGGTGGGTATGTTTGTAGAGTATCGAATCTTGTGAACTTGGCACAGAGCAAGATACTGCACTCTGTCTTCCACTCTCAGCCAACCCAGGCTATCAAAGTGAGAAGGGGTGAGGTGGGTGCGAGGATTGAGGTGAAGTAAGAGCCTGACCAGTTTGTTTTGGGAGGTCTGTAAGCTTAATTTCATTGCTTTTGAGGTACTGCATAATCGAAGAAGCCCTGTACGAGGGCTCCCGCTAGGGTCTTCAGGGTGTTTTTGTTGACGAGTGGTGAGATCCTGTATAGAAATCTAGTTCTTTGGTTGACCTTTTTGATTACGTTAGAGGCCATTTTATCACCAGATAGCTTTTCTTCTAGGATGGACCCTAGATATTTGATTTCGTTTTTTCGAGTTATAATATTGTCGCCTACTCTGACCAAGAAATTCCCAGCCTTACTAAGGTTATTATTTGACCCAAAATACCCAAAATATATGTTCATTGTTTACTATTCCATTGCAATTGGTCATGGTATTTGCATAGCAATACCCCCCACAGAGGCTGTAATTAACCTCTTCAATTCATCTCTGGACTTGGTGCAATTTTTGATTATTTTTAACCTTTGACCTTTATCCTTTAACCCTAATAAAAGTAAGTAAAATGACTTGAATAAATATATGTTTGTGATCATTAGGATGGCTATAACATGTACGTTCATTATATTAAAAATATCCCCCAATATATTTTTTTAATTTATTATAAATTCATGCTAATTAAAGCATGATTTTTTAAAAAGGTTTTTTGTGCTTTTTAATAGATCTTGGTAGTAAGGTTGAAAACATTTTTTTTTTTTTTTTTTCAAGTAGAAATATATCTGGGCCTTGGAGGGCTAGGCCAGCTGATGCCCCAATATTGAGACTTATTACTTAGAGTAAGAACGAAATGCGAGTTTGAAGGAGCATTCAGTGATCTGGGCAATGGTTCTCTGGGGACAGGGAGAAACTAATTATATGGTCAGCACACTCTATAGTAGGGAGGGATTATCACAAAAAATAAGTGGTATTTGAAGTCAGTGAAATCACTGAATATACTGTATACCTTCACTTCCACCACTGCCAGAATAACACAGTCTGGTCTAAGCAATCAGTTGAGCTAGCCGCCTGCGAAGCTGACAGTTCTGCCTCTCTCTTCCAAAAGTGTATGAAAGATGGTTGAATTAATTAACAAAAACCAATCTGTATTATAACCCAACGTTGAAACAGATTGAAGCAGCATTTTTGTACTGTGACATTTCTGTCTGCTGCAGCTGTCGTTTACAGTAGCACCATATTATAACTTTTTTTCTTTTAGATTTTTCATAAATGAACCAACCTACAATCATACATCACGTGGGCACGTTTAGAGCCTGTAGGTGTGCTATACTTTTGCTGTTTTTAAATGTGAATCCTGAAACAGTTTCCCCCTAACACAATGTATAATATAATAATACATTATGATTGAGAGAGCAACAAGAATTCACTCCGGAAGAGTTAAATTGTACATCATCAGTTGTTCTCAACCTTTCCAAGCAGGGGACCCCCACAATGGTCACACTTGAACCCCACCCCGAGAAGCACCCCGCTGAGATGTTACATCATTTAGTGTATTCAAATATTGTGAAAACAGCAGATCTACAATGCCTCGCATTGCGAAGCGTTGTGATCTTCTAGATGTGCTGCTATGGCACAATATACAAACAGGGTTGAAAATGATAATGAAATGTGTCAGCCCCATTATTAGCAGTGTTGTTTTTTTTCTACTAAAGATGGCCAGAAGAGTTGTTTAAATCCACTTTCGGTCGGTGATGTCACTAAAGGGCCAGTTAATGAATGGCTTGTGTAACAGGGTTGAATGCAACTTGGGGAGACGGCTATATATAAGGCTGTTTAATGATTAATCATCTGTTGATTCGAAAAGTAAACATGACCAGAAATAAAGCACAGATAGATTCATGATTTATGTTTTATAATTTATAGATTTTGTGCATTTTCATATCCCAAGTCCACTGAAAGAATGAAAGTAGCAAGATAGTTTCTGACGTGGAGATGTGCGGACCCCCCTGGTGGCAGGGGCGGATTGGCACATATTTTCCCACCGGGACAATTTTGCCTTTGCCAGGCCACCCTGGGGGGGGGGGGGGGGTGGCCTGGCGTTACATCTGGTTAACCAGATGTAACTCTTTGAGAGCGTAAAAATGAAACTAAATGGACCCTTCCATTTGGTTTCATTTTTACACCCTCAAGAGTTAAAATATTCATCATGTGAATTAGCCCAACTTAGTCTACACAACTAGAGTGTGCAGGAGATTAATGGTCATTTTGATCTGTATGTTACAGGCGAGCATCTAGCACATTCTAGTGCATCTTGGAAGTGCCACTAGTGCATTTTGGATCTTGTCCAGGCCACTAGGTGGCGCAGGCCACCGGGAAAGCTCCCTGTACTCCAGATAGCCAATCCGCCCCTGCCTGGTGGTCTCGACCCACAGGTTGAGAACCGCTCTGATGTACAGTATAGCTGGTGACACAGTGCAGTTAAAAGCCGGGGCTGACGTGTGTGTGTGTGTGTGTGTGTGTGTGTGTGTGTGTGTGTGTGTGTGTGTGTGTGTGTGTGTGTGTGTGTGTGTGTGTGTGTGTGTGTGTGTGTGTGTCGTCTGTATATTCCCACAGATGGAGTCCAGCAGCGCCGCCAAGACCAAGAGCGACAAGGCCTGGAGGAACGTGTCGGAGGAGATCAAGAGGATCTTGCGTACGGCGGTGCTGCAGCTGCAGGAGAAAGGCACCATGCAGAGCCCTCAGGCCAAGAAGTTCCTCTGCTCTGGTTTGTTCCAAGACTATAGCCTTACTGCTGTGAACACCATGCACCACTCGGATTCATTTCCTTTTCTACTGCTCACAAAGTATCTTTCAAGATTGTCATGTTTTTGACATTTTCATCTGTTTTTTTATTTTATTTTTATTATTGTGTTTTGCTTTTGTTTTTAAATGCATTAGATGTTTTATTTGTATTCTATTAGTCGGTCTGAAAAAAATGTGGATGCAAGCCCACCATGTGTCGCATTGTGGCACATTGTGAGCGTGTTAAAGGGCCACTTCACCTCTTTTGCAACCAGAGCTTATTTTAGGACACATGGAACAGTTTCTTGGGGATTATATTGTATGTGGGCAATATACCCTAATACTCTGAATATAAGACAAGAGATCCATCACTGATCAGAACCAGATCATGGATGGAGTCAAAGAGTTAAATCTTTGATTTGATATGTTTAGAGATTAGAACATAGGTAATTTTCTGTACGACTGCAGCTAATTTCCACAATACATTGTGTTACTTATTTTTCTTAAAGCGCTGTTTGGATTATAATTTTAGTCAAGTATTTTTTCCCCAATTCCAGTGAGTTGCTCTTTTATTTTGGTTAACTATATAATAACACTGGTACATGGACGATCCATGCTTGACTTTTCAATAGCTTCAATTATTCCACTGTGATTTCCCAAGATGCATCGCTGCATGAATCATTTACAAAGTCTATTTATCATTCGGGATTATTCAGAAATACCACAGTGCATGTGCAAATGGACAAATCACAATTGCATTCATTATGAAAATTTCAGATTCATTTCAAGGCTATAGCTGTTGTCCCCGCTCTATTCATCACTGTTCTGTTTAACATCACACTCATCGTCATGCAGTAGGGCTATTGACAGATGGAAACCGTTAATGTGAGAAACGAGATAAATAACAACACTAGAAAATTGCTAATTAGCTTTCCCGGAAACTTATCCGTTTGAGTCAGGCTAGTGCTTGATGGTGAACCTTGAAAAATGTGTTGAAAAGTACTTGTCAAAGTGTTAATTAAAAACTCCCCACCCCCTCTTCGTTTACCCCCAAACCCTTTTTTTTGCGAAAACAACTAAATCAAGCATATTATATTATACCTCTCTTAAACATGTCTGCGCTCGGGGCTCATGCAGGCATGATTATAAGACCCAATAAGGTGCAGGCGTTGCAAAACAAATTATCTAAAAAGAAACACTCCTGCTTATGAATTATGCAACAGCTCTAAGGATATTTAGAACATTTAAGTGTGTGTTATTATTCTTCAAAGAAAAACACTGTGAGAAGAAGGGATTGTTTGTTATAAAGGAGAAGGGATTGTTAGTTTGTTATTAGAGGAAGTAAAAAGTTTGTCTTAAATTTATTTTATTTTTTATTCTTTTTCATTTGCTGCTTACTTTAGTTTTAGGGATTTTAGCTGTTTTTATAGCAAATTATTTTTTATTATCTATTATAGTCCCACTAGACCCCCGGAAATTACAACGTACATCTGTCCACAGAAGATCAGCATGCAGGATCTACTGAATAGGAGAATCCACACTGTGTGTCACAAAGCTAATCCAGGCTTGGCTTGTGTACAGCCCGTGTTTTCAACAGAGCTGTAGCATCACTCCCTGTTTCTTTTATGGTTGTCTGATGGTTGTGATTTTGGCGATGGCCAGCTTGCAGGAAAGGCTGCTGTCGCCATTTAAAGTACCGACAAGGGGCGCTGTGTCACCAATGTAGAGTACACATGTCTGTCCCTGTGTTTAGTGCACCAAAAGAGGATGCTGTTTCACAAATACAGTAGTACAAGTCCGTCCCTATATTTAGAGTACCAACAGAACAACTGTTTCACCAATACAGAGTATTCACACAGCACCACTCAGTTCACATGTTGGTGTGTTTTCATTTCCCCATGCAGCCTTGGAGGACGAGCTGGACTTTGCCCTGGGCAAGCAGACCCCGGCCTTCCTCAAGAAGTGTGTGTGCTACATCCGCAAGATCTCCAACTTTGACCGCTTCGCCAAGCTCCCCGAGATGGCCCGCTACATGGACATCGTGGTGAGCGCCGACATGCGCGTCATGCGCAACCAGGAGGCGTATGAGCGACTACTGAAGGTGCGCGACGAGTTCATCCCCACCGTGGTGGCCGCCTCCAACCTGCGTGTCTACTCCTCGGTGACGCACTGCGACATGAAGCTGGGCTACTCCCAGGTAAGGGATATGGATGGATCTCAAACCACATTAGAAGAGTCGTGACATTGAGGTGTCAGAAACTGAGCGCTCAAGTGCTGTCCTTGCAGCCTCAATAAGGGACAAATTGGAGTTGGAAATACATCGTTCTCAGTGAAGGCGATGCGAATAAGAGCTATTTTAAGCATATGTGCAACAAACAGCAGAAGTCTCTGTAAGGTTTATGTTGTAGTATTACTACAAAACAATCTAAAATGAAGGGCTGCGCTGCTGTCTACCTCTGGTCCAGGACTTGTACCTATTTGACGTCCACATTCTCAATAGAAGGCTATGTAGAAGAGCCATTGGACTGGCCTCATGAAGTAAACATAATTTGCGTAACTCTGTCTATAATCTAAGGCTCTGGACAACCCAAACCCATTACAGTAAAGGATCTTGGTTCATTTGCTGTACATAGAAACAACGCTGCGTGGCAATTATGCGGTCTGAAAATGAATTAGAATAGTGATTGTTTTGAGTCATCATTCTTATCCAAAACTATTCAAGTAATAAGTAATGTAATATTATTACTTTCTTAAAGGGAATAGAGCTCATCCAACCCATGGGCAGGTGCAGAGCAGTAAATAGTTTTAACAAAAAGAAAAAAGAAACAGCTCACACACCGAGGGCTCATAAGCTGAAATTATTGCACCATCAAGGTGACAGTGACGTTTCGGGCATTGTGCTCGAAATGTCACTGCACCTTGATGGTGAAATAAAGGCATTTGAGCCCTCAGTGTGCGATCCGTTTCTTCTTTATTTTCACTTTGCTAAAGGGGTAATAATAAGTAATACCGGTATATTGCCCAACACTGCTGATGAGTTCCAGACCAATCTCCTCAGGGATGTTTTTCCCCCTGTGGAAGATTTGTCTAGATTTCAGGCTAGGAGATCATGGCAACAGAGTGTGTTCAGTGACGTTGAGTGTCCCTGAGTCTCTCTGATCCGTTGTTTCAGTGCCACCACCCTCAGAAGCAGAGATTGGAGCTCAAAGCGCTCGCTGCGTGTTTAAGCACATGTTCAAAGTGTCCCAATTCCAGTTCTGTCTGCTCAGTTCTCTGTGTCATCGCTTACAATTCCACTTGTTTAATCCGTGCCCTGACTGCGTTAACTATGCAAATTGGGTGAAAACTGGTAACACAGTTTCCATTTGAGTTTCTCAAAATGCGTTTTCTGTTTAATGAATATCTGGGGAGACGTGAGGACTGCTGTCACAGCAACACAAACACTGTATCACAATATAGAGCTTTTTAACAGATATTTCAACCAGAGAAAATTACTTAAATACACTTAAAGCTCCTGTAATGTAATTTTGTATGTAATTTTCATTTTTTATTGTTTTTATGTTTGTCATGAAGTCTTCCTTTAATTAGATCACCCCTGATAGAAATCTTCTTTTTGATGCCCCTAGGGGCTGCAGGACGCCTCCAAAGAAATCAATATCCATGGCTAATAAATAGTCCCGGCGGGAGTATTTGTTAGCCAATCAGGAAGAGCCTCGCTGAGCAGTGGTTGTCACTAGACATTTTCAGGAAGTGATCTAATAATGAAACGGTCTAAGACAGGGGTTTTCAACAGGTGGTCCCTGAGAGGGTTCTAGGTGGTCCCAAGGCTAAATGATGTAAAGTTGGTTAGCCAGATGTAACTCTTTGAGAGCGTAAACATGTTTACACTCTCAAGAGTTAAAATATTCATCATGTGAATTAGCCCAAGTCTACACAACTAGAGAACGCAGAAGATTAATGGTCATTTTGATCAGTATGTTTGCCTGTTTTGTTTCCCAAATCCAGCCCGAAAGTGTGGACAAAAGCAGGGGTCTGTGGGGCTAAAATGTCATCCAATGGTGGACCATGGCTCAAATTCTGAATAAATAGTGGGCCCTGGTATGAAGACGGTTGAAAACCACTGGTGTAAGATAAAAGAAGAAAAAAATGCCATTAAAATTATGAGATTTTTTTGCTTATATATACACTTCTCCATTCCTCCCGTCCAGGAGGTGGAGAGCCACTACGTGGAGGGCCTGTGCAAGCAGTTCTACGAGGACATGGTGGACATCATCCAGGCCACGGTCCAGCAGAACTTTGACACGGAGACGGACCCGCTGTACGACGAGGTGGTGCAGCACCTGTCGCTGTGCCAGACCTTCGCCTCCTCCTACGCACACGCCAGCGACGCGCTGCACCACGTGCGCGACTACCTGCTGCTGCCCTGCGCCAAGGGCATGGGGGGCGGGGGGCACGGCGGGCCCCGCATGAGCCCCCTGGTGGTGTACGGGGGTCCCTGCACCGGGAAGACGCTGCTGATGGCCGAGGTGGCCAAACAGGTGAGCATGCCACGTGCTTTTGGAGATCCTATGATTTGTTTTTCGTGGTGCGAACCATTCCTACAGACAGCTGTGTGTGTCCCTGGGTCCGTCTGACTCTTTGTGTGTTTCGGCTGGATCTAACCGAGCAGGGAAATTGCTTTTGTGTTGTTTTTCAGAACTTGCACAGCCTAACATGCACATTAAAAACTGTATTGGTCAGGGGTCCTCATATCAGAGGTCCGGGCGACCACCAGAGGTCCCTGAGAGGATTCCAGGCTAAATGATGGAAAGTTGGTTAACCAAGATGTATTTCTTTGAGAGGGTGAAAATGAAACCAAATGGACAAGTCTACACAACTAGAAGATTGTGTAGACTTGGTCTACACAATCTAGACTAGAAAAGTATTTGAAATTGGTAATACTCAAGTACAAATACCTCAAAATTGTACAGTACCCGAGCAAACGCATATGTAAAGTTGCTTTACAACACAGACTTTATTTTTTGTGCATTCTGCATGTAAAATACACACATGCATGGAATTGATTGGTGTTCTGTGTTCACTCCCTGGCCCGGGTACGTGCAGAGAGTGATAGAGGGGCAGGGGCCGAAACCCAGGTAAAAGGGCACTTTTGGACCAAAATAGGAAATCTACAAGCTCTCAACACATCACGCTGCAATGCGTTTAGATTTTGCAGATCAGCTATTTTCGGAGCGTAACCCAGAAGCCTTAACTAGTGGAGATAAGGTGTGTAACAACACGTATTCCGTGTCAGTTGTTTTACAGACAGGTAAAAGGGCAGGGGCTGAGGCTCCACTTTGTTGTCTATGTGTGCACGTCCATGGCCATGTCTTGCGGGTGCCATCTGGACACTTCTAGGGACATGGGGGCCATGTCACAGCAGATGTCCATGCAGGAACAACCACTTCCACCTTCCTAATAGATATAGGTCAAGACATTCCCTCTTGCAAGACCTTGTTAGTTCATGGGCAGTATGGACATGGGCAGGTGCAACATTAACTAATCTAGGTTATTATAACCTAAAACACTTAATATGCATAAACATGAATAATATATCATATTGTTTATCTTCATGCCTATTATGAGATTGTGATTTAGTTATGTTGTGTCAAGTTTCTAAACGTGTTTATATTGTTTAATAATATGCAATGGCACAACTTAACATCATTTAAATTTTGACATGTTTATGTATAGTGTCTACATACACATAGTTTCATTGTACAGACAAATTATGTGCTTAGCTTGCCTATGATTCGTCATACTGGTATGATGACTGTATGCATTTGATGCATTAGCATGTTACCAAAAAAACAGGAATAAACAGGTGCTCACCGGAGATATAAAGTGACTATGGTGAAAGTAAATGTAAAAAGGTGCTCACGCGGATCAAACAGGATCAAGGCATAGAACAAAGAGAGATGATCCGGCAGGGCACTCACAGATAAAAGGAGCAATAGGCCTTTAGAGGCAGAAGTGTCAACATGTTTTGACCGCAGTCTTCATCGGCGTGAAAATGAAGAGCGTCGGCAAACAAACTCGTTGTACAGCCCCAGAGCAAAGCTTGGCAATGCGGCAAGATCAGTGCTGTCAAATGCATGTGTGCGTGCTAGTTAATACACAGGTAATTGTGTGTATTCATGTTGTATTATGATCGGCAGCCCTGCATGCATTTGGCACCTTCAAATGAAATAAAGGCTATTCCTCCTTTTATCTTTGAGTGCCTGGATCGGGAAACGGCTCTCGTTTTCCTATTATTGCGTCGTGAAGTCACTCTAGATTAACTCCTTAGGTGCCATTTTGCCAGCATGTAGCGACCCCTTTTTGTCCAGAGTGCCATTTAATTTAAACAAATCAGATTCCAGGCTCAATGTGTCTCACGTCTGATTTGGGCTGGATTTGGCTGCCAGTGTAAATCAGCCCCATGACACTCTGCACAAAATATTAAACTCGAAAAAGTAATTCATAGAACAATTGCTAAGGAAATAATCTAGCGGCGCAGCCCCGCTGCACAAACAGTAGGTCAGGAGATGGTCAGTAGTATTATTATGCACTGTGACCACATGGCAATATGAATCATCACTCGCGTTAGTAGCGCTTTCCAGCATACTAAGTCTTCGCATTCTTTACTCTACTATGAAATGCAATATCATTATGATGATTCCAGCCTGGGGGAAGACCAACAGAAGGAGAGAGTGCGCTGCTGTGAGTGTGACAACTGTTAGCGCTCCATGCACAAACATGTGTAATTAGTTTAGTGCACAGTTAGGCGATTCACGCTGGCTGCCGTCCGTGTCAGCTGTTAAGCACTCCAACCCCAGCAGCTATATTCCGGGGAGAAGAACGTTATCTAATAAAAAATAACTGCAGATCTACAAGCTCACAACATGTTGCGGCACGTGAGCTTGTAGATTGGCTATGCTTAGCAAAGAGATTTGGTGCTGTACAGACGAGAGCACAGAGGTCCAGGGGGATTAACTTGTTTGGAGACAATTAGGCAAGGGCTATTGCCAACACTTAACTTGATGGTTTGGTCGATAATGCATTATATTCGCATTTATAATGGATGCAAATATTAGGATTAATGTTTGATTCATTAACAACCTTAACTTAGTTCATTATTAAGTATGTGTTAAGCTGGTATGCATAACAAAAATGTACATCAAGTGCCTTGTTGTAAGTTCATAATTAAGGTGTTTTATTACAACATATAAGGCATTATAGATCCAGCCTTAATATAAAGTATTAATTACCGGCCTGTGCCTGATTTTAGAATTTTTCTCTGACTTCTCTGACTGAATGTTGGCCTTTCCAGGAGCAAAATACATCGTCATCTGCCCATCAGTAGATAGGTCTGGAATAGCTCAATTGCACACCCACTTCCTACTCCAGCAAACTGGGGTGGCCAATCAGGACACACTATTCAATATGTTTGCATACTTTGTCCTAATTGGCCACCATTTTTTTTTACCAGCCATTTTTTACCAGCAGCTGATTCGACCTGGCTTTAGCCAGGCTACTTGTTTAGTTGTAGATGACAATTCAATATAAAGGAGCTTTATGGGCCACAGAGAAAACAGTTTGTATTGCCAAAGCAAAAGTGGAACAAGACAATCAAAATAAAACAGTGTATTTAAATTCTTCTCTATGGATAAGATCATGACCAGATCCAGAGACCTACACTGTATGTGCTCCTGAGCCCAAGACATTCCAGCACAACAACCCACACATCCCAGCAATCACACAACCATAGGAGATGATGGCTCTTAAAAAGAAAAATGATCATTTTGAAAATGTTGCTGGTGTTGCTTTGCCTTCCTGGTTGCAGGCCAGTTGAAAGGGTTAGTGTTTGTGCTAGGGGCTGGTGATAGACGTTGTGTTTGACCTCGCCTCCTCACCACAGAGAGAGGCACAATGTGTTCTGTTCTGACTGGGAGCTGGATGGTGTCACGGGGAACGCACCGCATGCACAATCACTGCAACATGCAACTCCTCGCTGTCGGAGGGAAAACCTAGCATGTCCAACACTGAACTTATTGCCTACTGTATATGTTCAAATGGTTCTAAAAATAGCTATTATTCAGTCACAAGCTCTTGTTAATTCTTCTCATAAACCCACTCTGGTAAAGTGTAACACTCTGTGTAAACAGACCCTTATGGGTCTCTCCAGAGTTCAATTTTATTCAAACATCTGAATTACGTCATTTTCAACAATCTATAGATACACAATTACAAAATGTAGAATTGTTATTTATGCCAGTTTTCTCTCCTAAATTGTGGACACCAACTTGAAAATCCTTAGTTTTGGGTCCGAGAGACTAAACTCAACATCAAATGGTGGTATCTGGCTAAAATGCAGAATAAATACTGGGCCCTTTATGAAAATGGTTGAAAACCACTGATGCAGACCATCACATTTACAGTATAAAACCTAACAAGCTATAACCTGGAGATACAAGGTTTCTTCCTGACAGTGATGATGACATGCAACTAGCACAAATCTCCGCCAGGAGGCACGGCCCACAGCCCTACCTCCTTCCATCATCCTCTCTGTCTGTCTGCAGGGGCGGATCTAGGCATGGGCATGGGGGGGCAATGCCCCCCTAAATGCCCAGTCTGTTTCAAAGTTAAAGTGCGTACATTTAAAATGTATATACGCACTTTGTCGCTTCGCGCCACAGGCGTTGATACCATTTTCTTCTGCCCCCCCCCCCCCCCCCCCAATTGGGAAATGTTACATCCGCCCCTGTCTGTCTGTCTGTCTGTTGTGCACATTGCTTTGGCGTGGGCGCATGTATGAAAAGGTAATGGGAGGGTAGACTGTAATAATGCCTTATGTCACTTATGTTTGTACAGGGGCGGACAGGGAGAATGTAAATGAGGGTAGGTAATGTAAACGACAGCGGTTGACAGCGGTCTGTCCAAATTGACATAATAATAAAGTAGCTTGCAGGCGGCCGATCGGTTAGAAAAATTGCAGTGTTAGTGTTAGTGAATGTTAGTTGCCCCGGCAGGGATGACTGGTGTTCCCATTTAATTTATTTTTGAGTGTTGCAAACACTCCAAGTCCCGGCTTTGCACACCTATCCATCCCAATGTTCCTATGTGTAGCGTACCAAAAGGGGGCACTGTTTCAACCAATACACATAGCACCAGAGTTCACACGTTGGTATAGCCGCGGACACAGACAGATGGACAGACACGTGCACGCGTAAACCACACACACACACACACACACACACACACACACACACACACACACACACACACACACACACACACACACACACACACACACACACACACACACACACACACACACACACTTTCAGCCTGGAAGAGATAATGAAATAATGTGTGTTCTAACATGAACTGTTACTCCGGCTCAATCTCTGTCTCTCTCTCTCCCTCCCTCTCTCTCCTTCTTACTCTGTCTCTCTATCTCTGCCTCCCTCTCAGTCTCTCTCTCTCTCCCTCCCTCTCCAAAGCGGGATTCATCAAGGCTGCCCTAAAAATGTCAAATAGCGTTTAACACCTCCCGAACTCTCAGCGGGGGCCGCCGTGAATTCATGAATGAAATTACAAATGTAATGACGCCCAGAAGAAACATGAATTTGTCCTCCTTCGTGAATTATTTTACACGAAAGGGGAACGATATTAATGTATACAATGAATTATAAATATCAATGCCACAGAGAATGTTAACATTTACCGATTACCCAAGTTTTATTACCAAGTCATCACTATAGTAAGAGTGGGCGAATTAATGGCCTTCTTGTTTGATATTTTGTTAAGTTGAGTTAGTAATTACCCAAGTTACGTGATGTAATAAAAAATGAAATGGTGCTCACAGAGTGAAACACATTTCACATGAGAAAGAGAAAGTGTCTTCCACAGGGCATAACAAGGTCATCATAGGGTAATTATCGGTACTATATTCATATCATTAGACTCGATGGATATTGGCTGTAATTTGCGATATTGTATTGCCATAATTGGTCTTTTTACCCTCCGTGCTGTATTCTAGGATCAAAAATGTTTTTCACTGCTTTAGGGTAAAAAAAAAGTTTAGCGCTCCTCCCCTACTGAGCAAAAACAGTCGGGGAAACACAGGTTAATGATAACAATTGTAAAAACAAAAGTCGAGAAAGTCGGATTATACAGTCAAAGTGGACCAGTGTCAGAGGGGAAAAAATCAATGTCTTTGTTTTGATTTTTGTTGTTTTTTTGTTGTAGTAATAGTAGTAAGTAGTAATATGTCACTTTTTCAATGAACTACAACTCCTTACTTTTTAAAAGTAACTTCCCCAAGACTGGTGGTGTTGTACTGATCGTAACCACGCCACGTCTCTCTCTCTGTGTTCTGTTTTCCAGGCCTACTCGTGGCTCCAGAAGGAGATGGGCCCTGAGACAGACCCGGTGGTCATCGTCCGCTTCATCGGCTCCACCCAGCCCTCGGGCGACCTCCGCAGCCTCCTGCAGGGCATCTGCGAGCAGATCGCCGTCAACTACCGCTGCCTGATCCACTTCCTGCCCAGCAAGATCGAGGAGATGCGTGAGCTGCTGGTCAACCTGCTGGCCGAGTCGTCCTTCCACCGGCCCCTCGTCATCGTCCTCGACTCCCTGGAGCAGCTCTCGGAGGCCGACGACGCCCGCAAGCTGTGGTGGCTGCCGGCCCACCTGCCGCGGACGGTGCGCGTGGTGGTCTCCACCCTGCCCAACAAGCACGGCATCCTCCAGAAGCTGCGCAACCTGGTGCACGACGAGGCGCGCTACGTGGAGCTGCTCCAGCGCGACCGCAAAGTCTGCAGCCAGACGCTCAAGCAGCAGCTGCTCAGCGTCAAGCGGAAGGTCACCTCCGGGCAGCAGATCTACGTCAACGAGGCGCTGGCCAAGTGCACGCTGCCCATGTTCATCAACCTCATCTACCGTGAGGTGGTGCACTGGCGCTCGCACAAGGACGTGGACGACCGCTCGCTGTGCTCCACGGTGCACGAGAGCATCGAGCACCTCTTCTACTCGGTAGAAAACAAGCTGGGCCAGAGGTTCGTGGTCCGCGCGCTGGGCTACGTCACCATGGCCAAGGCGGGGCTGACAGAGGTGGAGCTGGAGGACATCCTGTCGCTGGACAACATCGTCCTGGGCGACGTCATCGTGGCCTCGTACCTCAAGAACCCGCTGCGCATCTCCTACGACCTGGTGGCCCGGCTCAAGGAGGAGCTGGAGGGCTACCTGGTGGAGCGGCAGGTGCACAACATCACGCTGATGGTGTGGGCCAACCGGCACCTGCACCTCATCGCGCAGAAGCTGTACCTCAGCAACGAGGAGGACGTGCACCAGATGCACAGCCTGCTGGCCGAGTACTTCCTGGGCGCCTGGTCGGGCGGCCGCAAGAAGATCTTCACCTACGACAACAACCACTTCACCTCGCTCAACATCTCCCACCACAAGAACCCGCACCACCAGCAGTCGCACGAGAAGGCGTCCTCCGACAAGTACTCGTACGACCGGCAGACACCCGAGCAGCCGTGGGTGTTCCAGTGCAACCTGCTGGAGCCCGACATCTTCTTCGTCAATCACCGGAAGATGACGGAACTGGTGTACCACCTGACGCGGAGCGGCCGCACCGACGACCTCATGTTCGGCGTCATCATGAACTTCAGCTGGCTCTACACCATGATCAAGATCGGGCAGTTCGACAAGGCTCTGACGGACATCGACCTGGCCTACAGCTACTCCCAGGAGAAGGAGCTGAAGTTCCTGGCCGCCACGCTGCGCAGCATCAAGGTGAAGGTGACCAAGAACCCGGCGTCGCTGTCGGCCGAGCTGCAGCAGCGGCTGCTGCCGGTCGTCATCTCCCTCCCCAAGCTCCGGCACCTCCTGCTGGAGTGCGACAAGGACGGCCCCAAGTACTGCTCCATCGTGCCGCTCCACTCCTCCATGGACGTCACCTACAGCCCCGAGAGGCTCCCGCTCTGCTCCAGCTACATGCAGATCGTGGAGATCCTGCCGACGCTCGCCCCCAACATAGTCATCGTGGCCCTGGAGGACGGCTCCGTCAGCACCTGGGACGTGGAGGGCCGGCAGCTCCTGAGGCAGATCGACACGGCCAGGTCGGTGGTGCTGGGCATCCGGCTGACCACCGACGAGAAGTACCTGGTGGTGGCCACGACCAAGAACACGCTGCTCATCTACGACAACCACAAGTCCTGCCTGTTGTCCGAGGTGGAGATCAAGGGCTCCAAGCACGGCAGCATCGCCGGAGGGGTGGCGTTCATCAACGGCTTCACCCTGTCCAGCCACCACGCCTTGGCCTGGCTGGAGGCCAGCAAAGACGTTAACGTCATCGACCTCCTCTACGGCTGGCCGCTCTACCAGTTCCACTGCTGGTACGAGGTGACCTGCGTGCAGTGCTCCCCCGACGGAATGTACGCCTTCTGCGGCCAGTACCTCAACACCGCCACCATCTTCCACCTGGGGAACGGGGACAAGCTGGCCACGGTGACGTCCGAGTTCTCCGGGGGCTTCGTCAAGTCCATCCTGGTCCTCGACACCATCAACCAGATGGTGATGGTGGACAACGAGGGCAGCCTGTCCGTGTGGAACACCAAAGAGATCACCAACCCCAAGCTGATGGAGGACTACGACTGCCGCGGCGACGACAGCGAGGTGGTCGGCATCGAGCTGTCCGAGGACCAGCGCTCCATCCTCATCTGCAAGGCCACCAGCATCGAGGTCCTGGACACCAAGGTGTGGAAGATGGTGGAGAAGTTCAAGGCCAAGCGTGCCGAGCGCTTCGTGGCCGCCGTCCTCTCCAAGAACGGCCAGAGCATCGTGGCGTCCATGGAGAACACCTCCTCCATCTTCGTCTGGAGGAGGGACAGCGGCCAATGCATGGCCAGCCTGATCGAGATCTCGGGCGCCATCGTGAAGCTCATCAAGTCCACTCACCACAACCTGCTCCTGTCCGTGGCCAGCAGTGGCGTGCTGTCCGTGTGGGACATCGACATCATCACCGCCATGTCCAACATCGACAAGACGGGCAAGAAGATCCAGACCTTGCTGCTGTCCGGCCGGGAGGACTACGTCTTCACGATGGACGGCTCTGAGTCCATCCACAAGTGGAACTTCAGCACCGGCTTCATCGAGACCATCTTCAAACACGAGGGCCTGGTGGAGAACTGCGTCCTCACCTCCTCCGGGGATCTGATGGTGACGTCGGACGACAAGTGCAGCCAGTATATCTGGCAGACCAGCACCGGCGAGAATATCTTCCGCATCAATGGCCAGAAGATATCGCAGCTCCTGATCACGCACAACGACCAGTTTGTGGTGTCGCTCTGCGAGCAGAACGCCTCCAGGGTCTGGAGGCTCAACACGGGCCACAAGGTGTGCAACATCCTGGTCACGCTACAGAATGCGCTGATCACCACCGCCAACACCTTCCTCGTCGGCGTCTCCAAGAACAAGCTCCTGGCCGTCAGCCTGTGGTCGGGCAGCGTGTCCAAGAAGTTCGTCTGCGACGACGGCATCAGCATCGTCAACTTCAAGCTCATCCCTGACTGCCCCGACTGCGCCGTCTTCATCACCTCCACGGAGACGGTCTTCATCTGGAGCGTGGCGGACGAGTCCGTCTGCCGGCGGGTCCAGCTGCCGGACAACTTCCTCAAGAACATGGACGACTTCCAGATCTCGCCCAACGGCAAGCTGGGCATTGTCTCCAAGGGCGACGAGAACATCAACGTGCTGGACCTGCACAGTGGGAAACTGAGGCTGGTCCACGCTGCCGGCATCATCTGGCGGCAGAAGCTGTCGCGGGACGGCCGCTACCTGGTGTACATCTGCTTCGGGAACTGCGACGAGGACGATGAGGCCGGCGTGGTGTCCAACCTGATCGTGATGCGCCTGGCTGACGGCAAGAGCATCGGCACCTGCTCGCTCTACAAGACGCCCACCTTCCTCTGCCTCTGCCAGCGGGCGCTGAACATCATCATCGGCTTCGAGGACGGCAGCATCGGCACCTACACGGTGGTGGACCGCGTGGACGCCGCCCTGAAGATCAAGATCGCCACGTCCAACAGCCGGCAGATCGTCAACAACGCCTCGCAGAAGGTGCGGCCCAAGTGTGGCAACCACTCCTTCAAGACCATCGCCGACTGCGTGTGGAGGGAGTCGACCGAGGTCTTCTCCCGGGACAGCCCCATCAACGTCTCCGACTCCGGAGAGGCTGAGACCACCACCCCGACGAAAAAGAGCGAACTGCTGCAATGAGGACAGCGTGGGGGGCGGGGGACGGGGAAGGGGGGGACGGAACAGGGATGGGCGGGGATAAAAGCAGGGGCAGTTGATTCGTGTTTACAGCCACCTGATTCAGCTGCAGACCCTCGGTCGTTTTTACACGGGCCGATCCTCCCCTACAACGCTGCACTCAAAAAGTCATGTGTTACTTACTTAACTTCCAACCTATTGTTTATGTATTTACACAGGGAGACTGTTATACAACAACAGGCTAGTTTTTTAAACCTTGAAAAAATATATAAAGTGGGAGATAACGTTGTAACTTAGAGGTATTAGTTTGCCATTATGTGTCCTTCTGCATTTGAAGAACGGTTATTATTCAAGTGTCTACGTTGAACATTTCCAAAGCCATTCCAGTGAGCTTAACCTCTCTTCCTTGTAGATTATATTTATTATATTTATTTACATTGTGCACATCAAGCCATATTGTTATTATTATGAAAAAATATATATTTTTTTTTCTTTTTTTCGGGCTGCAACTAACGATTATGTTCATAATCAATTCATTAGATTATTTAAAGGTAGGGGAAGTGATTTCACTTTTGTCAGATATCACCCCAAAAATATTTTTTTCTGTTAAAATGCTCTATTATAAGGTGTGGAAACCATATATGGAGTTTCCCCCTCCCCCACGTTAGCAGAGGAGCTAATAAAAGTTCCCCAGGTCACCACCAATTCTCCTCCAATCAGGAGCGAGCAGCAGGTTCACATAGTGTAGCTACTGTTGGGGGCCCCTAGTGCACCAGGCTGGTACTACACCATGAATTTCAAATCACTTCCCCTACCTTTAAAGGATTAACCGCATATCACCTTAAAATATATATATATTAGGTTATTTTATATTAGGTGTTTTAACTATCCCAAAAGTAAAAAAAAAAAAAGGAATTCATTCAAAATACATTTGATTTGCTGTTGATTAGGCAGCTATTCAAATAAAAGACAAACAAAATGACATTAAATGAATACATTTGATAAAAGAATAACTACACCATGTGTCAGTCTAAAAGGAACAGTATACTCTTAATAAGTCAAATAGGTAATTTAAAAATAAATATTTAAACCATGTTTTGCTCTTTGCATGTGCAATTTTAATCCGATTTTAAGGGAAGAGAAATTCGTTCACTCCTCTTTAGTTTAGTAAGATTTAACACTGGAAAAACTCTGTTTAAGTGGGGAAAAACACGATAACTACAGTGATCAGTTGCTGATCCGATTGATAACCAAATTTAGTTGACAATTAAACAATCGATTTGATTATGATTAATCGGTGCAGCCCTAGTTTGTGTTTGTTTGTATTCCATCAATTGGTACTGTACAAAAAAAGGAAGAACTATGAATATGTGTACATATCTTTTTTGGCTGCTGCAATTTGTGCAACTCCTTAAAAAAACATGTTTCTGTTGTGCTTAATGCAATCAAAATGAGTGCCTGGAATTTAAGATGTTCTTTTAAATGTGCAGATTACAAGATTTATGAAGATGCAGGGAATTTGTAAAAACACAATAACACTACAGTCGTACAGTATGGTGACACGATACTTGCATTCATGTAAAAAAGAAAACGATCAAGGAAAGGCCAGTCAAAAAAAAAAACATGAGCGACAAGTGACTTTTGTTCATTGTTACTTTACAAGTTGAAGAGAAAAAAAAGAGTTTATATTATTGAACTGTTTGGATACACTTGATGTGAATTCGCCTGCAGTTCCATGAATCTCTGTCATGTTTTGTGTAGGGGGGGATTTTGGGAAGTGCCACTATGGAGCATACCGTGTAGCATTATTATCATTATAATACGCATTCACGCCTTAATAACAGTGTTGTTGCTTTAGGTTCGAGTGGAGATTTGTTTCTTTTTAGATGTTACAACAGAAAAGCATAGGGTTGATTGGTCCATTTTTTATTTTTATTTTTCATTGAAACAACTTGGCCGGGTGGGACAGAGATAGCGGTATGAACTTTAAGTGGAAGCACTTTATGAGTGGTTGGGGAGAAGGAGAAACAAATTGATGTACTTGTTTTAGTTATAGTGCATGTATACGCTTACAGGCATTGTTCAATGTTTTTTTTTTCACTTAAGTTCTATGAAATACTTGATATTAACCGTCTTCGCACCGAATGAAGGATTACGTACCTAAAGAATGGAATCAATTAATATTCGTGTTTGCTCGAGTTTGGCGCAGCGGACGGCAAGTAGCAGAGGTTAAAGTATTAATATAGTGTTTGCAACTGTATTAATTGATTGCCAGAGTACTGTGGTGGGAGTACTGCTCTGGTTGTGGTGAATATTAAGTAGTTTCGGCCATTTTGTGGAGGGCAATGGGGCCACGCATTAAAAGTAAATTCTTTTTTAAAGCATTATTTCTGTTGTTTAATTATTTCCAAAATATTAGCGCAGTGCTCGTTCACACCCCTGACACCCCTGTCATGTGGAATTACTTTTTGGACATGGACACAAAAAACATAGGGCTCCATTTTCGTCACCGCTAAACCCCTTATCCCTTAACTTCTTTGCCTTTTTAAACTATTAAAAAAGAACATTTTTCAACAGTTTAAATGGCCAGTCTACAAGCTCACAATGTGTCAATAGATTGGCACATTGAACTATTCCAGAAAGTTTTTCAAAATAGTAAAAAAATGATAAGGGGTTTAGGATAAGGGGTTTAGATGGTAACGAAAATAGAGCCCATAGTTCCCTGTGACAGAGGGGGCAAAAATAAACAAGCACTGCGCTAATATTTTAGAAATAGGTCAACATTAAGAATGATGTTTGTTTTTTTGGTGAGGGGGATTCGTTTACTTTTAATGAGTGGCCCGCAGAAGTTCCAGTCACAAAATGACCTTAACTGCTTTCACCACCAAAACCAGAGCAGAACTCCCAGCACAGTACTTCGGCAATCAGTTGCAACCACTATGTTAACGGCAAGTATTTCACTGAGCTTAACTTAAAAAAATCTGAACTATCCCTTTAACATGGTCGTTGTTTTTAGCCCATGGATACACACAGGCTTTCCAGGTGCATGCTGGCAGTGCAAGCAGACCGTCTTGTTTGTCTATTAGCATTACGTTAGCCAACTGGCAGCTGAAGTATGGTCAACATGGCAGCCATGGCAGCCCAGCACCATTGACCAGGCCAACAAAAACACTAATTAGATGCTTAGCTGTGGTTCACTGACAATCTAAAAAACATGTGGGATGGTTGAGCACTTTATGTGCGATTGACAATAGTGTATAGCAGCTTTCTATTATATTTTATGGTTTCTTTGCGCTTAGCCCCCTGCCTCTCTGTGTGTATCTATGGTTAACCACAACTCCCGGTTGAATTGTATTGTAGACTTTGTTTTGTTTTTAGTTGTGATTGGACAAATCATTAGTGAGGATCTATACCCATGCACTTACGGTACACACATTCTCTTCAAACGTATACTTTTTTAAGGGCTACTCTTGTCTACTTGTATGTATACTTTTGTTTTTTAGCTGTTTAAGAGGATGGCCCTCAGATAATTTCAGACCAGTAGCTGTATGAAGCTTTAAATTGTTTCATTGTCCACCCCCCAACTAAAAGCGTTCTGCATAATAGAGAAATATATTCCCCTACCTTGTAATTGCCAAAGTTCTTAGTTTGGTGTTTTAATTTATTGAACATCGATTTGTTTTGTTTTTTGTTTGTTTTTAGGCTTGTATTGTAATGACATTGTTACCAAATTTCTTCAGTGTTACACCGTGATTATGTTTTAAACATGATAGAGAAGATGTACTATCTTTACCAAGACATTTTAAAAGAGTCCACTTATATATTGGAATGCCAGTTCAAGAGTATATTTGAATGTGTCATTATGGAAAAGCCAGTACATGGTATTATTATGATTATTATTATATGTTATGTAACTTGAATGAACTTTTAATAACTTACACGTTTGCAACTTCTAGTTGACATACTGGTAATGAATGTTTCTATGGTAGTATCTTTGTATCGTCAGGAACTTAACTTACCTGTTTAGAGATTTATATTTTCATAAATGTTGTACTTACATTTTGTTACAGAGTTGTTTAACTGGAATTCTAACAGGAGAAAAAAAAGAAATGTCTGAAGCAATATGAAGTAGTGTGTATGCATTGTTTGTATGGAACATTTTAATGTAATAAAATGGTTCGCTTTTTGCCTCCACGCCCACTGCCTTGGGTATGTCATTTGTGTCTACGAGTCGCGCGTCTCGGCGACGAGAGACGCTGCTATTTGGTTTCCGTTTTTAGACGTGGTATTTATTGTGCTGTTTTTGGCTTGTACCTGAGCGGGTGACTCATGTGAGCATGTATACCAGGGAGGTAGCAAGGAATTTAGGTGGATGTGTATCTCCATTATGCAATTCACTGCAGGTGGGAAAAAGTACCACTTTAATAATAGGCCTACTGCAATGTCGAAATAATCTTTTGCAAGTAAAAGTTAGATCAAAATAGTATTGGCATTTAGTAGGCCATGTATGCACGCAGAATGTCGCACCAAGGCCTGCTCTGATAGATTTTGATTGGAGGAAGGCCCTCTCTATCCTGATTGGATGAGGGCTTTGTCACCCATCACCAAAACCGAAGCTAGGATTTTTGTTTGTTTGTTTGTTTGTTTGTTTTTCGACCCCTGCGGTGGAGGAACTAATTATGTGGTCATACTGTATTGACTATAACACAAAAATAGAGGCAACATTTTAGCCAAAAATCAAAATAGATATAGCTATATTTTTTTTGCCTTTTCCCACTCCATTCCAGGTTGCTTCTACTTTGATGCTGCAGTTGTTTCCCTGCAGACAGACACTTGCTTCGTCCTGCAGACGGTCCAGAACTTTGTGGTTGTCAACAAATCATGAAAACAAAACATTTTTCAATTTGTGGGGGGTGGGGGGGGGGGGTTGTTTGGGGTGAGGCAGCGTTTTAGCCAATCACTGCACAGCAGTCTAAAAGTAGATTCTTCGAGACAGTTTTTAAACAAATCTGTTTACAAACACAATGTTTGTACGCACTAAAGTTGCCCCTATTTACCTTTAAGTAAATTAATGTACAGCAGATTTTTTCTCACCACAGCCATATTAACAATACTGTAAATAGTCGACTGATGTTCCCTCCACAGGTGTTACGATACTAATTAACCCTTGAAATTGAGTGGTCAAATTTGTGTCATTGTAGTCATTCTGATGAGTGACATGCCAAAAAAGCCAAACAAAATGTTCTATACCCGTGATGTGAGCCATTATGCACCGTTTGACGGCCCATGAACAAACAACATGTTTCAAGGATCGATCGCGATCTTTGCAGGATTATCAGTTTAGGAAATATAAGATGATGTTTTACTTGTTTTCCAAACTAGTATTTTTCACGCTGTGACAATATAATTTTAATTGATGTATCTGTGCAGCGCAGGACAAGATTCTGACTGGAGCATTGGCTGTCATCGTCGTGAGAATTGGTCGACAGGCTGTCAATAATTGACAGTCTTATAATGGCAGTGTCTACTTAGGGCACAGTCAGAAATGTGTGCTATGCTTTTAAGATACCTCATTAAAATTATATAGAGGGCACAGCACAATAGGAATGTCTTCTTCGTCTGTATTTCTGCACCAATATAGGTCCCAATCACGTACAAAAATAGTGTTTATTTGCACACACCCAGCTGCCAGTTGTAATGAGTTCTATGCACAGAACAGCATCCACAGGGAATCTTCCTTCTTCTGTAGTGTAGAAGCACAGTGGTTCTCAAACCTTTTAACTCCAATGGTCCTCTGACCCAAATGGAAGCAGATGGTTCCATTTGTAAAACTCTCAGGGCAGATTCGCACCGAGTCCGATTGATTCGAACGGACTGTTCCCGAATATTATCGCCTGGTTCCACATCGACTCTACCATGTCTGAGTATAGCAGATTCACCCTGAGAACGATTGATTCGAACTGTTCCCCCGAAAACGGTTGCCCGGCGGTCCCCGCCGGCCATGCATGATTGGCCTTTTGGCAGAGATGGCTTTCACATTGCACCATCCATGTCCCGACTACACGTCCATCTGTCCCCAGATTACCTCCCCATGTGGTCCCTGGGTACGGTACGCAGCGTTCCCACGTCCACAGCATCTGCCGAGTGGACCCCAGTGCACACTAGGGAACATAACATGATGTGAATCTGCCCTCAGCCCTAAGTGGCCATGTGTAACCCCGTCCACAAAACATGATGGTCCCTGGATCGCAATCCAGTCTTTCCATCAGCACACTGACTCAGCTATTTCACCAGAATGGAACAGCACCTTGTGAATGTTAACAGGAAGTAATGAAGAGGACCACTTGTCTTTCGTAATAGACGTTTCAGTAAGCCCCTCCCCAAACTGCTATGATCCAATCATAACGCGACAGACAAACCTGTTTTAAACTTGCAATAGATGATTTTTAAAACTTACAATAGATGTCACACACACATTTTCAAAGTGCAGGGGCAGGCCTTGTTGACAGATTTGGAAGAGATTTTGAAGATCTGGTTCCAAAAATGAACAGCTATTAATGTGTATTATATTTACATTGGAATGAATGAGCCCAGCCAACCAATGGTTGGACACTGGGGGGAGGGTGGGACTTTACCACAAGGTCTATTATTACATTCTATTACATTCAAAATGGCTAGCATAAGGCAAGCATTGTAGTACTTCACCATGGTTCAACATTTACCTTCTCTTAGATGATTGACACCGGGTCTTTTTTCACCCGGTGTCAATCGTAAAATTGTGGGATAAAATTATGGGATTAAAATGAGCCGTATATTCAGTGCCCTCTGTGAACTGACTGCCCACGTACACAATAGCCCCCACCATGCCTCTGTTTTGGCCTATTCCACAAACTTTTGGCTTGATTGTGATTAATCGATCGATTATTTTACCAAAAAATGTGAAAATAACCTGTTGCTTGCGATATGCTATATGTGAGCGTGTGGATTGCCTATTTCAGCAATTATTGCTAAGTGGGCTCTGTTTCTGTGATACATTCCAAACACTGACTTCCGGTTTGTGCATACTGTATATCCCTCACACACACGTGCGCGCATACATGTAGCCCACACACACACAAATAAGCAAGCAGCCCACACAACAGTAGAAAAAAACACCCCTATCTCCATTTACCAAAAACACAGATGCATAAAAGTGATTTGACGGGGCCAGTAATTGCTCTTTCCCGCGCCTGACACCCGAACCAGACAAGCGTGCTGAATATTTTCTCTTACACCGGGCTGACTTTGTCATTATAATTAGGCAAGGCCTGCGCAGAACACCTGGATTGTCAAACTGTCACTTGCGGTTCATGCATACACGGAAACACACACACACACACACACACACATACAGTATAGCCATCTGGGAAGGGAGGCAGCAGTAGTGATTGGCCAATCAAGCTGGTTGCTTTGGGAAACCCTTTTAATTTCCCTATGGATTCTGTCCAAGCTTGTTCGTGTGTGTGTACGTGCGTGTGTGCGTGCGCGTGTGCGTGTGCGTGTGTGTGTGTGTGTGTGTGCACGCTGTCTCCATGACAACCCGCAGCAGTTCCAGAGTGGTTAGCAGGCATAGCCACGCCCTTCATTGTAGCGATGGTGAGCTCATGTCTGTTGGCTGGTAACGCTGCCTCGGCCCTTATGACAACAAAAGCCATGATGCAGCCCCAGCAGCACGCATTCCACCTGCAGCAGCCAGCCAGCAGCACTGTAGGCTACGCAGCAGCCAGGGCATTACAGCACGCTGTTTGTTGTTCAGCCACTACTACTGTCCCTAAACTGGGGGCAAAACGTTCTGGCAAATTAGCAAAATCCCACATAGGGGAGATCTCTTGTTTACATCTCCATTAGGTCCCACCGATCGCCGCCCACCAAACACTGCGCCGCAGGCGCGCACGGATCGCTTAACTTGCACCATCTAGGTCTTCTCATGTGTGTTTATCCAGGGTTATTTGAGGTCATTGTTGTCAAGCTGTCAAGTACAGTACTTAAGTAAATGGCATACTTTGCATCACAGATGCAGGGGCAGACGTTGTGAGCTTGTAGAATGGCTATTTTCAATGAAGACAATTAGGTTTCAATTTCATCAGCGCTAAACCCCTTATTACTAAACTGCTTTGACCTTTTTTCCACTAACCATTTTCAAAAGCACTTTTGCATAACTGGCTACAGTGTAAATTGGCACTTTGTGAACTTGTAGGCTGGCAATGTTAAACTATGTAAACTATGTTTACAGTGAAAACAGGAGGGGGGCTGGAGAGTGATAGCCCTGGAGAGCTCTGCTAACTAACCGTAGTTACAGTACATCGAAGGGTTTAAAACAGTAGGACTCGTTTGGCCACTGTGTGTATTCATGTGTGCGTATAGCCTAGCCCTGCGTGTACACACACACACACGCAAACAAGTACAGTGCAATGACATTGCCTCATATTATTTGCTCACAACTTAAAATAACCACTTACCTCATTGTCGATGGCATTTACTGCCCTTCTTTTCGTCATTGTTATCTCTGTGTGCATTTTACAACCTGTATGTTCAGCAGCAGGATAGGCCTCGAGTCACCCTAATCTATGTCTCTCTCTCCCCCCCCCCCCCTCCCCCTATGTCTGTCTGTCTGTCTGTCTGTCCCTCTCTCTCTCAGGTCAGATTAAGCCAACCGAGACTAAACACATTAATCTTGCAACCAGGTGAAGTTTTAATGGAAGCACTGCCCTGTACCTATCTGTCCACCTGAGAAAGAAAAGCAATCCCCTTCCACACACAGCCGTGTTGATACCAGCAACTGTCTCACAACAAACACCTGTGCGCGCGCGCGCGCACGCACACACACACACACACACACACACACACACACACACACACACACACACGCACGATTGTATGCACACACAAATGTATGCACACTTACCAGTACACGTGCACATGCACACACAAACACAGCCGTGTGCACACACACCTTGCCTTTGTTTGATTATGTAAAAGCCCTGACAGAACGTGGAATGTTTACAAAGGGCACTGACACCGATGCTGAGCTCCGCCAAGACAAAGCTGACATTCTTACAAGCTGATCTACTCCCAGACATGTGACGAATGTTAGCCTGTGAATAATTGCGGGAGAGAGACGTGGAGTTGCCGGGTTATAGTACACGCGTCGGACAACTCTGCGGCTCTGTGTGTTGAGGGCCGTGCGTGCAGGATAAAATCTCAAACATTTGGGAATCATTGGAGGATGTTACATTTTCCAATTGGGAGGGCAAGAGAAATGGTATGGGATCCCCAATACCACTTTCGGTTACAGGACTTTTAATAAGCAAGTAAAACATCAATAATATCAGCACCAGACACGCAGCATGCATAAAGCTAAAGGTCTGACTCAGAGAGTTTTCTGTTTTCAATGATGAAATGCTGTTGGTTTAGTGGTGCCACAGCTGTTAGTAGCAGTAGTAGTGTTTCACATCATTTTAATTATAAGCACTTTCATTTGAAATATATTTGGAATTTGGGTTGTTTGCATGCCATCATGTTTGGTGGGGCAGTCAGGGCATTTAGGGGGGCATTGCCCCCCACATGCCCATGCCTAGATCCACCCCTGTAGGGAATAATTAGCACCTGTAGTAGGCTATGGTGGCGTCGTGCCTCTCCACAGGTTGCAAGCAGCTTTCCCAGGACAGGCCCGGTTGGGAGACACATACGGTACAGTAGCTATAGCTCCAGGCCTCGGCCTATTTCGCCCCCAAAAGGCCCTAAGCATGCCAAGAGGAAAGACGCTGCGCCTGCCCGCATGTCTAGCCCAACCCAGCTGTGGATCTATTGTTCATCCATGTTGATGTGGAGCGCGCTGTAAGGCTATGTAGAAGCGGCGTATGTTAGGTCAAAGAGATTACAGCCACCACTGTGCACACCTGCCTTGACACATCTGGGGCTCTGGCAGAGGTCGCAAATGGAACACGGCATGAGCTGCTCGCGCCGCACAAGCTCCTGCCATTTTTACCAAATGGGCAACGTGAATGGGGCCAAGAACACAATGGGTGGGAAAGTAGAATGTAAGCATAGTGATAGAAACGTATTACAGAAGACTGGAAGATGTTTTTCCCCAAAGGTACCATATCTGCTGATGGACTCGTGACAAACAGTGAGGATTTTCAGAAAACAGATGAATGATCTCTACAATATAAAGCTGCATATAGCCAGCCTATCACATCATTTAGCACAAGTTTTTTTTTTTTTTTTCAGTCCAATGAACTGTTACTGAATCCTCAGTGGCACCAAACATTTTCAGGTGGGAGTTCCACAGGGAAATTTGTGGGCCGTCTGAAATTTTTGAGGACCACTGCCTTCAAATCTATTCCAGTCTCCAGCCACCATTTGCAGAGTTTTACCCCTAGAGCCCTACTTTACACTTTGGTGTCACAATGTCCTTACATAGATAATGCAGCAGCATAGATAATTAAAAGATAACATAGGATAACATTCAAAACAGCAAAAACACAGCAAGCACAGCAAACCAAGGGACCGAGTAAAGGGTGTAAGAAAGAGCAAGCAAGTCAAGCAAGTATGGAAATAGCATTTACATGACCATGTTTTCCCTGTAGTAGCAAGGTTAAGTCATTATGTTTCATATATACAGCGCAGTTTCGTTTAAGAAGGTGCAATTGAGGATAAGTTCCATAATAAAAAATATTTTAGATTATAAAGGTGCAATCTCATTATGATTCTTCAGTGTTCAGCATTTTCCTTTGCTCGGTATTGCTCTGGTTCTTATCATGTTTGTTCATGTTCTTATTGTTCAGGGAAAAAAAGCTTTTTTTGCGTTCAAAATTTATTTTTGAGTGGCTTTTAGACTGCAGAAGCATTTTCCATGCGGTAGCATGTTAAAAACAGTTTGCGGCTGGGATAACTAGGGTCCGTCAAAATTCATTGAGCTTTGCTGACACGATGGGCATATACAGCATCGATGAGATCACATCCGGTGCTGAATGCGTTCCCCTTGACCCTCTGCATTACTTTGTACTTGAGGTCGGTGCAGCTGCCAAAGGCACTGTGGAGAGATGTGAGCCTGTACCGGTATATCTGCCTTTTTATCTTTATTGTATTGTTATTTATTATTATTATACGATAGCCTTGGCAGCTGAGGTGCCAACGGCGGCAGACTCTTTGAAGGCGCCTGGAAGTTAGCGGCCCATTTAGCATCTCACGTGTCTCATTGTTGCTGCCTTGAGTCTGTGCCAAGCTGATGACCGCCGTCCCTGTACGAACCGCAGTGAGTGGAAAAACATCTCGGGTGTCATGAGAAGAAAATCTGATATTCTGTTTCTGTCTCCACACACACACACACACACACACACACACACACACACACACACACACACACACACACACACACACACACACACACACACACACACACACACACACACACACACACACACACACACACACACACACACACACACACACACACACACACACACACACACACACCAACATGGGCACAGTTCCAATCACACAAAAACACCTTATATGAGAATGTAATACTCAGTTGCATGCATGCACACACGCATGCATACATGCACGCTACAATAATACGTCCAGGGGAGTTCAAGACCACAGGTCAAACTTCAGCCAATAAATACTGTATGGTGATGTCATCAAAAGGCATAACTCTAATACATTGGCCTATAGCCCTTTTGGTTTATTCCTTTTCCTATTCCTTATAGGCTACAGTAGTTGTTTTCTCCCTCAGATCTCCGGTGTTGTTTTCATGCCTATTGCCGTGTTAACTATGATGACCTGAATTTTGCCCCCTCGAGGCACGTCCCACTGGGAGAAGACCCGGCCCGGGGCAGACCAGCTAGGAAACACTGCAACTCACTGCTCTTGGAAAATCTCGGGATCCCCCAGCAAGGTGTGTGATTGATGTAAGCAGGTAGTGACGCCAACGTCATTTTCGCTATCATTCAATTCCAGGCGGCAGATTCGTCGCACCATGGGAGCAAAACTACAGCCGGAAATTTGGTGGAATACTTTCTAGTCTTATGAGAGCTCAGTGAACCAGCTCATGATCATACAACATTTCTTAATAACAAGCTTTTTTGTAAAGCAACCAGTTCTGGAAAATAACAGGCAACGCATAACACATTATTGGCTGATGTGTTGCTTTTTGATATGTATACTGTGTAATTTTATAGAGGCATCTAAAAAGCTAGATTGCCACCATTTCGTGTCTGGCAGCCAAATATCGTGAGACCTCAGAGACAGAAACTACTGCAGTTTAGGTCCTCAAATAAAATCATGTAGTGTGCTCTCTGTGAAAGCACAAGTGATGTGCATTATTTTGTAGTCCTGATTATGAATATGACACAATGGTTCATAAATAATCTTTGTTCGTGATCTGTTCCAGCTTGCTTGTGCTATGCTTATTCATGTAACTTTTTTCAGGAGATTTTTGCTCCCATGAAAGTGCCATGGCGCAGCTCAGTCATGTGACCATGGCATGTCCTTGTAAAGGGTGCTCCCAGTAGGAAGTCACTGTGATGTTTCTCCGGAGATGGATGTCTGGAACTGTTGCCCCTGCAACCTGACTACGCATAAGCAGTTGAAGATGCATAGATGGATCGAAAATTTGTAATAACTATTATTTAAAAGGACAAAGAAGAAAGGAAAGATTGTGTTTTTGTCAGCATATATATGCTTGATTCAAATGTGAATGTACAGTATGTCAACTAGGCCACTCTCTGTGTTCATTTTCCTTGCTCATATCCTGTCGACATCAGTGTCTCAGGTCAGATGTCAGATCATTGGTTCTGGCGTCCATAGAGAACATGGCGACATGTCTGCGTGCTGTGACTATTATAGACTAATGGATGCATGTACCTTTACACTGAAAACTGATACAGAGTCTAATACTGTCCTACAGTACTTACAGTGGTAGTAATTGAATAAAACAAGCCTGAAGTGCATCATCTCCCTTTCATTTCAGCCCCATAAACACAGGGCTAGATCGAACCAAATTTGATACAGTGCACGTATATAAGAGTTTAAGGATAGAAAATAAACTGCCTGGTTATGTAAACAACTTGCGTCAGTCGGCCATGTCTTCCGTCATCATTTGTCTATCTGATCACACGTGACTGCAGCCATACAACAAAAGTTCCCTTTACTTATCGTCTATATGTAAATGTTGGAACCATGTTATTTGTTTCTTTGTTATTTTTGTACAGTATATGCACAGTCCATAATAATAGTGAGTGGCGTTTTCGCTTAGAGATATTGTTTACATACCTTTGTTTTTTTTAATTTATTTTTTAGTTCAAAATAAACTTTATTATCCACAAGGGATATTATTTTGTCTTGGTCCTACTGCAGCCACATACAAAACATACAGTGACAAAAAAAACATAATAGAAATACATAACGGGAGAGACAACACTACACAAATGCATGGTTAATAAAACCTGTCAGCCCTGCAAGGCCTAGTTCAGCATATTAGTTGATGCAGCTACAGGCTATTTTTGTGAATCTGGTGTTTTTCCACTTTGGTTATAGGCCAACCTTATACAGAAGGGCAGTAGTACAAACTCCATGAAAAAGGTATATCATCACTTTTTCTTTTAGTCTGTCTTAGAGTAGACTGCTCAAAACTGGACTGCAGAGAGGGCAGTTGTCTTATTGCACAAATCTAAACAATCTGGACCTCAGTTGCACTGAAAGATTATCGTATTAACGTAATCGTGATGGCAAATCTGAACAGGCTTTCCCAGACGGCTTGGTAGAGAACACTGAATCCACAATTTATTCAAGGTGCAATAGACTCTGCCTTACATTCACGCTACATGTACACTGATGGTCGGAGGAAACAATGCAAGGCACCAACCAGCCTTCCTCATTCATCCTTTGTGGGAACTCGGGATCGAACTGTGGGCTGCACAGTTTTCCCATCCGGCCGCTACCTCCTGAGACTCCACATGCAGCTCAGGGGACATTCATTGATGATTAGTAATAATGATAATACTGCGTACATAAAATAAAGTAAAATAAAATAGCAGATCCCACTTTCAGTTCATCCATCTGCCTTTCAGGCCTATATTGAATTTGAATACTCAAACATACCAGTGAGACAATAGAGAGTGAGACAATGAGAGTTGTTGAAATCTACAGTTGTAGAGAGGTCTAACTGGAGGCAAAGGCTGAGTTTGGCCTGACAGTCACACATGATTGGCTGCTCTGCTGCACACGGTCCTAATCTAACTTGTTCAATTCTGGGAGGGACTATTTTCATTAGTCATTACTATTACTTAACACTGGAACATCCTTGAGAATGTTCCAGTTACTGGGTCCTGAGCTAAATAATAATAGGCCTACTAATAATAACCCCTATCTGCAACTCACAGAATGTATGCATAGAAAACATCTTGTTGTCCTTTATTTTTAAAATATTGTTTTATTCATTTAGGTGGGCACGCCCAAGACAATATTTTAAAAATAAATAAAAGCTGTAAATGAAATTCTGCAGCCCTCTCACTTATTAGGTGGACAATATCAGTCACCAGAAAAAAAGATTGGTTGTTTTCAAATAATCTGTCATGGTTAAAATGGAGTTTTAAGTTATAATGGGTTTGTATAGGATGGAGCTGGAGGCGCTAAAATGAACAGCAATATCTAAATACTGAGTGCAGTAACTTATACTGTCTGGTGTGTTCACATGAGATTGAGTAGACCATAAAATGACTTTTTTTGAAAGTGGAATATCCCTTTAAGTTTAATTTTACAGTATTGTGGTCCCAGAAATAGAAATGTAGGCTAATGCAGGTCAAACCTGGGGCCCCAGAGAGAGACAGAGAGAGAGAGTGTGAGTGAGTGAGTGAGTGAGTGAGTGAGTGAGTGAGTGAGTGAGTGAGTGAGTGTGTGTGAGAGAGAATGAATGAATGAATGATTGAATGATTTTATTTGTGTGTGTGTGTGTGTGTGTGTGTGTGTGTGTGTGTGTGTGTGTGTGTGTGTGTGTGTGTGTGTGTGTGTGTGTGTGTGTGTGTGTGTGAGAATGAATGAATGATTGAATGAATTATTTTATTTGTGTGTGTGTGTGTGTGTGTGTGTGTGTGTGTGTGTGTGTGTGTGTGTGTGTGTGTGTGTGTGTGTGTGTGTGTGTGTGTGTGTGTGTGTGTGTGTGTGTGTGTGTGTGTGCGTAAAAAAGTTCTCTCTCCGGGCTATGGGATGTTGTTGTGCAGCCCAAGCATCCGACGTACAGTCGGCTCTTGGGACCAGCGAGCGTATTAGTTATAGACAGAGTTACGCAAAGTCCGTTTCCTTCTTGGGGCCAGTTCAATTACGGCTCTACAACATGGACTTTAACTCACAATGGGGACAACGAATAGGGACAACAGAGAACTCGAGCCTATCGGCTCGAGCGAGCACACGGACCACGTGATTGGGCCCGTTTTCCGGCCCTCTCAATGTCGCAAACTCTTCTACAGGGGAGGGCTCTGTTTGTGTTTAGGACCATGGGGACTCGCTCCAGTCCGCAGTGAGTGTGAGTGTCACCGGCGGGAGGAACTACTAGACTACTACTAGTGAACTAACTACAGTACAGTACACACAGCAACATGACGGCTGCTGCTGCTTCACTGTCCAGGAGGAGCACTGCTGCTGCTACTACTACTGCCGACTCTGCTGCTTTCTGAAACTTCAAAACGGACTTTATTTCCATCCACAGATATTCGCGGAAAACAACGAGTTTATAAATGACAACGGACGTTATCCGTGAATTTCTGATACCTCGGGCGAAGCAGTGCCACACCTTCGCTTGTTAGAAAAGCGCAACAGGTAAGTTGAAACGACAACGCCGTTCCTCTATTGTGTCTCCTCTGCTGCTGCTACTTTCTCTCTCTGTTATAGTACTAGTGCTGTGGTTTTCAACCTTTTTGACACCAGGGCCCACTATTTATTCACCATTTGAGACACGGACCACCATTTGAAGACATTTTAGCCCCGCAGACCCCAAAACTAACTATTTCTTTTGCTTTTGTCCACAATCCCAGACTGGATTTCAGAAGGAAAACAGTCAAACGTACCTATCAAAAATGACCATTAATCTTGTACATTCTCTAGTTGTGTAGGCTTGGACTAATTCAGAAATTAATATTTTAACTTTTGAGAATGTAAAAAATGAAACGGGTCCATTTGGTTTCATGTTTACGCTCTCAAAGAGTTACACATGGTTAACCAACTTTCCATCATTTAGCTGGGGACCACCTGGAAGGCTGGAACTCTCTCAGGGACCACTGGTTGAAAACCACTGTGTTAGAGTACTAGCGCAGTTGTTCCCAAACTTTTCCCACGTCAAGGAGGACTCCCCGAATTGACACGTTTTATCAACATGATCTGAGTTACAGACCCATATAGGGGTCAATTTGGTTCCTCTTGATTTCTCTCAGAGTTACAGACCCATATAAAGGCATAATAAAGGCCGATTTGGTTCCAAAATGGGGTCTCCCTCAACCCCACTTTGGGAACCACTATCAATGTGTTAGTACAGTCGTTGATAATGGCCAAATGATACAGGCTACAAGAGCATGCGCTGCATGCGAACACCTGTTCCACATGGACCGATGGAGACATAGGCCTATACTGTAGTTATTGTGATGACTTTCACTTAAGTGGACAGAAATAGGCAGCCTACACATTGTGTAGGCAATTATTTTATAACTAGGATTATTAGTGTCTCACTGCCTGTCTGTCTGTGCTTAGTGCTTACTGGAAAACCACAGCAATGAACAGCATAAATACTGTATAGACTGCAGGCTAACTTGTTGGCCAACATAGTGCAGTATGTTTCCCTATAAGTCTGTGCGAGTCCCTAAACTACCAGAGGGAGAACAGAGAGAGAGAGAAAGAGAGAGAGAGAGAGAGAGAGAGAGAGAGAGAGAGAGAGAGAGAGAGAGAGAGAGAGAGAGGGCATATGGCAGCCATGAATAGAATAGAATGTCTATCACCATATACCTCCAACAGATTGCGAATAGGTATAGGTGTCTAGCAGTTAATAGGAGAACCGCTTGGCTTGGCTGGTCAGTCAGTTCACTGTGTGTGTGTGTGTGTGTGTGTGTGTGTGTGTGTGTGTGTGTGTGTGTGTGTGTGTGTGTGTGTGTGTGTGTGTGTGTGTGTGTGTGTGTGTGTGTGAGTGAGAGAGAGAGAGAGTGTCTGTCAGTAAGAGAGTCTGTACCTGTGTACATGGCCTTGGGCTGTGTTTGTATTTCCAACTAGAAAACCATGGGTCGATGCCGCTCTGTATCTATTTGACCGCAGCAGGCCCACAGCAGTCAGTCAGTAGGCCTACTCCTCAAAACCTTTTCATGTCAATCCTAGGGCCCTCAACAACATTATATCTATTTTGGTTACATTAGCCCTTATGCGAAATTAACGCACATAGCATTGGAGAAGAGGCGTTCCCCCACTAAAGTCGCTAATTTCGTACCATGCCATCTCCCTTAAATACCTCCTTTACCCGTTAAATTATGCATAGGTGTGGTTTGGGCGTTTTTAGCTTTCATCCAATCCGTGTTGGTCTTGCCATTCCCTTTAATTCATCCCTTATCTAGTTCCCTTATCCCTACTGCTATGTCTGACCCTCCGAAGCACGCAGCCTGGCTGCGGGCTTAGGACACACACATGCATGAGTAGCCTATTCTCAAAGATTATGCTCTCATTTTGAAACAATTATAGCTCGGTCAATTCTCAATCATTTCTTACCATTCAACATGTTATGTTGAAAAACATGTTCCATGTTGTTTTTGCTGTATGTGGCGTGCATTTATCCCAAGTCTGCGAAATGTTATAAATTTCAAAAAAAGTCGGCAATTTCGCGGCTAAAAAGACGTTTTTTTGATCATTCATTTCTCGGTCAATTCTGGACCATTTTTTACATTTCAAAATGCAACATGATGGAAAAAAGCTCCTCTTTCAGGGGCTGTATAGAATATGTGGGTAGGTCTTCTCTACGATGCGGGACCGAGCAAACTGCAACTGTCGGGGATTAGGAGGAAACGGTCCGCCTAATCCCCGACAGTTATAGTTTGCCCGATCCCGCATCGTAGAGAAGACATACCCACATATTCTATACAGCATCTGAGAGAGGAGCTTTTTCCCATCATGCTGCATTTTGAAATGTAAAAAATGGTCCAGAATTGACCGAGAAATGAATGATCAAAAAAACGTCTTTTTAGCCGCGAAATTGCCGACTTTTTTGCAATTTACAGCATTGCGTCACAAGTTAATGAATGTATTTAATTATATTATATACTGTACATTACCTAAACACAAGGAAGTGACCGACAGCAGGCAATCTACAGCTGTTTATAGGACAATCCATGAATAAGGAGATGAATTGAACTGGCGCCTTTCCACGTGGAGTCGTGGACATCTCCAAAGGCGCACAGACGCCGCACCGCGCGCACGTGGCTCTGCCTTCACATATCGGTTAACGGGTGGTCTAAGGTGGCCTTATCTAGTTCCCTAATCTATTTGACGAAATTAGCAATTTAAGGGACTGCGCAACAAACACGCCCATGACCACACCTCCAGACACAAATAACGGTGTCGGCATAAAGATTAGTGGCTAAGGGAAGAGAAAAGGTGACCAAAATAGGGGATAGGGAATTCGCTGCGGGGATCGGGTAACGTTAGGGATAAGGCCGGGAGGGAAAATCGCGCCCTCAACAACATTATATCTATTTGTGATGCTATGCTGCTATCATGCTATGCCAATTAATTACCTTTGCTGGGGACCCACAGTCATTAATTGATTTATGTAAAAACTAAAATTAGATTGGATTATTTGGATTATCAATGCACTTTATATTTCTTTGAAAACTTATTAGATGCATAATGTCCTTCTGCATCAACTATGAGCCTACTTTACAAGTTGTGGCCATACATGTATTGTAGCTAGCTACTATAGGACTAACCTAATCAAATAAAGGTCTAGGTACATTTGCCACAATATATTTGAATGTAAATCAAGATTTCACTGGCTAATACAGTTATGAGTTCTGGGGTTACTCAGTCCGAACACAGCGGTAAATCGAAACCATGACCAACCAGACTCTGTGTGTGTGTGTGTGTGTGTGTGTGTGTGTGTGTGTGTGTGTGTGTGTGTGTGTGTGTGTGTGTGTGTGTGTGTGTGTGTGTGTGTGCGAGAAAGAGAGACAGACAAACAGAAAGAGCGAGAGATGGAGAGTCACTATGTGTTGGGTAATATTGACTCGGGTAGAGTGGTTGTTTTGATCCAAATACATATGCCCTATGGCCATGTAAAAATGATGATTGGATGCTACACAACACTCACAAATGCATTTATTCTCCCTCTCTCCCCTTCACCCCCCATACCCCCCTCTCCCCCTCTCTCCACCATTCCCGATAAGAACGATAGATCATATGTTTGTATCTAGCCTATATAACTTTTCCTATGGCTTCATATGAAACCCGTTCAGGTCAGGATTCCCTATTATGAAACTATAGCCTTAGGGCTGTTGCTCCTATGTAGTAGGTAACATTTTCAGAAAACCTAGGTCATATTTTTAAGGCATTTTTGAATGGGATGATCAATAATCACTTCATTAAATCATATGTTTTGCATTTTTTTGCCATTTTCTGGCAAATATTTTATGCAGACAAATATTCTAGTAAGCCTCCCCGCCCCACGCCTCCCTGTTGCTCTGTCTAAATTTAGTCATTTGTTTGAATTTAAAGCAGCCAAATATGGTGTAAATTGTAAGAACCGAGCTGATGTATACATTTAATTTATAGTTGGTAAAACTTGTGATGGTGGTGTGCACTCCATGTCTATGATATATTATAAACATGCACAATAAGCTAATTATTGAATTGCCTCTAATCACTTTAAAATTGCAGTCACCATCTCTCTGTTGTTTTTCAAAGATAGATAGAAATAATACTGTGTCGCACAAATTAGAGACTATGAAACTGTGCAATGTCACAGCAGCACATTAGATAATGTGCGCAACTGTGCCTTGTGATTGCATTCAAATGACAAAATGGCAATAGAGGAGCGAGAGGAGAGCCGGGGGAGATACGCAAAGTAGTGTCTGTCGTTCTCGGTCAACGTAAGACTAGTGTTGTAGTTCTAGAGACATTGTCTCGTCTCGAGGCCAGTCTCAAGACAAATTTTTGTTGTCTCAGTCTCGCTGCTTTGCACTTCATTTCTCTCGTAGTCTTGTCTTGGTCTCACCCACAATTTGTCTTGTCACGATCTCGGAGTAAATGTCTTGGGTCTCTTTTGCCACTGGGACCACTCGAGATGAAGCAATGAAAAGGGAATGTTCTATATCCATTGTGCGGACCGAGGAGCTCATTCATTAAGACAGCTGTCTTATACAGAGCGCAGTGCTGGATGGCACGCATATCGCTAGCAGTCCTCAAAACCGTCAGTTAGTATTGTACTGTATTATTGTGGCTTTTTGGCTTCAAGGTCTCTAGGTCTTAGCCTTAGGCCTTGGTCTCGACCCCTCTAGGTCTTGGTCTTGTTCTCGACCTCTAGGTGCTAGTCTCGCCCTGATTTCGTCTTGACCAAGTCCGTGGTTGTCTGTCTCGCTTTGGTCTTGACCCCCCCCTAAGTCTTGGTCTCAATTTAGGTCTTGACTACAATACTACTTAAAACTGTACAAAATGAGATCAAACCTTTGCTGGAGATGCTATATCATCCTCCTTTTGTGAGTATAGTATGTGATTTCTCCAGAGACTGCCCCCCCCACTCACACACACACACACACATAAGCCTTGATGAGAATGGATTTTGCAATGGCATGACGGTCGCCATGACAGCCCTGGTCGCCGTGGATACGGCCACCCATGCAGGCAGAGCAGAGCCCCACCTGTGGCTGCAGTGCACCTGGTTTATTCAAATGATTGATCCTGCTTAATGGGCTCCAGAGCTCTGACGGAGTGGAGTAGCTCGCGGAGCGCGTCCGCCCGGTCAATTACAAAACTCGATTCCTCGAGCGAAGACAGATGAGAGGTCCTCCGTGCCGATCGGCAACTTATTTGGGAAGCAATTAACACCCTCTGACGCACACACTGCCCTGCTACCTGCCGGGGGCCGAAACCCCATATAACTCCGCTGGCCCAGGCCAGGATTTTATCACTAATCGGGGACACTCAACAATTAAAGCAATATAACACGTTGCCTTCGGCACTGCAGAAGTGGATGAAATGACGTTTAAAGCACTACCCTTGAGTGTAATATTGCAATTCTACAACAGTTTGCCCTTAAAAATAAGCGAATCGCTGAAAAGGATTATTTTTTCAATGACAGTTGTTGTCCTTACAACCACAATTGCCCCGAGAAACTAGCCAGCCTAGGCACCCAGTCTGAGAGGAAAACACCAGCTGAAACTGTATGATTAGCCGTGACTTTGTGGTGGTTAAAGCATCCGCATGTGACCCGTTTCAACCTATCAGGTTAGTTCCTCGAAACAACCTGTATATACCTGTACAGTATATGCAGTATGTTGATATAATCAAGATGGGATTTGTATCAGACCTCCATTTCTCCCCCGATTATTTCCACACAGCAACTCTAAATCACATAGTAAAATGTTGAAAATGGGTGGAAATTCCCCTTTAATTATGGCAACATTTTATTTTATGGATATCTAAACAGACCCTCTCAATAAAATCAAAGCAAACATTAAGAGCAAATCATAGCTTCCAAGCTAATTATTTAATATAATGTATGCAAATAAGCTGAAGCGATAACACAACTGTGAACTTGTAGATTGGCTGTCGTTGCCGAATGTTTTCACCCCCAAATAAGGACAATATGCCAGTATAGGGGTTAACCTGTGGGTTAACCTTTACTTATAGTAGCTTAGCGGCTGTAGTGTCAAGCTATAGGTTGGGATTACATACAAAGTCTGGCTTATTAAAGCTTAAAGGTGCCTGATCTGCCTGAAACGCTGATTCGAAGCTTCTGAACCAATCAGAGCTGGCATCCCTTCAGACTATGGAGCAAGAAGAGCTAGGGACAGCTGTACCATGAGCTATATACTACACACGACACATAGATGTTTACAAACGTCTCTCAGCTCTGCTGTACTGCTATGTGTTTTATTTCTACCACTATGTGTTTAGATAAACAGTATATTCTAAGGTGATGAGTTTAAACCGAGCAATACACTGTCTGGATGCCAGAATGGGGATAAAAACAAACTATTTCTGACTGTAATTAAGATACCTGTGTTTGTGGAGGATTCAGCGATGGGCAGTGTTGTAGTGGGACTTTTAGAAGTGGGAGAGCGCCCTGAAAGACACGTGCACTGCACACACACACACACACACACACATTCACGTGCCTTTGCATGAATGGGATGAAAACAGATCAGCTTAACGTCCATTGGCTTTTATTGAAGTGATAATGGATACACACGCAGCACGTGATTCAATTCAACCCCCCTTTAATTGATACATTTAAAGTGTTGGTTTCAATTCCGTACAGCATCTGGCTGGTTATCATCTCCACAAAGGTTATTAAGAGCTGGACAAGGAAACGCTTGGGAAGAAAAACATTATTTAGCCACTTGAGTGATATTGTAACAATGTATTGACCTTTCAAGATACATTCACTAAAGCTGCAAAGTTGATAAGGCGTCCAAATTGAAGGCCTTATCAGATGTGGCTTTTTCTTTTTGGGCAGGGGAATTCACAGGGTCATACGGTAAAAGAGCTAACAGCCTCCGTGAGTTCCTTATAATAATGGCTTTGTTTCCGCTCGTTATTGACCCAAAAAATCCAAACCTCAATCCCACCAAATAATCCCCCCCTCCCAAATCAAGTATGTAAGTAGGAGTATTTAGCATGATGGAATGGGACCATTCACAAGACTTATTTGGCCTGCGCTGCGTTATTGTGCGGTTTGTCCTTTTTGTGCGGTGTAAAAACAGGACCCAATGGGAGGAAAAGTTAAAGGTAATAAAGGAAACTTTAGAGTGTACAGACACTGTAAACAGACTTGTTTAAAAACACAATCTGACTCCACCTCAACTCCACTCCATTGGCTCATTATGAAACTGCCTTGTTGTGATTGGTTAAAACGCTGCCTCAACTCACACAACCCCCCTCTGCCTCAGACATTAGCACCGCCTGTCCTGTTTTCATGATTTGTTGACAATAACAAAGTTCTGCATCGTCTGCAGGACAAAGGAAGTGTCTGTCTGCAGGGAAACAGCTGCAGCATCAAAGTAGAAGCAACATATTTTTATTTACTTAGAATGTTGCCTTACCTTTAAAGGTAGGGTAAGTGATTTGAAATTCATGGTGTAGTACCAGCCTATTGCACTAGGGGCGTCCAACAGTAGCTACACTATGTGAACCTGCTGCTCGATCCTGATTGGAGGAGAATTCGCCACCACCTGGGGAACTTTTATTAGCTCCTCTGCTAACGTGGGGGAGGGGGAAACTCCATATATGGTTTCCACACCTTATAGAGCATTTTAACAGAAAAAAAAATTGTGGGTGATATCTGACAAAAGTGAAATCACTTACCTTACCTTTAAATGAAACGATCTAAAATGTAATTGTGTACCAGAGACATGGGAAGCAAGACTATAGCGTATATGTAATGGATAAAGTTACAATGTGCACGTGAGCTGCCCACTATTCAAACAAACACCCCCTGATAAGGGGTCCTGCTTAGTGAGGTAGATTCATTTTCCAATAATGGCATGCACTGAACTGTACTGTACATTATCCATTATACTGTTACAAAATCAATGAGTTGACAGGAAGTAGTGATTTGATGAAAAGGCTTTTATTATAGCACACAGGCTTCCGCCTCCATAGTAAGAGAGAATAATAAAAGAGAAGACGGTCGGATCGGTATGCTATCGGGAAATAACAGAACGACTGTATGTTGATCCAATTGGAATTCAATATTTAACCAAAGCCACACAATAAGCAGGTACTGCAAAGCACTATGTGGTTACAGGTACTAGTCCAAGACTACCAGGGTTGATTTGAACTCCCCATGAAAGACAGTAAAAAGTAAACTAATAACAAACTGCCAGTCACATATTGTAGGCTGAATGGAGACATGTAAAAAAGAAAAAGAAAAGGGAAAAAACACCATAATGTCAAGTGAGCGGTGCCTTTGGAGTTGTTGACTTGCCTCTGGGTCTAACAAATTAATAATAAGACCCCCTGCTAGAGGGACAGTGGGGGCAAATGAAATGGAACAAAGAATGCACCGAATGCTGTCCCGATGGCTGAAACAGGCCTTGTTAAATTAATGAATAAAGCACAGCGAGGACAGCAGACTCTCCTGCTATGAAAATGAATGGAAAAGTAGGCAATTACCTATCCGCTGTGACCGGTCTATGTGGAGCAGAGATGTCTGGGTGCACTGCACACAACAGTACAGTATTTAAGTATGTTGATATTGTCTGTGGGTGGACAGGGTCACTGAGAGATTTTGTCCGTGGAATGCAGGTGTGCGTGAGCTTGCATGTCTGCATGCATGTGCTTATTTGTTAGGATCACCATTAACAGTGCCCTAAAAGCTAGGTCTGCAATGATGAATCAATTAATTGCAATCAAATCGATAAATTAGTTGTCAACTAATTTCGTAATCAAATACCTGGATTGGCAACTAATCACTGAAGTTATCATGGGTGTTTCCCACTTAACGATTTTTTTTTCAGCGTTATGACAATCTAAAGATAGCTGCACATGTACAGCAAAAACTGCAAAGCAGAATATGACACGTAGCAATGATTTTTGTTCTTGATGTTATCAAGAACAAAACATAAATCTTTAATATTTATTTCTAAATTACTGTATTGACACGTGTAGCTATAAAAATATTCTTCGTCAGTTAGAACATATGTAAAATAAATTTGACAGTGATAGTTGAAGTGTAAGCACAGCTTGCCTTCCTGGGGTCCAGTCTGGCTCAGACATGTGCATGGCTAGTTAGATGGCTAGATGTAGACTGCTAGGGGTTGTTAGAAACTGGGGGACGGTTTCATTCATTGTCACCTTTAAGCAGAAAGGAGCGAAAAGTCACTGGAGTTACAAAAGTCGTTTTTATAGAACACAGAACAGCGTTTGGGTCCAATTAAACATACCTTTTGTCAGGTGTCTGAGGTCAGGTTTGAATGGTGCATCAGGCAGGGCTGTTGAGTGTACATGCAAGGGGGAAGAGAAAGGGTTAAAAGTACAGTATAGACCCATTTTTTCTTTCATTTCAGGTATTCTTAAAATAACAGTTGTGGATGACGGATTGGAAAAATATTAAGGGAATTTCTTCCGTGTCATAATACCGCACATGTACACGCACACGCACACACGCACACGCACACACACACACCTAAAGGCAGTGTTCCTTTCTTATTTGTTCAGTCTCACAGTGACAGGGCACATGCAGACCAAAGACAACCTGTGTGAGGACAGTTTGTCCTCATATCCTGACTTAAGTTTGCATTTCATTGTGTTTGCATATTCAACTTACAAATACCACACAGACAATATAGAGGGTATACGAATGACATCATCACTATCATACCTAGCCGCAATGAAACTATAGAATTTTTGTCTCCACCGTAAGGTGGGGACTATATTTCGCCCCCTGTCTGTCCGTCTGCGCGTCCGTCCGCGTGTCCACGCATCCGTCTGTGCACACGCCTGTTACGTCACCCGCAGAATGACGTAACGGCATGGTGGTGATCCGTGATCGTTCACACGTCTGTCCGCGCGCGCGTTTGTCCGCGTCAGTATTCACCCTGACCCAAGACGGTGTACTGGAGACCTGCACAGGTCTCCACCGTATATAGTTTTATTATGGGATAGTCTTATTATGGGATGAATCTTGAAAGAGAATAATTCAACCTTCCATACAGCTGCACTGTTGATGAGTTTAACATGAATACAAGAAGATCACAGATGATTTATTTTATAATGGAAGGTATTGCAACTCTAGATTCATCCTAAAAAAAATCTAGAGTTGCATTGCGGCATACCCAGAAGTTGCCTGCCTTCTGAGTGCAGGCAAAACACAATATTTTCTGGCCTTGACAACCCATACATGCAACTAGAAAAGTCCCATCTGATTGGATTAAACAACAATAAACATTACCAATGTTACCACTCCATTTGCCTTTCACTTTTATGCTTGTGCATACCATAGTAGCTTGGTTGAAACATACACATCTCATCATTGCTAAACAAACACTTACTTCCTGGTACTGGTCTGATCCTCCCAAAAGAGTCACACATGACACCTGTGCTTCTTTTATAGGAAGGGGAATGTAAAAGGAACGTACCACTTGAGAGGGGAGTTTGCGTTTTACTTGAAACTGTATATTGTCCACACACAAAGTGGTGTTGCTAAAAACACATGGAATACATTGCCTGTGGGGATAATTTACTTAATTATACTTAATTTGTGGCTTTAGAATAGTTTTCTTTGTGCGTGTGTGTGTCTTGAATTTAAAGGTGAAGTCATGTGGTGTTTTACTTGTCCCAAGTAGTTATCAACCCACCACTACCTCACCAGTAGAAGTGAAATTACTGTGCCGAAGCTAAAACATGGTGAAACTGAACTTAAGTGGCTGGTGATACGTCCCGTTGTGCGTTGACACGCGCCGTCCCTAGTGATTCAGCGCCTGTACTTCAATGGACCAAACCACATCAAAGCCCTAACCCCCTCCTTTGGTGTGGTTAAGGCTTTAGACTGAGGTTAGTGTCAGGGGCGGATCTAGTCATAGGCATGGGGCCTATGCCCCCCTAAATGCCCAGTCTGCCCCACCAAACATGATGGCATGCAAAACAACCCAAGATATTTCAGTGCTTATATTTAAAAGTATTTGAAACACTACTGAAAATGGTATGGGTGCGGCGAGGAGCTGCCCCCTTACCATTTTCTTCTGCCCCCCCAATTGGGGAATGTTACATCCGGCCCTGGTTAGTGTTAGGGTTTAGGTGTGACCAACTCCACATCTGACAATGGCGGGCAATATCAACATTCTCCAGTAGAGAATAATGGCTCCATTAATCATTTTTAGGTCCGTATTTTTTTTTTTAAATACGGATGAAAATTTTGATATCAGTTTAAAGCAGTTGAAAGGAGCCTCACAGACCCCCAAAAATTAGAGATTTCTTTTGGTTTTGTCCACAATTCCAGGCTGGATTTGGGAAACAAAACAGTAAACCATGCAGATCAAAATGACCATTAAACTCCTACATTCTCTAGTTGTGTAGACCTGGGCTAATTCACATGATTAATATTTTAACTCTTGAGAGTGTAAACATGGGGTCCATTTGCTTTAATTTTTACATTCTCAAAGAGTTACATATGGTTAACCAACTTTCCATTTTGCTGGGGACCACCTGGAATCCTTTCAGGGACTACTGGTGTTCCCCGGACCACCTGTTGAAAACCCCTGTTCCATTGTACCATCCGAAATTCGGATCTACGCTGTCAGCCACATGTAAACGCTTCTGACAATAGGTAAACACTGTGTGCGGTTGTGTGTGTGTGTGTGTGTGGGTGGGGGGGGGGGGGGGGGGGGGGGGGGGGGGGGTGGGGGGTACGTGCATGTGAGCGTTTGTGTGTGTTGTGCCGGCATACTCATCTTAATGTGAACCCGTACAGCAGCATTGGGAACTTAATAAATGCTGCTAGCCGGCGATAAACAAATTAAAAGGGCTTGGTGGGTAAGCTACTGGTTGATATGGGCTGATAACACCTGGAATCCACTATCCTAACAAAGGAAAGGCCAAGTCATTGGTTCTTGCCTGAGGTACACTCATAGTAGAGAGTGGAGTCAAAACAGCTCTCTAGACCAGTGTTTTTCAACCTTTTTTGTACCTGGGCCCACTATTTATTCAGCTTTTAGCCAGGGACCACCTTTGATGTTGAGTTGACTCTTGGACCTAAAACCTAAAACCTTTTTGTCTACAATTTAGGACAGATAGCTGGCACGATCTTAAGAGTTATACCGATTTATAAGTCTCCACTTGGTTACCAACGGACCATCATTTAGCTGGGGACCACCTTGAATCCTCTCAGGGACCACTGGCGGTTGAAAACCCCTGCTCGAGACTGTTGTGCTTGATTTAGGCATGCACTTTTATTGTTTTACTTTGTTGAATATTATCTTTTTGGTGAAACACCTTTTTTGAACGGTATATCTTTGGATAAATCTGCATAATTTGCGATCTTAGGTTGTTTATTCTGTATGCGTAGCCCTCGTCAGACACAGCGCGCGCGCGTGTGTGTGTGTGTGTGTGTGCGCGTGCGTGCGTGCGTGTGTGTGTGTACGTGTACATGTGTTTTCAACCCACCAATTGCAACCAATAGACCTACTATCATAACGTCATCCACCCCTCAAGGTACTAGCCTTCAACTTTTGATTGTATAGGGTAATTCCATGCATCTGTTATGGTGTCAACGTTACATTCATTTCATCATACAAGACCCAAACAGCACATGCCAGTGGTAATAATACCCCAGGACGTTCCCACCAACATTGGCACCATTGTTTTCCTGTTTCCACTTTTCAGATACAGATTTTCCAAAATCTACAGATTTTCCAAATCTGTATATAGCTATAGTTGAAGAAGGTAATGTATGCATTGCAATAATAATCTACAAAGTAACCAAGTAGTAACTCAAGATTTCAAATAATTGTAGTGAAGTAAAAGTGCGGCATTTGGATGTGAGATGTAGTGGAGTGGAAAGTATTAGAAACTCTCAAGTGAAGTACAAAAACATACAAAATGCAGGCTACTGAAATACAGTACTTAAGTAAATGTACGTATTTACTTTCCACCACTGGAGAAGTGTATAATAAGAGGGACGTCGGACCAGTTAGACCACTATACTATCACCACACCCTCACAAAGTCAGCCACATGAATATGATCCCCCTTCTCACTGTCCACACACACACACACACACACACACACACACACACACACACACACACACACACACACACACACACACACACACACACACACACACACACACACACACACACACACACACACACACACACACACACACAGAAATCAGACAGAGCAGCCACTATGGCATGTGTCAGAGAAAGAAATGATGACTGACTAATACGTAATGACGTATAGGCTGCACTCACTGCTGGCCTTTCTGAAAGACATCCATAGAAGAGAAAACCTGCTGTGAGAGGACGTTCTCCTCCGTTACGTTCCGGACAGCCTTTTTCTTCCATGTGTCTGCCGTCAGAACGCAGAGCGAATTCATGTCTACGCCCTCGAGCGTTGCCACCCTCCAACAACGCCAGCCCTGTCTGCTTGCCTTCAATTACCACAGACAGAAAGGACAGTAGTAATCGTTACCAAGAAATTTCTTGACTAATGTGTTTCAGATAACATGTACTAAAATGTTGAAATTCAACTCCTGTGGTAAACCTCATAAAAACAGGTTGAAGTCGGGCTACTATTCACTACCTATAGAAGGCAAAATAATGCTTTATACAGTATAGCATGTGATTTTTCCATCTAGGTGTCATGATGCTGAATCCATTCCAAGTATTAGTTTTTGTAAAAAAAAAAAAAAAAAAAAACTAGCCCAAATGTGCACTTTTATGATAAAGGGTGTGGCTGTTTTGTTATGCCAAGGAATGTTCTCTGACTAAAACTAATGGCTGGAATGGATTCAGCATCATGAAAACCCCATAGTTAGACATATCACATGCTACATCAAGCATGTTGAAAGTTTGCATGTTGTGCCTTCTATAGGCTGTTACTAGTACCTCAACTTTGACTTGTTTTTTTAATGAGGTTTCCCACGGGAGTTGAATTCCAATCTTTTAGTACATGTTATTAGACGCCATTAGAAACACATTGGTGAAGACATGTGTTAGTTAACGATTTAGTTCCTAGATTTTCACAACTTTTCCTTAGTACAGGGAGAAAGGAGAGATTCAGTGAATTATCAGCGAACGCCATCCGTGTTTCTTTTTGCACAGATCCCAAGACGATATGTTCTCTCTCCGTTCTCGTATGTCGTGATGCCTCTATTTGGAATTACTCCGTCGGTATGTGCAATGTTTAGACCAGCAACTCAAACCACCAGTTGTGCAGATATGGTGGACGGTTTTCCCTCACAGGAGCACAACAACAACAACACACCCATATCAAGTACAGTAGATGATGTTCAACATCAAACATGGCGAGTAGTAACTTATGGTTTGACATTTATACACGGTGGTGATCTAAATTGTGCGTATACAACCAAAACAAGTGTTGTTTTTGACAGCAGCTTTTGATGTCAGTTTTTGGGGCTTTTTTTGATAGTTTCTGTTTAATCACATGATGTTAGTCAGCTGGCTGAAATGTTGTGGCAATAGTCTGGTTTGTTTTAGGCGACTAAGTCTGCAGTTGAACTAGTCGACTACAATGTATCTTTGTGGATCTTGATGCCAACGTTTTGCCTGCATGTCAAAGTGTCTTTGAGCAAGGCACTGAACTGCTCCCGATGAGCAGGTGGGTGCCTAGTGTGGTTTCCTCTGTCATCATTTATGCATTAAGTTTGACACATATATAACATATTAATAATATATATTTTTTACACATTTTTATAGCAATTAATGTATTAGCTACTATAGTCATTTTTCTCTATATTGTCTCTCCACCATGTTAATAGTGTATTGACACTCACACTTTAACTTTTGGTTCAGCCTTGATTCAGCCATGAACCATGTTTGTTTGAATGCCCACGCACCCCTGTCAAAAACAACAGAAAATATTTAACACTCATCTTTTTTATTTCTCTTTCAATAACCTAAAACATGAACCTTGGATTGGCAAAAAAGTTTCCATAAAGTTTAAAGAAGTATGACCGCAAAGAAGTCATTCCCACCCCACAACGATATTATTCAAAATGGCCTTGGCCGCCAAGGCCACAGGCTTTCCAGGACCTCAATCCAATTCACATTCGAGGAACAATCTACAGCAATCTCACTTTTATTGCACCTCCTTTTCCAAGACGGAACGTTTCAATACTCTCTAAAGAAGAAGCCTGTGTCTGTGCGTGCATGTGCGTGCGTGTGTGTGTGTGTGTGTGTGTGTGTGTGTGTGTGTGTGTGTGTGTGTGTGTGTGTGTGTGAGAGAGAGACAGAGAGAGAGAGAGAGGAGAGAGAGAGAGAGAGAGAGAGAGAGAGAGAGAGAGACAGGCCCGGATGCAACATACCCAATTGTGGGGGGAGGCTATTTAAATTATAATGGTATAGGGACGGCTTCATTGCCCTGTGTCGCTTCGCGCCACGGGCGATGAAGCCGCACCCATACCATTATCATTTAAATTCTTTATTTCTGTGACCCTTGTACAGAACTTAATATTAGGCAAATATGCATCAATAATATCACTTGTTGTTGAAGTTGCAACCTTGCCCCCCCCACCATGCCCATGCCTAGATCTGGCCCTGGTATGAGGGAGAGAGAGAGCGAGAGTGAGAGAGGGCATGATACAGAGAGCCCGGCTAAAGGTGCTACCTACCGCCAGCATTCCTCTCTGTCGGTAATCCACCACCTATCTGCCTCTGCCATAAAATACAGGGGCAATATAATCGGCTGGCATACGGGGCAGATAAAGTGCTATTATGTCCCATGAACAATGGCCAATATACCCTGAATGAATGATGGTCGTTTGACACAGATTGAATTCTCCACCTCATTACGACATTTGGAAACGCTCCAAAGAGCCACACAGCATGATTGGTCGTTTCGCTATTGTTCCTGCAACGCAAATATGAGTCAGCTATTATCGGTTGCCGCTGTATAAGGACCCGATGTGGCCAGGCCTTGGAAGCCCATTTCTTTATTGACGGATTTGCTTTGGATCTCTGACTAATCCCAATAGCTCTTTTATTCTCCATATCTAGACGAATGGTTACATTACGTTGCACAGCGCTGACTGTAAGTTGCTCCGTGGCACTCAGTCAAGTGTTTAATCATCAGAGCACTTACTGTACTAGACTGTATGTAGCCTACGGCATCCATGTAAAAAAAAAAAAAGCAACGCCTGTGCCTGGTGGTTTCAGTCTAAATAAGTAAATAAATACATGATTGCAGTTCCACGCCGTGTGCTACTTCAACTACACTACACTACACTACTGTCTACAAGGTGTGTGTGCGTGCGTGTGTGTGTGTGTGTGTGTGTGTGTGTGTGTGTGTGTGTGTGTGTGTGTGTGTGTGTGTGTGTGTGTGTGTGTGTGTGTGTGTGTGTGTGTGTGTGTGTGTATAAAACCTCTGTAATAACAGAAACCCTACTTGGGAAAGGAGGAAGTCTATTGCTTATTGTTTGTTGTTTGTGAAGGGTGTGTTGTCATGGCACTAGTAGTGCTGCTCGGGGATATAAAACCAATAATATAGAAATTGCTGCCGTCTTTCCCTGCATGCTGCCGTCATGTGGTGTAATTCGTCGGCGCGGACGCCCGCAGGGCCGGGAAGAAAAGCGCACAATGTACCGGTACGTCTCAGGCACAGCGGCGGCAGACTGTGTGTCTCGTTCGAATGGGCTTGATGTTATTGTGTGGAGAAATGGTCTCTTTCTGGTTGTGGATACTGCCTTGCAATTACCAGATGATTTACAGTACCCACCCGTACCCGCAGGGCACTTTATCTCGGTGGTATTTGTCATGTCAAGGACCCTTCCCCCATCCCTCCCCAAATTGATATACCGAATATTTGGCCGTTCTGAAAATATGATTAGATTTAGGCCGACATCCATTATTTTCCCAAAGGTGTCACTTGTAGAGCTGCAGTTTGGTGATGGCCAACATCTGGATGAATTGGTTAAAGGTTTCGTGACATTAATCTTCATTTATTTTTAGTTTTTCATTTAGGTTTTATGATCTCGATCTACACCCAGAAAACGTGAACTTTGTAGCCTGGTGTACCAGACTCCGTTTCTACGTAAGATTGCCCTCCCTGCAACTTTGACACAACAAGGAAGTACGGCTGCTCTGTCGCAGTCGCCACAGAAGAACAAAATAGTTAAGAAAACAGGCAACGCCGACAGGTTCCACCGAGTAGTTTTCCAGTGCCGTCGCACAGCAGAGTGATCTTAAACTCTATACTATGTTGAAACCCAAATCAAAACTGTCCCAGTTGTGGGGAGGAAGGGGAGAATGTTTTAGGCCCTGTCACAAAGTATGAAAAACATGTGCGCAGACTAGAGAGAGGTTGACACATAATCCATATTCATATTAGAGTAATTAGCACGTCCTGGTCACTTTCCTGTTCCTCGCCGCGTGTCTAATAAGTGTTTGCTCTCTAAAAACAGTGTGACAGTGATGTCACCTGTCCCGCATGCAGACACACTGGAGCCAAACTAACAGTATTAACTCTGTTTAAACACACACAAACACACAGGGAACATTTGTCTTGTTTTCTCATCCTCCTCCTCAGCAGAGTTCTTGGGAGTGGTCCTCAACGGTTTCAGAGAGACAACACTGTTTGGTTATCAGGGCCTCAGTCCTGAGAGTGTGGAGTTAAGCTTGTTTAGCTCCAGGACTAGATTGTTCATGTTATGTGTGTGTGTGTGTGTGTGTGTGTGTGTGTGTGTGTGTGTGTGTGTGTGTGTGTGTGTGTGTGTGTGTGTGTGTGTGTGTGTGTGTCATCTCGTGGCCCTTACGACTTTGTGACTTTCAGCTGACCAAACAGTAGAACGCCGGTCTCCCCCAGGCAGGTAATAACGCTCTACAATCACATTGTCAGCAGCCAGTTGCACCCGGGCCAACCCAAAGGAAAAACCTTTTGCCTTGCAAATTTGCAACCCAACACTTTTTTTCCGATGAACACTCATACAGACAGACAGACTATTAGCAGACCTGTCTGCTGGTGTGTAGTCTAGTAGTGCACACAGTCGTGATGAAGTTCTACGATGGCACAGATCTAGACGGTGCTAAACCACAGGTTTTGTGTCCTTGAACAAGACACAGAACCACTAATTGCTTGTGCAGGTCAGTGCTGTGCATGGTTTCCTTCCTGTCAGTGGTGGTATGAATGTGTGTGAGAATGGGTGGCCGCTTGAGAGTTGACATATTGTTTACTAGTATATTTCAATGCATTAAAACCAGGAAAGCATCTGCTGTCATTTTGGAATTTAGTGTTGGCTATTCAACATTCAAGCAGGTGTATAATATCTGTCTGTTCTTCTTGATCTCTTCGGTGGTCCATAGCTGACACAAAACATTTTCAGGTTAGGGCCAAATAGCTGCAGCCAGAGGCCTGCTATTTGAGGTTCCTTCCTCGGCATGGAGGTGGTACAATCACTCCTGGACTAAACCAAAAGTCTAAAAATATTATAGCAATGCCTGCAGTCAATACTAGATAGTGCAAGTAATTATTAATATAGTTTTGTGCTGTTGAATACAATGGGACTTTTCTGACATCATAATGGATATTGTCAAGTGATGTGCAGAATTATATTAGCTCATACAGTATGTAGAGACTAGGGATTTTCGATCCGATCGCGATACCAAATAATGACTCCAGAGAATAATATATAGAATAATACAAGATCTTATATGAAGTCCACCAACCGGGAATAGCAGACTACTCACTCAAATGTGCACTTGGGCGACTCCATATAACATACAATGATCCGAATGCTAATATGACCCGATAATGACAAATAAGGGACGTTATTGATACTTTTCTGATACCAACACAGTATTTTGACATCCCTAGTTGAATGCAACTTCAGTTTTAACTGCCAGGAAATACTAAGCGAGGTATACAGCAATTTTATATGGATCTGCCTTGAACCTGCATGACTTCATTCATTTTTCCATCATCCAGTTTCAACACACTATGATCTCTAGTCACAGGTCCTTCTGCAGGACTGCACACACATATCATTTTTGTCACCGTCAGCCAGAAAACCTCATATCTGGCATTTTCATCTCATGTTTTTTTCCATAAATATCATGTGACAGGGAAAATAGCCGATCTGCAAGCTCACATTGCGTCGAAAGCTTGTAGATTAGCCATGTTTGCACTTTCTTTGGATGATTTTTGAAACTTTTTGTGGCTGTTAGGTTAAAAGCTGGTTAAGCCTGTTTGTGGTTATTATTATAAATAATACATTGAATCCCTTTGAACCCAGAAAAAAAGAAGAAATCTTGCAGGTTTACTGTATGTTTGGGATATACAATGTTTCTGCCTCACGGCAACGCTGTCCCATGATGAGGGAACATCATGGGACTGTGTTTGAAAAAAAGGAAGGAGGAGGAGGATATTTATATACATTTAATTCACACATGCATGTATATTTTAATCTTTATAACAAATCCAGTGTGGTAGGATGGTGGTGAACAGCTTGCGGGGAATACCATTTGCTGAATGAATGCTGTTTACCTTTAAAAGGAATAGACCAACATTAACTTCAGAGTGACTCAGTGTTTATGGAACATAAAATACAGTACTGACCTGAGGTGTCTTACAGGATAGATTAGAAGAGCTGTTTGAGACAATATCGCAATGTGATTAAATATACATTCAGTAAACAGTGTAGTTTGTGTGAAATTCTCACACTTTACAACCAACACTGTGATGTGATGAGATGAATGTGGTGACACAAGTATAAAGGGCATTACAGAAGGGTAGTGATAAACACCCACATTATCACGGTGATTCCACTGTGCCCCATCACCTGATGACTGGGTGATAATCGCTCAGCTGGAATAAAAAGCCCACAGAATTGAGGGTCTAAAATCAAACATGGCGTGTGCACGGAACGAGCATGCACGCACACAACAACACGGGACTCCATGCGATGACGCTTGCTTTATCAGCGTTTTCTCAGCACAGTACGCCAGTCCTGTTATAAATGAACTAGAGGAACGACTTATTACTCCCTGTGTGAAACACCCTCAACCTGTGCGCTTAATTCCTCATTTTTTTTTGTTTTGTCTAAAATTTGCCGATTTTTGCATAATCCAGCAATTGCCGCGACAATACGGCCTGATTTGACTTATTTATGATAATATACATAATCACAGTGATCGAAAGCAACCATGGCAACACGATGTTGCCGGAAGTTTCAGGAAAAAATATGACCCAGAAGTAGAAACTTCTCTACTTCTGTGTTTACAGTTATATAGGCCATACTAGAGAGTCTAGTGGAGGACCTGTGTGAAAGTATTGATGCTATTTGAATGGGAATCATTTGATAAATCAAACATATGGAAATCACTGGCCAGGAGCTGTTATTGCACGTCAAGTACGTCATGGGGAGTAAAAGGGTTAAGACTGAAGTTGATCGTAGATTTAGTTGTTTCGTGTTTTTCTTTTATTGTAGTCATTAGGGAGATCTCTTTTGTGAAGCTAGCCAATTTATCGCAACCTGTGAGTTTGTAGCCATCTTTGCCATTTTTGAAGATGTTTTTTATATACATTTCTTGACACCAGGACTTAAGAGTTCCATAGACTTTGGGCAGCACACACAGCGCTTACATGTATTTTCAGCCAACAGATTTGAAGTTGAAGGGAAAAAGGAGCGGACAGCCTATAGTTTAGATCCCTGGGAGACCCTGGACCGCTAAGTAGGGTTTAATAAAGTGTTAAGTGATTAGAAAGATCAGGCCATTTCACTGGAGGTTTTGTGCTAAGAGGCATGGAAGAGAGAAATAGTATCGCCATTCAGCAAACGGTCCAGCTGGCGGGGAATCAGACCAGGGACAGGCATTAGATCGTCCTCAGCAGCCGGCTAACAGGTTTTCGCCATATGATCCGTATTACGATATGTCATTTAAAATACTAGTCTAGTCTCATATCTACAATATTGATATACACTTAGAATGGTTGGCCATTCATCCTTCTCTGGTGCTTTGTCAGGAATGTGTGACGATATTAAAAGATACTGGCCAATCCTTCCCACAGCACACGTTTTATAGCCCAGAGAGTACTACACTACAGTATCTCCTCTTTCTGTTGGCTGGCTTGATGTACAAATACAGTACACCCCTATGAGGGGGTGACTGGCCAAACTACTGGTAGTAGTTATGAATGTTTGTTTTCCCAGATCCTCCTGATAATCAATACAATGAATATGAATCAGGATATGAATCAGATGCACATGCTATGATCCAGCTAAATGAGTTAATATGGCATCATCAAGTCTTTTAACCACCGTTTGTGGATCAACAATCTCACTGCGTGTCACTGTGTGTCACGACTCACGATGCAAGCTCATACGTCTGCTATTTACACAGTGTTCCTTTTTTGTACATGATATAAGTCAGGGATGTCAAACTCAAATACACAGTGGGCCAAAATAGAAAATTTGGTACAAGTCAGGGGCTGGTACAATAAATTGGTACAAGTCAAGTTGCCTAAACTGAAAACAAAGTAAAAAAAAAAGTACTGTATGTCCCTTCATAGCAAGATAAATGCAAAATGTAATGTGAAACTGCGGCCATTAAAAACTGAAAATGTATTATTAAAGCCAGTTTTCATCCTGCAGGCAAAAGATAATTCATTCACAGGCCTTGAGTTTGACATATGTGATGTAAGCGCTGACCGGAAATCAACAGCAACCTGAAATAGCAAATGAAGATGTTTTTTTTTTTTTTTTTTTGCGTGTGTGTGTGTGTGTATGCATGTGTGTGCGCGCAACTTATTAACACCTAATCCTGCAAACTTTCACCAAGATGTGAGCTTCGAGTTCTGAGAAGAGTGTTCAGCCAACATGTACAGCATGGGTGTCAAACTCTGGCCCGTGGGCCAAATTTGGCCCGCTGTGTAGTTTTATTTGGCCCTTGAGACATTATCAAATTAAAAAGGAAGACCACACATTTTCAACATTTTAATGTCATTAATATAACTTAGAGATGTTGTGTGGACATGATAAAAAAAGTTCCCCCAATTCTGTATTTCCTAAAAATGGAGGTCTGAAAAAAATCATTAACGTGGTGAAATACATCTGATCACCAAGATGTCTTTCACTTAATGATTTTTATTTCAGACCCATTTTTCCTGAGAGGGTACATTTGGTTCACATTTGTACCCTCTCGGGAAAATTTTGAAAATGGGTGGAATTCCCCCTTAAAAGGTTAGTTTGTTCAAACTTGGCCCGCGGCTTTGTTCAGTTTTAAATTTTGGCCCACTCTGTATCTGAGTTTGACACCCCTAATGTACAGTATAGCACCGGACTCACACCAGCTGTCATCACCATCACATCAGCTGGAATTAGCCTATAAAAACAGGCTCTCCACTGCTGTTGGCCCAGTGCTGATGTACTGTCTGTCTCTGATGCTATCTTCTACATGTAGATTTAGACATTGAGGGAAATTAAGATTAGCAGGTTTTGTCCACAATAACGCTGCTTATCAACTCAACCAGTGGTCCCTGGGAAGATTGCCGGTGGTCCCCAACTAAATAATGGACCGTTGGTAACCATATGGACCAATCTGTAACTCTTGCACATAACAAGCAATTGCAGCAAAACACGGAACAGGGCAGTGGCTCAGGGGTCTCTCGATGGAAAGGCCAATTCATTGTACCCTCTCAAGAGTTAAATTATATTTAATCTGAGTTACTTCATTTTCAAGAATCGACACAATTAGAAAATGTAGAAGAATTGTTACTTTGGCCAACGTTTTGCCAGTTATCTCTCCTAAAATTGTGGACAAAACCTTCAAAATTCTTGGGTCCAAGAGACTAAACTTAAAATGCAGAATAAATAGTGGGCCCTGGTATGAAAATGGTTGAAAACAACTGAACTAAGTCGATCGATAGCCTTATCAAAACATATCAATTAACTGTTATTGAACAAATGGATAATTTTACATCCCTAATTGGAGACCTAAGTGGCGCTCCACGATACGAACAAAACGTTCATACAAAAAAATGTACAAAAGACTGTGACACACCGTGCACAGGATTTGATCGATAGCAGCTCACAAAAGGCGTGCCGAAAATAGCTCACACAGCGTGTCACATTATTTACTGAGCACAAATCAGGACCGATTCAGCAGATCCTCGCTGATTTTGTTTCTCTTGTTTTTTTGTTTTTTTTCCCCGAAAATAAGTATGTTAGTGCTTTCTTGGGTGTTTTAATACTAGAAGCAGACCTTGTCTTGAACTGTACTTTCTTGCGCTTGTATCTGCAAACTGTTATTTCAGCCTTTTGAAGCGCTCCAAGAACATGCTATAAATCCCACAACAGTGACATCTGATTGCAAATTGCTATATTGTATATCTGCAAAAAGAAAAGCCTGGTCTCAATCTAAGGCAGAGAGACACTATCGTCATCACACGTAGCAACAAATTACCTTCATTTAGACTTTGCTTAATGTTCGAAAATAGCAGATCTACAACTCAAGTGTGTGTGTGTGTGTGTGTGTGTGTGTGTGTGTGTGTGTGTGTGTGTGTGTGTGTGTGTGTGTGTGTGTGTGTGTGTGTGTGGGTTGCATTGCAGCACATACTGTAGTAGTGCTGCAAGAATTGGCCAAAATTTGCATTTGAATATTCCTTTCAAATCACCATGTGTATTTGAACAAATATCGAATTATTCGAATATCAAATGTAAATCATTTCAATATGCTGTAAAACATCCTCTTTGTTCCTCTATATTTGCTCCAGTCCTGTGTCGTCCACGGTTGGTGAGGAGAAATGGGTTCTCTTGACTCTTGCAAGATCAAATTAATGATTGATAATTATCTTTTTTGTATAGTTTAGTTTATGTGGCCCAGGGTTTTGTGGGAACACGCACAGCATTTTATTACTATTTATTTTAATTCTGAATCTTAATTTATGACATTTGAATATTCTTTACATTTTAATGTTTGAATATTCTTTCGAATATGGAATATTCGTTTGCAGCACTATACTGTAGCGAGCTTGTAGATCAGCTATCGTGCTCCTTTTGTGTTACACAGTAGTACGTAAAGGGAGAGGAGAAATATATGTTGAAATATGGCAATAGAGAGTGTGTGGCGTGACAGTGACGATAATGAGCCCCACAGAGGAGGATTAATGACCCAGGGATATTTATGGTTTTAAGAGCTTTAGCCTGATCCATCAAACTGTTTTTTTTGGCATTAACTTCACAGGTCTTGATGGCTTCCACTTCCACCTTCCACTTGCACACAAACTAGCACTATGACCCTAACACTTAAAGGACACTTCACCACTTTTCAATGTATCTTCATATAAATGGTCCTCACTAATGTACGTTGTACATGATAAAATACCACTATATTTCTTTCTACTCAGTCTTTGTCTCATAGGACGGCTGTCAGCAGTTCTGAAACATGTCATCCATAGTTTCTGAACTGCCCACAGCCCTCCTGTTGAGATACAAACTGTGAAGACAAAAATAGTGGTTTGTTATTATGTACATTAGTGACGACCTACAGTATAGGAAGATGCATTGAAAAGTGGTGAAGTTGTCCTTTAAGTTCAGATTGTTTGCTTTCTATTTGTACTGGTGTTTTGTAATAATTTAGTGAAATTGTCTGGTTAATTTCTTCAGTTACATGTTAAGGGCCATTTGAAAATACAGTATATGCCAGGGTCCGCCACAAGAGAAAGAGGGCTTAAAGTTCTCAGCCCTGGGGACTGATATCAGTCCTGTAGATTTCATTGACATCATTTAATGAGATCAATGCAGATTTGTAAGACATCATTTTTTTGTCTTGAGATTTGTTTTGCTTTAAGCCCTGAGAAAAGATTTTTTGGGCTCCAGCAGTGGTTATCAGCTAATTTTAATTGCAAGGACCCGCAGTTTGACGTGCATTAGGCTACGGACCACAAATTTAATGTCCTTTCCATCTCTGGGATCCCACTTTATATTGTAATGTTTTGTAAACTCTATGGTCTTTATATTATTGGCAGCTGCAAAACAGCGCCATGGTAACTTTGGATGTTGGAGATTACATGGTCCCAGTGTCTAAGAGGTTGCCGACAATGGTGGCGACATTAAGGAGGCAGACAACAATGCTTGCGCGCTGTTAATGCAGCCCTGGGCTGTGTCAAACTCTGTCTATACTCTAAGGATCTGGGATTACCTCCGCACTATGGCTTTTTGTACCGGCTATCTGGTCTAATAATAATACAGCAGCTGCCACATAAATGATGTATCGTTTCTGGTTATATTGTACAGTAAAATCAAGTGTACAAATGGTGTGGTTCCACTGCCTTGTATGCATACCATTAGTATACATTTGGTTCCAAACTATCATTTAACTGGGGAACCTCTACTCTGGAACACCCTCAAGCACCCCGTGGAGGTCCCCGGACCCCACTTTGGCAACCACTGAAAGTAATTCATTCCCATTATTTTTCAGGGTCAGTTCTTGACTGTTCAAATACAACATCCCTGGGCCATTGAGTCCATTGATCTTGAACAGTCACTAGCCTAATATCTACCCCCTGAAGCTACAACAGTTGGCTTTCTGGACACACTAAACAGCAAGTGGACCATCTGATGGTCTGTCTGACACGTACAGTGTCTGAAAAAGATGCACCCCCCCATATGTAAACTACAACGTATGACTAGGAACACATTGTGAATGATAAAAGGCTGGCATTTGAATAGTGGTGGTGGTGGTGGTGGTGACATGTGGGAGATATTTGCTGGCTTGGAATAAAGCACACACATTGTAACAGGGGCGTTTTAGCCATTAGCCAGACTAAGCAGTTGCCTGGGGCACCATGGGGGGGGGGGGGGGGGGGGGGCACCAGGGCGACCGCCCATAGTGTCCTGAACGCGTTTTGGTGTTTTATCTGTTGAAAAATAGCAGATCAACAAGCTCATGTCGCGCCACCGAGTGGCGCGACATGAGCTTGTTGTTCTGCTATTTTTGAAAAATTGTGAAAATGTGCTGCAAATCTCTGAATACATTATTTTGGAAGCAAACATTTTATCTCAATTTTTCGCTTCTGGGGGACCCAGAGAACAACATGTTTTCAGATGGGGGTCTGCAGCCAAATATGGATAAATCTGGTGGTCCTTGGCTTTAAATATGTTAGCATCACTGACACAGGAGCACAGATTTTTCAGAAAAACTAGAATCTAGTGTCAGAAACTATAGAATCTAGTGTCAAAAACTCGATTCTAGCATCAGAAAGTAGATTCTAGTGTCAAAAAGTAGATCCTAGCATCAGAAACTATCATTTAGTGTCAATAACTAGAATCTAGTGTCAGAAACTACTGTAGAATCTAGCGTCATAAGCTAGAATGTTGCTGCTGCTATAATCTGGTGTCAGGAACTACTGTATAATCTGGTGTCAGAAACTCGAATCGAGGGTCAGGACACAATGGGTTAAAAGGATCCCAGGCTAATAATAATAAGCCTCATATGGATAAATACATTATACAGAATTATATATAGAATATATATAATTCTTGTATAGAATTGGACATAAAACACATACAATATGTTCTTTAGTTTAAAAATAGTTGATATTTTTATCCCTTGGGGGGCGCCATTTCACTGTGCCTGTCAGGACCCGTAAGCCCCCCTTCCATTTGGTAAGGGGGGGCTCCAGGGAAAATCACCTGCCTGAGGCTCCACATTGCTTTGAAATGCCACTGACATCCCCAAGTAGTCAAGCTACAGCAGCGGTTCCATCTCAAATAATGTGAGGTGGGCTTCCAAGGGGTCCTTCCAGCAAAAGTAGTTAAAATAGCATCACACTAAGCCTGTTAACAAACCACTTTATCCATTTGTACTGTACATTGGCTATCCAGAAATATAGCAGATGTGGAGCAGTGTCCGATGGCCTAGTGGTCCAGACGCATGCTATAGGCTTTGGCTTATATTGACAGCATGTTGCATGTTCGAGTCCCGTTCATGACAACCTTTGCTGCACGTCTCTCCCCTTCTCTCTCTCTTTCCGGGCCATATTAATACATTGGGATGTGAAAGGAGAAAATATGAATAGTTTTACTTTGGGTGAAGGCTTGTGGTGTTCAGTAGTTCAATATATTATTCATCTCTGTACCTATTACAGGCAAACAAATTATCTCAGGTATTATTGTTGTATGTCCTTTAAATGAGTCACTAGCCAAGGAATGTGATGTGTGACTCATGACTATTGCTGTGTCTACCCGAACTTGAGATAAACATCTCTTTCATTTCAATAAAATCGTCTCTAGCTCAGGTGAATACGAGAAACCTTGACACGAAATATGTTTGAGAAGCACTTGTCTACAGAACCAGATCGTGCCAGCCAGAGCCATGTTGTAGAAGAGTATTGAGGAGGCATAAAACAGCCTGCTTCAGATGCATAAAATGCTGCCATTCTGTAATTTATGGAATGGAAAAACCTTCAGATTGGAGCTCTGTGTGGCAATAATAGTGGTGTATACAATATATCACTCTCGATTGAGAGGCTGCTATATTGATATGGCAATAAACATCATGAATTATTTGGGTGATCAGTGTTGACAAACGTACCTCTGTTTAATGTTATCCAAGTCATTCTTTGCCTTCCCAGACTCCTCGTTAGGAGGTTTAGGGCTCCATTTTCGTTACATGCTAAACCCCTTATCCCAAATCCCTTATTCCTTTTACTCTTTTGTAAAACTTTTTTGAGTAGTTCAACGTGCCAATCTATTGACACGTTGTGAGCTTGTAGACTGGCCAACTATTGAAAAATGTTTTTTTTTTAATAGTTTAAAAAGGCAAAGAAGTTAAGGGATAAGGGGTTTAGCGGTTACGAAAATCTAGGCCTAGTCTCTGTGAGCCTGAGAGTGTCTTGTTGTATTTGTGCAACAAGGTCATTATTTTTAAGTGCTGCGTAGCAAGCACTTCCTTAGACGATTCACCAGCTGTGTGCGTGCTAACCGGCACGACCTCAACATCTCTGCGTGTGTGCCTGCTAACCGGCACGGCGTGTGTGCCTGCTAACCGGCACGGTTTGCTCTGCATGTTGCCACATAAGAGAGAAACAAGCAAGTTGCCACATAAGAGAGAAACAAGCAAAAACCGTGCCGGTTAGCAATAACAGAGAAACAAGCAGCAACAAGCAGCAAAAACCGTGCCGGTTAGCATGCAGACACGCAGATATCTTGAGAATCGTGCCGCTTAGAACGCACACAGCTGGTGAAGACCACCACACACGCAGCACTTTCTTTCACACGGGTGTGATTTTTAATAAACATGCAATTGATCTACAAGCATTGGGGGGTTGTAGATCACCTATTTCGATCGATAAATGGTTGCCTCTGTATTGTGATACATATCTATCGTGAACTTGACAACAGTATCCACCACTAGGTATTTTGTGGAAGTCCTGCTCGGCGCGAAAAAGAAGTTCGAGAACTGATTTAGACATTCGTACAGCAGTGGTTTTCAACTAGTGGTCCGGGGACCACCAGTGGTCCCTGAGGGAGTTCCAGGTGGTCCCCAGGCTAAATGATGGACAGTTGGTTAACCAGATGTAACTCTTTGAGAATGTAAAATGAAACCAAATGGACTACACAACTAGAGGATGTAGAAGATTTTAAAGGGTCACTAAAGGGTCACTTTGATCTGTATGTTTGACTGTTTTGTTTCCGAAATCCGAAAGCAAAAGAAATCTTTTTTTGGGGGGGTTCTGTGGGGATAAAATGTCATCAAATCGTGGTCCGCGGCTCAAATTATGAATAAATTAGTGGGCCCTAGCATGAAAAAGGTTGAAAAACCGCTGTCGTAGAGCGCTGTCTCAGATCTTAATGCGTTGCGATTGGAAAGCGCTGCGTCTTGTGGAAGCGCACACACATGGTCCTCTTGCATGCCATGCGCTCTACAAAGGGAAGGCTGTGTCCTCTCTCCTCCACTTTTCTTGCTCCCTCTCTCTGACTCCTCTCTCCACTGGCAGACAACCTATTTGAGACTTCGGTGATTAATTATTTACCCAGACAATGAAATGCCAAAGCCTCCCGACACACCAGCAGGAGAGAAAAAGGTCACTCCCCGCGCCATCCTCACACACACACACACACACACACACACCAGGGGCAGATGTAACATTTCCCAATTGGGGGGCAGGAGAAAATGTTCATTGCCGGTGTCGCTTCGCGCCACCGGTGATGAAGCCGCACCCATATCATTTTTGGTTACAGGACTTTTATTAGGCAAGTACAGCATCAATAATAATATCAGTTGTTGTTGAAGTTGCATGCATAAAGCTAAAGGTCTGACTCAGAGAGTTTTCTGTTTTCAATGATGAAATGCTGTTGGTTTAGCAGTGACACAACTGTAATTACAGTACTTAGTATCAGTGTTTCAAATCATTTAAAAAATAAGCATTTTAATTTGAAATACCATTGGTAGTTTTGCATGCCATCGTGTTAGTTGGGGCAGACTGGGCATTTAGGGCCCCCCCATGCCCATGCCTAGATCCGCCCTTGACACACACACAGTCACACAGACACACACACACACACACACACACACACACACACACACACACACACACACACACACACACACACACACACACACACACACACACACACACACACACAGCCTTAGACACGTGACCGGACGGACACTCAGGATAGTGATGGATGACAATAACATCTTTATCTGAGATTCGGGCAGACACGGTTTTCATCCCCGTACGTACGAATGCCGTAGAGACCAAGGGCAAAGCAAAGCCTGATGGATGGAGCCCAATCTTCAGGACATCTCTCTGGAGAGTCGTCTTAAGGAAGGAAAACTAAAAATCTATAAATGGAATCTATAAAACAGGGTTTTTTATTCAGGCATCACTTGATTTGTTTAAAATAAAATATTTTAACCGATTCTGTATTTAACTTAAAAGCTTTGCTTCTGGGGGATCCCTAGAACAACATATTTTCAGATGTGGGTCCGCAGCCAAATATGGACAATTTCGGGGGTCCTTGGCATAAAATATTTTGAGCACCAATGGCACAGAATCATAGATTTGTCAGAAGAACTAGAATCTACTAGTGTCAGAAACTAGAATCTCGTGTCAGGAGTCAATCAATAGCATAATGATAATCACAATAAAGAATACCGCCGAAAGCAGCGGTTTTCAACCATTTTCACATCAGGGCCCACTATTTATTCTGCATTTTACCCACGGACCAGCATTTGATGTTGAGTGTAGTCTCTTGGAGGATTTTCAAGTTTTGTCCACGATTTAGTTAAAGCAATTCAGATGTTTGAATATAATTTAACTCTTGAGAGCGTGAAATGGAACCAAATGGATCCGAAGCGCCCATTTGGTTTTTCATTTTACGATCTTGAGAGTTACAAAACTATAAGGGCCCAGCCTTTAGCCTAGGGACCAGCTGTATGGTGTAAAACCCCATAGAAGACTGCATAATGTCAGGTGAGGTTAACATTCCTAGTGGTGTGCTGCTGCTTGTGATGCTGAATGGGACCAGGGGCTCAAGAGCCAATCGTGAAAGGGCTTTTCGCTGTAACCTTTACTCAATGAGGGACCATCATTTTGGAAAATGTCACCCACCTCGCGGGCAGATGAAGACTTGGCCCGTTTTGAAAATTAACAAAGGCGATAGTAACATGCAGGGCACATCCACTTCTAGCCCACGGTGGTGGTGGTGGTGGTGCTGCCGGACCAGTACTTCTCTCCTCCTGTTTTGGAACTTCCCATCGCTGTGAATTTGAGGAGATTTGTGATTAGTGTTGCATCTTTGAACTTTCGGGAGATAAAAATGTTTTAAATTTAAATGAATAATGTGTTGTTTTTATGTGTCCCCTCACAGCTCCTTTACACGGCTGGACAAATGGGGTGCCGATGCTGCCGGATGATAAAAAGGTGAGGCGTGCGCGTGTGTGTGTGTGTGTGTGTGTGTGTGTGTGTGTGTGTGTGTGTGTGTGTGTGTGTGTGTGTGTTTATGCACTTTCAGGGGCGGATCTAACATTTCCCAAATGGGGGGGGGGGGGGGCAGAAGAAAATGGTAAGGGGGCAGCAATGAAGCCGTCCCCCACACCATTTTCAGTAGTGTTTCAAATACTTTTAAATAGAAGCACTGAAATATCTTGGGTTGTTTTGCATGTCATCATGTTTGGTGGGGCAGAATGGGCATTTAGGGGGGCATTGCCCCCCCATGCCTATGCCTAGATCCGCCCCTGTGCATTTGTGTGCCCACGCACGCGTATAAAATTGTTTGCACAGCAGAATGACTTGAGCAATAATTTTACACCTTAAAGCCCAAACCACACCAAGGGGTCAGGTCGGGACAGCACCCACACCAATGCAACCTGCTGAGTTGCAAAGAATAGACCATAAAGGGATAGTTCAGAATGTTTTCAACATTCTAATATGTCATTAGTATACCCTAGAGGTGCTGGTTGGACATGATAAAAAAGTTCCCCCATTCTGTGTTCCCAAGAAATGGAGGTCTGAAGAAAACCACTAACATGGTGAAACATCTTGATGACATCATCAAGATGTATTTTCACCATGTTAATGGATTTCTTTAGACGCTTCTTTTTTTCTGAGAGTGTACAAATGGAACCAAATGAACCCGTTAGAGTTCATTTAGTTGCATTTGTACACTTTCAGAAAAATTGTTGAAAATGGGTGGAATTCCCCTTTAAGCTGTATGAAATACTTTACCATTAATATAGTGGTGACTATAGTTGTAACTCTTTGAGAACGTAAAAATGAAATGTTTCATGGTTTCATGTTTACACTCTCAAGAGTTAAAATATTCATCATCTGCATTAGCCTACAACTAACATAGAAGGTTAATGGTCATTTTGACTTGTATGTTTGCCTGTTTTGTTTCTCAAATCCAGCCTGGAATTGTGGACAAAAGCAAAATAAATCTTTAGTTTTGGGGTCGGTGGGGCTAAAATGTTTTCAAATGGTGGTCCGTGGCTCAAATTCTGAATAAATAGAGGGCCTGGTATCCAAAGGTTGAAAACACCTGTAGTAGAGGGAGCAGAATCGGAGGGGCGTGGTAGCACATAACCCTCGGGAACTCCAGTCAACAACATTAAGAGTCCTTAATTGCAAAAAACCCGCAACCTTCAGTCGCCACCGCAATTCCCTGCGGCCCCCTCTCGCACGTCCGCTCGTAGCCAACTAAGACAAGCGTTTTTTTCCCCCCTTGGCACGCAGGGGGGGCTAAAACGTTGACTCCCACGCATAACGATTTTTGTCCCGTTTCATGCAGATAGTGAGAGGTCCATTTATAATGTGTCTGGACTCGCTGCGACCTCGCTGGGGCTCTTTTGTATAAACGGCGGGTCAATATGCCAATATCCATCAACCCCCGCCGGCTACTGTAGCGCTCCACAGGACTGTCCCCCTTTTGTTAGGAGCCAACAAAGCAGTGTCACCATCGCTAATGTCCTTGTGAGCTATAGCGGATGAGATCGAGCTCAGAGTGTTATTTAACTTCACCTGAGTCTGCTCCTCAAGTTTTTATTTATTCTCTTTCTCTCTCTCCCTCATCGCCTCTTTGTAACAACAAGAGAGGTGAAGATGGAGGCCCTTTTTGAAACGAGGCTTGTCTACGTATAGTTCATTGGTAGTTGGTGTCCTGGAATGACACTGAATTGATTGTTTGGGTTTGAACTGGAGCTGAAAGGGTGTTGGAACCACTGCCAATACAAATCTGTATTGCATTGCGCACGCACACACACATTGCACACAAACAGGCACACCAGGCCCGGATGTAACATTTCCCAATTGGGGAAGGGGGGGGGGGGGGGGGGGGGGGGGGGGGGGGGCAGGTGAAAATGGTATGGGGGCGGCTTCATCGCCCATGGTGCGAAGCGTCACGGGCGATGAAGCCTTCACCTGCACCCATACCATTGCACCCATTGCATACCATTGCACCCATACCATTTTCGGTTTCAGGACTTTCATTAGGCAAGTAAGCATCAATCATGCCATCATGTTTTGGTGGGGCAGTCTGGGCATTTAGGGGGGGATTGCCCCCTCATGCCCATTCCTAGATCCGGCCCTGAGGCACGCACAGAGCACCCTCTTAGCACATATTCTTCCTCTTTTGCCTGGCTCTTACTGTCACACGCACATGCACACACATATACACACACACACACACACACACATCACATGCCTCCCTCCCTAATTGCCCGGTGTGGGGTGTCACATTTCTGGGCTTAGTGGTGTGTGGGGATTGGCAGGTCGGAGTGGGTTACTAGGTCAACTCCCACTTACACCACAACCTTTACACCTACACCGTAGGGTCTCCCAAAGCCTCCACCAGGCAGGGGTCTGTTTGTAGACAGACAGACAGACACAACCTGGAGACATGTTCTTAAAGGAGAACTTGGATTTGTTTCAACCAGGGTTATATTGTGTTTTCTTGTTGTCTTGTTTTTGCTTTGGCAATGTATTTTTTGTACTAAACACATATGTAGATCTAGATGTATTATTTTATTGTCCCGAATATAAGACGACTCGTTTATAAGACGACCCTCATTTTTCAAGACACATTTACAGAAAAAAGAACATTGAATGTCAAATAGTATAGCCCCTGAATATAAGACGGCTCCATTTTGGGGATATTTCCATTGGGAAAAAAACATAGTCTTATATTTAGATCTAGATGGATTATTTTATTATTTGATGTAGTTTGTTATCTCCTACTAGTCCCCATGAAATGATATCTGGTCACAAAATATCTATCTACTGAGGAGGAGGATCTACTGATTGTGACAAACTGTCATATTAAGCCTATGACACAGTGAAGAATCATCCATAGTACCTAGTACAAATAAATAATAACAAAAATACAAGGTGTCACACAATGTGTCACATTTGAACATGTGTAGTTGAGCTTGTAGTTCTTGTATTGTTGGTTTGTTTTGAATAGTTTGGCTGTTTTTCACCACTGTTAAGAGGCACTAGCATGGCAATCAGACATTCTCTCATTGCTTAATGGAAAGCCTCAAAAACAAAGTGGTGCATGACACACTATACGTGCAGGTGCCAATTCTGTGTGTGTGTGTGTGTGTGTGTGTGTGTGTGTGTGTGTGTGTGTGTGTGTGTGTGTGTGTGTGTGTGTTGTGTGTGTGTGTGTGCGTGCGTGTGTGTGTGTGTGTGTGTGATCATGTGCTACTCAGAACAAACACACCAGACATTACCTAACTGTGTTTGGAAACAGACTGCGATGGACAACATTACAGTTCTTGGAACAGAGGAAAAACATTGGAGCAGTACTGCGCTGTTGGGCGTCAAGCTCAGGCGACAGCGCAGTCATCCATGCCTTAAAGCAAGGGTTTTCAACCTTTTTCATCCCAGGGACCACCATTTATTCAAGATTTGAGCCGCGGACCACCATTTGAGGATATTTTAGCCCCACAGACCCCAAATCTAAAGATTTATTTTGCTTTTGTCCATAATTCCAGGCTGGATTTGGGAAACAAAACAAGCAAAACATATATTTCAAAATGGCCAATTCAGATGATGAATATTTTAACTCTTGAGAGTGTAAATTTGGTTTCATTTTTACGTTCTCGAGAGTTACATCTCGTTAAACAACTTAGCCTGGGGACCACCTGGAACCCTCTCAAGGACCACTGGTGGTCCCCGGACCACCTGTTGAAAACCACTGCCTTAAAGCAAGGCACTGAGCATGACACTGAACCCCACAGTCGATGTCAAGTAGTTGCCTGTTGTTCCAAATACTGAGGAGGAGGTGTTAAAAGGGAGGGGACAAATTTCAGTTAATGTACAGATGTACAGTAGGCCTACTATTAAACGGATATTTCACTTCCACAAAAAATATCATCAATTCAGGCTCATGAGAACACCCCAGGCAGTTTAAAAGTTACTCCATTCAGTATTTAGATATTTGATGATATTTGATGACTGCTGCTCCGCCCCCTCCCCGTACAAACCCATTGTAACTTAGTACTTCATTTTAATCATAATAAACAAATCTTTTTTTTTCCTGGTGACTGATATTGTCCTCCTATCACATGAGGGGTCTGTGGAATTTCATTTACATTTATTTTTAAAATATTATTTTGGAAAATGTAGCAGCCTCGGCACCACACTAGATGTGGCCAATAAAGGAATAAAATGATATTTTAAAAGTAAACGAAAACAGTGAACGAAAAGGCATCCCCCCTAACAGTCACCAGAAGAAAGAGGACGGTTGTCTTTGATTAATCTATAATGGTGATTAATCTATAATGGTGATTAATTTATCATGGTATCATGGTTAAATGCTGTATCATGGGTTTGTATAGAAAGAGGGCAGTGCAGCTAAAATGAACATCAAATATCAAAATACTGAATCAAGTAATTAAGTAAAATTGTCAGGGGTGTTCACATGAGCTATAGTAGATGACACAATGACCAAACGTTTTTGTTTTTGAAGTGAAATACCCTGTCCAACATTACAAACCAGACCACAGTTTTACACACATTTTTTGTCTCCTTTGCGCCTTTTGATAAATAACTTGTGCAGACGTCCCCTTTCTCTGAGCAAGAAAGATATAAAACTCTACACTGTTCATCACAAGAGGTGTAATGGTACTGCTGTTGGCATAAAATCCATATGGCTACCTGCTGCATTCTTCATGAGCACGGATGTGATATAGCCTGGGTCTCTGCAGTATAGGAAAGGACGCAGGACTTGGATATTGCGATCGTATCCTGCGGGCGTAGATGTGAGGCGTCCCTAATCGTTGCCTCTGTCACCTAACCGTAACTGTTGACACATACAACAGGCCATGCTAACGGCTTCAATAACAATAACACATGGAACTTTTGCCACAGAGAAATGATAAACGGACAACGCCCATGACATTGTGTTGTACTGTATGTGTTGTGCTAATAGTTCTGTCGGGAATCGATATTCTATTGACGTTGTGACATGAGACTTGATAAGTCTTGTCTGCCGGAGACCGCAATGCATTACAGATGTGTCTATTGGTTTGAAAGCACCATTCATATAGGCCTATAGTACATTATCCTCCTCCACCCCTTCCCTTAAAGGGGAATTCCACCCATTTTCAAAATTTTCCTGAGAAGGTACAAATGTGAACCAGGGGTCTGAAAGAAAAATCATTAACATGGTGAAATACATCCTGACGATGTCATCAAGATGTATTTCACCATGTTAATGATTTTTTTAGACCTCCATTTTTAGGAAATACAGAATTGGGGGAACTTTTTTTTATCATGTCCACACAACATCTCTAAGGTATATTAATGACATATTAAAATGTTGAAAATGGGTGGAGTTCCCCTTTAATTGACCCCTGTTGCCATAGTAACCTATCTGGTAGAGTGCATTTTCACTGTAGTTGTCCATGTAGTCCAAACGGGACCCCCCACCTGCCCCAGCTTCACAGGCTTCAATGTTAGTACTAACATTGGAGCCTGTGGTGATCTACATTGGAGCCTAGGGTGATCTACTAATATTGGAGCCTAGGGTGATCTACTAATATTGGAGCCTAGGGTGATCTACTAACATTGGAGCCTGTAGTGATTTACATTGGAGCCTAGGGCGATCTACTAACATTGGAGCCTATGGTGATTTACTCGTAAATCACCATAGAAGGAGTTAACATCCGTTGCTACAAATGTGTTTTTCCTCAGACCGTGCTCAAATGGTCTCCAGAAAGCCACAGATTTAGTATTAGGGGAAATTTGTTTTGGTCTGGAATTTCCCTTTAAGATGGAAAAGGGGAGTATCAATGTCAGTGCAGCAAAATGTCACCTATTGCCCTTATAGTCTATGCCTGATTCACTTGCTGTGAGCAGGCCAGCCAGGCATACAGTCCATCCATTCATGCACACAGGACTTTCACACAGGGACCAAGAGATGGGCGACTTTACAGTTGAGAAAGAAAGATGGCAAAGGGCGAGGAGAAAAGATAAGCAAGGGATAAAGATACTAGGATATAAGAAGTCATGGCCCGCAGGGAGACGCTTCAAACAGGGTGAGAAGAAGTGAACTGCAAGGGCAGTACAGTGGATTAACGCGCACAAACAACATTAGAAAGAAAGATGACAGAGAGAGAGAGAGAGAGAGAGAGAGAGAGAGAGAGAGAGAGAGAGAGAGAAGAGACATATAGAGAGGAGTGAGATAGCAGAGAATAGGAGAGGACAGTGTTGCCAACTGCCAAAATCCAAAATGCACTAGTGGCACTTCCAGAATGCGCTAGAGCAGTGGTTTTCTACCGTTTTCATACCAATGCCCACTATTTATTCTGCATTTGAGCCACGGACCACATTCTTCTACATTTTCTAAATGTGTAGATTCTTGAAAATTAGGTAATTCAGAAATAATTAAATATAATATACAACGTAACTCTTGAGAGCGTAAAATGAAACCAAATGGACCCATATCATAGGAGGAAAAACGAGGTGAAAAACAAGGGTTTTATCTCTGGCGCCTGTCAACCAATTTCGCCCCAACTCACCAGCAAAAAAAGCGCTAGATTTTCCGCCAGGAGTTTTTCACTAATTTGGGGGGGGGGGGTCTGGAAAAAAGCTAGTGACAAATGCGCCAAATTGGCAACACTGGGAGAGGAGAAGAGAGAAGCGAGGTGTGATATCGAGGGGACACTGGAAGGTTATGATTCTTGGAGGGAGGGGGGTCCCGCAGCAGACACGAAAACAAGTGTGTACGGCACTCACAACATAAACACTCAGCGGGAGGTATGTGACAGCATGCTGCTCCACTGTCCACAAAATTTATTGGTGGCAAAGTTTTTCTGCCACCACTGCTGTGCACTGTAAGCTCTGATGCTAACATCCCTCCGTCGCAGAAGGCAGGCTGGAGTTTTGTTTTGTTTGGTTTTTTTTGTCAATGGTACCACTGTGCTGTGCGTTCTGAAGTGTAACAATGGCATCTGGCGAGGCGTGGAGACGCCACGGCGTGTCATCGACTCACGCGGTGTCAAAATCTGACACCTGGAGATCCCCTAGAGTCCCTGTGTGTCCTGTCCTGTGTCAGGCTGCAGTCTACGGCGCTGTTCACACACATAAGACATAACTCGGAGGTTGTATCGCACACCAAAGACAAAAGACAACGCTGTATGGTACGAAATAGTGCTTCTCAGCCTTGGATTGACAGCTCATTGTTGATTTTGACAACGCATGTGCACCAGTTGCTGTACTGTATGTGCACCCCTGCTAATGTGTAAACCACCTTAAGGACTACGCTCTGTATCTAGACCTACTCAAGTAAACAGAGCTGCTACATTTAAATAGGCAGATCTTTTTCTGCATAATCTTGAGGAAAAATGTTTGCATGTGTCCTAAACAGTGTTGGGACATGTGCACTACGTAACTCAATATATTACATAATATATTACCAACATGCAGTAACTTGTAATATAAATATATTACTTAACAAAAACTAATATATTATACTTTTCTTTCTGCATTACTTTCAATATTACTTTTTGTCAATCTGTCTTGTTGAAAATGTTCTTGTGAAATTATCTTGACTACTGCAGAAGTTAAATAATTATTTTATCTTATTTTCTATCATTTGTCATCAAATTATTCATTCAGGAGTGACTTTTTTTTTTTTTTTTTTACGTCTATTTCATATGGATTTGGCCAGATAGCCAAGTGTGTTTGCTTTATTGTAGGTATGCCACTTGGCCTACGCAATATTTGATTAATAGTGACACTAAATATTTAATTATATGTTTTGTAAAAGTTTTTTTCAAAGTAATATGTAATAGTAATATTAATATATTACACTTGCTCAGACAGTAATATTGTAATATAATATATTGCTTTAAAATGAAGGTAATAATTAATAAGTAATATATTAACAAGGTAAAGTAATATTCCCAACACTGGTCCTAAATAGGCACATAATTGACTCTGTTAAAAAAAATCACACCCGTGTGAAATGAAGTGCTGCGTGTGTGGCTACAGTATACTAAAACACACTTCGTCCCATTGTGCTTGTTTCTCTGAACATGGCAACATCAACAATACACACTTCGTCCCATTGTGCTTGTTTCTCTGAACATGGCAACATCAACATGACTCCACGCATGCAGGCAGGGACAGACAGACAGACACACAGACACACACACACACACATCTTGTACATCGTCTAAGGGAAGTGCTTGGCAGCACTTCAAAAAAGAAAAAGAAAAGATGTCTATGTCATGTCTATGCCCTGTTAAAAGAATAATGCAATGTGACATAACTCTGTTTAACAAAACTCTGTACACGCTCCAACTGTACGTATTGTATTTGTGACACTTGCGCTTTGGCAATGTAAACATTTGTTTTCTCATGCCAGTAATAATAACGCTCCTAGGCTCTAGTGAAGGGGTAGGGCTGCCCTTTTCTATGTACCTGTGTGTGTGTGTGTGTGTGTGTGTGTGTGTGTGTGTGCGTGTGTGTGTGTGTGTGTGTGTGTATGTGCGTGTGTGTTTGTGCGTGTGTGTGTGTGCGTGTGAGAGAGAGAGTGAGAACACATTGCATACATTGTAAATTGCATTGTGCCACATAAACTCAGACCACTCACCAGTTATATGTTATATGACCACAGCTACATCTATGACCCGTCGGTGGCCGGCGACGGGAGGAAGAGCGACTCGGGCAGCTCCCTCTACCAGCCACACCACCTGTCGGGGACCCCCTCCACGGGGGGCCTGACGGGCCGGGCGGCGGGGGCCACAGCAACAAGCAGCAGCAGAAGCAGGGCTTCCACAACCTGGCCTACAGCAAGTCCTCCAGCGATGGAACGCTCAAGCTGGAGGCAGACAACAACCACTTCAACAGGTCAGGCTTTTTCTGGGTCGTACCGTAGTAACTACTTGACCCCGTAGCCTCGCACAGGTGTTACGCGTAGGCTCAACTTACAGTACAGCATGTAACGCAAATAGCACTTTACGTAAGACATAGCACTATGTAGTATTTAGTTTCCTTAGCTATTCCACTGTTTGGTTCTTAAAGGGGAATTCCACCCATTGTCAACAGTTTACTATGTCATTAATATACCTTAAGAGATGTTGTGTGCACGTGATAGAAAAGTTCCCCCATTCTGGGTTTCCTAGAAATGGAGGCCTGAAAAAATCATTAACATGGTGAAACACAACTTGATGACATCATCAAGCTGTGTTTCACCATATTTTTCTTTTAGGACCTTTTTTCCTGAGAGTGTACAAATGGACCACCCGCTAGGATCCATTTGGTTCACATCTGTACACTCTCAGGAACATATTGAAAATGGGTGGAATTCCCCCTTAACCCTATAATTCCCAGCAACATAATAACCGCAATTCATTTAAAAAGTAATCAATCCCATGGGCGCAACTGACGTAATAAATTAATTTCAGTCGATCGGCTAATGTCTGGGCCTGCTTACCTAGAAATGATCCAAATCATCGGATGCATGTTCGTACATGCACGGCACGGTCTGTATGTCCATCGCTGATCACTAGGCGTCAAGTGTTCTAGACACGTGCCTAAATTGTAAATCTTAACAGGCTGCACGGCGCCGCTGCTGAGCGGGAGCTGGCCATGAGGCAAACGGCAAGTCCCGACGGCCGCCTGTACATCATCCAGCCACCGGACGGACCAACACCGGTGGGGGGGCCGCGGTGGCCCCCCACGACGCCGCAGGACAACAGAGGGCCCATGAGCCAGGTGCCCGTCTACCCCAGCATGCTGCAGGACTACTCCACGCCCGCGTACGGCGGCCACAAGAACCACTACGGCGGCGGAGGAGGGCACCACAACGACGCCTGGGACTCCTCCTCGCCCGTCGTCGGAGACTACAGGCACGGCGGGACGCGGAGCGGCAGCCTGTCGGCGGACGAGGGCGTGGGCGGCACACCGGACCCGTGCGACACGGGCGACGAGGCCAGCGTCCGCTCGGTGGACATCCACACCGCCACCACCGCCAGCACGGCCAGCATGTCCTCGAATGACGAACGCGGGACGGCGAAGACGCCCGACGGCACCCTGGAGAGCGGCATCTGCGACGTGATGACGAAGGGCGAGGAGGACGAGGAGGAGAAGGAGCAGAACGTCGACGCGCAGAGCGTCACAGACTCCATGGTGGCCGAGGCGCTTGCCGCGCTGGAGGCGGCCACCGCCGGCGAGGACAGCGACTAAATACTACTTAAATGCCCAAATCCCCGTGCAAAGAGGGCGTGGGTTTGGGTTCGAGGGTCTTCCTCTCTGCAGCAGAGTTCAGGGACGTCCGGAGGGGTCTCATTAGCCCCCCAGTTGACTGTCGCAGAGACCTAAAAACACTACGTAAGTGTGAGTGGCTCGGAGCCGAGGAAATAAGAGGCTCGGAGCCGAGGGAATTAATGCCACAGCCTGCGAAAAACAGAAGACACTGCCACAAAAGACATTTTTATACAAGAACGCGGCACCATAGGTGAATGAAGATACATCGAAAAATGAAGGAAAACGGTTTACAAAATAACTTTTCTTTTTTTCACCCAGAAAAACATTTCCCTAAATCTATTATGGATTGTTGTTATATAATTGTGGTCAGTCAGACATTACCGTGTCCTTGTCGGTGAGGAAAGGACGGCGCAGTCAAAACACCACAACATTTGTATAAAGCTACAAAAGTAAAGGATCTGCAGGTTTCATAGACTGTGAATGCTGCCAGCAGTAGCCAGCCAGCCAGCCATACAAAGCCTATTTTTTCCTTTCTTCTTTGTTTTGTATCGCCCATCTTTAATTAATCCAGCTTTCTACAACACTCCTCAGACTCAGAAACTCCACAGCACTTGGCGCCTGCCGTCTTTTGCCATAATATATGACTACCGCTCTAGATCGTAGATAGCAGGTAGTAGTAATTCACCATTAGCAGGTTGGCCTATATGCGTCCCGGCCCATATTATTCAAACAGAGTCGAATATTTTGAAGACACGGTTTGCTTTGCCAATCATCGCCTTTTTATTTCTTCAGGGAACTCGCCCCGTTTTTCAAAGGTTTTTAAATAACTTTATTTTGTATGTATACCAGTGCATCGTCTTTGTATTCTCTTATTTATGATACGTTCAGTCAGGTGTATGGGACCTGGCTCAGTGAATACCGCAGTGAGAGCCTCTTCAAGCACTATGGAACTCATGAATTCATGCAAAGACTCGTTTTTGTGAGTGTGTGAGTGTGTGTGTGTGTGTGTGTGTGTGTGTGTGTGTGTGTGTGTGTGTGTGTGTGTGTGTGTGTGTGTGTGTCGCGGGCGAGTGCAGAGAGAAAGTGCAAGAAAACACAGGCCTTATTTATAAAACATACACTGGTTTTCACTGCAACCTGTTTCATACAGTATGCGAACACTACCTTCAAGTTCATACAGTATACAGTACCCTGCTAGGAATCATTTTTCTTCTTTCGCAATGAGTACATGTTCAAATCGACCTGCTGTACTAATGACAAAGATATATTTCTATGACTAGCACATTTCCTTTGTCTGTAAGGACCTTTCTCTTTTGTTTCTTTTTATCAATGAGGTCATTTAGCATGCAGTAGCAGATAAGAGACTGTGGCTGGTACCTAACATACACTTTAAAATGACCCCTGGCTAAAAACAGCTCACATGTTTTATTTCTTTCATGAATAGCAAATCTTATGACAGAAACTGCTCCTGTCACAAGTTGATGATGTCTATTTTGATGGTATTATGGTCCTGGAATGCATATTCTAATAAACAACGTAATACTTTCTAAAGTTAATAGGAGCCTCAAAGTAGTTGTTTTCAGATTTGTATTAGCATGTGCATTCCATATCATTCCATAGGGCTGGACCACACAAGGACGTATGCCATCATCAACAGGGAGCACTTCCTATTGAGTGAAGTGAAAGTTCTATTTATGAAAGAAATAAAATATTGAAGGTATTGAAGGTATTGAAGGGCAAGTATAATGTTTTAAGGCCTATTTGTCTTGTTAGCCAGGGAGCCAGGGTTTTCTGACTTAACTGACTGTGAACGACAGACCACCATCCTGACTCAGAAGCGATCTGGGTACACTGTCTGTGTTAGGTGGGGATATGGGCTAGTGCTTTTGCAACACTTGCTATGCATCATGATAGGTCTCACTGTTTCTCTGCCAATGGTCCGTTGATTACTACCAATAAGTACCTAATAATAATGAATGACCCAACCAGACAATCCAGTGCACTTAACCCCTCCTCCCTTGAGATTATAACTCCCTTTTCCTGTTGAGTTTCTGGACCTCCAACTTGTCAATTATTGATTCCATGGACAGTCAACAGGAATAGTTCCTCAACTAGTGGAAAGAAGTGGACCCACAAAAGAGACAAAAGGGACCCACAAAAGAGACGAAAACTTAGCGAAAATAACTTGCTACTTTGGCAAATGAATACACACATTTAATTTCTCCCAATCATCTAACTGTTCGGATGAATAGTCAGATCCAAATTCGAACTGTATTAATATGAAAAAAATTGGGGGTAAGAAAATAAAATAAATAAACTTTGATAGGTCCCCAGTGAAAAGAGTCTTGTGCGACAAGAGGACCAAAGCACCAGATCTGATCACATATTTGCAAAAATGGTGAAATATGCCTTTAACATTTGACCATTTTTGCAAATATACATTATGTTATTTGGCAAAAAGTGTGAAATGAACCTTTGAGAACTTAGAACCACTGCTTTAAACAAATCTTAATCTCAGTGTGAGTGGAGACCTGTCCAAACTCAACCTCAATAACGATAATGATTTTTTAATCATTACTGATTGTTAAGAATATAATGACTTTATGAAGAATATTCTTTTTTTGTTTTGTTTTTTCGTGCCTGTGACGTTAGTTCACATGTTTCAGATCGTCTGTAATTGAACCAACTGAGGCTAGACGGTACGACAGAAAATATTTTTGCTTTAAAATAAAAGCACAACACATCCAGTGGCCTTTTAAAGCGTTACAAATATATGAAGGAGAAAATAAGTAAATAACTTTAATAAGCTTTTGTTTAATGAATAATCTTCCGGAAAGATTTATATTTCTTTTTTTCTTTTTTTTACTATGACTCTCATTTCAGTCATTGTTTGCCTGCCAAAATCATTTCTTTCATCCTATGTGTTTATTAATGTACAATGTACAATAAAGAAATGTATTTAAAAAAAGAAAAAGAAAATGTCTGTCCCAAGTCAGATGTGTCAGCTCAAATGTCTCAAGTAGCCTGTGTCAGTTTGAACCATTCAAACCTTATACTGGTACCGTACTGGTATATACCGTATTGTCCCGAATATAAGACGACTCGTTTATAAGACGACCCTCATTTTTCAAGACCCATTTACAGAAAAAAAGAACATTGAATGTCAAATAGTATAGCCCCTGAATATAAGACGACTCCATTTTTGGGGATATTTCCATTGGGAAAAAAACATAGTCTTATATTCAGGCCAATAGGGTACTTTGTTGTCTGAGGTTTCCCAGGGCTCTGTAACTTGGTCCCCTCTTTTTTCCCTTACCCCCTCTTTGCCAGAGATGGCAGGTCTGCAAACTTAACTCGGGCAATCTTACGTTATACTTGAGAGTAGGGCCTAGATTTTCGTCACCACTAAACCCCTTATCCATTAAGTTCTTTGCTTTTTTAACCATTTAAAAAGACATTTATCAATAGTTAAAATGGCCAGTCTATACGCTCACAATGTGTCAATAGATTGGCATGTTGAACTATTCCAAAATGTTTTTCAAAATAGTAAATAAGAGATAAGGGGTTTGGGATTAACCCTTAGTGTAATGAACGCGTTTTGGTGTTCTAAGCATTATGTTTTAACTATTGAAAAATAGCAGATCTACAAGCTCATAGCGCGCCACCGAGTGGCGCGCTATGAGCTTGTATCTCTGCTATTTTTGAAAAATCGTGAAAACGTGGTGCAAATCTTTGAATATTATGTTATTCAGAAACTAGAAATCTAGACAGGACACAATGGGTTTTGGTGTTCTAAGCATTATGTTTTAACTATTGAAAAATAGCAGATCTACAAGCTCATAGCGCGCCACTGAGTGGCGCGCTATGAGCTTGTATCTCTGCTATTTTTGAAAAATCGTGAAAACGTGGTGCAAATCTTTGAATATTATGTTATTCAGAAACTAGAAATCTAGACAGGACACAATGGGTTTTGGTGTTCTAAGCATTATGTTTTAACTATTGAAAAATAGCAGATCTACAAGCTCATAGCGCGCCACCGAGTGGCGCGCTATGAGCTTGTATCTCTGCTATTTTTGAAAAATCGTGAAAACGTGGTGCAAATCTTTGAATATTATGTTATTCAGAAACTAGAAATCTAGACGGGACACAATGGGTATTAAGGGGTTTAGCGTGTGACGAAAATGGAGCCCTAGGCCTAATATCTTTACTCTATTTATGACCCCTTCTCTCAGAGCGCAGCAGGCTGGGTGGCTAGGCTAGCTAGTTTCTCTGAACATTTTTGGTTGTAGTGGCTACATAACTTTTCAGCGATTATCTTAGTTTTAAGGGTATCTGACCGCGGTAGAAGCAATATTACACCCGAGGGTATATTGCGTTAGTGTGGGTCATGTGTGCAGAATGCTGTGGTGGATTAGGATCTCCAAACTGCTGCACATTTCTGTTATCTGTTGATGGCTTCTACATCAGTTCTATTTTGCTTATAACAACAAGCTCTTTTTAAATAGCAATGAGGGGTGTGTTTGTGTAGGAGTAACATATTGCATATTTCCCATTTTGGCAATATAGTAATATTGTTAGACTACTTTTGCTGGAAAAGCTAATAATAATATTACAGTAATGTGTTATATGTCATTCGTTACTGCCCGACACTGCTCACAACTGCATTTTTTTTATTATTATAACACGTGGTTAAGTCACTGGTGCTCCAAACCATTTTCTTTTTGGTTCGTCACAAAGCTTTCATAATACACACAGATCATCTCACCCCCTGGGGAGTAATGCATCTCCCCTTTCACTTTTTCTTTTTACTCCATTGAAGAAAAATGTCCAAAGTGGAACTTGGGTAGGCTATAATGTCTCTGTCTGTGTGTGTGTGTGTGTGTGTGTGTGTGTGTGTGTGTGTGTGTGTGTGTGTGTGTGTGTGTGTGTGTGTGTGTGTGTGTGTGTGTGCAGTAGAATGTGTGGTAATGATTGTTCATTCATTTTGTGGGTCTGTTTTCGTAGGCCATGTCTCCCGCCGCCGAATCGCTAATAAGGAAAAAGAGAGGAGGGCTATTCTCGGGTGTAAACTCTGCATCGAAAATTCAGGCCGGCGACCCGTTTTCCAATCTGTCACTATAACTTTTGTAACTCTGGCAGTTTCATTTTGCTTTTATTGCATTTGTCCGTGGCATTTAAAATTCACCTGGTGTTATGTTGACATCGTCTCTCTCTCTCTCTCGCTGTCTCTCTCTCCCCAGTGCCGTCCGTGCCTAAAATCTTTTACAACCCCACAGGGACGTCGATAAGCACGCACGGGAAAAGATTAGCATCGGTGAGAGAAACTCCATACTCCCCCCCCGGTTCACTGTGACAGAGACGTAATATATATGGGCGAGGCAGGGCCGGATCTAGAGGGGGGCAGGGGTGGGCAGAGCCCACCCGAACATGATGCATCCTGCCCACCCAATCAAAGGTAATATCAGTGGTTTTCAACCAGTGGTCCGAGGACCACTAATGGTCCTTGAGAGAGTTCCAAGTGGTCCCCAGGCTAAATGGTGGAAAGTTGGTTAACCAGATGTAACTCTTTGAGAGCGTCAAAATGTAACGAAATGCACCAGCAAGGGTCCATTTGGTTCCATTTATACACTCTCAAGAGTTAAAATATTCATCATCTGAATTAGCCCAAGTCTACTCAACTAGAGAATGTACAGTAGAAGATTAATGGTCATTTTGATCTGGTTTGTTTCCCAAATCCAACCTGGAATTGTAGACAAAAGCAAAATAAATCTTTAGTTTTGGGTTCTGTGGGGCTAAAATGTCATCAGTGGCTCAAATGTCAAATAAATAGTGGGCCCTGGTGGCAAAAAGGTTGAAAACCACTGCTTCATATAGGGTTGCCCAGCCTGCCATTCTTCCAGCCCACCCTAGTAGGGCTGGCTAAATCCGGGCCTGCGGGCGACGGGGGGAGTTGGATGGTATTTGTGCAGCAGGACAGCATGCGTTGTTTATGGATCTGTGCCTTCATCTGAGCATAATGAGCACCGGTGGTCGCAGAGGGACCGAGTGTTTAAAACTCCACTGTCACAACACTTAGAGGCTGGGTAGGCAACGGGGCGAAGCCCCCGGAGCTAGCGCTAATGAACACCTCCGGGCTTTGCCCGCGAGGCGTGTTAGCAAGAAAGGAACACACACACACACTGCCAGAGCCTTGGAAACGCGTTTGAACGGTGGCTTGTTGAAGCTGCCTCACATCACATCAATGACTTTTAGCACAATAGTGGTGGGAGGAATAGGCAAATATTTCAACACTGCATCATAGTAGTACTCCGTTTCAAAGTGTGTTGATATGAAATATAATGAAGCTAATCCTGAAGTACAACGCATTCCTTGTGCAGAATCGTGCCCCTTGTGACCTCAAATGTATTTTGAAAATAGCTGATCTATAAGCTCACAATGTGTCGCACTGTGACCCATTGTGAGCTTGTAGATCATTTTGTGAGACTACTCGTTTTGTAAAAACGATTAGCGATAGTCTAATATAGCAAAGTGTCTATAATAACAGTTTTCAAATAAATGTAGTGGAGTTACAATATTTGGAGAGGTAGTAGATGTAAAACTATTGAAAGTTGGAAGTACAAATACCTAAAACTTGTACTTAAGTGCTGTACTTACTAAGTAGTTACTTCCAGCACTGGTTAGCAGTGGTGGAAGTTTTTTCTTTTTTTATTCTCAAACTTGTACACTTAAGTACAGTACTTAAATGTAACTCATTATGTGTTGTGAGCTTGTAGACTGACCACTTTCAAATTGTCTTGTGTGTGTGTGCGCGTGTGTGTGCGTGTGTACTGTAAGTCTGAATTGATTTTATAACAATAATCAAAATGTTCTAATGCATAAAGTACTGAAATGAATGAATGAATGAATGAATGAATGAATGAATGAATGAATGAATGAATGAATGAATGAATGAATGAATGAATGCCTTTATTTCAGACTCAGGGTCCATAGAGAGAAGACACAAAAGACATAATACAATACACAGAACATTCAGTAGAAAACAGTCCAAATGTACAGGTTAAAAAACATTTGAGACAATTATAAATAGAGACTTTTAAGCCAGTGCTTTCTCAGGCTAGAAGAGTATCTAGTGCAACTTTTAGCGGGGTTATTCAAGCTGACGATGATGCTATTCACAGACTCATCTAAGCGACACATGAATCTATGCATTAGGTTCCGAAGAACAGCATGAAAAGTATGGACTCTAGCAGCAACAAACATCTCACTGGCACTACACCATCTAGGTCTTTTGAGTAAGATTCTCATTGCATCATTATATGCTACTTGAAGTTTCTGAATACTTGCTTTTTTGTAGTTTGACCACAGGTGAGCAGTGTAAAGTGGTGTACAGTAAGCTCTAAACAGAGTAATCTTAACTGCTTCAGAACACATACTAAATTTACGTGCCAGGGTGTTCGCCTGTGCATACAACTTACGGCACTGTCTGTGTATATCATCATCATCTGTTAACTGTTCTGTAATAAAATGACCAAGATATTTGACCTTACTACAGACACCAAGAGTATTAAAAGATAACGTAAAAACAGGAAAGTTCAGACCTTTGTCCTCTTTCGTTCTACAAATAAGAACAACACTCTTACTGGCATTATACTTGACATCATTATCAATGCCATACTTCGTACATATGTCAAGTAGCTGCTGTAATCCAGCACTACTTGGGCTCAGTATGACTAAATCATCTGCATACATCAAATGATTAATGCGATTACTTCCCAGCATACATCCAGTGTTGCATGCATTCAACTGTTTTGACAGCCCATCCATATATACATTAAAAAGAATAGGTGATAAAATCCCACCCTGTTTGACCCCATTGGTGACGCCAAATGGGTCTGATACACAATTGCCCCATCTGACTTGCATAGTCTGATTAGTATACCAATAGGCCAAGATCCTTACTATGCCCTCAGGCACCCCCCTTAGGGTTAATTTACTGAAGAGCTTATTATGGTTAATTCTATCAAAAGCTCGAGATGCATCGATAAAAGACAGAAGTACGGTTGAGTTTTGATCTCTATACTTATTTACTATCTCCTTTAAAGCGTAGATGCAAAGGTCTGTGCCGTGCTTGGCTTTGAAACCAAACTGATTGTCAGCTAGGTCAATATATTCATTTATCTTGTTCAACAGATTCATTTCCAAGACTTTGGACAGTATACTAGCTAGGGCTATAGGTCTGTAATTGTCCACACTACTAACTTTACCAGCCTTATCTTTTACAACTGGAACTAATAAAACAGAGAGCATAGAGTCAGGAAGAATACCATGAAACATAAAACCAGTAAAACACAGCCCAAGTCATCAAATGATTGTAGTGAACGTAAAACTACGACATTTGCCTCTGGAAGTTGTAGTGGAGTACTTTATCAAATGCACTCAGTTACACCACTGCCCACGTCACACGAAAAGCCTATTAGCCAGTGGCGGAAGAAGCATTTTATTTATTTATGTATTATTAGTTTTAATTGTGCGTAAAGTACAGTACTTGAACAAAAGGCACCTAGTTATTTTCTGCTCTATTAGTGCAGGTTGCATGTCTCTGGCTGGCTGCACCGTAGGGGACAGAACCAGAATAGCATGGTTGGACATTATCTATTCATCTCATCCAGTCCTCCTTCCTCCCTCGGCAGGGCTCTTTGTTGTTAATTGCACGCCACGCTTCTCCCAATTAAACACGGACCTCGTTTTAGTGCCTTGTTTAGCAACGCTGTTTTTCCGTCACCTGCACTGGTGGACCAAGTTTTTGTTTGGTTGTTTTCGAGTTGCTTAATATGGACCACTTCACCACTTATCAACCTATACCTTCATATAATTGGCACATTTTTTTGATTCAGACTCAGGCTCATAGCAGGGCTGTGGGCCCTCATCGATGGGGAATCCAAGCTAAAAGGCAAAGCTTTCTAGTCATAAAAAAGTTGCAATGTAAAAATGGAAGAACAAAATGGTGTCATTTTATCATTAACATTAGTGAGGACCAATTATATGAAGATAGATTGTAAAAGCGGTGAAGTGGTCCAGATAGAATAGCATGCAAATATACTTGAAGTAGCCTACTGAAAGTAAATGCACTCCTTATGCAGAATCATCTAACATGCCTTCATATAATTGGTCCTCATGATAAAATGCTGCAGGGCCCGATTCTAGTGTTTTGTTTTTGCTTTCTGTTAGTATTGTTTTTGCTTTCTGTTAGTATTGGGACTTCACAATCGCCATAGAAGCTCCAAATAGTTAAGAAAACAGGCAACGCCGACGGGTCCCAAAAACCTATGAAATTCTAATCAAAATGCTTGTTTTTGACGGCCCATTGCGGCACTATCGTTAGTCGCAGTATAAGTTAGTATATGACCTCCCTTTGTTCCCCATCATTGGTTCTTTGTTTTGGCCAATCTCAGACACTTCTAAGATGAAGCCCTGTGCGTCTGAATCTTGGTCCGGATGCAAATGATCACTGATTTAATAGGCGGTAATGGTTCCAGGCACTTATTGTGTTAACGAGTCGCTAAAAGCTGCATTTTACCGTCGGAGGACAGGCTCTGACTGCCGCAAGGCTTATATATTGAGCATCAATCGCGGTTGGATTGCATGTCACATGTCGGAGTGATCTTCAACTCTCTGTTACTAACCCTATCCCTAACCACACATGGAAGCCATGCAGGGGTGAGTCTTAACAACAACGTGCAACACATAGCCCTCGAGGCTGTAAATATTGTGTCTTATCTAGTGAATCTGTCATCAAGGCACTCCACCATAACCTGCTTGTTGGGACTGCTTTGTTCACCAGTGGTGTCACATTGTGCTACATGGCATTTTTCAGACAGTTATCAGGCAGAAAATTACTTTCTAAATTGACTGTCAGTCACTTTTTGGTCATGATTGGCTCCAGTTTCTCGGACACATCTCGATGACAATCTTCCAACCGCTTACACCTCCCATTCAGTACCGGAACCACTTTTGGTGTCTGAAGCATTATCGTGACAGGGGGTCGCAGTGAACTATGAAACCTCGCGGTTTTGCCACCTATAACCCACAATCCCCGTCAATCTCCCCCTGCCCCATCACTCAATAAACCAATAAAAAAAGAAAATGCTTCCTTGACCAGTATCCCCAAAGGCATTATCCCTGGCCCCACTCATCATGTCTCCATTTTCTCCCTCTGCATCAAATGTCCTTGCCGAAAATAGTGCAATATCTACAAAATGAAGATGTTTTTTTTCCCCCTGCGTGAAGACACGCAAGCTTAGACTAGACTAAAGGGGCGCTTTATATTACATGGAGTCACACAAAGGAATAGGTTAGCTGGCAGCCTTAAGGCCATCAGACCTACATACCAGTCTGGGTATGAGTGTGGCAGTGTGCTCTGCATGGAGAGAGGACATATACTGCACAATGATGACCAGAAGTCGATCACTCCATATTTGGTTACAGCAGTCGTAGAAAAAACATATTCACACTTCTTACTTAAATTAAAGGTATATTATAGGCAACATTTGGCCAAAAATACACACACATTCAGTACATACACACAGATTTTATCCAAGGCACTTTTCATTTGCTCATTCATACAGCGATTACAGCAGAAACCAAGGCATGTGCTGGTTACACATCAGGAGCAATTTGGGGTTCAGTGTCTTGCTCAAGAACACTTCGACATGTGGACAGGAGCCGAGATTCGAGCCGACCTGTCGAATTCCATTCCATTCTGTATTGATCTGAAACATTGATCAAACTAACATTCTCTGTTAGACTTATTAATAAGTAATGAGATGAGACATTTAATAAAGGGTCCATTTGGTTACCAACTTTAACAGCTGTGCTGAACGCCCTTAAGTGCCACTGGTGGTCTCCAGACCGCTGGTTGAAGAACATTGGTCTAAATATATACATTTATTTTAACTATTTCAACTTTTCCTCAGTTGATGTGCCTGTAATGTACATTATTGTAGTACGCAGCCAACCACAACAAACAGAAATTCTTTTCTCACGGTTGTTCACAAAGCGTGTTCACTCACTAAAGAATGAGCCAATCCATTACTTTTGGGTGTTTCGCGGCCGGCAGGGCTGGCAGACCAAGGAGTTCATCTCGTTTAATCATTGCTTGTTTGTTTTAGGCGGAGCTTTGCTTATCCACGCATGATCCTACCTACGCATTTGCCCGTGTCTGTTTAAATACCTTCAGTGTGTAAGTGTGTGTGTGGCACTTGGTCGCGGCTCACACCTTTATTAGTCTCTGTCCGCGTGGCGTCATTTTGATTAGTCACGACGCTGCACATGCGGTTCTCAACCTTTTCAGGCTGTGCGTGACCCACCAAAATAATTTTTATTTGGGGACCCCATACAAGCACTTGGAACTATAGGAGTTGAGGCACTACATGGTTCCACAGACAAGTATTCTGAAAACAGCCGTTCTACGGGCTTGTAGATCGGCTATTTTCACAATTGTCCAACAACTTTATAGCATTTTGTTGATGACTTTTGAAGCAGTAATGTTCAGCTTTTTCTTTTTGAGCATTTAGTTTGAGGTATTATACAACAACAAGGTTACATATGACGAGTCCTAAAAGTCCTTAAATTGTCAGTTGACCACCTCTCCAATTCCTGTGGGGACCCCCCTGGGTTATTAGGTGCTGCATCATGCAAATCCAAACTTACTGTTTGTTTTCATCAAGGCCTTGCCGCAGGAGATAATGAAGTGCCGTCAGCCTGACACATTCTTAAAGGGAAACATTTAAATATTTCAATAAATGACACTGTTAAGTGTGTTCTGTGATGGCCTATGACCAACATTCCAGATCTATTTTGATGAACACAGTCAAATCTACCTGCAAAAGCTATGTACTACATAGGAATCCGAGATCCCAAACTAACCAATGATTAAAATGAGACATTTCCAGCTTCCATTGACATTGGATGTAATTAGACTTTTTGGGTAGAGGGACAGTGGGTTAATGGTTAATGTTTTAATTGTCTTCGCTTGAAGAGCAGGGCTTTAACCATTTCCAATTCAATGAATTGTGAATTTTGTGGAAGTCATGCAACACGCAAATGAGAGATAGATGGAGGGAGGGCAGTGTGTGGGAGACTGTGTGTGGGTGTGTGTGTGTGTGTGTGTGTGTGTGTGTGTGTGTGTGTGTGTGTGTGTACACATGTGTGTACGTGTGTGTGGGGGTGTGTTTGTGTGTGTGTGTGGTGGTGGGGGGGGGGTACTCAACCTCAACAGTGTTGCCAGTATGGGTCTCGAAAAAATACATTACAATCAACTTTTTTAAGCCCTCTATACTTGGCCCGAGGATACCTTTATACTTGGCCCACTTTGCCATTTTAACATAAACGTTTTTTTTTTTTTTTTGGTTTTTTTCTCACGACTGCCGGTTGCCAAAGGGTTGTTAGCACACTTCCTCTGCGTTTGGGGAGGTTTCATGTATAGTACGGGGACATTTCACAGCATTATCATGACCCGCGGCCTTAGGCGGCGTCTTCTTTTGGTTAATCACCATTTTTATTGTTGTTTCATGAAAATATATCTGCAGTCCTTTGGATGAAACAACTGAGATGTATGAATACAAGTAGAACAATCCAATCATAAAGTGGCCAATCATAAAATAAGAGATAAAATAACAAAAACTAGTTTACTTGTCTCTGTTCAACCTGACCTGGTTAAAGTTTAACTACAGTTAATGTCTTTTGGGCAGTGGTTTTCAACCAGTGGACCACAGACCACCAGTGGTCCCTGAGAGGATTCCAGGTGGTCCCGAGTCTAAATGATAGAAATTTGGTTAACCAGATGCAACTCTTTGAGAGTGTAAAAATGAAATCAAATGGACCCTTGCAGGTCTATTTGGTTTCACCATTATGTTTTCAAGAGTTAAAAAATTCATCACCTGAATTAGCCCAAGTCTACAGAACTAGAGAATGTAGAAGATGAATGATCATTTTGGTCTGTATGTTTGACCGTTTTGTTTTCCAAATCCAGCCTGGAATTGTGGACAAAAACGAAATAAATCCTTAGTTTTGGTAACAAGTGGTGGTCTGTGGCTCAAATGCTGAATAAATAGTGGGCCCTGGTATGAAAAATGTTGAGAACCACTTAGTGTTTTTTTTTTTTTTTTTTTTTTTTTAATATAGTACCGGTATGTACTTTAAAGCCAACAAAAGCAAAAACTATATTTAATATTATTCAAAAGGAGCAGCCACAACCAATAAAGATTGCTTCCCGGCGCGTGACGATGACCTCCCCTTCTAGTAATTTCCCCTGACGATCGAGAGGCGTAAGAAACAAGAGTCCTCCGGGGAGTCGAACGCTGCGTCATGTTTGTGTTGTAGTTAGGAAATAAAAAAAGAAAGAGGAAGGGGCAGTGAGCCATTTTAGAAGGTCAACCAAATACCAAATTAGTTCAAATGTGTTAAACATTGACTACTAGACCGACTAGATCCCTCCCTCCCACCCATTTTCCTAAATGTCCCCCACAAAAACAAAATACAGCTCCCACGGGAGACGAAACACCTTCATATTGGACGATAGCCAGAGACCGTAGATAAGAGGTATAAGGCTGGCGTTTTTGCAGCCCCGGAGGCCTGAATAATTCATCGTCGCTCTCCCGAGATAAATTTGCCTCTTATGAAGTCATGCAAGGAGTTGAGAGCAGAGCAGGAGAGTTATTATTATCTATAATGCTCCCATGTACTGTAGCATAGCTAATTTCCCTATGCATATGTCATGCTCATCCTGTTATAGGCGACCCCTGCGATAGAAATAGATAGCCAGAGAGAGACAGAGTTGGGTGTCGACGTCCTTTTCCAAAAGGTAAAGCGCTACGGCAAACACACACACAAACACGCGCACTGGGAGAACAAGAGTCAATATTTGTCCAGCAGATCCTCCTGTTGCTTACTCACGTCCCTCAAACCCGTCGAACCGTGCTTAGCTTCTAACAGGGTTTTTTTTTTCGCCCCCTGAAACCAAAGAGTGTGTGCAGCACACACATGTGTGCGTGTTAAGCCTAGAGCAATGGGAGCGGTCATGTGCCTATTTTTTCCCCTTTTGACAATTTCCTATCCCGTGTAAATGCTTGTATACTTGTCGACACCTTGAAAGGCCGGGCCGTGAAGAGAGCGTCAGAGGGAGGGGCAAGGGGAATGTAGAGGGCACATTTGGACAAAAAAAGCCCAGCAAAAATAGGAGCTCGACAAGCAAACAAGTAGATACGCCATTTTCAGGGCGCAACCCCAAAATAGCTCTTTAGCTAGTGGAGATTTGGTGTATACAACAACAGATTTAATATAAATACATTGTTTGACGGAACAAGTTGTCATTCAAGTACAGGAGATAGAGCATGTGTGTGACATCATTGTGCTGAGGGAACGCCTACTGAGTGGCAAAACAACTTGATCACCATAGAAATACACTGTGACGGCACCGGTTTTCATTCACTCTGTGAAAAGGTTATTTTTATGGCAAGTGTTATGATATCTTTTATTAGTCTGTGTCTGACAGGGGGAAGTGACATTCAAACAATATGTATTTATTGTAAAAAGGGTTTACCATAGTAAAATTCTGCTATGCTTGTTTTTGTGGAGAGGGCAGTTGTTCTACAAATGGGTAAAAAGGGACAGGAGCTGTGTGATGTTTCTGTGCGCACATCCCTGTCAAAAGGCAAGCCTGCCTCCGGCGCTAGGAGATGACATAACTGCATGCAACACGAATGGTTGGCAGTGACCCTGCCAGTTCAGTCCACGGACCGTCTGCTTACTTTTGTTGTGAGTCGTGACTCGCAAGGTTTAAACCAGTCTCCCATCTCAGTCAAACCTGGTCATGTGTGGCCAGGTTTGACTGAGACAGCTTTTCACCAGAGGAGAAAAACTAGAATATAATTGTTTTTTTTTTTTTTTTTTTTTTTTTTTTTTTATATAAAAATAGATAATAGCACAGGCAGACTAGAGCATGTGTAGTCACTGTCCAATCTAAAATGTCAGAGCTGAAAATTTGACATGCAAATACGAAATAATTGCTTAAACATGTAGCTGATATGGTTACGATTTGACTACTGTGGTTCCCAGTTTTCAACATGAAAAAAATAAACATAAAATAAAAATAAGAATAATAGATTTCTTGACTCCTGACTCTACACTCTATCTAATAAAACACATAAATCTCTCTATACATACAGCATGTGTGTATACACACATACATACTGTATATATAGTAGCCTACTTTTAAATTAAGTAATTTAACTCATCTTATTTGTAAGACATGTTGAATAATAGGGAACTCTAGACGGTGTTTAGGTGTGTACCTGATAACATTAAGTAAATAAAAAAAAAGTACTTAAAATTGTTTTGATACTGGCGAAACTTTAATTCCAAAGACGATTTGCTAAAAGCAACAATCTGCCAGTTCCTCCTCTGTGGTAATCCTCGGTGGCGGCTGGATGTTCTGAACATTTACAAACAGCAGCTGCAGGGTTGTCAACTGGCGTAATCTCTCAAGACAGATTTTTTGCCATTTTCGTGCCAACGGCTTCCCGGATTGTCAGCTGGGAGCCATCCTTCCTCGGATGTTTGTTTGTTTGTTTGTCTATCTATTTATTTATTTATATATTAATTACTTTGCCCCTTTTGTCCCAGAACAGAACATGTGAGGGTTGTGGGCTAGCTGTCTGGGACATCTCGTCGCATATCCTACAGCTGGAATTTATCCTCTCTGTCAGGCAGAAAACGTGACTCCCAAACTTTGCGATGCATCACAGCCTGGGGGTGACTCTGTTCTGGCTACTTGTTGACGATGGCGGAATATTTTCTGACGTGATTACAAGCCACGGGGTAATCTTAACCCGCCGTGTACTAGTGGCCCCCTCCCTCCTCCACTGGAACACAGTAAGGACCCCTGGGGGTCCCCATAGTAGCCACAAATCGGAAAACCACTGATATAAATGGCCTTTTCATTGCCATGCTCAGAGAGGAGAGAAGGAGTTGAGGAAATGAGAAACAGTGCTAAGATATCTTACCGGTCAATGGACATCGCTGCAAAATGGAGGTCGTAATCACTGCGATGGACATATACAAACAGGTTAGAATAATAATAATAAGGGTAATAATAATAATAATCTTCCGTTCATTTACATAATTAATTTTATTTTTTTACCGTAAACACATCTTTGAATTAGCTTGTGCTTGGTAGCATCTCACTCTGTACAATACACAATATAATAGGTCTATACTGTACACTCGGGTATCAAAACTTTCTCAAAATATGTACCGGTTCAACTTTCTTGTTTGAGGTTCTCAAACAAGAAAGTTATGAGAGGTTTTAAGGTGGTTCCAGGGTTTGGTGGGAATATATATTTTTTAAGAAACAACGTATTAGAAACATTCTAACAAGCACAATATTCTATGGAGTCCCTGGCATGAAAGGGATCTTAAAACCTCACCCTTAAATCTCCCCAAGACAGAATACCCACTGCCCATAAACAAACATGTACAGTGTTGTTAGTAGGACAAAATACAGAAGCACCAAATGACTGTGGACTGAATAAGGGTAACAGCATGACTTCAATGGGGTCAACCTGGACACCATCTCCTGAGCGTCAGACATACCCTGCATAAATGGAGGCAACGCACCACCATTCGGGCATTTTGAAATAGCGGGCTGCATAATACCAGGGCGTAAACGACAAAATGTACTTTATCGCCCAAGCCGGATGGAGAGAGAGGTACATACTTAAAGGGACATTTCGCTGCTGGTAACTCAATGTGAATGGTATCTGCAGCACGATTTGAAATAATGTCCCTGATGGCCAGACTGCATTGCTGAACTCCGACAATGACACTTGAAAGATTAAATATCTAAAAACACATTCAAGAAAATTGATCTACTGTAAACAAATAAAATAATGATACTTTATTTATTTATTTTACAAAGCCTTAAAGGGGAATTCCACCCATTTTCAACATTTTACTATGTCATCAACATACAGTAGCTGGGATCCTGTGTGGAAATAAAAAAATGTTCTCCCATTATGTGTTTCCTAGAAATGGAGGTCTGAAGAAAATCATTAACATGGTGAATCACATGTTAATGATGTCATCGAGTTGTTTTTCCAACATTTTTTTCTTTCAGACCCTTTATATTTCTGAAAGTGTGCAGATCGAACCAAGTGGACCCATCAGGGTCCATTTGTACATTCAAGAAAAATGTTGAAAATGGGTGGAACTCCCTTTTTTACGTGGCTCTTATGGTAGTGAAAGGGTCAGCCGTCTAGAATGGTGAAAATAATTGGCAAAACGAATAATGTAATGATTATATCATTTTAATATAAAACATTATGTACAAAATAAAACAAACAAAAAAACATTTGTATTTTTTCCTGTCTTTAAATCTTGAAAACAGAAGCTTTCATTGTAATATATAGGAACCCATTTCCATTGTTCCAAACCAGACCACAGTGGATGATGAACACGGTTTTGAAAATGCACCCATGTGCAGTGTTGCCAACTGCCAAAATGCACTAGTGGCACTTCCAAAATGCACTAGAATGCGCTAGAGCGCCAACCATTTTCATACCAGGGCCCACTATTTATACTGCATTTTAACCACAGACCACCAGCCACAGAAATTTGATGTGTAGTTTAGTCTCTAGGACTAAATTAGGAGAGATAACTAGCACAACGTTGGTCAAAATAGCAATTCTTCTACATTTTCTAAATGTGTAGATTCTTGAAAATTAAGTATTCAGATATAATTTAACTCTTGAGAGCGTAAAAATGAAACCAAATGGACCCTTTCAGGTCCATTTGGTTTCATTTTTACGCACTTTACAATCTCAAGAGTTACAGATCTATAAGGGTCCATTTGGTTACCAATGGTCGTTTCTAGGAAGGAAGGAAGACTCTATTATAGGAGGAAAAATGGTGAAAAACGAGGGTTTTATCTCTGGCGCCTGTCAACCAATTTCGCCTCAACTCACCAGCAAAAAAGCACTAGGAGTTTTTCACTAATTTTGGCATTAAGGGGGGTCTGGAAAAAAGCTAAATATAGCAACAAATGCGTCAAGTTGGAAACACTGCCCACGTGAACACTTCACACCGCAGATATGCGGGTGGGCTGAAAAAAACACTAATGAGATTTTTTTTCAAGTGGGCTGCGGTCCAGAAAAGCCTGTGATCCCCTGCTCTAGGTGTTTTATTCTGTCTGTGTCGTTTTGCCCATTATGGGGTGTAATGTCTGCCAAATTAGCAACTTGTTGCTATCCATTTGCAGCAATTTGTAAGCTATCAATACCTACAAATTGCACAAAGGAAGCCGTGCCATTATTAGACCCTGTCTTGTATACACACTACTAGGAACACATTGTGAAAATCAAAGGCCTCCAAATTTAGAACTATAAACACCTTGTCGCTTCATCTTGTAAAATCAGAGTGAGAAGTGCTACAAAATGGAATGACATTCAGTCGACTTGATTTGTACAATATGAAATCATTTTGGCGCACTGGAACACTAGCGCGCACGCACACGCACACGTCGCACACGCACACACACACACACACACTTAAAACGGGCCTTTTCCTCAGTAAAAGCTGAAGCAAAAAACAAACATCAATATCATCTGAATATTTGTTCCTGACAATGCACAAACTACAGTAGGTAGCATAACCTAGCCTGTGTTTTCAGTCTATAATTAGCCTCTAGAGGCAACTCGGATGAGACTCTTTACTTGGCTGTACTTTAGCTCCTGTTCTTGGCTTCTAAACATTAGAATTCTAGTCCTGTCAAAAATGCCTTTGATCAAGTCTTCAAAGGCCCGCTCAAAAGTGTGTTGATGTCATACAACATAATCATCATTTTTTGGATATATAAATATATTTTTAAAGAATGCTTTATGGGTCGTTTTTGGGTGAAATGTCGAAAAGTAAAATAAATAAATAAATAAATGTAAGGCAGATCGGCAGGTCAGCAAATTGCTTTGAAAATGGACACAGCGGATCTCCTCAGGCGACGGTTTTGGGTCTCGCTATATTTTTGGCATTTAGACATGTGGGCTCTTGAAGGGAGAATACAGATCCTTAGAGACCTGTGTGTTCTTGCCAAGAAAGACCCTTTCAGATCTCAAAAGCCTCATTCTACCCGAGAATTCCGTTCTCCTTTAGAGGTACAAGTCTAGCCTGGATTCCAGCCTCATTCGCTGCGCTCCACACATTTGAAATGTCACTTCTCAAATCAGTCTGGCCAGAGGCTGCTTGACTTGCATTTCCCTGACGTCACCTCCAAACAAACGCAAACTAGTGTTTTTTTGTTCCTTTGTGCCAGACTGATTTGCCAAGTGAAATTTCAGATGCGTGGAACATAGTGAATGAAACTGGATCCCAGGCTAGTATCAGGCTGTATTGAAAATGTTATCAGGCTGCACAACTTTTGGTTGAAAATAAATACAAATAAAATCAGGGATGTTTACGCTCGCTAGCAGTCGCTCCACTGGCCTGAAAACATACCTGAAGACTAAAAGGCACACACATGTTAATGTTTTGGGACTATAGGGAGAAATGGCCAACAAACTGGAACATTTAAGTGATAAAACCTCTTTCACACACACACACACGCACGCACGCACGCACTCACTTTACACTTTCATCCATATAGACATTCTAAAATTGCCTTCTTAAAGACCTAACCTTTACAAACACCTCCGAATTATAATTAAAAAAAGAACATAACAATGTTGCTACATGTATATAGCAATAACTAACGAGACACAGAGGTAGCTCCCAGGATTCAAAAGGTATAACAACGCATAACGTCGCACCACGTCAACACGGGTTAAGAGGTGCCTCTGTGAGGGCATTTTCTAAGCCGAGGGTGAGACGCAGAGACGCAAACTTTAGCGGCTCTGCTTCTCAGGCCGGCCCAACACCGTCTCCATCACCCTGTCGTCCCCCGAAGGCACCGAGTGCAAAAGAAACACTCCCTGGATTAAAACACCAGAAACCTGTCCATCCGTCCCTCCGGTGGTGGTGGTGGTGGTGATACCGTCTGTATATTCTCGCCGTGCCGCGTCAGAAATGTGTCCAATTGTTTCTGTGCCTCCCTCCTTTGGAAAGCCACCAGACTACTGTGTCCCTGTGGAGTTAAATGCAAGGCGTTGGATCAGTGTGGGTTTTTTTGGGTGGGGGGTGGTGGAATAGTGGCTCGATTCGCAGCGGGAACGATTTAAAATAAAAGACAAATTACCTGGGCTCTTCTCACTTCAAAGAATCAGTGTTTTCTGACTCCTCCTGGCAGGGAAAAAAAACACAAACAGTCATTAGATAGATGGATTCTAAACGAACCCACTGTGTTGCACGTCCAGAATGTGAATAGCAGACACTTAGAGTTATGCCAAGGGGAGGCTGTTGCTTTCAAGTTCATTTGAAAAACAAAAAACAAAAAACAAAAACATCATTGCATAACAATATGAATTATGATGTTTCTTCTTACACTTTGAGACAAGAGGACAACAGGGCCCTATATCTAACAAACAAAAACAATCAACTATCAAACAACGTCAAGAAAATGCTTCTATTAATCCTGGTGGTAAAGCAGATTCGCTCTTGGGACGAGCGGCATCTGGTGTCCTTTTTGTGACTCACAGGTCATGTGAGTGTCCTCCCATTTAGTAGTGCAGAGCGACTTGTATTTGCAATCAGCTTAGTGCTAAACACAAGGTCACCGTTTGGCCTTGACCCCCGGTCTTTGTGCTGACTTGTGCCTGAGCATATTATTTAACCCATGCTGGACTAAAGAAAAAAAAAGATAAGATAAGATAATAATAATTTTGATTTTTCAGAAAAAAACAATAATGTTTCTTAAACCCCTCTGAAATTATGTAGTTCAAAAATGTTGGCCCTGGAACTAAAAATGTATCACTGGAACTAAATCATTGTCCCTGGAACAAAAAAAATATGTCCCTGTTGGAACTAACATTTTTGTCCCTAAGATGTAGGTCCCTGTTAAAAAATTCACAATATTTCCAAAAAATATCAGATATTTTTGTATAACTGAAACACTTAAAGGGGTTCCTATTCAGAATGGTAAACCAACTAAATGAGTTTTGTTTTGTGATACACAAAAATAATACCATAGTCGTCAGATATTTATTTGACCATTGACGATGCAGGGCCAGGCAATGGCATATTTATTTGTTTATTTGTTTTGTGCATTCCCCAGCCATGATTGTACACAGACAGCGTTATATTCACAGAAAGCTAGCTATAGATTTTTCAATTAATTATGATTAATTATTAACAGTTAAGTTTAATTGACAATTTATTTACAGAGATTAATTCATTAACTACTAACATCCCTAGTTGGTACCATTAGAAGAAATAACAGGTAAACGTTGATTAGAATGCATTCAAGAGTTAAAACTATATAAGGGTCCAAATGGTCACATACACATTATTTAGCTTATTTCCCTATAATTGTTTTGTGGTACTAAGAAAATGCCATTCGTCAGGGTCGAAGGAATTTCAGGGGGCAGGGAGAACTTCTCTACACATACCAACAGAATTGTGTTATTGTGCAATACTTTGCCACTACCTTTCATTTTTCTTTATGCTCATACTTTAAAATACATACAAAAAATAGGATGTCCTCCGTTATTGGGAGCCGATGGAGCTAGAGCAGAACATGAGACTTGGACACTACCTGTGACGCCGTACTCAACATGTCGCACGGACCTCAACTTATAGCCAACATAAACAAGACGCCTCCACCAGCGTTTGACGAAAGACAGCAAAGATTGGAGTCTGTGACACTTCAGTATGTCACCGTTCTATAAATAGGAGGCCCACGTTGTGGATGTCATTGCAGTGGCGAAGCCCAGGGCTATTTCAATGGCATTATAGATCAGAGGTTTTCAACCGGTGGTGCGGGGACCACCAGTGGTCCTTGAGAGGGTTCCAGGTGGTCCCCAGGCTAAGTTGCTGAACCAGATGTAACTCTTGAGAACGTAAAAATGAAACCAAATGGACCCTTGCGGGTCCATTTGGTTTCATTTTTACGTTCTCAAGAGTTAAAATATTCATCATGTGAATTAGCGCAAGTCCACACAACTAGAAGATTAATGGTCATTTTGATCTGTATGTTTGACTGTTTTGTTTCCCAAATCCAGCCTGGAATTGTGGACACAAGCAAAATAAATCTTTAGTTTTGGGCTCTGTGGGGCTAAAATGTCCTCAAGTGGTGGTCCGCGGCTCAAATTCTGAATAAATGGTGGGCCCTGGTGTGAAAAAGGTTGAAAACCCCTGTTATAGATGGACAGTTGCCTCTGTTGATGCATGTTCACTGAACGCGGACGCAACAGAGCAGACATACAGTATAATGCAGCACTGTACTCTCCACAGAGCACCACAACAGGTCAATTTTAAAGGGTCTCCACCACCACACACACACACACACACACACACTGACCGGCTTGGACTCTGAGGTGGTCCGGCTCTGGGTCCGGCTCTGGGCTCTGGGCTCGGTGTCGGTGGGAGAGGCAGGGACACTCCCGTTGGAGTCTGAGATCAGCATCGTCCGTCTCTCCTTGGTCTGTTTGTCACACTTGGTCACACGGAACCTGGAATAGAGAGAGAGAAACAAATATGTGGACCAAGAAACAAAAAAAGACATTCATGTTTTTGCAACCTCTATTCAATAATGAGTCCTTTCCTTTCCATTTCGCTCCTGTGTCTTTATCCGTTTGCCTTGATGGTGTAGCAATAAGATATTTCAGTTGCAGAAATTCACTGTGCGAAAAGCATGAAATACAGCTGTGTATATTACAGAGAACTCTTGTTTAATTTACCAGCAAACTCCCTTAAACTAGTCTTGAATTGTACCATCACGCTGTTATAATACTGTATATTCCTGCTAAACTTGAGGTTTACGGACAAATCCAGGGCTCATAATTGACTGTTAACTCCTCTTTTCACACGGTATACGGTAGTAAAACGTACTGTAAAATGTACTGTAAGCCCCTCCTCCCCAACTGCTATGATCCAATCACAGCTAAGCATAACATGTGATAGACAAACCTCTCCACCAATAGTTTTCCTATACATTGTTTTTAAAAAATAATAATAATAATAAGTGTCAAACATATTCTTCCACTGCATACAGCAGTATGCAGTGGAAATATTTTGAAGGTCTTGTTCCAAAAAATGAAGCCGTATTTATTGTGTAATGTCCATGGCTCGGTGAGGGCGGAGATTACTGAACTACCTGTTGATATGGTTCAAGTGATTGGAGTCAATAGTCACCTCAGGTCGATTCCACCATCTCAATGAGCTTTTCCATGCACTGACCCCCCCCCCCCCCCCCCCCCCCCCCACACACACACACACACACAGCGCAATTATCCAGCTAGTAACTATCATTCGTCAATTAGACGCACATGCACACACATGCATGCACACACGCACACACACACACACACGCTTCAAAGCTTTGGCCAAATGAGCAAATTAATATTCCCATCCAGGTCACGCTGTGTTCAGGGGCCATCCATCTGCAGGTGCAAATGAAAAACAGCGGTGCAGCACACACGTGCACCAGGGGCGGATGTAACATGTCCCATTTGGGGGGGCAAGAGAACATGTTGGAGGGGCAAGATCGCCGCACCCATACCATTTCCGGTTACAGGACTTTTATTAGCCATGAAAGCATCAATAATAACATCAGTTGTTGTTGAATTTGCAAAAGACATGCAGCATGCATAAAGCTAAAGGTCTGACTCAGAGAGTTTTCTTTTTTCAATGATGAAATGCTGTTGGGTTAGTGGTGCCAAAATTGTAGTTAGTAGCAGTAGTGGTGTTTCAAATCATTTTAAATATAAGCACTTTAATTTGAAATATCTTGGGTTGTTTTGCATGGCATCGTGTTTGGTGGGGGGGGCAGACTGGGTATTTAGGGGGGCACTGCCCCTAGATCCGCCCCTGATGTACACACGCACACAGACACACACGCACACGCACACGCACACACACACGTCCTAGTCAGCAGGCAGTAAGGACACAGGCTGTGTGCGCTGCAGCTCATAGATACTACAAAGGACCGTATCTGTCAAGAACAAACACACTTGAACTTCTCAAAGAACGAAGATGACACTCACGCGTCGCACACTCCTTCCCCTCTTGCTCACACACACACACACACACACAACACACGCCGAACAGTAGAGTTATCGAAAACGGATTTTCACGGCGGCTGTGATTATCTTCCCGTTCCCGAAAGCCTAATTGAGTAGGAAATTTGACTGCAATTTCAAGCGTCTCCGATAATGGTGAACGCTGGAAATCAATCACAGCAGCGGAGGGGGAAATCGCCAGGGTGGTTTCCAAAAGCACATCCATCAGCCTGTCCCCGTCAATGCTTCGGCTCACAATAAAGTACACTATGCTTGTATTACTGTAGAGGAGTTGCATGACTATTCTCGCTGAGCCCTCGTATGTCTCTGCTGTCGGGAAGAAATCACCTAACTCAAACATGAAGAAAAACTTGCCTTTTTTTTGCCTCATCAGAGCTGGTGTTGTGACTTTAGGTATTGTCAATGACTTGCATGAGAGGGTGGAGAGGTGGTGGAGTTAGTTGCTTGACAGGTTGAGGGTCAATGGAGTTCTTTTCACCAAAGCACAAATGGCTCAGGGGTAGAGTCACTGGATGGTAACCACAAGGTTGCCGGTTCGAACCCGGGTTCCCCCAGAGCTGTGAGCAAGACACTTAACCCCTAATTGCTCCTGATGTGCTGGTTGTGCCTTGCATGGTTTCCACTGCCATCAGTGTATGAATGTGTGTGTGTGAATGGGTGCATGTGATGCACAATCTATGTAAAGCGCCTCGGATAAAGGCACTATATATGAATGCACCATTTTATTTTTACAGTGATGGTGTCAGGAGAATGTCAGTTCTCAACAAGTTTGTCAATGGAAGATACTATTCTGCTCTTTCAATGCGTCAATAAAATGATACCGTTTGCAAATCATAAAACAAAGCGACCAAAAATAATCTGTGACGGATCTTCTTTCATTTGTCTGCAAATTACAAAGCCCACAGTCATTAATACGAGGTGTTTCTTTGCACGTTGTCCATGAGATCCCATTCACTGTTCTAAAGGGTTTATCACAGTCTCCCTTCCCCAGCAGCACGACAGGCCACTAGAGGCCGCCATTAGACTGCCCCCATGAAATGGACGGAGGTGTCAGAACTATTGTCTATGGATGGCTCTGCATAGCATGAGCAGCAATTCTCAAAAAATATGCACTTCTCAAAACCACACCCGTTTGAGTTGGGTTTTGTTCACTATCCAATGCCAGTCCAAATACTTTAGCAACTGTTGCTATGCACGTACAAGCAAATTAGAGACATACTATGACTAGCACCATCCTATGTTTTGCTGTTTTGTTGTCCATGACCCAAAATGGCCATGACAAAAACACATTTCCAGCCAGATTATAAACCAACCAGATGAAACACAAACACAAATGTTTAACACAAAAATATCCAGAGAGTCAAACCCCCTCCCAAAAAAGAACAAAACACATGATTTGTCAAACACTTAAAGTTCCGTCTCTTTCTCTCTAGTTCACGCACGCACGTGCGTGCACGCACACACTCACACACACACACACACACACACACTCCCTACCTCCCCACAGAGAGGACGGTGATTTCTCCGTGCACGCTGCGTCGTAGCTCTGTCTTGCGGGCCGAGGGTCTCCTCATCAGAGGCCACTTCTTCTGGTTGCAGCGGCTGCATATGCTCTTGCCCCCCGGGCCGCCGATGGTGTGCAGGTGATTGCAGGTGTGTTTGAGGGCGCCCGCCGGCGCCCCGGGCGACACAGGGGTCTGCGGGGGCGTAGGGGTGAACGGGGAGGTCGGGGTGACGGGAGGGCTGGGGGATAAAGGGGGAGAGAGACAGAGAGAGAGGAGTAGAGTTATATTTTCGTATTTTTTTTGGTCAGTTCAGTTTAGATTCAGATTGACTCCGTTTGTTTTTGAGTGGTTTGAGACCTAGCCTTGCCCCTATGTCCATCCCTTCATCCCAACAGGAGACGGTGTTTCACTAATACAGAATACACACAGTACCACTCAGTTTACACGTGGGTGTGATTTCTCAAAGCAGATATGTCAACAGGTGTGAGTTGTCTTCCATGGCATCAGGCACAAGCAAATCAATCAGATCCATATACAGTATGTAGATATAATAAGGGGGAACGCCCGCACATGGGCATGTACTGATGCCATCTAGGGTTTTTTGAAATGGTGTTATTGTAATTTTATGAGCTGCGTTGGCCTCCCACGCAAGTATCATGAAGATCGTAACAATGATCTTTTTTTTTTTTTTTTTTTTTTTGGCAACAAAAGCTAGGATACTCGACTTTACTGTCCAGTGATTTAAGTGTTTAGTGACAGACTGGCAGAGAGGTCATCAAAGCAGATATTTTAAGCTAGAATCGAAAAGGAAGCCAAACCGGAGGACAAAATCCATTCATCTACGTTTAGTTGACTGCTCTGGCATAAAGCATTCAACTGTAGTGAAACATCTGTCCTTGGTGGAGACTTTTTCTGGTCTGGTCTGAGAGTGTGTGGTCCGCACACACTCTCAGTGGAAAGTAACACCACGGGTTCCTTCGCACAGTATAGCAATCCATCGACTTGTAAACAAAAACAATTTGATGCCACTTCAAGTTTCGGAAAACAACACTATGGATTGATGTCAGCACACTGTGGTGTGCAAGCGACCTACACCAATACTGAGAATTTAAAGGGATAGTTCAGTTATTCAGTTCAGTTAGTGGTGTCAACTGTATTCATTGATTGCCAGAGTACCATGGTGAGTTGTGATCGATTAGGGTGAAATATGGAAGTCGTTCCGGTCATCTTTTGGGGGGGTGGGGAGTCTGATAGAAATATTTCATATTTCTGAGGTTTATTGTGAATGATTTCACATAAGTCATACATTTGGTTTGTATCTGGGTCGCGCTACCACCTTGTAGATCTGCTATTTTGAGAAACGTGCCACCATGTCTCTGTACAATACATCTGCTCATCACAGAAAGAACATCTTGCCATTATTTGTTTTCAGAACGTCTTAGCTGTTTCTGATTGTAACCTGTTTATCATTACAAATGCACAGTTATTGCTTGATTTTTGTGTCGCCAATGTTGATATCTGTTCCAGGAGACACTTAGATTAGGTCACGCTGATCTCTGAACCAGTTTCATCCAGTATAATCTTTTATTGTTTTTGTTTTACCTATCCATGTGTAACTACAACGACAATTTGGTCTAAGGGTCCATTTGGTTACAGGTTCAGGAGTGTTTTCACTCATTTCATGATGTTTACCTCTGGGTACATTTACTCAGATCCAGGGTTACCATTTTACCTCTGATCCATTTAGCTCTGAATTGCAATTGAATATACTAACAATCCTAAATGCTCTTAAAGCTTGCTGTAAGTACATTTTGGGCTAAGTACTTACTTTGTGTTACTTGAGACTATTACAATTGGTTTCAACTCAAGTACTCTCTGTTTTCCGACTGTCTGATAGCCGGAGGTCCTTTTCTAAATTTTGTTCTGCTATCGAGGGATATTACAGTCCTTTTTCTATTGTCACCCATATATGGATATTATTAAAAAAAATATCCATCAGGGTCACTGGGGCCACACAGTAAAAGTAAATTAATGAATCCCCAAAAAACAGACATTCAATTGATTGTTGACCCATTTCAAACATATCAGCACATGCTTCATTATAAACCCCCCTATCACAGGGAACTATGTTTTTTCGTCCATAATCTCACATCACTACACCCAAAAAGTTGCAGCCACTATTAATGTCAGGTATTTTATACATCTTAAGTTTAAAACAATCTGAACTGCTGGTACACTGATGACAGACAGTACTGTTATTGTTCGTGTTCTTAAACCCCTGTAGTTTACATATAAGTCTTCAAAGGGCAGCAAACTCCAATAATTGCCCCTGGGAGACAGAGACAGTACTGTGGTAACGTGTATCAGTGAGGATATTTTGGATCATCAGAAATCATTTAGGATTCAAAACACATGTAGCGTGGCATGGTTATTGTGAAAAGACACGTGAACGATTTGATCCAAAATAACATACAGTTTAACTATATAAAAAAAAGAATTTACTCATTGTGTGTTTATTCAGCCCGTTCTATGGGTCTTCTGCATTCAGTCCAAACAAAACGACGAAAGAAACACATAGGAGACTTGCTCAGCCGTCATTTTGGCCTAGTATTTCAGTGTACTTGAAAGTCCAAATGGCATCCATGTCTAGTACTCAAGTTAAAATAAATAGTTGTTCCAACAGGAGCACACTGATGTCGGTTTGAACAAGCATCAGTGCACAGCAGCAGCAGCGCTCTATACACTCTGCTCTGATTGTTATTTATCACCCTGTTGGGGTCTGTGCCACCGTGTGTGTGCTGTGTTTGATTTGTCTCAATCAGCCTGAAGGAGGCCCCAAGATTGGCCTTGTGAGATCACACTGGGCTAAAAGAGCCATGCTGGAATGAAGACAGACAACGTGGACGAGTGTGTGAGCATTCTAAAGACAACTAAGACTGATCTAAGGTGGAGACAACTAAGAGTGATCTAGAGCAGTGGTTTTCAACCTTTTTGACTCCAGGGACCACCGTTTATTCCGCATTTGAGCCACGGACCACCATTTGAGGATAGTTTAGCCCCACAGACCCCAAATCTAAAGATTTATTTTGCTTTTGTCCACAATTCTAGGCTGGATTTGGGAAACGAAACAAGCAAACCATACATTCTAAAATGGCCAATTCAGATGAATTGAGAGTGTAAAAATGAAAATTGAGAGTGTAAAAATGAAACCAAATGGACCCGCAAGGGTCCATTTGGTTTCATTTTTACGTTCTCAAGAGTTACATCTGGTTAACCAACTTTCCATCATTTAGCCTGGGGACCACCTGGAACCTTCTCAAGGACCACTGGTGGTCCCCGGACCACCTGTTGAAAACCCCTGATCTAGAGAGTCTATGACATCTATCGAGGGAGACAGGACAGTGGTCCCCAAGCATAACAAAAAAAAAAAACAATTCACCAAGCTCTTGTAAATAAAAATGAATAAATAATATATTTTTCTGTCTAAAAATGGAAGCCATCATTCAAATATGTTTTCAAAAAGTGCATTCCACAGTTTTGGAGCCAGGAGGGAGAAGAGCTTGGGGCGAGTGGGGCGCTGGCCAGGTGTTTTTAGCTGGGTTAATGCCAGCCGCCCTGTGTCGGCTGATCGGAGTGCATGGGAACCTTTGGTTGCTTTGAATGCAAGCGTGAGAGTTTTGAACTCTGTGTGCCGTGCAGCGATTAAATGACAACAGGGTGAAAAGTGGTCCTTTGAATATGTGGAACAGCATGCACTCATTTTGAACGCTTAGCAAAAGCATGCACTTGAGATAGAGTGGTAAAAAAATATAATAATGAACAACAAATGAAAAACAGAAAGAGAGAGGGCTGTAGAGAGTCTAGGGGTTTGCTGTTAAACGACAGGGAAAGCATTGCTGTGGAGAGGAAGTTAAGCACCGTATCTAGAGAGAGAGAGAGAGAGAGAGAGAGACAGGGAGAGAGCGAGAGGGAGAGAGCTTGGCCATGAAATAGCAGCTCATCCATATCTCTCTCTCCCTTTTTAACCATTTCAGTCTTCCTCCATCTTCCACAAAACCTATTCACTCACTATCCATCTCTCTCTCTCTCTCTCTCTCTCTCTCTCTGAACCCCACCCTCACTGCATTCCCCAGTGTCCCATAAATTGCCCAGCCACGCACCCATTCAACCTGCCCCACACCCCACCCTCCAGGTCCCCACCACCATCTCTAAGTGTTCCGCTGGCAGACTGCCCAAGAGAGAGAGAGAGAGAGAGAGAGAGAGAGAGAGAGAGAGAGAGAGAGAGAGAGAGAGAGTGCATTAGCTAGAGAAATAGATTGTCGGAGCAACAAAGAGAGAGTGATTGAAACCAATAGAGCATGTACTTCATATGAAAGAACAGGGACCAGAAAGTGGCGTCGAAAAACGAGGGGTGGTGGTGGGTGCTGGGATAATGGAGGTGGACGAGTTAAAAAGAAAATGTTCAAAGAGATTCAGAGAAGGTGAGGAGTGGGAACAGTCTACCCAGCCAGTCATTCTGGCTGGGTAGACGTTAGGCGGTTGTGAACCGACAACGCTGCTGCTGCCTTGCTAATTTCACCCCCAGGCCCGGCAGGGCACTCGTTCCATACGGAGCAGTGGGTTCCCAAACTTGGGCTACTAGTCATGGCATTCCTCAAAGAACACTAAACAACGGTGCTCTTTTCGCATTCACCCGTCACTTCATTTGATTCAATTATTCATTAGGCGATCACAAATGTCGATTCCAACGTGGCGAAGCAAAAGGTCTCACCCTTTCTCTGCATCTAAAGTCAAACCACGATGGAGAGGGGCCACCATATTTCCATATGACTCGTCGCTCCGGAGGGGCCACGTGCATTGCATATTACTGACATAGCAAAAGATAGCCGATCTACAAGCTCAAAAGGGGACTGGTCTAAGATCCGAAGTCCCATAGATCAGAAGACCCATTAGTCCGAACGGAATCCACCATCAGTGCTGCCATGGTTGGACGCCTCATTTTAAGCCCTGTGTCCACACTGCAGCGTGCTTGTGCTTAGGTTGAGGGTGAGGATTAGAGACGGGGTTAGTAAATTCGGAACAATATGATATGAATGCCATTAAGAATCACAATATATTGGCATATCGTTTGCTTTGCCCACCCCCATTGTAAATAATTAGATTTTTTTGTTGCCATTTTCAAATTGGAATCCTGAAAGGTTTGCTTATTATTTAATATCAAAAGCATTTAGCTATAGTTGTGTCAAATTTCATGTCTAATGCATTTGGACAAGGCTCTACCAGAGTCGCCACACACAATTTTAATACCAGTCATTCAGCTAACTAATATAGACTGAACTAATTAAAGCGTGTCGTGTTTGCACATTGTGTAATTGTAACTAAATAAATACAAAGTAACGTATCAGTATTCTGATATTGACCCATGGGACCATGTTGAGTGAAGGTGTGTGTGTGTGTGTGTGTGTGTGTGGGGGGGGGGGGCGTTTGCCCATCTTGTATGCAACAGATGCAGAGCAGGCAGTCATTTGGAGCAGCAGGGTGACATTTTCAGAGCCGTCCCAACAGGCCTGGCCTCAAACAAACCCCCTGTCACCGCGTCTCTCTGCGGTGGCAGAGGAGGACACGTGGCCTAGCCTGACTTCAGTCTAAATACTGAAGTGAAATGAAGTGCTCGTTTCACTTCAGTATTTAGACTGAAGTTGCTCTCTACCACAGCAGTTTCTGGGATGGGCGTGATCAAAGCAGCAGTCTTCACGGTGATTGGTTCATACCAACCCACATCAATATTGGGAAAGCAGACGACGTTGTTGTCATTATTATGCTAATGCGTTAGCATTAGCATAATAATGACGTCGCTAACTAAACAAACACAGCCGACGAGCGTTACTAGCAGTAAAATATGTCGGATGATGATGTTTATAAAACCTAAAGCCTGACGCTTCTTTAAAGAATAATAAAGTGAAACGAAGTGAGTGACAGGGCTGTTGGCCAATCAGGTGCTGGGCATGGATTTCCAACCGACAAACGGCCCCAAAGGCAACGAAGCCAGTCCTTGAATCACAAAGAAAAAATAAGGTAGTATTTTTACGGTGCTGATTCAGGGCTGAGCCAGGCTACACGTGGCCCGCACCTCTGCCATTCCAACTCGGGTTGCGACAGTATTTTGACACCAGGGCCCACAATTTGGTTCTGCATTTCAGCACTGCACATTCGTTCGGGTCAGGGGCGGATCTAGGCATAGGCATGGGGGGGCAATGCCCCCCTAAATGCCTAGTCTGCCCCACCAAACGTGATGGCATGCAAGACAACCGAAGATATTTCAGTGCTTATATTTAAAAGTATTTGAAACACTACTGAAAATGGTATGGGTGCGGCTTCATCACCCGTGGCGCGAAGCCACACAGGCGATGAAGCTGCCCCCTTAACATTTTCTTCTGCCCACCCCCCACCCCCCAATTTGTAAATTCTTCTTCTTCTACGTGTTTTAATCAGTTACATTCTTGAAAATTAAGTAATTCGAAGGTTTAAAACGACAATTTAACTCTTGACAGCATATAATGAAACCGAACGAACCCTCTGGGTTTGTTTGGTTTCATTATACACTCTCAAGAGTTAAACATCTATAAGTGGTCCCCCTCAAGGACCACTGGTGTTGGTCCCCAGACCACTGGTTGGCTGAAAAACACTCAGGTTATTACTACTGTATATGCTACTAAACACAGGCCTCAGCCCAGTTCTATTGAAGGAGCTTGCAATCCTGTGCTTACAGTGCCATCTGGTGGATGCAGTGATCATCACAGGTATTACAGCCTCTGACAGCAGCCAACACTGTGGCTTGACTGTGTGAAAACATTTCACCTCTCTTGTCATTTAATGATATCACAAGGTAGCTGAGTGCCATGAAAAAACAGACCCATATTTAAAAAGCATATGTATATATATGAAGCATAGAATAACACAAGGTGAAAACTTACCCGTCTGAGTCTATGCTGTTCTCGTGAATCATGGCTTTGAGAGCGTCGCTATTTGCTGGAAAAAAGAAAAAAGGGGAGACAGATAAGAAATGCTGTGGGAATTAGGGCTAGGGATGTGCTCCAGTGAGAAAAAACAGCTTATTGAGAAATGGCCGGATCTGACCCTTCACTGTAAGTGAATTAAACAGCACACTGCATGGCTATCACCGGAACTGTCACACAACATGCAGACCTCAGGGCAACGGCAAAACCCTCCTACGCACCAGAATAAAATAATATGAATACTAATATGACTAATAATAATAATAACCCAATGTTTATTAATGTTGAATTGTTAACGTTAAAGGACCACTTCACCACTTTTCAACATACTGTATGTTCATATAATAGGTCCTCACTAAAGTACATGATAAAATGCCACTATTTCTTTTCTACTTTTATGTGTCTCACATGAAGGCAGTGGGCACTTTAGAAACCCCTTCTCCAATGACATCATAACTTGACATATATTTTTTAAATGATATGTTTTTGAAAAAAATATTCATAGTTTTATTATCGGGAGAACAATGGATGCCATTTTTGCATTTCAACTTTCAACAGGAATAGAAAGCCCGCAGAAGCTGTTTTCACTGGAAAGGCAAAGTACTAAGGCAGGTTATGAACTTCCAATTTAGTCACAGTTTAAAAATGTTGGAACTGGACCCAACCACCCCCTTTGGTGTCCATAATAAATCAACCATTTTAATCTTGTAACGGTGTTTAGGGTACATTGACTAGAAAACCATACCACAACATGACGTAGATACTGTATATGGTCTAGAGCCTGGCCGAATCGGTCTAACGTAACAGGGGTTATATCGGGGATCCCCCTTCTATCAGTGAAATAGTCACTGATAGAATTTTAAAAAGTGCACAGTCCACACTACTAGCTGATACAGTGTTTTTATGTTTATGTAGCAAAGTGATGTCAATAGACAAATGATATTTGTTTGACTTTGTCACCATTTGTTCTTTCCTTCGTGGTGGAACGTCTGGTGATGCAAGGTTATGCCTGAACAGAACCTTAGAACAAGTTGTTCACAAGTTCAACAGTGAAAGCTGAGGAAATTGTTGTGTTGCTACATGCCAAAAAGGCGAACTTTGACCAACTAGCTTCATAATGCTCCAACAGAATCATCCACAGCCCAACCCCCCAACCCTACTCCCAAAAAAGGGAAATCTGCTCCTGAAATATTCCACTGAAGTTGAGCAAAACATCTTTACAACAATTTAGCAACGTGTGTGTGTGTGTGTGTGTGTGTGTGTAGCAGTAGCAGTCTTTTCCAAATCCCATGTGACATTTCAACACTTTATCCACCGTCTCTTGAAACCAGGCATCCAGCAGATACATATATTGACCCGTTGGTTCAAATTAATTGAGATCTCTGCTGTCACAGGAAGTTCACTGGATTTGAGATAAATGGAGCAGAAGAAGTTTGTGTGTGTGTGTGTGTGTGTGTGTGTGTGTGCGTGCGTGCGCGGCCGCACGTGCGCACACACACACACACACGTATCAACGCGACAGTTTCTGAAGCGCTTTGATCCCTTCTCCTTCTGCCCTGAAGACACTGTGGTTCTCAATGTGAAGTATCCTGACCCTACGTTTTAACGGCGGGGATGGATTAAAAAAACGTCGCCCGATATGAGCGACGGCGATGGTCATTACCGTAAATTCTCGCTTAGAATGGCATGCAAAATGAGTACCGTAAACGACGGTGCTGTGGTGCACTGAAAAAAATAGTATGGTGGAGGAGGAAGTGGGACAGAACTAGGAACCAAACTGCGCCAAATGGTTTTGGGTCGAGGGCAAAAAAAGCAGCACTTGGCTCTGATTGGTTATCCCCGGCCAAACGTCGGCCGATTCGGCCGAAAAGCTCGCCAATTTTTATCTTTCCGGGCGACGTCGCCCACCCACGTCACCCGACGTCGCCCGTTCTGCTGCTGTCGCCCGAATCGGCGGCTCCCATAGAGAAATAATGGGTGTCGGGCAGTGTCGCTTTATCACCCCCCGCCGTTAAAACGTAGGGTAAGGGTTCCAAATGGACCCTAATGTTTAATATGTAAAGCCTGTACCCCCAAATACTATTTAAATATGATTACGAAACTGTGCAGTCCTGCCCCTTTCATGGCGTCAGAAGTGGATGCCACGTTAATTTTCCAAAATGTTTTATACACAGACGATTACGCACAAAGCAAACTCGGGTTGTGACAAATCATGACAACATGCACAATGTTTTGGGACAATAAAATCGTCCTTAAGAATAAAAACAAAACAAAAAGTGTTGTATCATGACATTCTTTTCTTCTTACTAATTAGTTATTGTATGATAATATTGCGTTTGATTTCATGACTTGTCAAGACCCGAGTTGGCTTTGTCCACGGCATGATCATCTTTATATGCGACCCAGCACGACCGAAGTTGAGTCATTGTGGAATTTTTCATTTTTGTTTCATTATGTTATGTGAAAGCAGGATATCATAGCTACAATTTGACATATTGGCTGTTCAGTTTGACCCAACAGTCTTTGAGATATGGCTTATAGGGCAGAAAACAGCGAATTGAGACAACAGGCTTGAAAGGTTCACTTCTGTGGACTCTAACATTACACCTACAGTATAGCTAAATGTTTAAGCATTTATTTCATATTCACATGTCAAATTCAGCTCTGATATTTATTTCAGACATGCTCTACTCTATGTGAAGAGTTTGACTGTGCTATTAACTCATTTTGCATGAAAATAAAATAAAATCAGTTTTATCCTCTCCCGAACAGTTAGTTAGTGACAGTTAGTGACTCCACCTCAGTTAGACAGTTAGTGACTCCACCTTAGTTAGAATCACATATGAATCATTTGGAAAAATCTATGAGGAATATGAATGGGGAAATTACTTCAGGTCCGTGGGCAGCGTAATGAAAGGGGTGGGACTGCTCAGCTCTATCGTCCTAGGCTTGTGACATATGTGCAGAAATGTGCACAAGGTCCCTGAGTCAATGGCAGCATTATTCTGTCTTCCGCAGGACACTTTCGGGGTGAGCTGGGGGTCAGACCGGCAACCTTCCGATTCCCAGAAGGCCTCTCTGCCCTCTCTTGCTGTAAATAGGCAGCACGACGGTCCTATCTTTGAAGTCGCATTGTCGTTAATGTACATTAGGCCCGGAGTACTGTGCCGGGTAATCCATCAGCATTTTCTGATTCGGGGAATTCAGTCTCTCTGTTCCACACGTCATTGTTCGGAGTAGCAAGAAAATAATGATGATTCATGCTGACGTACGGTACAGAGCAGTGATGAGGTTTTGTTCTCGGACAATGACAAGCAACGACAAAGAATGGCCATCAGAAACAAACGTATCTTTAATGTAGAACGGAACCGCTGCGGCCTCGCTGTCCTTGTGTTGAACTTTAAACGTGACAGATTGTTAACAAGGTCATGCTCTCACATGCGCACGCACACACACACACACACGCACGCACGCACGCGCACGCACACAAAGACTTCCTTCCTCAGCGGTGTGTGGTATTGTGCATTGGAAAACCCAACGGGATAGTAATGAACCCAAGGAGGGTAAAAATAGGGTCAAATCAGGCCAAGGGTGCCAGTATTGGACGTCAGGGAACACCAAAATGCAGGTTTACTTTGTTATGAAAACATTCTAGCACTAGGAGGAAAAAAGGGGGAAAAACGACGACCAAATAAGAAGCACAAATGATAGTAGCTCTCTCTGATACAAAGTATGTTCTATCGTGCAATTATGTCTTGTGTTATCGTCCACACACTGTTACGTACCTTCGTTTTTCATGATATAGCGGACTATCTGGTCCACCGTGTCGTTGTTCTCACTGAACGTGTCGTTCAACTCTGGAAGAAAGAAAGCACAGGACAAACAACAACATCACATTAGAAACAGCATGCACAGTAATCATAATGACTAGCCTACGCTTCCATTAGCCAACACGAGGTGAGTAAACACAAAACATTCCAAGGTCTAAAGGCCAAGGTGTCCCACAAAGGAAGGCATTCTGTGCTTGGTTTCCATTTGTTTTTCGCAAAAGAAACTGCTTGCGGACTGAAACGTGCGAGTCATATTTTGTAAACAGAAGAAGTTTTGAGGTTTCGGACATGCGGTGAGACCTCGCCGTGAGCCTAGAGTTTTGTAAATCGGGAAGATGTGTTTGCCCGTCACCTGCAACCCCTGCCTGTTACTTTTTGCGATTGCATGTTACTTGTATCACGGATCTGTAGGCATGAACGTGTGTGTGTGTGTGTGTGTGTGTGTGTGTGTGTGTGTGTGTGTGTGTGTGTGTGTGTGTGTGTGTGTGTGTGTGTGAGAGAGAGATATGTTGGAGCAGTGTTGATTTTGTCAGCTAAATCTATGGCACTGAAACTACATACATGACAACTAAGCTACGGTGACTAAAACTATGTAAAACAAATTTGTCAGCAAATATAAAAAATAAACATAAATGTTAGGGAGGCACTAGTGGACAGAAGTCAACATTTTACACATGCTGAAGATATCTGATCTACCCGTGTTGCAGCAAGAACGCTGTGAGCTTGTCAATCAGCTACTTTCAGCAAGTGTAAAATCAGCTATTACAAAGGCATCAAGGTTCAACAAAAAAACTTTAATCGACCAAAACTAGACAATATTTTCTGCCAAAATCAACACTGTGTCGGAGATGCAATCAAATTCAACTCCCCTATGTGTAACATTTTGTGAAGTCATATCAGATTCCCAAAACTATTGCTGACATGAAAGTGCGAGCTAAATTAAGCAAAGCCAAACACTTACAAGCATCACAGTTACACAAGTATGCTGAAGTGTTACACAGGCTTGCGTGTTACTGGGGTGTTATTGGGGCTCCACACAGTGATAATTATAGGCAGTAGAGTGACAATCGCCAGTGCAGTGCAAAGCAGTCAGTGCTGATGTTGTGCAGTTGGCATTACTAGTCTTGGACTTGTGAAACGAACTTGTGGACAAGGACGTGCTTGAATTTTCATGGAAAACTTCAAGACAAAGGGGTGGACTTTTTAGATGGGTCCCCAGGGATATTAAAGGAGAAATCAACCCATTTTACTGTTACTATTATTATACCTTAGAGATGTTGTGTGGAAATAAATTTAAAAAGTTCCTCCCATTCCATGTTTCCTAGAAATGGAGGTTCGAGAAAAAAAATATTAACATGTGTGAAACACATCTTGATGACATCATCAAGTTGTGTTTCACACGGTTAATGATTTTCCACTGGTATAGTGTTTATAGAAATTAGAATTTCAACAATCTGACACTTAACATAGTCTGTACTGTTATCAGATCTTTAATCCTGCAAGCTAACGTCGCTGTAGCTGGAAAGGTGGGGTTTGAACAGCGGATCTCCGGGTAAATGTTGCAATATTTCAAGATCCCCTTTCCCAGACATCACAACCTCTTACACACACGCACGCACGTCCCAGAATGCAAAAAAAAATCCTACGGGAGTGTAAACAGCTGTTTCATTTCCTCCCAAGAATGAGCCTCATTTCCGTGCATTTCCTGCGGATTACTTCCCGAGTTACGTAGTCACACTTCATCCAGAGGAAAGTAGTCTCTCCTGTCTGCTCCATGGGAACATTCAGGTAGTTTAGTGACAGGGATGGTGTGTGGGAGATTATCTTTCACAATAGTCACATTAAACTGCTGTCTCTGTCTTTGGCACGTTCTCATACTTTAAAGCAGTGGTTTTCAACCTTTTTCATACCAGGGCCCACTATTTATTCAGTATTTGAGCCACGGACCACCATTTCATGTCATTTTAGCCCCACAGACCCAAAACTAAAGATTTCTTTTTCTTTTTTTTTTTCAGAATTCCAGGCTGCATTTGGGAAACAAAACAGTCAAACATACAGATCAAAATGACCATTAATCTTCTACATTCTATAGTTGTGTAGACTGGGGGCTAATTCAGATGATGAATACTTTAACTTTTTAGAGTTACAACTGGTTAACCAACTCTCCATCATTTAGCTCGGGACCACCTGGTACTCTCTCAAGGACCACTGGTGGAAACCCAGTGGTCCCCTTCTTGCTGGGGGTGTGTGTGTGTGGGGGGGGGGGGGGGGGGGGGGGGGGGGGTAAAACATACTCTCCACCATACTGGTCACTGTTACCCAAAGTCACACCAAAGTCCACCACCACTAATGGATTAGCCTGGTTCAGCCCACAGAACCCGTTCACTCCGTTGGGCCCCGCCCCAAAGCCCAACCTGAAACTAGGGTTCTTTGGACCCCGGGGGTTCACTGGGGGCAGGGAGGAGCTCCTTATATGGTCATCACACTCTATAGTAGGGAGCATTAGCCAGAAAATAATAATAATAATATTTGAATTGAGTGAAATCACTTACTATAACTTTAATTCTTCTCATCTATCTAGATTAGAAGATCGAGAAGCTCACAACTCTATCCATTTGTAGAAGTATAGCAATTCATAGAAAGAGTGTTGTAATTTTAGCTTTACTTTGTTGTGACGCTGATCTAGTCATTGGTATGTGAGTGGTCATTCCGTCATTCCACTGGTCATTCCATTGAATTACTCATCGGTAAGTGGAGTGAGTCGTGGATTAGCGCGGTGGTATGGCATCACGTGGCTGAATTTGACTTTGTGACCGGAGGAGGACACCGGACTGAGTCACTGGCATGATACAAGAATAGGCTGAGTTTGACAAACACACCGTTCCAAGAAACAAGAGGCCGGTTGTCCTTCGGCCAGTAGTACAGTAGCATCCTGATTCTGAAATCTGAATGCGTTGTTGGGCTGTAGGATCTTGGTAGAAGGACAGCACACCGTGTCAACAAATGTGTGGATTTGCATGGGTAGCTTTTCAAGTACCGATACTGGGATGTGGGGGAGGGAGGGAAGGAGGGAGAGAGAGAAAGAGAAACCCGATCACTCTGAAATGGGAAAGAGTGGGAGTGGAGTGACTGATAAAAGGGTTGTACGAGGGAATATGCCAAACACACCAAACGTGTTCTAATTTCAACTCTGTTTTTGCATGCACAAAGTGAGACGGTCATGGCTCAAACAAGAGACAAACAGACAGACAGAGAAAACAGCCACTGGACTGGACACAGTGGACAGCACATAACGTCACGCTCGTTCAAAACCAGCCAGCAAAGAGAAATGACTGGCATTAGGCCAACTGCCCTGCCAACAGCAGCATATTCAATCTAATTTATACATCACGAGGGGTGCACAAGGTTTAATGCAATTCAACGTCGGCAGTGAGGCACGTTGTCAGCAATGGGCCAGTCATGACTTGACTTTCGTGTTTATGTAACACCAGGACCGGATCTAGAGGGGGGCAGGGGTGGGCAGAGCCCACCCAAATGTGCATCCTGCCTACCCAATCAAAGGTAATATCAGTGGTTTTCAACCAGTCGTCCAGGGACCACCAGTGGTCCTTGAGAGGGTAAGGTCAAGTCAAGTCAAGGTTAGCTTTATTAGTCTCCCGTGGGAGAAATTTCTGTTAGAGACAGGACAATACAGTACGTAAATGTGTTATACATATAACACATTTACACCCTAGTGTGTACCCTGCGTGCTAAATGCTCTCCCCATTCAGGAGCTTAATCGAGAGAGGTATAAATGAATGTCTAAACCGGTTATATTTTATCAACGGTGGAGCTCTGTATCTCCTGCCCGTTCGCATCAACACATACTCAGAGTTGTGAACATGTAAGGGATCAGCAACAATACATTGAGCCTGTCGAACTACTGCTTGTTCGAAAATGGCTTTTAGGGTGATCGGGGGGCTAGACAATCCCATAATCTTCCCAGCCTTTCCAGCTAAATGGTGGAAAGTTGGTTAACCAGATGTAAGTCTTTGAGAGCGTAAACATGAAACATGAAACATGTTTCATGTTTGCGCTCTCAAGAGTTAAAATATTAATGGTTAATGGTAAATGGTTTGATCTGTATGTTTGACTGTTTCGTTTCCTAAATCCAGCCTAGTATTGTGGACAAAAGTAAAAGAAATCTTTAGTTTTGGAGTTGATGGGGATAAAATGTCCTCTGGTGTCAAAAAGGTTGAAAAGCCCAGCTTCATACGACAAACTTTGGAGTTGCCATTCTTCCAGCCCACCCTAGTAGGGCTGGCTAAATCCGGCCCTGTGTAACACACGCACAAAGAGAGAGAGAGAGAGAGAGAGAGAGAGAGAGAGAGAGAGAGAGAGAGAGAGAGAGAGAGAGAGAGAGAGAGAGAGAGAGAGAGTGAATAGACTAGAGAGAGGCGGTCAACAGAGTGTTTCTTTCATTCTTCTCTCCACGGCGTAGCGTAAACACACAGTCCTTTGCTTTCCCATTCGCAGGCAGTGACGACTCTTACATAACCAGCTGATCTCAAGTTTATTTAAGCTAATGACAATTGGTGGGGTGAATCACTTGATTTTGAGTACCTGCCCATACAATTTCTTCCTGTACCAATGTTTAAAGGAATATTCAGTGATTTGTACCCCGTGGTAACAAGATGTGCACTTGCACACAGGAAGGCAGCTCTCATCCTGATTGGATGAAGGCTTTTCTCCCAAAGCCCAAACTTTATTTGAACAGGGCCTCACTGGGGACAGGGAGGAACAGGGAGGTTGTCCCGGGACATCCCTAGTCACCATAGTTACAAAAACTATAGCATAAATAGTAGTTTTATATACACGTTCAGTGCCAAAAATACAATTCAATTCCTCAAGTGATATTATTTCCATGACAATTAATCTTCTGCTAAAACGCTCCTAACAGCACTGCTATGCCTCCAGACAGCTGGAGGCATATTAGCCCAACTGCTCTCTCTCCGTCTCTCTCTCTCGCTCTGTTGTTACAATTTAGTGCCAGCCTCCCAAATTGGCAGGCAGGCACACGCGCATATTGGCACCGAGCGATTAGACTAATTAGGCGACTAGCATGGCTAGCTGATTCATCTGACAGAGATAGAGAGGGAGAGAGAGAGAGTCAGAGACAGAGATGCAATTAGATTTTTGTTTGAGACGCCAGGAAGCTGCTTTTTGAATGCGTCCAATGTTAATGGTATATTCATAAATTTATCTGCATGCATCTTCCTGTACTAAAGGACACTGCGTTGACTTTCTGCTGAACACTCCATTCTCTTCCAACTCTGGGCTTCTTGTGAGCAGAACAGAGTGTTCTGATTATTAGTGACTCAAATCAGTCAGTCTTTTGACTCAAATGTGAAATGACGACAGTGTAGATAGAGTGCCACAATGTACGGATACCTTTAACAATGGAATCAAATCGTTCTTTAGTCCTGTTTATAAGCGGGTTCCGGAAAGGTCCTAGGGACGATTTTAGATAGGCTCTACAAAAGTCGAACTCGCTTGTTGTCATATTTGTCCTCGACATGAATATATTCCTGCTGGCCAGGAAATTAACCTCACACCGCGGGTAAATATCTGACTGGCCCTCGCTGACCGGTGAACAATCCAGCCAGCCAGTCACAACCACACCCTGTTGGATTTAGTATAATCCACGTCCATTTTTTGGCATCCGTCCATGATGCTAAACATTAGCGTCAATTCTAGCAAGCTAAAATGAGGCCATCCTCGATCTAGAAAACACCAATGTCCCAATCGGGATTACCGGATAATCTGAACACACCTCCGAATATCAGTGTTTTGATGACATTATGGAGATCTCTTTAGATGTAGACTTATGAGCCGTTTCAATCCACCTGTAAAGACGTATAACTGGCGAAACGTTCCGTTAAGTGTTTGTGTTAACCACTTTACTTGGCACTGGACTTATGCAAGCACTTAACCTGTCGTCTGACAACTAGGGATCATGCCATTTACTCTGATTTTGCATGTTCGCTCTGGATGACAGCGTTTTATAAAATGTCAAGGCTGTAAATTGAAATGCCATTGAATAATTTGTTTTATTCTGAAATCTGAACGTGGCTTTGCTGCTGCTTGAAGCATAATACTATTAGTTCTCTCTTGGTAAAGGTAGAATACTTCTATACAGTTCAGTGCCTTCAGCTTTCCGATTCCTACAGTCGATACAAACTGTGAAGTAGCAGGGCGAATGGAAAAGCATCCTTGTTACTTTATAATGACATTGCAGACATTCTGTTACACAAGCCTATAAGGTCAATGGAAGGCCAACTGATATTTGCACTACCTTATTGTTACACTGCATACGTCATACACGATGGGTTACATTATGGGTAGTTGGCTAGACTTAGAAGTTCACATGACATATTTATGATCATACCATATCTAAGGATATACACAGATAGTTTTGCAATTTTCACAGGAGAATTGCACAGAATCTCCACAGAAACCTGTGCACCACATGAGTTAATGCTGAAAATGCAGCGGCCAGTGTAGCCTGTAAAAGTCCCTGAGTGCTCATAATAAATTACATCTAATATGGCAGTAAAACGTCTAATGGCCCGCCAACGGCAGCTTTTCCAAAGCCAGTGTGGGAAGGATTGTCCTTTGTGTGGCGCCTAAACATGGACGGTGAAAGAAGAGCTTAAGGATCGTCTACTCTTGACCGAACATACAAAAAAGCCTTCTCGTGTGACAGCAAAACCTTTTCATGGAGGAACAATCCCTCCCTCGTTCAGCTGTTGCGGCACAAAAGGACATCGCTGCAGAGCAAAAAGACCAGGTTGTCTCACGTGTTCCGCTCTGGAGACTCCACTGCCCATTAACTACAAGCAACGTGTCGCCAGTGTGTGCTAGAGCTGCTAATTTTGTAGAACATTTGCATGTTAAAGGTTGTCCACCATGAATTTTATATTTCTCATTAAGATTTTTTGTGATTTTATATCTCCAGTGTATATCTGTGATTTCCCGTGTGTGTCTGAATGGTGGCTCATGAATGGGCACTCTCAAATTCTCCTATTTAGTGAAGTCACTAAAAATACAAATTTCAATAGTCCTTTGCGCTTTAAAGATAATAGAGACAACTTTAGTGTGTGAACTCCACTCTATTGGATTATTATGAAACTGCTGGAGTCTGCTGTGCCGTGATTGGCTAAAACGCTGCCATACCCCCACACAGCTGTCTCTCCCTCACACATTAGTACCGCCTTGTCCTGACCCTGACAAATGTTTTGTTTTCATGATTTGTTGACGACAACAAAGTTCTGAACCAGCTGCAGGATGAAGCTAGTGTCTCTCTGCAGGTAAACAGCTGCAGCATCAAAGTCGAAAAAAGCTACATATACATTTTGATTTTTGGCTAAAAAGTTGCCTGTATTACCTTTAACTTTGCCTCCACCATTTAGGTCATTGGTCTGCATGGATTCAACACCCACAATCAAAAAGTCACCATTTTTAAAATGCATGTTGGAGGTGAGAGGTGCAAGGAGCCATGTGTTTAATAGGAAGCAGACCAATTACATTTCCATGGTGAGGATTCCACACATTCAACATTATTCCATATGTAAAAAACAACGACAAAGCAATCTTTAAAATGAGGCTAGAGATGGCAAAATGCAACTATTAGTACTACAACTTCGGCTATAAGCTATTCACAGTCCGTGCTACTGTCTGTTTTGCACAGAAGCCACAGACATGTAATGAGACAAATACAAGTTTGCTGAATGAGATATTACCAACTTTACATACAGCAAACAGGGCAGGGGATTTGAAATTACGTGCTGAAAGTACATTATACAGTAGCTTGTTAGACATCTGTAGACTATAGTGTACATTAAGAAAGAATTTGTTACAAAAGGTCAGATCAATTGTGCAGGTCCACTAGGGCACGCCACATAATGCACTTGCCCGTTTGTCAATGAAGGATGACTCATCATCACTTCCCACATCTCTGCATCGATGTTTTTTTTACACTGCTGAACTTCGTCTTTGAAACGAGGGCTTTATGCACTGCAATGTACCGGTAGTTGTCCAAGGAACCATTCTAGCTGAAAATTTCAGCTAGATCATGCTGATCGTGCCCTGCAGTGACATTCTCAGTCACCTGAGGACGTGTTATAATGCTCCCATGGAACAGACAAAATACATGGTGTCACTTCAATCACTGTTCCTTTTGAAACACTAGCTAGTTTGAAAGGCAGTTAGAAAGATACTTTTTGTGGCAAACATGGTCAAACTTTCTTTCTTTTTCTTCCTTGATCTCCTTATCTTCCCCACCCCCCTCCGTTTCTCTCTCTTCTTCCATTTCCTCTTTTTTCTTGGAAAAAATGTCTCAAAAACCTTATAAAAACTGTGCTAACGCTTCTTCTAATTCTTGAGCAGACTTTGTGAGAGAAGTGCTACACCAGCTCTACTGGTCAACGTGCTAAATGGCACAGGGAAATGATTAACAGCAAACGCGAGTGTTTTCTTCCATTTACGGCAGCGGAGAAGGAATCGTGTGGGACAGAGAAGTGGTGGTCAGTGGAAACTAAAGATGTGTTTGTTTCAGCAGCTCATGTTGTGACGGTGAGATCTGGAAGCGGACTGCAAATGCCAAACAAGACATCACGGTTACCTAACATGCAAGGCAACGTTGGGTGGCATTAATGAAGTGTTCACTCAGAGTGCTAATCATGCCATGTCCATGCAAGTCAACAAAGGGCTGTGACAGATCACACCTCAAGGCTGCCCTGTTCACCCTACTGTTGTGATGACAGGTTTATGATGACAATAATTGTAGATCGGTCACACAAGAATGCATCGCAGCACGACACGTTAGAGAACACCCAAGCACAACCAAATATACCAGAATGCTCCAATGCAACTTTTGGTGGACCTTAATGGCTGATTTTACACTTGCTGAAAATAGATAATCCACAAGTTCACAACTTGAGCTTGTGCTGCGACACATTGTCAGCTTGTAGATTACTTGTCTTTTATTTATACTAGGGGCGCGATTTTCATTCCCCCCGTTGTCCCTAACGTTACCCGATACCCGCAGCGAATTCCCTTATTGCTATTTTGGTTACCTTTTCTCTTCCCTTAGCCACTATTCTTTATGCCGACACCGTTATTCGTGGCTGGAGGTGTGGTCATGGGCGTGTTTGTTGCGCAGTCCCTTAAGTTGCTAATTTCGTCAAATAGATTAGGGAACTAGATAACGCCACATCAGACCACCCCTTAACCGATCCGCGAAGGCAGAGCCACGTGCGCACGATGCGCGTCTGTGCGCCTTTGGAGATGTCCACAACTCCACGTGGAAAGGCGCCAGTTCAATTCATCTCCTTATTTATGCTGGATTGTCCTATGAACAGCTGTAGATTGCCTGCTGTCGGTCACTTCCTTGTGTTTAGGTAATGTACAGTATATAATATAATTAAATACATTCATTAACTTGTGACGCAATGCTGTAAATTGCAAAAAAGTCGGCAATTCGCGGAAAAGAAAATGTTTTTTTGATCATTGATTTCTCGGTCAATTCTGGACCATTTTTTACATTTCAAAGTGCAGCGTGACGGGAAAGACCTTCTCTCTCAGATGCTGTATAGAATATGTGGGATATGCCTTCGGGCAAACTATAACTGTCGGGGATTAGGCGGACCGTTTCCGCCTAATCCCCGACAGTTGCAGTTTGCCCGGTCCCGCATCGTAGAGAAGACCTACCCACATATTCTATACAGCATCTGAAAGAGGAGCCTTTTCCCATCATGCTGCATTTTGAAATGTAAAAAATGGTCCAGAATTGACCGAGAAATCAATGATCAAAAAAAACGTTTTTTTGCCGCGAATTCCAGAGTTTTTTGCAATTTACTTTATAACATTTCGCAGACTTGGGATAAATGCACGCCACATACAGCAAAAAAACATGGAACATGTTTTTTCAACATAACATGTTGAATGGTAAGAAATGATTGAGAATTGACTGAGCTATAATTGTTTCAAAATGAGAGCATAATCTTTGAGAATAGGCTACTCATGCATGTGTGTGTCCTAAGCCCGCAGCCAGGCTGCGTGCTTCGGAGGGTCAGACATAGCAGTAGGGATAAGGGAAATAGATAAGGGATGAATTAAAGGGAATGGCAAGACCAACACGGATTGGATGAAAGCTAAAAACGCCCAAACCACACCTATGCATAATTTAACGGGTAAAGGAGGTATTTAAGGGAGATGGCATGGTACGAAATTAGCGACTTTAGTGGGGGAACGCCTCTTCCCCAATGCTATGTGCGTTAATTACGCATAAGGGCTAATGTAACAAAAATCGGGCCCTAGATCTCTTGTCCACTAGGTCCGCCTTCCTACAGATATTAATCTACTTCTATATTTGTCAATGAAATTGTCGATAGATTTACTTTTAGTTTTAGTCATCGTAGCTTAGGTTTCATGCACTATCTATTATTTTTTCCATCAGCGAAAAAACAGGTAGTCGACGAGTATTTTTCCCCATATTACTAGTCGATTGAAATCTACGTTGATCAACGCCGCTTTGCCCCCTGTCCTCCTGCTCACCTGAACCAGGCTCTCCATCTCCGGCCGCCTCCCCCAGCCCCTCCTCCTCGTCGCAGGCGTCGGTGGTGCAGCGGTAGCCCTTCCTCTTGAGGATGTGGCAGATCAGCACTCCCAGCAGCCCCAGCAGGAAGAACAGGGGCACCAGGACGAAGGCCACGTACTCCGGGTTGGCCCCCACGCCACCGCCACCGTTGTTGTTCACATCGGTGTGGTCCGCAGGCTTCCCAGTCGCTGTGGTGGAGAAAGAAGGGAAGGGCAGGGGGTGGGGGAGTTGGATGAGGAGGTATAGGCATGGGAGAGGGTAGAAATGGGGAGAGATCGTTATAACCTTAAATTCGACAATGGTTGAATTATGGTTAACAGCTATTGATTGATATTGACATTCATATGATATTGATTAATTATGGTTTGATAGTGCCAGCGTCTTTCTATAATAAGCTCTTATTTTGAAGAGCCAAATTTCCAGACTGCATGAAATGATCATCTTATATCAGGGTATTGGACGGCAAAGGCGTTCTTTGGGTCAAGTTGGTCGCTCCGGATCTTAGCCAAGTTGATTGCATTCATGATGATGCCAAATCACAATGGAGGTTGTTTCACAACGCTTTAGATCAGTCGTTTTCAACTAGTGGTCCTTGAGGGGGTCCCAAGTGATCCCACAGCTAAACGGATCCTTACAGATCTCAAACTTGGGAGGGTACAATGAAAAATAACTAACCTAAATAAAATAAATAACCTAATGATGATCTGATTTTGACTGTTAAACATCTGCAGTACTACTGAATTCATGAGACGCCTATAAAATTCAACTTTTGCCTGTGGCAAAACCATCAGAACAGCATGTAGACAAAATCTTGTTTTATATATATATATATTTTTTTGTTGTTGTTTTGGGTCTGAGTGGCTAAATGTCAGGTAATGGTGGTCCGTGGCTCAAGTACACCATAAATAATGGTCCTTTTTAGGTTTGGAAAGCAAGCACTACTTGGCAAGTGTGCCAAGGGGTAACAAGAAAACACAGAGTCCCACGCAATCAAACAGAGCAACAGATAAGCATCGGCAGTGCTAATAACAGTGCTAATAATAGAGTCATGACAGGACAGCTATATAGCCAGTGTGCGTCGGCACTGGCTTAAAAGCCCTGCAGAGCCGATCCGCTGAAGGGGAAATAAAGGCCATCAGCTGTCAGCGATGGTGAAATAATGGAACACGACAGGTTTTTCATGTTCCTCCCTCCACCGACTTGCATGGAGTCTTCTGGCGTCAGGGGCGGATCTAGGCATGGGCATGGGTGGGCAGTGCCCCCCTAAATGCCCAATCTGCCCCAGCAACAAGATGGCATGCAAAGCAACCCAAGATATTTCAAATTAAAGTGCTTATATTTAAAATGATTTGAAACACTACTACTGCTACTAACTAACTTCTGTATAATTGTGTCACCACTAAACCAACAGCATTTCATCATTGAAAACAGAAAACTCTCCGAGCTTTAGCTTTATGCATGCTGCGTGCCTGAGAGCCTGTTTCAACTTCAACAACACAACTGGTGTCATTATTGATGTTTACTTGCCCAATAAAAGTCCTTTAATCAAAAATGGTATGGGTGCAGCTTCATCGCCTGTGGCGTGAAGCGACCCCATACCATTTTCTCCTGCCCCCCTAATTGGGAAATGTTACATCCGCCCCGGTCTGGCGTTGTCTCTCTCCCTTAGCCGCAGTTCCACCTGACTGAGTTGGACTGTCTGTCTGTCTTGTCTGGCTGACTGACTGACTGAGTGTGTGTCTGTCACAGTGTTCTATAAGGCTATAGACCAGTCACTTTCTACCATTTCCCATCATGACTTGGAATGCCAAGAGGAGGAGGAGGAGGGGGAGGGTAGGGGCTGTGTGATGTCTGACAGCTGCACTGTGAGACAAACTTTCTCCCAGCTGAAGGTTAGAAAAGATTATTAAAGGTGACAGACGAGACGAGATACTAACGATCAGTCAATCAATCAATCTTGCAATTCAGACCTTAAAGTTATGGTAAAGTTATAATGAAAAGACCTGAATTTCTTAAATGGACTGTTTTTGTAAGCCATCTGTTAATGACATTTAGAAGATTTAGAATACTGATTTAACTGATGATACGGATTTAAAACACTTCTGGAACCCGGCGGTGACGTCACTGCGCAGGTCTATATGTGGTAGATTTAATATGTAGATTTTAGCAGTGAGCCCAATGTCTCTGATGTCACAGACAGTCCTGGACTACAATTCCCACGATGCTGATTGCTGTCTTACTGAGACGAACACGTAGTCCAGGAAGTAATGTCGATGACATCAGAGACACTTGGCTCCCTCCCTCCAGTAAATGCGGGGTGCATGTGGACACATTCAATGTTCAAAAGATTATTGGATGACAGAAATTGCATTTAATTGAAATGTCTTTCTATCAACTGATTATTGAAATTTCACAGAAAGAAAAACACAACATGCATAGTGACAGCGATAGAAAGACAAAGAGCGAGTCAAGGAATAGTGTGTAGGTAAGAGACAGAGAGAGAGATGGTGGGAGTGGAGGTGATTAGGTGAGTCAGGGGGCAGCCAGTGTGTTTGTTGTCATCCAGCACTGACATGTCAATTTAGAGGCTAAACTGTAATCCCTGGAACTTTCAACTGGCCTTCCCCTCGCCTCTGCTTTCTTTAATGAACCCGCCAATGTCCGGCAACCACTAGATTTCTATCACTTAGCTTCCAGTGAGAGATAGGATAATGGTGTGTGTGTGTGTGTGTGTGTGTGTGTGTGTGTGTGTGTGTGTGTGTGTGTGTGTGTGTGTGTGTGTGTGTGTGTACGTGTGTACGTGTGTGTGTGTGTGTGTGTGTGTGTGTGTGTGTGTGTGTGTGTGTGTGTGTGTGTGTGTGTGTGTGTGTGTGTGTGTGTGTTGAATGAGGCTTGTGTTTTCTAGGGCAGTTGAAGATTATTATTATTATAAGATAGTGGAACCTCAAGGGTCTGTTTAGAGTTAAATTGACACTCAGCATTCTTGCATTGTGTCATTGGTGAGTGTTAACTGTGGGATAGGCGTGTCTGTGTCACACACCAAAGCTAAACATGCACGTGGAGGTTTATATTAGTGCTGACATTTATAGTAGTAACAACTTGTGGGATACCACATGCTGTGTAATGTTTAACAGACTTTTAACAGTGGCACATTGGGATTTGTTTCAAACATAAAGTGTGTTTGAATGAGTGAATTAATGAGTGAGTGAATGAAGCGACTTTGTACACACAGAATAAACATCTCCCATCCAAACCCTGATCCAGAGGGGTACCAATGTAGACATGCAATTTTGAACTTTTGCATGTGGACTTTTGAAGCAACCACTAAAAATTGTAAGTGAAATTATAATGGAGCTTATTAAATATTCTCCATAATCATTGATTTCCTTTCAGTGTTACTTACCAACATACTTAACCCCAGGAAGAGTAGTCTTCACTGTGGTGACGACTAATGGGGATCCGTAATAAACATAACCACTAAAGTATACTTTATGTATAACTTACCAACATCACAACCAAAAATTGGTTTTGTCATTCATTAGTATTAAGTATACCAGTATCAATAGTCTACCAAGTACAGTACCTCTGGCTGGTTCTGTGATGCCAATAGGTCCATTTTGTATCCCAAAACACAGAATATTGATAATGGACCCATCCATGGACCTTTCTGGGGGTCCCATGGATGCACTACTGTACTGTTAGCAGCAGTGCACTGTCTGTAATAATCCAAATAAAAATAACAATATATAGCAATAATCCACAGACAAAATCATTTGGCATGGCTGCATGGCCCGCATCCGACCCCCTAGTAGTATAAACAAGGAAATGGTTTCTTTCCTTTTTTGAGATGTATTTTCTACATGAATATAGGCAAATAAAATGAAATGGGCGTTAGATCCATGTGACTCAATACATCGAAAACGTATCCACATCACTGGTGGTTTGATGCTAAACATAACTACATCATCTGGTCCAAAGTCCAAACCATGTCATTTGGTGTACCTTGTACAAACTGTATAGACATCCATCAACACACTGGACACTGGATGCATTGTTTTCCTGGCCCCACTGACCACACACACACACAGACTTTAGACTTTAGACCCACTCCGAAGAACACCACTCAACACTTCCATATTATTCTGTAGGATCTCAAGTTTCACTTCCCATTTAGACCACAGAGCCGCAATGCATGCTGGGCGGTGAAGACCGACGAGGTCAAACCAACCAAAACGCAAACTGGGTGACAGTGACCCACCAACCACGGTCAGCTAAACCTTAAGCTTCCCTAACTTTTGATGTTGGTTCGTCACGTGACGCATTCCAGCAGTACACACGCACAATAGAGCCTTTGTGGGGCTTTTTCCTGTCAGCAGACACCGAGTGTGTGTGTGTGTGTGTGTGTGTGTGTGTGTGTGTGTGTGTGTGTGTGTGTGTGTGTGTGTGTGTGTGTGTGTGTGTGTGTGTGTGTGCGTGTGTGTGTGTGTGTGTGCGCGTCTAAGAGACAGAAAGTTACAATGCAGGGACCGTATAACACATGCCCGTGTGTGTGTGTCTCTGTATATCGAAGAGCCTGAATGAATGCGCCTTCATGCTTAACATGTGTCTCCATGCACATAGGCACATTGTCGTAAAAGGCTGATTGACCGCGGCCATAAAGGCTATTGTTTGCCCACCCCCATGCTCAAGTCCACGAGAGAGACTCACAAGTCACAAGCTATACAACCACTAACCACGACACAATCAGACAATCCTTCCAGTCCCTCACTGTTATGTTTGTATAAATAGTCGTAAAACTTTACCACCGTGCTGTGATATCTTATCATAACGGATATCTGGCAAACTCTATCATGGATATGGTTAACTGCATCACATGGTACTAGCACTTAAAAAATCATATATATTTCATTGTCTATGGAGCAGCCTCCGCTCTGGATTTGTGTGTACACGATTAGTGACAAACTTAGGCCCTCACCAGCAGCAAAATTGGACCAAATGTTATGTCAGCCAGAAGACACAGTCTTGCTCAATTATACAAAGCCTCAGTGTACCACAATAGTTGAAGGAAGATAGATAGCGAACATTTCTAGCTGTTCCCTGCTGTTCAACTAGCCATAGCCAAGTGAACAGCATTGTTTTGAGGTATATACAGTGGTTTTCAACCAGTGGTCCAAGGACCAGGCTAAATTATGTAAAGTTGGCGAACCAGATGTAACCCTTTGAGAGCGTAAACATGAAACCAAATGGACCCTTGTGGGTCCATTTGGTTTCATGTTTACGCTTTCAAATATTACATTTGAAATATTCATCATCTGAATTAGCCCTACACAACTAGAGAATGTAGAAGATTAAAGGTCACTTTGATCTGTATGTTTACCGATTTTGTTTACTAAATTCAGCCTGGAATAGTGAACAAAAGTAGAATAAATCTTTCGTTTTGCGGTCTGTGGGCTAAAATATCATCACATGGTGGGTCCATGGCTCAAATTCTGAATAAATATTGGGCCCTGGTATCAAAAAGGTTGAAAACCACTGGTGTAATATACAAACTTTTCTGTCTTTTGTTGAAGAGGGAAAGCTGAATCAAGCACAGAGTGTTGTTATTTCCTGATATAGCAGCAGCCCTCTCAAGACATCCTTGTCTTATCACAACAGACCTCTTCCACAGACTGGAAATCAATGGCTGCAAAAGTCCCTTGAGGATTAGGACTGTGTGGGAACTGCAATACACCCGAATAAAAACCACAACCACAAATCCTCTGCCGTCACACTTGTTTATACAGATCTGATTCTTAATTCTCTTAAATATATTTCTCACTCTCTTCATTTGCTTTCCTCACGCACAATATTCTTTGAATTACTTTTTTCTCCTTCATCTTCTCTCCAAATAGGCAGTGAATCAGGGAAATGTATCACTGGTGCTCAAACATTCTCATGTCAACAGACAAGTTATGATTGATGGGTGTATTTTGCCACAGGCAATATTTTCTTCCAGGCACCTCCAGGAAGGATTTTTCACGAATGTTTGCTTAAAAATACAGACTTGTGGACTTGCATAAATGTTTCAAGAGCTCTCAAAGATAGTAGATCTACAAACTCATAGTGCGGCACAAAGTGACGCGAGCAAATCAACCAACAACGCACATTAATTCATGACACACTCACATAGCGACACAGCTGCTTGACAACCTAACTAATCGGGGTCAGTGCCTTCACTGCATCTGAAGTTCACCAAACACAGAGGAAGAGAGGAGGAAGGTCAGAGGAAACCTCCACAAACCTCTGTTTAAGACAGTGTACATGACCCAAACAGAAGCGACAACTCGCTGTAAACATCAAAAGAGGAGAACAGTACAGCCTGGGGTCTGAACTGTTCACACACACAACGTATGAGCAAAATTACACAGATGAAAGTAAAACAATGCAAACACAGCTAACTATTGCTGCCTGATATTTTTTTCCTAATTTCTTCTGCTCAATTGTGGATGGGATCACCCCCCCCCCAAAAGCTAAAGAGACGGAAGCTGAGAACTGTTTGTAAACTGCAGAATGTGAGAATGTGCACTCCAGTTCATTGACATCGTTTGTTATTGTTGTCTGTGATGAATTGACTGTCTGTGATAAATAAACACGATGGCCAATTGGACATGCATGAGCATACTTTGCATATACGGTAGCTCAAATCCGAAGGGACACAGGCTTTCCCGGGGTTTAATGGTTAAAGGAGGATGCCACTTTTGGCAGTGTGCAAGGTCACAAAAAAGGAAGTTAAGATTCCTCCCTCCTGACTGCTGATGTCAGCAGGACATCTTGGTGTGTTCAGATGTTACATAACCACATGACCATGTGTGTCTTTCAGCTTGTTTTTTGGGGGGGTTATTTTTGTTTAGAGAACCCCATCTGTAGTCATTTCGACTCAACAACTGATGTGTTATCACTCTGTTGCTTACCGTAATTAGCTAGCAGAGATAATCTATTTGCAGACGCATCTTTCAGTAAAGGACCGGGAACTAAATCCATTCTAAATTCATTCTGTAACTCAAGCTTTCCCTGAGAGGGTTTGAGGCATGGCATGGCAAGTTGGAAACGTATCGAGTGCCAATTTGTGTTGCAATCACAGGGTATTAAAAAACAACAACAACTAATGTGTGCTTCAACTTGTCTGTTTCTTAATCACATGAGCCGTAAGAAGGTCCATGTTCTGGGCAGGTTAAAAATGATTTTTAAAAAAAAGTAAAACATGCAGTGGAAATCGCAGATCTACAAGCTCACAACCATGTATATTTTGGAGAAGAGATTTGATGTAGGGGTGGGACCAGCCAAGTGGGAAGATCATATTATACATGCATTTACATTGCAGTGTGTGTGTAATATATTGCAATATAAAAAACTATGCATATGTGCATAGAAATAATGTAGAATTATTTCATAACTCAATTTTAGAGGGGGACATGAGAGGTTGTTCAATACCCTGGTTGACTCAACGTGACACACCAGTGAACACAGGATGTACATGTCATGTATATGGCCAAGAAATCATTAAATCGTTATTTACAATCAGATGGACAAGCAGTAAAGTCCTTCTTCGAAATTAGTCCTGTAAAATGTGAACCTTGTACTACTCACATAGGCCAGGATCACGCGGCCCACTTAAAACTTTAAAAGCTTTCACATTTTCAGAGCATCACTTGTGTTCCGGCTTGGACCAATGAAACAAACAATTTGATTTCAAAATCTTGTGCTTTGAAAATCATAGGGGGGGTGAGAGACTCGCTGGTGTAAGCTACATGCTGCATTTGCGAAGTGGAGTCAGAAGCAATACAGTAATGTGCAGACCGTATAATTCACAGCACAGTGCACGTTGGCAGAGTCAAATTACAGGACATCAGAGATGGAAAAAACAAGTAAGTAACCGACTGTCCTGCATAGACCAAACTTTTCAACAATCCAGAACACTGCAGGAGTTACTGAGTGTGCATCATCTCCTGCCTAGAGCCATGAGTGTGTCCATTCACCAGCAGAGATGGAATTATGATTGACCACAAAGACAAACCACCAGCTCACAGAAAAACCTGCAACCAAGGCAGAGTCATTTCCAGCGTTAACATAGCCACATTTAACATGGCATTAAGGCTGTGTTATTGACAATGTATTTACACTTTATCTTTTACAAGAACAGAAGTCATTCAAACACAGTTGTGGCATTTTGACTGAGCCAATCTTGAAACCAAATCCACAACAAGCAACACGGAGTGGACCACTTCACTTGATATTAATAATGTATAACAACAACACATTGTAAACCAGTATTTGCTAGTTACTGTGAGGCAGATCTGTCTCCAGAGACTACTGTCTGACAAAGTTGCCCCTCGACTCCAAGTGTGTCTGTTATTCCTGAAGTGTGGTCTGGGCTGGGGATGCCCAAGAGTCTTTGAGAGTTCCAGGGGGTCCCCCAGATAAATGATAATTGATAAATGAAAATTTGGACCTTCATGAGTCTGTAATTGTACACTCTCAGAGTTACCTGTAAATTAACTTTGATTTTACGATATACTGTACAAGGCCCAGAGGTAGAAATGCCATTGCATGGGAGTCTGTAGCCTAATTCAGGTCAAACCTAGGGGCTTTGGCAGGATAAAGTCTGGGACCCACTGCTGTAGAAGTCGTGGACCTACACCCGAAACTGTACATTTTCAGAGATGTGTTGTTAAAATGTACAGGCTGACTCTAAACTCTTAAGAGTAAAACACAAACCAATTCTATGCATTAAGCATGAACACATGTGTACATGCTGTGAGCTTGTGGATCAACTATTTTTTAATAATATGTAATAAAGGGTTCAAGTGATTAAACTGATGTTGATGATACTTGAAACCCCTCGGGTTACATAGGCTACATGCAATGGAGCACACTATGCTTATTTGGATACATACATTCCCACTACGGAATGTAAACATCACACACGTGTATGTATCCTATTCCTTACCCTAAGTAAACACACGATCAGTTGTATAATCAGCCCCAAATTGTAGGCTATAATGACGATCCTTTTTCCTATAGCACAATGGTTTAGGAATTAGGACCTATGGTCCATTTTGCCAATCGTACAAGATGCACTACGCTCACTGTAGGCTAGTAGTTGGCATAATGTATACACGATGAACATCACTTAATACAGTAGACAGATTAACTAATCGAGCTAAAATCTCGACATGAGGGCGTGAAAAAACATAGCCTACTGTTCCATATCTACAGTCAACTTTATCCAATCATGGGGGGAAAACGTGCGCATAGATAATAACCAGATGCGGTTGCCAGTTTATGCCGTGGGTCTGCCATGGTTGGTTGGTCACTTACTGATTTGATTTGGATCGGAAATAGAGGAAAAGTTTAAACTTACGCGTCACAACGCGCGTGTCCGTAGAATCGCCCATTGACGGTCACGGACGGTCAGAAGTTGCCAGCTGTTGCTACTGCTGGCTAGCAGGCTGCTGCCTTCCTCTCCTCGGTGCCCGGTGGTGATGTTTTGACAAGTGGCAGTTTGAAGTGAGTGTAGCCATTGGAAAAAACACACCCATTTCCTCATTCTCACAAGAACGGATACGCCCTTGTGTCCTTAAAGGGATATTCCGCTCATTGCGGCGCATCCTCTGTTTACTAGCACACACGGACTGGGGCGGGTGGTTCCCAAAGTGGGACCCAATTAAATGATAGCATGGAACCTTAGTGTCCAAATGGACTCTTATGGGTTTCCATTTGCAATTTCCTATTCTAAAAGGCAGTTTTGTTTGTTTGTTTTTGCAGAAACTGCCTGTCACAATTTCACCCCTCCTCATAGGCTATTCCTAAGTATTGGACAGTGTCAGGATGTTGATATTCATTTTGTTTCCATCTTATCTTATAGAGCCCCAATTAATAGACAGCATGAGTGCACATTTTAAGCACAAGCAACTGCCTGCCACAAATTTCACCCACCAAGTATTGGACAGTATTAGGATCCATATCTAATTGTTGAACCTTATTAGGACGTTGTATGTTCAATCATCTTTAGGGCCCCAAATCACAAACTAGAAAGTGTCTATAAACACAAAGTTATATTGTAGGTCCCCAAATCACACCACAGGCAGCAAGAGTATATTTTAAACACAGTGCTTGTTTGACTCGGGGTCATATTTTGACAGCAGCAACTGCCTGTCATAATTTCACCCCATGTGCAAGTATTGCACAGTAGCTATTAGGTTGATGATACATCCATTCTGTAGCCCTATTCAGGCCTAGCCTATATATGACCCAAAAGCACACCTTATGACCATGAGTGTTTATTTCAAACCCAAAATTGAATTTTGGATGTTTATACGTTTATTATTTCGTGTTCCTTGAATTAGGACTCCAAGTCACACCTTAGAAAGCAATTGGTGTGACAGCAGGTGTGAAAAATGGAGCAGTGAAGTGAAGTGGAGCAGAAACGTGACAGACCAGAGATATGCTGCTGCCCATAAGACCAATGTTGCACCAGTGAGTGCTGCCCTCTGTGGCCCAATCTTGTACATTGCATTCATTGTCCAGACAGTTTATTCGAAATGACAGAGGATGTGCAGAGGTTAGGGTGACCAGATGTCTTTGCGTGGTGGGACGTCAGTCCCTCATTTCCAAGACTTTTAAGGGGTCCCACAAATAATATGACATCAAGATCGTAATCTGCTAACCACATTAGCAACGTGTTTGAATGAACAGTTTGAATCTGGTCATGCAGAGTGCAGACCATAGATTTAAGTCTATGGTGCAGACCCATAGTGCAGACTAGAAATAAAGTTGGAGGGGAGTGATCTCTGGGATGCCAAGGAGGGAGGGTACGATATTTGGCTTTCCCCTGGAGGAAAATGAGGGAGGGTGTTTTCCTTTTTATTTTAGTCAGAGGAAGGGTGAGGCTGAGCTATATGAAGTTCAGGAGAGGGTATTATCCATTTTTTATATTAAAATAGTCTGGGTTTTATGCAGGGGTGTAGTGGAGGGGGGACGCGGGGGACGGCGTCCCCCCACTTCTCACATCTAAAATATTTTTGGGTCTGAAAAAAAAAAAAACATTAGCATGGTGAAATACATCTTGATGACATCATCAAGATGTGTTTCACCATGTTAATGAGTTTCCTTTTTTCTGAGACTGTACAAGTGTACACATTTGCCCATTCTCAAATGGGGGGGATCCCCTTTTCTCCCCTTTCTCAAATGGGGGGGATTCCCCTTTCTCCCCTTTCTCAAATGGAGGGGATTCCCCTTTCAGAGGCGTCCCCCCACTTCTAAAAGTACCACTACAACACTGGTTTTATGTACAACGTAGGCCCACATGTTTTACACTTTACATCTTTTCTGAATAAAGTCGAAGTTTGACTGTCAAAACTCCTCCGTTGATTTCAACTGGTAGTACGTTCCAACTCCCGCGCCCCAGTGTCTTTCGTTCTGATTGGCCCAGAGGTATTAATGTCAATGTTGCGACATTGAGGGGTTAGAAACTGAGAGAAAGAGGGACACACTACTTGGAAATACATTGTTTTCAACGAGGGAAGAAAGAGGAAGTCTTCCTCGCGTGTAGCATGCAGTTGTCATGACAGCCCCAGTGACTGAACGGAAGTACCATGGAATAAAAAACACAACAACATGCTTTTAACCAAAGTCACTTTAAACATTGTAGACTACACACTTTTGGAATTACATCAAACATGGAATATCTTTGGTGGCTGCGTCAATAGGTGAGTAGCCTAGTTTAATTTTATACTTTACAAGCTGGTATTCATAACAACAGTTGCCAAACTGCTGTTTTTGCTGGTTCCATGTGGGACGCTCCACAAAGTTAACACGAGCAGATTATCATCATTAGGCCAATAGGCCTACTGTCAATGGCCGCTGTGCCATGTTTTACCTTTTGCCTTACAGCTTTCTAGTTGAAGTTTTCTAGTAGATGAAGTGAAAACATGATATATTTGCATATCAATAGCCTGTGTGTGTGTGTGTGTGTGTGTGTGTGTGTGTGTGTGTGTGTGTGTGTGTGTGTGTGTGTGTGTGTGTGTGTGTGTGTGTGTGTGTGTGTGTGTGTGTGTGTGTGTGTGTGTGTGTGTGTGTGTGTGCGTGCGTGCGTGCGTGCGTGCGTGCGTGCGTGCGTGCGTGCTTGGGAGGGGGGTGCTTTTGGCATAGATGCAATAATTGTTATGCTGTTTAGATACAATGATTGGTTGGTTATTCAAGGTGTAGGTCCATCATGTGGTCTCATGTGCAGTCATTTTTTATAGTAGCAACTGTCTGTCATAATTTTACCCTCTCATAAGGATGTTGATTTGTGTATTAATCCACGTAGTACCTAGTGATTCAACACCTGGAATTCAAAGGACCAAACCACACCATATTTATTTATTGTTGCTTCATTTAATGCAACTTTGTGCAAATTGTTTGTGATAATGGCCTCTGAGTTTATGCTTGGTTGCTGAGGGGATGAGATGAGCAGGGATGATTTATTTTGATTAATTTGATTTTGTATATACTGTATACAAGTGTGCATAATATGACCGTTCTTTCTGTGAGAAAGTTGACAGCTAGTAGTAGTTATGAGGTGAGGGGCTCTCTAGGTTTTCTCAGTCAGCGAGCAACACTAGGTGGCAGGAGAGATCCTTGTTTGGCTGCATGCATGCACTAAGTAGGCTATACAGTGTATTCTGGAGTGATACAGTATACAGAGTATCAGGATGAAGTGGAGTCGCAGACACAAGAATCTGAAAATATACTTTATGTTTCTTGATGTAGACTTGTGGGACACTAGGGTAAAAGTACTTTTAACACTACTGGTGATAAACAAGTTGAATGGCTAAAAACAGCCATAGACCGCCCAAGGAGTGATACAGTCAGTATTATATGATGTATATGTATGTATAATCTATCAAAGTGTCTAGACCCTTCTATAGATTGAGATTATACATATCACCTTCGAGTGAACACAAGGATAAAATTAAACCAAACATCTGCATTACATAAATAGAAGATGTTGACTCAATTTGATGATGTAAACTGTAATCCGACCACTCTCAGCCTGTGTCCTGGGAAGGTCATGTATATTCTATGGAGGACACATCTGGCATACTGGATCCACTGGTCTCTGAATATGAAAGAGTGTTATTATCTGGAATCGTCACTGTCAGAATTCTGACAGTTCTGTTTCATAATTGCTCAGGACAGTACACAGTAGAAACCTCCCCATTTAAATCTGACTGTGTCACATGCCAGCTGAGTTTTCAGGGCAGACTTCATTCACTTACTGTTGAACTTCCTAGGGGGAGCCACTAGTCGTCAGTAAAGACACATAAAACGCTGATTTGACTGTACTTCAATGTAGAGGACCTGGTTATACTGTATTTATGCCTGTGTGGATTAGGCATTGTTCCATTCACAACACAGCAGTGCTGTGAAGACCGGCTGCATTCTCCACTTCTGTTTGGTTATTTGGGGTATGTTTTTGTTGGTATAAAATGCATTATATATCATTCATTAGATTTAGTTCTAGGATCCCCAGGACATGTACTTAATTGTACTTAGTTACTATAATTATGTCACTAATGTATCTGCTGTATTTTCACATTTATATCTTGTTCAATATTCATTTAAATGCATATTCCAGAGCCTCTTATATTTGATGTCTTAGACACATGACCTACTCACAGCACAGGCATAGGCCTACTGCTCTTATTTAAACCTGTGCTTTCCTACTCCCTTAAATTCTGCTTTGTTGCATGACTCTGGCACTGCATTTATCAAGAGAACTACTATGTGTGCTCTGTCTTCCCCTAGTGAAGGCTCAACCGCTAAAAGGTTGGTTTCTTGATTGATTATGGTGCATTTTACCTGTATATAAAATATTGGCACATTGTGTGTGGCCACTTTCTTGTTTTTTCAGGCATCCCTCTGGCATGTGGCATTGTTCGAAAGGACAAAGACACTTTTCAAATTGTTAACTGTTACCTACAATACACTTAACATTGAATAACTGCACTCTCTTCAACATTCAAAGTAAGGTAGAATGCTGAGGAATTGTTTAGAAAAGAGAAAAGACAATATTCTGGCAAATGTATTTGTTCTATTGACAACAAGGATGTTGTAATTTATTTAACAGCAATGTATTAACAGGGAGCTGGAAAAAATACAATTCTGTAATTCACCACTCTATGAAGGCACAATCCCTGGCAGAAGGAAAAAAAAAAGAAATAGGCCTATAAGCAGGACTGGCAGAGATGACTGATCCCTAAGGAATAACATTTAGTTGTTTAGTTGCTATTTTATGTTTGAATTTGCTTACTTATATTTATTCTATAAGATTGGACATGATTTGACATAATCCCACAGATATCTGAGTTGAGCTTGAGCCAACTCTACATATCCTCCCTGGCACACTTGCAAATCAATTAGCTTTTTAACTTCTAACATTAGTTTTTCCACCTGTTCTTTATCTGAGCTGTTGTTCTCGAAAACATGGATCCTACCACCACACTGCCGAATGATGCTTTGCAGACATTCGTGGGATTCCTTCATGAATTCTTCCAGGGATATATTATGTTGTTTAAGGTTTTCTCCATGTGTAAAGAGAACAATTGTCTTCTCACTAAGCTTACGATCATGTAATGCTCTTTCCAGCCTGGTCAGGACATCTTGCTCGCCATCTGTGAATCTGCCCGCCTGCATCACGAGTATGTACACACAAGAGCCCGAATCACACAACTCTGGCAGATTGTTTTGTGTGATGCTATTATGAAAGAAGTCAGGTGTATCAATCACAGTAATATGCAAGTCATCAATAACACATTCCCCCGCCTGACACTGTCTAGTAACTGGTACAGCACTAGGTTTTGATAAGAAGTGTTGGTCCTTTCCCAGGATCGTGTTTCCACTTGCACTCTTTCCAGTGCCCGTCAATCCAAGCAGAACAATCTTCACTTCTAATGAATGAATAAAACAATTAATACTTACAGGCTGTTACAGTAGATAATTGATTGATTGAGATTATTGCCAAAATTCATATCCATGCACAAGGTTGTACAGGTATGTCAATGGAAAAAACAAGAAAATTATGTATTATATTACATTACATTACATTACAGGTGATGCATTTAGGCTAGCCATACCCTGTACATTTTTGATCAACACCTTATAGAGCCACTAACGTGTTTTCGTCTGAAGTTTCAGCCGGAGGCACTTTTTTGAGAAACAACATTGCAAAGTCGTTGCGAAATTTGATATGACATACCTCTCTCAATGAAAACAAATGAATCATTTGTCTTGTCCATTCTCTGACTCTGTTCTGATGTGTCTTGGTTAGACAAAGGTCCTTTCTTTCCATCCACTAGAAAACCATTGCAAAAGCATTTTTCAGTTGCATTTTCACTTCGGATTGAGATTCACTAATTGATCCGCACACGTCTGTATATTTGTGTTAGTCAAAAAGTATGAGCATTATTGTAACAGCTTTTATAAAATGTTAAAATTAAAAATATTAAAATTAGAACCTTCAAAATGGTTATTACTAATTATTATTTATTATTATTTACTAATTAGTATTATAATCAGATTTAGCTAGATTCAGTAGCCCAGTTTTAATCCACACACGCACGCGTGTGTGTGCAGACGCACATACAAACACACACAAGCACGCACGCACGCACACACAAAAAAATCAGAACAAAAGTAAAAGGAAAAAAAAAGGGAAAAGGGAAAAAATACATAACATTAAAACAATCATTAGGCTAGTAATTTGGATACACTTTCTGTGCATTCTGAGTACATTACAGTCCCATTCCCAATACACACCTATTGTGCAGCAAAATGTTAACACTTAACAATTGTTACCTGATGGTTCAGACTCAGGTGGAATCATACAGTCTCCAAGATGTGAGCCTGCAACGCTGTAATAAAAAGTATATTCATCAGACAAGCAAAATGTTTTGTTGACACAATGATACATTGGAGTAATCAAACAGTACAAATTAAGTAATTAAATACATATTGTCCTATTCTCTTAAAAATCCCTGTAAACAGTGTTTTTTTTTAAACAATTTCAAACTGATACTATGCAATCAATCAATCAGTCGCACTTCAGTGAAAATGAAAACTTACTGTTTTCTGATGATCTTTCAACAAGCCATTCCCCAGGAACATGGACCTGAAATCTGATGTGTGCCTGTTTTATATGAACCTGTATTCTAAAATATGGTAATTAGGGGGTGTGTTCAAAGGCGTCTTTGGAGTTATAAAATGACCAAAGCATTGGCATATTCTCTACAAACTGCCTCGACAACTGATGCCAACATGAGCTCCTCAGCCCTTGCAGGTAAGAAAATTCAAGAATTTTATGATTATGAATATTGTAGTAATACTACTAGCAGTATTAGTGTAGTGGTAGTACTATGTAGTAGTTCAGTAGTGATGTTATTGCTAGTAAGATGCTGCACATCTTACTGTGCATCTTACTAGCGAGCGCGAAGCACACTACAGTACACATTTTTGTATATGCCCAAACATGGAGTCTTATGTACAGACACACGCAAGCAGGCACAGGCGTTTATTTTTCCCTGGCTTATAGAGATGCGCAGTGACGTCACCGCCCCTGTTCCACTAGTGGATTCCCCATTCATTTTTCTCATAGACTTTTCGAAAATAATTTATATCAAGACGATTATGCCGCAGACAAAGCCAACTCGAGTCGTGACGAATCATGATGACACACAAACTTTTGGGACAATAGAATCATTTCTAAGATGAAAAACCAAACAAAAAGTCTTGTATCATGCCGTTTTCTACTTCTTCCTAATTATATATTATATGACGATATTGTGTTTGTTTTCATGATTTGTCACGACCCGAGTTGGCTTTGGCCGCGGCACAATCGTGTTTTTATTAACCATTTTCGAAAAGTCTATGAGGAAAATGAATGAGGAATCCACTAGTGGAACAGGGCTGGTGACGTCACTGCGCATCTCTATAGTAGGCTAATCTTGGTCAATGCATTCTCAATGATATATTGACTTTATTATTGTTTTATGATTTAGGTGATGACCTGAGAATTGTCGTGATTGGAAAAACTGGTGTGGGGAAGAGTGCCGTCGGAAACACCATCCTTGCTGCCGGAAACTCAGGTGGAAACCTGTCGAGATTTGTATCTAAGCCCTTGGCCAAATCAGTGACTGATCTGTGTGAAAAGAAAATAGCTACAATGGGCAAAAGAAATATAGCTGTGGTTGACACACCAGGAATCCTTGACACACACAAAAATTGCATCACACTCCAAAATGAAATTGTGAAATGTATGCAGTTAATAAGCCCTGGTCCTCATGTCTTCCTGCTCGTCTTGCAAATTGGACGATTCACCAATGAAGAGAGGAATTCTGTTGAAGCCTTGCAGAAGCTGTTTGGGCAAAAGTCCAACAACCACATGATTGTGCTGTTCACCCATGGCGACAAACTTACTTGCTCCAAGACTACCATTGAAGCGTTTTTGAAAGGGAGCAGTGAGCTAAATGAACTGATAGAGCGCTGTGGGAAAAGATTCCATGTCTTTGATAACAACAAAGAAGACCCAGACCAAGTTGTTGAGCTGATCAAGAAAATTGATGAAATGATTGAAGTAAATAGAGGATCATACTACACAAATGATATGTTCCAAGAAGTAGAGAGAATCCTTTCACAAGATCCAGAAGGAAGAGAAGTTGCTGAAACGAAATCATATGCTTATACTTTTCTTGACGCGCTCCTTCCTCTTATCATAGAATACATACAAATCCTGATGAAAAAAACAATAGAAACCAAGGCATCCTCGTCAGAATCAAAGTCATGCTCATTGAGCTAGTAACGTGGGGTCGCGATCCACTGGGGGGTCTCCAAATGTTTGTATAGGGGGATCCATAGTGTATAGCTCAGGGGATCTACAAGCATTGGGGGCTTGTAGATCAACTAATTTGATAAAGATTTTAAAAAATAAACTGATCTTTTTTCCCTCTTTTTAAAAATTTCAGACCCTACACAGGAAAATGCGTCATAGTTCATATGGTGTTTAAAATAGTTTGAATGGTGATTAATGATGACTTAATAATTTTTGAAGCTGGGATTAATCTGATTAAATTTTTTAATCATTCAACAAACCTAAAAATACAACTGAAAATGGAAGTCTGGAAAATGTAAATGAAGAGTTTACACTGTATTGTCTATTTTATAATTAAAATTGGTTGATACTAGTTGATATTCAATTACATCAATGACAATCAAAAGAATAATAATTTTAAAAAATAGCTTCTATCTCTTTTGCTCCCCAAAGTCATTATTGTGTTACTTTGCCCAAAACATTTTCTATAGAGATAATTTCTTCATAAATCATTGTCATTTTGGAATAACCCGTCTCAAAACCTGTTGAATTTATGTTCAAAGAGCACCTACAGTAAAATGCAATTTGATGCCTTGTTTGTTTTTGCTTTCACTTGTAATTTCAGCAATTTGTATTAGCTTGGGTCCCAACCAGCTTGTATCCAGAATACTGTGTTGAATTCTGCCTTTTACGGGGAAAACAAATCATGATGCATTTGTTGCATGTGTAATAGAACTGAGAAGAATGTAAAAAAGAAAAAGAAAAAACTTGAGTGAGCCGTTATTTTGTGTTTCTTCATACAACATTTGTCCCTAAACATTGTCCCTAAAACCTCCTTGAAAACCAAAGGTGACCGAGCCTTCTCAGTCATCGCCCCCAAACTGTGGAACAACCTCCCACTCAGTATTAAGTCCAGCCCCACCATCGAGAGTTTTAAGTCCTCACTAAAAACCCACCTTTTCACAATTGCTTTTAGCCCTTAGTTAGTACTTTTAAAACTCTGGGTGAATATCCACTGCCAGTTTTATTGCTCTGTGTGATGCGTCTATCATTTTTTCTCCGTTGTTATGCTATGTTATGCTATGCTATTTTATGCTTATGTTTATAGTCTTATTACCTGCTCTGTTTCAATTGTTTTAAGGTTTCTGCTGCAACCTTGTATGGAAAGCACTTTGGGTCAACTGCTGTTGTTTTTAAATGTGCTATACAAATAAAGGTGACTTGACTTGACTTGACATTTAACTGTGTATTGTCCAAATAATAACGTTCATTGTAAGCAGAAAGATGAAACCCCTATGAATATCATTTTTTGTGTGCTGCACAGATAAAAATAAATAAATAATGTAATGGAGTAATTTTCCATTACAGTATTACAGTATTATTTTTAAATGATTCCAATAAGGTAATATTTTTTCAATGAGGAGTTTATGAATAACATCCTACATAATAGCCTGTGCACACTTTTGGCAATGCAGGGGGAGGGCTGAGGGGAGCAACTGGTTGGAGCAAGACGTTCTCTTCACCGATAATAATCATAAATCTATTTAAGTGATAATGGATGTTTCATATACAATTTCAGGTTAAAGGTATTTATTTCATTTATTGTGGTGAAATAAATACTTTTTACCCTGGAGCAGCAGTCCAATGTGCAGACCCTATTTATTTTCTGTAGTTTCCCTTTCGCCCTAGCAAACAAAGATCTTTGTTTCCATTCTTCAGTATGAAGAATGGAAACAAAGATTGTTTCCATTCTTCAGTATGAAGAATGGAAACAAAGATTGTTTCCATTCTTCTACTGTCATGCATTATGCATGACAGTAGAAGAATGGAAACAAAGATAACGATGCGATGTCACGCAAAGGCTACTACTGTAACTTTGATCAGAGCCGCATGAGCGTCATACATGGAGATTATGAACGGTCATGCTGTTGATCAAAGGACGCCGGCAATGCCTTGTGCAACGACAGAGGATGTGCAGAGGTTAGGGTGACCAGATGTCTTTGCGTGGGACAGTCCCTCATTTCCAAGACTTTTAAGGGGTCCCACAAATAATATGACATCAAGATCGTAATCTGCTAACCACATTAGCAACGCGTTTGAATGAACAATGGATAATATCCTCTGCTGAACTTCATATAGCTCAGCCTCACCCTCCCTCTGACTAAAATAAAAAGGAAAACACCCTACCCCATTTTCCTCCAGGGGAAAGCCAAATATCGTACCCTCCCTCCTTGGCATCCCAGAGATCACTCCCCTCCAACTTTATTTCTATAGTCTGCACTATGGGTCTGCACCATAGACTTAAATCTATGGTCTGCACTCTGCATGACCAGATTCCATTTTTTATATTAAAATAGTCTGGGTTTTATGTACAACGTAGGCCTAGGCCTACATGTTTTACACTTTACAGCTTTTCTGAATAAAGTCGAAGTTTGACTGTCAACACACCTCCGTTGATTTCAACCAGTCTATGATTTCAACTGGTACGTTCCAACTCCCGCGCCCCAGTGTCTTTCGTTCTGATTGGCCCAGAAGTATTAATGTCATTGTTGCAACGTTGAGGGGTGAGTAGCCTGGTCTAGCCCTCAATGATTTTGGCCTTGGGGGGCGGGGTGTCGTGGGATCCACACGGCGGAAGTGCTGCGCTCTGATTTGATCTCACTAACGTGTCGTCATCTCCGGCCCCTCCCACGCCCGTCCACTGCTGTTCTACGTCACATCATTTAGAGCGACGCCCACCCCGGAAGGTTGACTCCTCCCTCAAGGCCACTTTCCAACGTGCGTTAGTCCAGGCTTTCCGTTTTCGCGCAACGCGAATGAAAACGAAAGCCTGGGTGTCGAGGCTAAGGGCTGAGAAACTAAGCACCCGAGCGCTGTTCATGGAGTCAGAAAGAGGGACACACTAGAGTTGGAAATACATTGTTTTCAATTAACGAGGGAAGAAAGAGGAAGTCTTCCTCGCGTGTAGCATGCAGTTGTCATGACAGCCCCAGTGACTGAACGGAAGTAGGCCTACCATGGAATAAAAAACACAACAACATGCTTTTAACCAAAGTCACTTTAAACATTGTAGACTACACACTTTTGGAATTACATCAAACATGGAATATCCTTGGTGGCTGCGTCAATAGGTGAGTAGCCTAGTTTAATTGTATACTTTACAAGCTGGTATTCATAACAACAGTTGCCAAACTGCTGTTTTTGCTGGTTCCATGTGGGACGCTCCACAAAGTTAACACGAACAAATTATCATTAGGCCAATAGGCCTACTGTCAATGGCCGCTGTGCCATGTTTTACCTTTTGCCTTACAGCTTTCTAGTTCATAGATGAAGTGAAAACATGAAAGCAGCAAGTGTGTGTGTGTGTGTGTGTGTGTGTGTGTGCGTGTGCGTGTGCGTGTGCGTGTGTGTGTGTGTGTGTGTGTGCGTGCGTGCGTGCGCGTGTGTGCGCGCGCGTGCTTGGGAGGGGGGTGCTTTTGGCATATAATGCAATATTTGTTATGCTGTTTAGATACAATGATTGGTTGGTTATTCAAGGTGTAGGTCCATCATGTGGTCTCATGTGCAGTCATTTTTTATAGTAGCAACTGCCTGTCATAATTTTACCCTCATATAAGGATGTTGATTTGTGTATTAATCCACGTAGTTCCTAGTGATTCAACACCTGGAATTCAAAGGACCAAACCACACCATTTTTATTTATTTATTTTTGCTTCATTTAATGCAACTTTGTGCAAATTGTTTGTGATAATGGCCTCTGAGTTTAGGTTGCTGAGGGGGTGAGATGAGCAGGGATGATTTATTTAGATTAATTTGATTTTGTACTGTATACAAGTGTGCATAATATGACCGTTCTTTCTGTGAGAAAGTTGACAGCTGCTAGTAATGAGGTGAGCTGGTGAGGGCCTCTCTAGGTTTTCTCAGTCAGCGAGCAACACTAGGTGGCAGGAGAGATCCTTGTTTGGCTGCATGCATGCTTTCTTATGCACTGACTATACAGTAGGCTATACAGTGTATTCTGGATCAGGATGAAGTGGAGTCGCAGATACAAGAATCTGAAAATATACTTTATATTTCTTGATGTAGACTTGTGGGACACTAGGGTAAAAGTACTTTTAACACCACTGGTGATAAACAAGTTGGATGGCTAAAAACAGCCATAGACCACCCAAGGAGTGATACAGTATGATGTACAGTATGTATAATCTATCAAAGTGTCTAGACACTTCTATAGATTGAGATTATACATATCACCTTCGAGTGAACACAAGGATAAAATTAAACCAAACATCTGCATTACATAAATAGAAGATGTTGACTCAATTTGATGATGTAAACTAGCCGAATTTCCCCAAAACATGGAATGTGGACAAAATCGTATTCAGTGACAACATAACAGGCTAAATGTCATCAATGGTGGTTCGTGGTTTGACTTGACCATTGGCGATATAAACAAATGACAGGCTCTGGAGTCAATTACTGTTGTTCCCCTCGAGGTTCCCTCCATGCGGCCTGGCCACACGGCCACACTGATAGACATCGCCATGATCTACACCCAGGTGTACTAATGCAACACAATCTGTTTGACGTCAACAACCACTGATGGTTCCAACCTCACCAGTGGTTGGTGAGGTCCGGTCCGACCACTCTCGGCCTGTGTCCTGGGAAGGTCATGTATATTCTATGGAGGACACATCTGGCATACTGGATCCACTGGTCTCTGAATATGAAAGAGTGTTATTATCTGGAATCGTCACTGTCAGAATTCTGACACTTCTGTTTCATAATTGCTCAGGACAGTACAGAGTAGAAACCTCCCCATTTAAATCTGACTGTGTCACATGCCAGCTGAGTTTTCAGGGCAGACTTCATTCACTTACTGTTGAACTTCCTAGGGGGGGCCACTAGTCGTCAGTAAAGACACATAAAACGCTGATTTGACTGTACTTCAATGTAGAGGACCTGGTTATATTTATGTCTGTTCTGTAGGTTTCTCAGTCAGATGTTCATCTGTGTGGTTTAGACATTGTTCCATTCACAACGCAGCGCTTTGTGCTGTGTTGGGGCTTGTAGATCGGCTGCATTCTCCACTTTATTTTTGCTTATTTGCGGTACGTTATTGTTGTTATAAAATGCATTATATATTTGAATATCATTTTATATATATCTTGTTGTTTGGTTCTATATGTCACAAATGTATCTGCTGTATTTTCACATTTATATCTTGTTGAGTATTCATTCAAATGCATATCCAGAGCCTCTTATATTTGAGGTCTTAGACACATGACCTGCTCACAGCACAAGCATACTGCTCCTATTTAAACTGTGCTTTCCTACTCCCTTCCGATTCGTTGCATGACTCTCTAGCACCACTTTTATTAAGAGTGAATACTATGTGTGCTCTGGTTTATTGATTGCTTAATCTGGTGCATCGTTTTTTTTTTTTTTAAATCTCTGGCATGTGGCATTGTTCATGAGGACAATTTTCAAAATGTGCTACTGTTATCTACAATACACTTAACATTGAGTGACTGCACTCTCTTCCAGCATTGAAAGGGGAGAATCCTGAGGAATAGTTTAGAAAAGAAAAAAGACAATACTCTGACAAATGTATTTGTTCTATTGACAACCACAATGTTGTAATTTATTTAACAGCAATTTATAAACATATAGCTGGAAAAAAAATACACATTTAGAAATCTCAAATTCACCTTTGAATGACTACAGTGATAATTATGATGACAAGAATATGGTTTTGTAATTCATTATAATAAACATTGGAGCTTCAATGAGTCCATATAACTGAGAAGTTATAATCAACACAATTGGTAGAAGTGCCAACATTTGGGATTGTGATAAGTTTTGTTTAGGCTACTGTATTTATGCGTGAAAAGGCACAATCCCTGGCAGAAGATAGAAAAAAAAGAAGAAATAAATAGGCCTACAAGCAAGACTGGCAGAGATGCCTGATAAGCAATAACATTTAGTTGTTAAATTGCCATTTTATGTTTCAATTTGTAGGCCCTATTTAGGTGTTTACCTATATTCTATAAGATTTGACATGATTTGAGAAAATTCCACACATCTCTGAATGTCGTCTCTCGATATCCTCCCTGGCGTCCTTGCAAATCTATTAGCTTTTTGACATCTAACATTAGGTTTTCCACCTGCTGTTTATCTGAGCTGTTGTTCTCGAAAACATGAATCCTGTCACCACACTGCCGAACAATGCTCTGCAGACAATCATGGGAACCCTTCATAAATTCTTTCAGGGATATATTATGTTGTTTAAGATTTTCCCCGTGAGTAAAGAGAACAATCGTCTTCTCACTAAGCTTCGGATCATGTAGTACCCTTTCCAGCCTGGTCAGGACATCTTGCTCTCCATCTGTGAATCTGCCCACCTGCATCACGAGTACGTACACACAAGAGCCTGAATCACACAACTCTGGCAGATTGTTTTGTGTGATGCTATTGTGAAAGAAGTCAGGTGTATCAATTACAGTAATATGCAAGTCACCAATAACACATTCCCCGTCTGACACTGTCTAGTAACTGGTACAGCACTAGGTTTTGATAAGAAGTGTTGTTCCTTTCCCAGGATCGTGTTTCCACTTGCGCTCTTTCCAGTTCCCGTCAATCCAAGCAGAACAATCTTCACTTCTAATGAATGAATAAAACATACAATACTTACAGGCTGCTACAGTAGATGATTGATTGATTGAGATTATTGCCAAAGTTCATGTCCATGCACATGGTTGTACAGATATGTCACAAACAAGCATATTCATAACTTGTGTGTCCATTCACAGTAACGCAGTCTTGTATTTAATGAGCCATACTTGAATTGTACTGTAAATCTCCAAGCTGTTAATTAAAAAATCAATCACTCAATGAATCAAGAAATATATGTTAACAATTGATATGGCATACCTCTGTCGATGATAACAAATGAATCGTATGTCTTGTCCATTCTCTGACTCTGTTCTGATGTGTCTTGGTTAAACAAATGTCCTTTCTCTCCATCCACTAAACCATTGCAAAAGCATGATTTTCAGTTAATTCAGATTTTACTAATTGATCCAAATAAGTTTTTCACAGATGTGATGAAAGACATGCAAAATGGTTCGTACTAATTATGTATTATTTACTAATTATTTTAATCCTATTTAGGTACATTCACTAGCCCAGTTTAAATCCACACACACACATGCACACGCACACACAAAAAATCAGAACAACAAATGTTAACACAGCAATTGTTACCTGTTGGTTCAGACTCCGATATCATCCTGTATCCAGGATGTGGGCCAACAATGCTGCAATAAAAAGTATATTCATCAGACAATGTTTTGTTGACACAATGATACATTGGAATAATCATGCAGTACAAATTAATTAATAAAATACATATTGCGTTATTCTTTTAACAATCCCTGTAAACAGTGCCTTTTTAAACCATACAAGTTTGCAAACTGTTAATATGCAATAAATCAATTAATCACACTTAAGTGAAACTGAAAACTTACTGTTTTGTGATGCTTTTGTGGCAAGCCATTCCCCAGGGGACAGGAACCTGAAATCTCATGTGTGCCTGTTTTATATGAACCTAGCTTGTAAAATATGGTAATTAGGGGGTGTGTTCACAAGCGTCTTTGGAGTTATAAAACGACCAAATCATTGGCATATTCTCTACTTTCTACTGCCTTAACTGATGCCAACATGTGCTCCTCAGCTCTTGCAGGTAAAAAAAAAAACAATTATCATTATGATTATGAATACTGCAGTACTACTAGTCATAGGCGTGCATACATAGACGTCAAGGGGGGTTTGAGCACCCCCTAGTGGCCCTCTCTGGACCAACATGCCCTTTTTAAAAGAGCAAAAAGATGCTGAAATGCTGTTTTCTATGCGTTTTTAACCCCCCAAAACTCAATTTTCCGCTCAGAGTGCCCTCCTGGTTACATTTGAGCACCTGCCCTTGAAACTCTCTGTGCACGCCAGTGCTACTAGTAGTAGTATTAGTAGTGGTAGTACTATGTAGTAGTAGTAGTAGTCTAGTAGTGATGTTATTGCTAGTAAAATGCTGCACATCTTAGTAGTGAGTGAGAAGCACACTACAGTACACTACATATTTGGATATGGCCAAACTTGGAGTCTGATGCAGACACACAGATGGAGGCACAGGCATTCTTACTTGGCTTACATATAGTAATCTTGCTCAATGTGTTCGCAAGGATATATTGATTATTATTGTTTTATGCTTTAGGTGATGACCTGAGAATTGTCATGATTGGAAAAACTGGTGTGGGGAAGAGTGCCATCGGAAACACCATCCTTGCTGCCTCAGAAGGAAACCCGTCGAGATTTGTATCTAAACCCTTCGCCAAATCAGTGACTGATCTGTGTGATAAGAAAATAGCAAGAATGGGCAAAAGAAATATAGTTGTGGTTGACACACCAGGATTCCTTGACACACACAAAGATGCCAAAACACTCTGCGATGAAATTGTGAGATCTATGCAGTTAATAAGCCCTGGTCCTCATGTGTTCCTGCTCGTCTTGCAAATTGGACGATTCACCAATGAAGAGAGGAATTCTGTCGAAGCCTTGCAGAAGCTCTTTGGGCAAAAGTCCAACAACCACATGATTGTGATGTTCACCCACGGCGACAAACTTACTGACAGTAAGACTACCATTGAAGAGTTTTTGAAAGAGAGCTGTGAGCTAAATGAACTGATTGAGCGCTGTGGAAAACGATTCCACGTCTTTGATAACAAGAAAGAAGATCCAGATCAAGTAGTTGAGCTGATAAAGAAAATTGATAAAATGCTTGCAGCAAGTGGAGGATCATACTACACAAATGCTATGTTCCAAGAAGTAGAGAGAGCCATTTCACAAGATCCAGAAGGAAGAGAAGTTGCTGAAAAGAAATCATATAACTTTGACTTCCTTATAGCGCTTCTTCCTCTTGTCAAAGAATTCCTATTGATCCTGACGGCTGTCAAATCCAACTCATGCTCCTTGAGCTAGAAACGTGGGGTTGCAACCCCCAGCGGGGCTCCAGATGTTTTCTGGGGGATCCCCAGATTATTAAAAAAAATGCAGCTGAAGGCTGGGAAATGGAAATTAAGAGTTTGCATTGTACTGTCTATTTTTATATTCTAATTAAGATTGGTTGATAGTTGATAATTGATATTCTATTATATCGATGACAATCATAATAATAATAATAATAATAAAAGATTCAGTAGATTCTATTTCTTTTACTCCTCAAAGTTGAATCCATTATTGTGTTACCTTGCCCCCCCCCCCCCCCCCAAAAAAAAAATAATTCTAAAGGAAGGTCTGTGCTCAGTGGGTGTGGAATAATAACTTGCCTCTGTTGCGTTGACAGTAAATTAACATTGAAAGGGCAATTTGATACTGTTTTTGTTTGTTTAATTGTTTTGTTTCCCCATCTCTCCAGACTACTGTGTTTAATTCTGACTTTTGAGCAAGTACTGTATGTATTTGTGTGTGGGTGTGTGGGTGTGTACTCTTAAGTGGACCCCAGGAACACGAGCTGGCAAATCAAACATGTAGATATATTTGTGCATATACTTAAGGGGAAAAATATCTCACATTGGAATAGAATTGAGAAGAATATTTTTTAAACATTCAACAAACCTAAAAATACAACTGAAAATGGAAGTCTGGAAAATGTAAATGAAGAGTTTACACTGTATTGTCTATAATTAAAATTGGTTGATACTAGTTGATATTCAATTACATCAATGACAATCAAAAGAATAATAATTTTAAAAAATAGCTTCTATCTCTTTTGCTCCCCAAAGTCATTATTGTGTTACTTTGCCCAAAACATTTTCTATAGAGATAATTTCTTCATAAATCATTGTCATTTTGGAATAACCCGTCTCAAAACCTGTTGAATTTATGTTCAAAGAGCACCTACAGTAAAATGCAATTTGATGCATTGTTTGTTTTTGCTTTCACTTGTAATTTCAGCAATTTGTTTTAGCTTGGGTCCCAACCAGCTTGTATCCAGAATACTCTGTTGAATTCTGCCTTTTAAGGGGAAAACAAATCATGATGCATTTGTTGCATGTGTAATAGAACTGAGAAGAATGTAAAAAAAAAAAGAAAAAAAAAAGAAAAAACTTGAGTGAGCCGTTATTTTGTGTTTCTTCATACAACATTTGTCCCTAAACATTGTCCCTAAAACCTCCTTGAAAACCAAAGGTGACCGAGCCTTCTCAGTCATCGCCCCCAAACTGTGGAACAACCTCCCACTCAGTATTAAGTCCAGCCCCACCATCGAGAGTTTTAAGTCCTCACTAAAAACCCACCTTTTCACAATTGCTTTTAGCCCTTAGTTAGTACTTTTAAAACTCTGGGTGAATATCCACTGCCAGTTTTATTGCTCTGTGTGATGCGTCTATCATTTTTTCTCCGTTGTTATGCTATGTTATGCTATGCTATTTTATGCTTATGTTTATAGTCTTATTACCTGCTCTGTTTCAATTGTTTTAAGGTTTCTGCTGCAACCTTGTATGGAAAGCACTTTGGGTCAACTGCTGTTGTTTTTAAATGTGCTATACAAATAAAGGTGACTTGACTTGACTTGACATTTAACTGTGTATTGTCCAAATAATAACGTTCATTGTAAGCAGAAAGATGAAACCCCTATGAATATCATTTTTTGTGTGCTGCACAGATAAAAATAAATAAATAATGTAATGGAGTAATTTTCCATTACAGTATTATTTTTTAAATGATTCCCATAAGGTAATATTTTTTCAATGAGGAGTTTCTGAATAACATCCTACATAATAGCCTGTGCACACTTTTGGCAATGCAGGGGGAGGGCTGAGGGGAGCAACTGGTTGGAGCAAGACGTTCTCTTCACCGATAATAATCATAAATCTATTTAAGTGATAATGGATGTTTCATATACAATTTCAGGTTAAAGGTATTTATTTCATTTATTGTGGTGAAATAAATACTTTTTACCCTGGAGCAGCAGTCCAATGTGCAGACCCTATTTATTTTCTGTAGTTTCCCTTTCGCCCTAGCATTTGGCGTTTAGTTTTTTTTTTTTTTTTATGTGCGTGCCCTTTTGTTAGCTTTATATACAATTTCGCATATAAAGTTAAATAGAAACAACAAATGTTCACGTTCCTGCTCTTCACGCCACTCCCTACCCTCCATGCCAATTTACCCACCATTAATTCTACCAGCCCAATACCACCCAGAAACCTCAATGTTTAGCCCACCTCACTGCCTTGCACATAACATAAGCACGCTTTCCTACAGGCATTTCCTACATCGCATCGTTATCTTTGTTTCCATTCTTCTACTGTCATGAATAATGCATGACAGTAGAAGAATGGAAACAAAGATCTTTGTTTCCATTCTTCAGTATGAAGAATGGAAACAAAGATTGTTTCCATTCTTCTACTGTACAGTAGAAGAATGGAAACAAAGATAACGATGCGATGTCATGCAAAGGCTACTACTGTAACTTTGATCAGAGCCGCATGAGCGTCATACATGGAGATTATGAACGGTCATGCTGTTGATCAAAGGACGCCGGCAATGCCTTGTGCAACGACAGAGGATGTGCAGAGGTTAGGGTGACCAGATGTCTTTGCGTGGGACAGTCCCTCATTTCCAAGACTTTTAAGGGGTCCCACAAATAATATGACATCAAGATCGTAATCTGCTAACCACATTAGCAACGCGTTTGAATGAACAATTTGAATCTGGTCATGCAGAGTGCAGACCATAGATTTAAGTCTATGGTGCAGACCCATAGTGCAGACTATAGAAATAAAGTTGGAGGGGAGTGATCTCTGGGATGCCAAGGAGGGAGGGTACGATATTTGGCTTTCCCCTGGAGGAAAATGGGGTAGGGTGTTTTCCTTTTTATTTTAGTCAGAGGGAGGGTGAGGCTGAGCTATATGAAGTTCAGCAGAGGATATTATCCATTTTTTATATTAAAATAGTCTGGGTTTTATGTACAACGTAGGCCTAGGCCTACATGTTTTACACTTTACAGCTTTTCTGAATAAAGTCGAAGTTTGACTGTCAACACACCTCCGTTGATTTCAACCAGTCTATGATTTCAACTGGTACGTTCCAACTCCCGCGCCCCAGTGTCTTTCGTTCTGATTGGCCCAGAAGTATTAATGTCATTGTTGCAACGTTGATGGGAGAGAAACTAAGCACCCGAGCGCTGTTCATGGAGTCAGAAAGAGGGACACACTAGAGTTGGAAATACATTGTTTTCAATTAACGAGGGAAGAAAGAGGAAGTCTTCCTCGTGTGTAGCATGCAGTTGTCATGACAGCCCCAGTGACTGAACAGAAGTAGGCCTACCATGGAATAAAAAACACAACAACATGCTTTTAACCCAAGTCACTTTAAACATTGTAGACTACACACTTTTGGAATTACATCAAACATGGAATATCCTTGGTGGCTGCGTCAATAGGTGAGTAGCCTAGTTTAATTGTATACTTTACAAGCTGGTATTCATAACAACAGTTGCCAAACTGCTGTTTTTGCTGGTTCCATGTGGGACGCTCCACAAAGTTAACACGAACAAATTATCATTAGGCCAATAGGCCTACTGTCAATGGCCGCTGTGCCATGTTTTACCTTTTGCCTTACAGCTTTCTAGTTCATAGATGAAGTGAAAACATGAAAGCAGCAAGCAAGCAAGTGTGTATGTGTGTGTGTGTGTGTGTGTGTGTGTGTGTGTGTGTGTGTGTGTGTGTGTGTGTGTGTGTGTGTGTGTGTGTGTGTGCGTGTGTGCGCGTGCGTGCGCTTGGGAGGGGGGTGCTTTTGGCATATAATGCAATAATTGTTATGCTGTTTAGATACAATGATTGGTTGGTTATTCAAGGTGTAGGTCCATCATGTGGTCTCATGTGCAGTCATTTTTTATAGTAGCAACTGCCTGTCATAATTTTACCCTCTCATAAGGATGTTGATTTGTGTATTAATCCACGTAGTTCCTAGTGATTCAACACCTGGAATTCAAAGGACCAAACCACACCATTTTTATTTATTTATTTTTGCTTCATTTAATGCAACTTTGTGCAAATTGTTTGTGATAATGGCCTCTGAGTTTAGGTTGCTGAGGGGATGAGATGAGCAGGGATGATTTATTTAGATTAATTTGATTTTGTATATACTGTATACAAGTGTGCATAATATGACCGTTCTTTCTGTGAGAAAGTTGACAGCTGCTAGTAATGAGGTGAGGGGCTCTCTAGGTTTTCTCAGTCAGCGAGCAACACTAGGTGGCAGGAGAGATCCTTGTTTGGCTGCATGCATGCTTTCTTATGCACTATACAGTAGGCTATACAGTGTATTCTGGATCAGGATGAAGTGGAGTCGCAGATACAAGAATCTGAAAATATACTTTATATTTCTTGATGTAGACTTGTGGGACACTAGGGTAAAAGTACTTTTAACACCACTGGTGATAAACAAGTTGGATGGCTAAAAACAGCCATAGACCGCCCAAGGAGTGATACAGTATGATGTATGTATAATCTATCAAAGTGTCTAGACACTTCTATAGATTGAGATTATACATATCACCTTCGAGTGAACACAAGGATAAAATTAAACCAAACATCTGCATTACATAAATAGAAGATGTTGACTCAATTTGATGATGTAAACTAGCCGAATTTCCCCAAAACATGGAATGTGGACAAAATCGTATTCAGTGACAACATAACAGGCTAAATGTCATCAATGGTGGTTCGTGGTTTGACTTGACCATTGGCGATATAAACAAATGTCAGGCTCTGGAGTCAATTACTGTTGTTCCCCTCGAGGTTCCCTCCATGCGGCCTGGCCACATGGCCACACTGATAGACATCGCCATGATCTACACCCAGGTGTACTAATGCAACACAATCTACACGTTTGACGTCAACAACCACTGATGGTTCCAACCTCACCAGTGGTTGGTGAGGTCCGGTCCGACCACTCTCAGCCTGTGTCCTGGGAAGGTCATGTATATTCTATGGAGGACACATCTGGCATACTGGATCCACTGGTCTCTGAATATGAAAGAGTGTTATTATCTGGAATCGTCACTGTCAGAATTCTGACACTTCTGTTTCATAATTGCTCAGGACAGTACACAGTAGAAACCTCCCCATTTAAATCTGACTGTGTCACATGCCAGCTGAGTTTTCAGGACAGACTTCATTCACTTACTGTTGAACTTCCTAGGGGGAGCCACTAGTCGTCAGTAAAGACACATCAAACTCTGATTTGACTGTACTTCAATGTAGAGGACCTGGTTATATTTATGTCTGTTCTGTAGGTCTCTCAGTCAGATGTTCATCTGTGTGGTTTAGACATTGTTCCATTCACAACGCAGCGCTTTGTGCTGTGTTGGGGCTTGTAGATCGGCTGCATTCTCCACTTTATTTTTGCTTATTTGCGGTACGTTATTGTTGTTATAAAATGCTTATATATTTGAATATCATTTTATATATATCTTGTTGTTTGGTTCTATATGTCACAAATGTATCTGCTGTATTTTCACATTTATATCTTGTTGAATATTCATTCAAATGCATATCCAGAGCCTCTTATATTTGAGGTCTTAGACACATGACCTGCTCACAGCACAAGCATACTGCTCCTATTTAAACTGTGCTTTCCTACTCCCTTCCGATTCGTTGCATGACTCTCTAGCACCACTTTTATTAAGAGTGAATACTATGTGTGCTCTGGTTTATTGATTGCTTAATCTGGTGCATCGTTTTTTTTTTTTTAATCTCTGGCATGTGGCATTGTTCATGAGGACAATTTTCAAAATGTGCTACTGTTATCTACAATACACTTAACATTGAGTGACTGCACTCTCTTCCAGCATTGAAAGGGGAGAATCCTGAGGAATAGTTTAGAAAAGAAAAAAGACAATACTCTGACAAATGTATTTGTTCTATTGACAACCACAATGTTGTAATTTATTTAACAGCAATTTATAAACATATAGCTGGAAAAAAATACACATTTAGAAATCTCAAATTCACCTTTGAATGACTACAGTGATAATTATGATGACAAGAACATGGTTTTGTAATTCATTATAATAAACATTGGAGCTTCAATGAGTCCATATAACTGAGAAGTTATAATCAACACAATTGGTAGAAGTGCCAACATTTGGGATTGTGATAAGTTTTGTTTAGGCTACTGTATTTATGCGTGAAAAGGCACAATCCCTGGCAGAAGATAGAAAAAAAAGAAGAAATAAATAGGCCTACAAGCAAGACTGGCAGAGATGCCTGATAAGCAATAACATTTAGTTGTTAAATTGCCATTTTATGTTTCAATTTGTAGGCCCTATTTAGGTGTTTACCTATATTCTATAAGATTTGACATGATTTGAGAAAATTCCACACATCTCTGAATGTTGTCTCTCGATATCCTCCCTGGCGTCCTTGCAAATCTATTAGCTTTTTGACATCTAACATTAGGTTTTCCACCTGCTGTTTATCTGAGCTGTTGTTCTCGAAAACATGAATCCTGTCACCACACTGCCGAACAATGCTCTGCAGACAATCATGGGAACCCTTCATAAATTCTTTCAGGGATATATTATGTTGTTTAAGATTTTCCCCGTGAGTAAAGAGAACAATCGTCTTCTCACTAAGCTTCGGATCATGTAGTACCCTTTCCAGCCTGGTCAGGACATCTTGCTCTCCATCTGTGAATCTGCCCACCTGCATCACGAGTACGTACACACAAGAGCCTGAATCACACAACTCTGGCAGATTGTTTTGTGTGATGCTATTGTGAAAGAAGTCAGGTGTATCAATTACAGTAATATGCAAGTCACCAATAACACATTCCCCCGTCTGACACTGTCTAGTAACTGGTACAGCACTAGGTTTTGATAAGAAGTGTTGTTCCTTTCCCAGGATCGTGTTTCCACTTGCGCTCTTTCCAGTTCCCGTCAATCCAAGCAGAACAATCTTCACTTCTAATGAATGAATAAAACATACAATACTTACAGGCTGCTACAGTAGATGATTGATTGATTGAGATTATTGCCAAAGTTCATGTCCATGCACATGGTTGTACAGATATGTCAATGGATAAAACAAGTAAACTATGTATTATATTATATTACAGATGATTCATTTAGGCGAGCCATGCCATGTACATTTTTTCGCCAGGGTGAAACAACCCCATACAGAGCTTCTGAAGTTAGCCAGCACTTTTTGGAGAACACTGCACTCGTGGCAAAATATTTCAAAAACTGTGCAAATGCCCTGTCAACGGTCAGTAAGAGATGCAAATCCCTTGACTCCTTCAGAACCTCAAACAACAGGTTGGCTGCCATTTTAAACAAGCATATTCATAACTTGTGTGTCCATTCACAGTAACGCAGTCTTGTATTTAATGAGCCATACTTGAATTGTACTGTAAATCTCCAAGCTGTTAATTAAAAAATCAATCACTCAATGAATCAAGAAATATATGTTAACAATTGATATGGCATACCTCTGTCGATGATAACAAATGAATCGTATGTCTTGTCCATTCTCTGACTCTGTTCTGATGTGTCTTGGTTAAACAAATGTCCTTTCTCTCCATCCACTAAACCATTGCAAAAGCATGATTTTCAGTTAATTCAGATTTTACTAATTGATCCAAATAAGTTTTTCACAGATGTGATGAAAGACATGCAAAATGGTTCGTACTAATTATGTATTATTCACTAATTATTATTTTAATCCTATTTAGGTACATTCACTAGCCCAGTTTAAATCCACACACACACATGCACACGCACACACAAAAAATCAGAACACAGCAATTGTTACCTGTTGGTTCAGACTCCGATATCATCCTGTATCCAGGATGTGGGCCAACAATGCTGCAATAAAAAGTATATTCATCAGACAATGTTTTGTTGACACAATGATACATTGGAATAATCATACAGTACAAATTAATTAATAAAATACATATTGCGTTATTCTTTTAACAATCCCTGTAAACAGTGCCTTTTTAAACCATACAAGTTTGCAAACTGTTAATATGCAATAAATCAATTAATCACACTTAAGTGAAACTGAAAACTTACTGTTTTGTGATGCTTTTGTGGCAAGCCATTCCCCAGGGGACAGGAACCTAAAATCTCATGTGTGCCTGTTTTATATGAACCTAGCTTGTAAAATATGGTAATTAGGGGGTGTGTTCACAAGCGTCTTTGGAGTTATAAAACGACCAAATCATTGGCATATTCTCTACTTTCTACTGCCTTAACTGATGCCAACATGTGCTCCTCAGCTCTTGCAGGTAAAAAAAAACAATTATCATTATGATGTGCAGAATACTGCAGTACTACTAGTCATAGGCGTGCATACATAGACGTCAAGGGGGGTTTGAGCACCCCCTAGTGGCCCTCTCTGGACCAACATGCCCTTTTTAAAAGAGCAAAAAGATGCTGAAATGCTGTTTTCTATGCGTTTTTAACCCCCCAAAACTCAATTTTCCGCTCAGAGTGCCCTCCTGGTTACATTTGAGCACCTGCCCTTGAAACTCTCTGTGCACGCCAGTGCTACTAGTAGTAGTATTAGTAGTGGTAGTACTATGTAGTAGTAGTAGTAGTCTAGTAGTGATGTTATTGCTAGTAAAATGCTGCACATCTTAGTAGTGAGTGAGAAGCACACTACAGTACACTACATATTTGGATATGGCCAAACTTGGAGTCTGATGCAGACACACAGATGGAGGCACAGGCATTCTTCCTTGGCTTACATATAGTAATCTTGCTCAATGTGTTCGCAAGGATATATTGATTATTATTGTTTTATGCTTTAGGTGATGACCTGAGAATTGTCATGATTGGAAAAACTGGTGTGGGGAAGAGTGCCATCGGAAACACCATCCTTGCTGCCTCAGAAGGAAACCCGTCGAGATTTGTATCTAAACCCTTCGCCAAATCAGTGACTGATCTGTGTGATAAGAAAATAGCAAGAATGGGCAAAAGAAATATAGTTGTGGTTGACACACCAGGATTCCTTGACACACACAAAGATGCCAAAACACTCTGCGATGAAATTGTGAGATCTATGCAGTTAATAAGCCCTGGTCCTCATGTGTTCCTGCTCGTCTTGCAAATTGGACGATTCACCAATGAAGAGAGGAATTCTGTCGAAGCCTTGCAGAAGCTCTTTGGGCAAAAGTCCAACAACCACATGATTGTGATGTTCACCCACGGCGACAAACTTACTGACAGTAAGACTACCATTGAAGAGTTTTTGAAAGAGAGCTGTGAGCTAAATGAACTGATTGAGCGCTGTGGAAAACGATTCCACGTCTTCGATAACAAGAAAGAAGATCCAGATCAAGTAGTTGAGCTGATAAAGAAAATTGATAAAATGCTTGCAGCAAGTGGAGGATCATACTACACAAATGCTATGTTCCAAGAAGTAGAGAGAGCCATTTCACAAGATCCAGAAGGAAGAGAAGTTGCTGAAAAGAAATCATATAACTTTGACTTCCTTATAGCGCTTCTTCCTCTTGTCAAAGAATTCCTATTGATCCTGACGGCTGTCAAATCCAACTCATGCTCCTTGAGCTAGAAACGTGGGGTTGCAACCACCAGCGGGGCTCCAGATGTTTTCTGGGGGATCCCCAGATTATTAAAAAAAATGCAGCTGAAGGCTGGGAAATGGAAATTAAGAGTTTGCATTGTACTGTCTATTTTTATATTCTAATTAAGATTGGTTGATAGTTGATAATTGATATTCTATTATATCGATGACAATCATAATAATAATAATAATAAAAGATTCAGTAGATTCTATTTCTTTTACTCCTCAAAGTTGAATCCATTATTGTGTTACCTTGCCCCCCCCCCAAAAAAAAATAATTCTAAAGGAAGGTCTGTGCTCAGTGGGTGTGGAATAATAACTTGCCTCTGTTGCGTTGACAGTAAATTAACATTGAAAGGGCAATTTGATACTGTTTTTGTTTGTTTAATTGTTTTGTTTCCCCCTCTCTCCAGACTACTGTGTTTAATTCTGACTTTTGAGCAAGTACTGTATGTATTTGTGTGTGTGTGTGTGGGTGTGTGGGTGTGTACTCTTAAGTGGACCCCAGGAACACGAGCTGGCAAATCAAACATGTAGATATATTTGTGCATATACTTAAGGGGGAAAATATCTCACATTGGAATAGAATTGAGAAGAATATAAAAAAATAAACTCTTGAGTGAGCCGTTATTTTGTGTTTCTTCATACAACATTTAACTGTTTGTCAAAAATAATTATGGGTGAGTTCATTGTAAGCAAAAAGATGAAGCCTCTATGAATATCAGGTTTCTTTATTGGTGCCTGTTGAACTGATTGAAATAAAAGTCCATTACAGTATTACAGCATATTTGTTATTTGAAAATAATGCCAATAAGAGAATAAATGCTATCCTACATATAGCCTGTGCGCACATTTGTCAATAAATGTTTATCCTCTGCTAACATTTATGTAACCGCAGGGGGTTTGGTTGGAGCGAGATGCTCTCTTCACTGACAATATTTATCAACATACTTCGGAGATAATAGATGCATTGCTTCATATACAGGTAGTTCACATTTTAACTTATTAACTTGGGTGGGTATGTCCAAATATGGAGGCGGCTACATTTTCCAAAACAATATTTTGAAAATAAATGAAAACTGTAGATGAAATTCCATGGCCCTCTCACGTATTAGGAGAACAATATCAGTCACCAGAAAAAAGATGGGTTGTTTTCAAATAGTCTGTCATGGTTAAAATGGAGTTTTAAGTTATAATGGGATTGCAGGCTATAGGAAGGAGCTGGAGGCGCAAATATCTAAATAGTGAAAGGAGTAACTTATAAACTGTCTGGTGTGTTCACATGAGACTGAGTAGACCATAAAATGACCAAAAGTTTTTTTGAAAGTGGAATATCCCTTAAATGTAGTTAAATGTAGTTGAAACGCCACTCCCCACTCTACCTGCCCAATACTACCCAGAAGCCTCCATGTTTCGCTGGCCTCACTGCCTTGCACACAAGCCCCTTTCCTACAGCACCAATCCATTAATGGATGGATGGATGGATTTTATTTTGTCATTGAACATGAAGTACAACGAAATTGAATTGTTGGCATCGATCCAGTGCAATACAAAATGTCATACGAGGCAAAGATAAAAACAGTAAGAAAATATATTGTAGTCCGTAACTATTTTTAGAGTTCAGGAGAATGATGACTGAGGGAAAGAAACTGTTCCTGGATCTGGAGGTAGATGTCTTATGGCATCTATAGCCCTTTCTCCTCTGGGAATGTGAGGGTTGGAACAGTTTATTGTTGGGGTGTGAAGTATCCTTAATGATGTTGAGGGCCTTGGAATGGCAGCGCCGCTTGTAGATGGACTCAATAGATGGCAGAGAGGAGCCTGTGATGCGCTGCGCAGTCTTCACCACCCTTTCCAATAGTTTCCGCTCCGCCACAGTACAGTTCCCATACCAAGCGGTTATACAGTACGTGAGTGTGCTTTCAATGGTGCACCGATAGAAGTTAACTAGTGTCTGGTAGGATAGTCTCACTTTCCTCAGTTTTCTCAAGAAAAAGAGACGTTGGTGGGCCTTTTTTATGAGGGACGATGTATTTGTAGTCCAGGAAAGGTCTTCAGAAATGTGGACCCCCAGGAACTTAAAGCTGGTGACCTGCTCCACTTCCACGCCATTGATGAGGGTAGAAGCGTGCTGCCCCCTTCTGCCCCGTCTAAAATCCACAATGAGCTCTTTTGTCTTTGAGATGTTGAGCGTGAGGTTGTTGTCAGCACACCACCTCACCTGGTGATTGACCTCCTCCATGTAGGCCCGTTCGTCATTGTTTCTGATGAGGCCGATCACTGTGGTGTCGTCTGCGAACTTGATGATATGGTTTGAGCTGTGAACCGGTGTGCAGTCGGAAGTGTAGAGGGAGTAGAGTAGGGGACTCAGGACACAGCCCTGTGGGAGACCAGTGTTCAAGGTGATGGATGAGGAGGTCAGATCACCTATCCTGACCTGCTGTGGTCTATCCACAAGGAAGTCCAGGATCCAGTTACAGAGCAGGGGGTCGATGTGTAGGTCAGTGAGTTTTTTGATCAGTTTGGAGGGGGGGATTGTGTTGAATGCGGAGCTGAAGTCCATGAATAACATTCTAACACAGGTGTTGTCAGTGTCCAGGTGAGATATGGTAAAGTGTAGGGCTGTAGCGATGGCATCCTCCGTACTCCTGTTTTCACGAAAGGCAAACTGGAACTGGTCTAGAGTTTGTGAGATGGTGGATTTCACATGGGCCAGGACCAGCCTCTCGAAGCACTTCATTATGATGGAAGTGAGTGCGACAGGGCGGAAATCATTCAGGCTAACAGCAGAGGAGTGCTTTGGGACCGGCACAATGATGGTGGATTTAAAGCACATAGGGACAACCGCTTGTGCCAGGGACAGATTGAAAATGTCTGTTAGAACCTCAGAAAGCTGTACAGCACAAGCCTGAAGGACTCTACCAGGGATTCCGTCCGGGCCGGCAGCCTTGCGAGCATTTGTCCTGCACAGTACCGCCTGCACATCAGTGGTGGAGAGTATGAGGGGTTGGTGGTTTGCTTCTATTGTCATGCATGGCACCACATACAGTATGCAATAATCCAAGGTAAGACTATCTCTAGGATGTGACGTTTCATCAAGATGTTTACAGCTATCAAAGCCACCGTACCAAACCAAATTGTTCCAGTTTGATGAGGTAGAACTAGTATAACTTGATCTACTCCTGACTAGGGATGTCACGGTATCCGGTATTACCGGTAATACCGGTATGGGATCACAAAACCGGTACTTTGCTTGCCCACCGAATGTACCGAAAAAACAAACACAAAAAACAATATTGCACGTTCTAACTAGATGTAACTCTTTGAGAGCGTAAACATGAAACCAAATGGACCCTTGCGGGTCCATTTGGTTTCATGTTTACACTCAAGAGTTAAAGGTAGGGGAAGTGATTTCACTTTTGTCAGATATCACCAAAAAACTATTTTTTTCTGTTAAAATGCTCTATTATAAGGTGTGGAAACCATATATGGAGTTTCCCTCTCCCCCACGTTAGCAGAGGAGCTAATAAAAGTTCCCCAGGTGGTGGCGAATTCTCCTCCAATCAGGATCGAGCAGCAGGTTCACATAGTGTAGCTACTACTGGGGGCCCCCCTAGTGCACCAGGCTGGTACTACACCATGAATTTAAAATCACTTCCCTTAGCTTTAAAGTATTCATCATGAAGTCTACACTACTAGAGAATGTAGAAGATTAATGGTCATTTTGATCTGTATGTTTGACTGTTTTCTTTCCCAAATCCAGCCTGGAATTGTGGACAAAAGCAAAAGAAATCTTTAGTTTTTGTTCTGTGGGGCTAAAATGCTATCATATATATTATTACTAATGTTGATTGAGGATTTGGCCTGCATGTGCCAGGACTCCGAGGACATCTAATGGCGAAACTATAAAACCGATAATACCGGTATCAAAGCAAACTATAAAACCGGTATTGAGATTCTTACACCGTGACATGCCTACTCCTGACCTCAAGCGACAATGTCCGCTGTAAAGCCAGCAATCTCAGCTCTGCACTTAAATGGCCCTTTTCTCTTGTTATGTACTGATAATACCTAATTATTGAAACCACTATGACCTGATGGTCACCTGATGATTGTAAGGTTTTCTTCATCCATGGCGTCACAATTTTCTTTTGGCAATATACCAAGTAATTGAGTTTTCTCTTTTTTTTTATCAAATGTTTTTGCAGCATGCTCATGCATTTATTGCATTGGATGTTTAATCATATAATCAACATAATTAATTAATGCCATTAACTTAATTAAAACACAATTCATTACTCATTTCTCATAAATATTTGCTTGACAATCATGCCAAATGTAAAATCTATTACTGTAAATAAGGTTTCAGTGTTGTTTGGCATGTCCCTCTGTAAAATGTCATAATGACATTGCACATATTAGGGCATGAGAAGATTTTTCCCAAACCAGCAATTTTCTTTCGTTCATAAAAGCTTCATTTCTTCTCAAAAAAAATTGTACGTATGGGTCCAACATTTGTTGGTAAGTCATTTTCATCAGTCATTTGATCAAAGATTCTAGGAGGGGTGGCATTTTAACAGTTTTTTTTTATATAATTCCGGGTGATCTGAATGTCAGAGGTCGAAGGTCTGCATATGAAAGTTGTTTGGCATAAGGAGACACCTATGTGAATTTAGTTTTAGTTAGTTATTGCGGTTTACGAACTACGATCATTCAATGTTTGTATTTTCAATTGAGTGTGATTGTGCCACGTCTTGGTCAATTGCCTTGGGCTTCACAGCATCAGTGTTTGGCATAGCCCTCTTGCCATATTTCGTGAAAACTGTCTGCACGGTTCAGCCAGGGCTGCTATTGTTGGCTCTAATTTGAGGTGCAAAAGAATTATATTAATATAGCTGCAAGCAGCGGTAAGATGGGACCAAGCAAGCAGCTCAGGCAATAAGCTGTCAGAACAATATGCACAAATAAGCCATAGAGACATGGAAGCCTGAACTTGAGAAATACATCATGTAATTGTGGGAGCATGGCAGGGTTCTTGAAGACATTGTATTGTCAGTAGCCTGACATGAACCCACAACCTATTGCTCTTAAAGGTAGGGTAAGTGATTTGAAATTCATCGTGTAGTACCAGCCTGGTGCACTAGGGGCGCCTAACCGTAGCTACACTATGTGAACCTGCTGCTCGATCCTGATTGGAGGAGAATTCGCCACCACCTGGGGAACTTTTATTAGCTCCTCTGCTAACATGGGGGAGGGGGAAACTCCATATATGGTCTCCACACCTTATAATAGAGCATTTTGACAGAAAAAAAATATTTTTGGGTGATATCTGAGAAAAGTGAAATCACTTCCCCTACCTTTAAGTCTGGCACTCTACAAGTGTTTCCCATGAGTCAAGGAAGCTGTGGAAACAAGTTCCAAATGAGACATGAACTACGCCTGTTCAAATGTTTGAATTTCAAAAAATTGCTATAGCGCCTCCTTTGACAAATTGCAGTAAGACTGGTTTTACTGCTATTTCGCATCCCTCTCTACCAATCTGTAAAATGCCATAAGGATATTACACTGCATCTGTGTATTAGGAGCAGAAGAAGAATTTTCACAAACCAACAATTCTCAAAAATCCAGGCAGAAACTCAATTAAGAGCATTTTTCAAACTGCTTACAATGGTGGAAAACCTGAGGGTGGAGCTTACATGTAAAAGTGACACATGTGTTCCACATGAGTCAAGGAACATGCAGAAACCCAAGTCCCATGATTTTTGGCCAAACGAGGCATGAGTTATGCTTGTGAAATGTTTCCGTTTCAAAAGTGCCCCCATTTGAGCAAGTAATACTGTAGAATAATACTGGTTTTAGTGCTATTTGGCATCCCTCTCTACCCAACTGTAAAAACTCAAGCAGATTATGCTGCATGTGTGTATTAGGGTCAGAAGAAGAAATTCACAAATCAGCAATTTTCATTGGCTAATAAAAAACTTAATTCTTTCACCAGTGTGTGGATATTTCACTGTTTTCTTCTGTTCCGTTCTTGTCTACATTTGTGCTTGTACCAAATGACTAAACATGCATAAAGTTAAACTGTTATCATCTTCATTAGAATCTACATTAGTGAAGTGAAACAGCAAACTCCTCTGTGAGAATCTAAATAAGTAAAGTGAAACAGCGATCTCTTCCGTGAGAAACTAAATGAGTGAAGTGAAACAGCGATATCCTCCGTGAGAATCTAAATGAGTGAAGTGAAACAACGATATCCTCCGTGAGAATGTTAACATAGCGAAGTGAAACTGTAATACATGACAGGAACCCCAAACAAGAACAACGACGAGCCTCACGTGATCGAAAGCAACGTGCCGATGCACATGTATAGCTATACACTTTCATCCACGTCACGTGGGCCTTTTCCAATAATTACGCAAATGCGTGCCATGTGAGTTTATATGTTGTGTATCCGTTCGTCTCGGCACTGTTGCCATCGATTTATATTGTGATTCTTTATTATGTTGATTCAATATATCGCATTTTCCACAAATGCTTTTATTATACTAGAACATTTTAAAGGGGAATTCTACCCATGTTCAAGATTTTTTCTGAGAGTGTACAAATGGAACCAAGTCCATTTGTACACTCTCAGAAAAAAGGTCCTAAAAGAAAAATCAATAACAAACACAACTTCAAGTTGTGTTTCACCATGTTAACGATTTCTTTCAGACCTCCATTTTAGGAAACATTGAATGGGAGGCGTTTTTTTTATCATGTTCACACATCATCTCTAAGGTACAGTAAACGTTAAAATGGGTAGAATTCCCCTTTAAAACAATTCAAAACGATATGGACCATGACATTTTAACAACAAAAAGTGCAACCATACACATCAATGCAGCCTGATAACGTCAGTCTTTCTGACATGAGCAAATTAATGAATAGGCCTACATACATACAAAAAAGTCGATTTTGAACCTGGAGACACGATATTGATATCTTTGCATTAAGAATTGCGATTTATACTCAGGACCCACCAGAGCACCACTTCGACCGTTATCAGTCGATAAGATCGCAGTTATTAGTTTCCGTCAGCAGGATAATTTCATTTCAGTATCGTCATGCATCTTGCAGTCTGTAGATCTTGCAGTCTGTAGATATCATGGATTCTTTCAGTGGATTCTGACGGAAACTAATAACTGCGATCTTATTGACTGATAACGGTCGAATCCGCTGACCTCATCTCACCCCCCCAAAGCCCCCCTCCCCTACACACACAGCCCCTCCCCCCCCATACACTAGCACCGCCTTGTCATGAGCCAGACGAAAAGGACGCGTAAATGAGTGAAGTGAAAGAGCGATATCCTCTGTGAGAATCTAAATGAGTGAAGTGAAACAGCGATATCCTCTGTGAGAATCTAAGTGAGTGAAGTGAAACAGCGATATCCTCTGTGAGAATGTTAACACAGCAAAGTGAAACTGTAACACATGACAGGAACCCGAGCGAAAGCAACGTGCCGATGCACACGTACTGGTATACACGTGCATTCATGTCACGTTTGCACAAGGGCATTAACAACATGAGATTTTTCCAAGTTGACTAGTCAGACAGTGAAGTCAAAATTGTATCAACTTGCACCACTTCCAGTCTGCAGCAGTGCTGCACATGACAATTGACCTATAGCCCCACCCCAAACTGCTGTGGTCCAGTCACAGATAATAACATGGGTATTAGTGTTAAACAAACTCCACCAATAGTTTTCCTACTTTGACTTAGTAATGTATACATTTAATTGAATCAAATCAACTATCTGTTAGAACGGAAACCCCCTTCAATATTCAAACTGTTAAAACAAAAATAAATAAAGCAAAAAAAAAAGAAAACTAAAACTTAAGCCTGTTCATTTTCCAGGCACTAAACAGTATTGCAATAACCAATACATGTGTAGTATTACGCAGAAGCGGGGATGGAACCCGGGACTCCCACTTGCCAGTCCAACGCACAACAAGTCGCGCCAATAGGGCTGAGCCCGATTGGCGGGGCTGTTGTGGCTGGCTCATGGCTGGGTGCTACACATGCATATACTGTATAAGCCATAGAAATATCTCACATTGTGTCAAGTTTACACTGTACTTCTTCCCTATCTCTCTGTTCCTCCTAAACTACTGTCAGCGAGCAACACTAGGTGGCAGGACAGATCCATATTTGGCTGCATACAAGCTTTCTTATGCACAATACAGTAGATTCTGGAATGATGAGTATTAGGATGAAGAGGCAAATGGAGTTGCAGACTCTAAAGTCTTATATACTCTATACAGTATCTTTCTTCTCATAAACTCGAGGGATGATGTATACTTTACTTGGGTAAAAAAAATACTAATGACTTTTAACACCTCTGTATGGATAAGCTGGATGACAGTAGGACCCAATTAAAGCTTAACTCACAAAGAAACCTATGAAGTGTCATAGGGTTACACACACACGCACGCACGCACACACAGACACACACAGACACACACACACACACACACACACACACACACACACACACACACACACACACACCCCCACACACACACACACACACACACACACATATATATATATACATATATATATATATATATATATATATATATATATATATATATATATATATATATATATATATATAATACATATATATATATATATATATATATTAGGGCTGTTGAATGATTAAAAATTTTAATCAAATTAATCACAGCTTCAAAATTAATTTAATCATGATTAATCACCATTCGAACTATGTCCAAAATATTCATGTTTTCCTGTACAGGATTCCAACATTTAAAAAAGAAACAGAATCTGTGAAAAAAATAACCATTTAACTTTAAAATATTTATCAAAATAGGTGATCTACAAGCCCTCAATGCTTGTAGATCCTCCAGCTATACTCTATGGCTCTGGTTACAGAAAGACACACAGCTATGTCTCCGTAAAACCGTGCTCTACCCATTCCTTTCAATGAGAAAATGGGTCAATGGGTTGAGTCAGTGTGGATATGAGTTAATTGAGTTAAAAATTTTAATCAGATTAATCAAGAAAATTAATTTAATCCCATTAATTAACTATTTTCAACACCCTTAATATATATATATATATATATATATATATATATATATATATATATATATATATATATATATATATATATATATATATATATATATATATATATATATAGTGTAAATTTCAGTCTTTTTAAAATAGCTGTTCTACAAACTCAAAATCTGCTATTGACAAAAGATTGTTCTAATACATTTGAGAACTTGGAATTATGCATGGAGTAGTTTCTGATAGCTACTTTAAATTGGCTACATTTTTATGACACCCTCAAGTATGATATTGCAAAGAGTTATGTGAGGTGCTGGAGTCACAAAGGTATTGAAACAAAAAAAAATAAAGGGAGGTTCTGCACATCAATACTATAATTAAGGAGTTGTCTGTCTGAATGTCTGTCTGTCTGTCTGTCTGAATGTCTGAAGCGAGCATAACTCATCACTGGCTGCACCGATCACTATGATTTTTCACACAGTCATTGACCATAACATTAGGAAGAGACTGAGGAAGCCCTTTTTTCAAATTAACAAATTGTTGATTAATAATGAATTTATTGGTGAATTAAATTTCCCCATTTGCTTAACATTGGCAATTCCCTTTTCGGCCACAGGGGGCAATGCAAATACCAAAACACACACACACACACACACACACACACACACCCACACACACACACACACACACACACACACACACACACACACACACACACACACACACACACACACACACACACACACACACACACACACACACACACTTTATGACTGGCCATTGCAGTGTCTGTGCATGTGCATTAAAGCAATCCGTCATCAAATCCTTCATCACATAATGTGATGAAGGATTCACATTACCCACACAGTGAGTACATCATTTGGTGTTCATATATTCACAACGGGTAAGGCCCTAGTTAAAATCAATTTATTGCTGCAGAATTTGGTCTATCGACCTTCTACGGTTACCCTTAAAATGAAGGTATTTGCTGAAAATAAGTCTTTTAATGACAGATGTAGCCACTACCATAAATGTGGAAAGATAGTTATTTGTTGTCATCAGTAGCACTGTGTCATCCCAGAATGGCAATGCTCTGCCGACCCAGCTTGCTTGACTGCTAAAACCCTGTGTTTGTCTCCCCCATGTGGTTGCCGCCTGCAGGTGCAGTTAAATGCGGGCCAGCTGCAGTAGGTCTGGCGCATCACAATGCAGTCCGTTTTCACGCACTTTCGGCTACTTTACTGCAAACGTTTTGGTCAATATACTGGCCTCCTCTAACCCTAAACCTAAACATAACCGCAAGCACATCGTCACGCTGACAGAGGGCTTAAAACAAGGCCACCGGCCACGCTGATCGAAGATTTCTTGTTCTGCCGTTTGTACTGTACCAATACTGATCAACTCTGTGTCTACAACTTAATGATAGACAGCAAGCATCTTTTTATGAAGACACAGCGTGTCTTTGCTGGGTCTTTTTAAAAGTGGATAATGAGTTCATCCTCCATTAAAGCCAGGCAGAAACGTTCCCTCATTACCCGGACAGATCGCATCAACCACTTATGTCCATGTGGAGCGCGTCCGACTCATTATTATAGCACTCATTTAGCTAGCTGAACGCCACCCACTACAGGAGGAAATGCATTAGCTTGAATGGGGATAATTTTGTCCAGTATTGTTCCTGTCTTTCCGTTTTACGTCACTCAACAGACTGAGAGCTGCTGGTGTCTATCGTTAGCTTACCAGGGCGCTGTCAGCCACAATGTAGAGCTCCATGTACTTGGTGGTTCCAAGGTGTTTCGCTTCATCTGGAAGAAAACAAAACAAAAATGTATTTGGACTTCTAGAATAAGGCTGAGCTGATATTTCAGGCTGCCGAAGGTCTTATCCAGAGAGGCACTCAAGAAGGACCTCCCCCTACACACACAGCCCCCATCCCCCATACACTAGCACCACCTTGTCATGAGCCCAGCGAAAAGGATTTGTTGACAATAAAGTTCTGGGCCGTCAGCAGTCTGCAGGGCAAAGCAAGTGTCTGTATGCAGGGAAACAGTTTCAGCATCAAAGTAAAAGTGACGTAGAGGGGGAAAAAGCAAAAATATAGGTATACGGTATACTATGTTTGTATGTGTTTTTGCCTATTAAGTTGAATATACTACCTTTAACTGTCCAGTGGTTTGTGAGATAAGCTCAGGACAGACTCAAAGACACTGTCATTGAAAGCGTTGTTACACGATAGATATTGTGGCCATCAACCATGTACCGGACACCTTAGAACACCCATGGACTTCCATTACAGCACGGTCAATCAGATGCAATTTATTCTCTTGTAGTAGATCCCAGAAGACACGTCGGAAAGTATTACTTTCATGGATTCAGAGACTGGCACACAATGAGCCTCATTTCCTACATCACTGATCTTACAAGCCGGCAATCATATACGCAACACACATGTCAGAACGGTGTGGTGCTCAGACAGTGTTCCTGAAGCTCCCATTAGAGAGGAAAGGAAGATACAGTGAAGAGACGCTGTAGGCCAGTGGTTTTCAACCTTTTTTCACACCAGGGCCCACTAATTATTCTGCATTTTAGCCACAGACCACCATTTGATGTTGAGTTTATTCTCTCCAACGCAAAACTAAGGATTTCAGGGAATCGAGTTTTTGTCCACATTTTAGGAGAGGTAACTGCAGGCAAAACATTGGTCAAAATCAGAAATTCTTCTACAATTTCTAATTGTATAGAACCGAAGATTCTTGGAAATTAATTAACTCAGATGTTTAAATATAATTTAACTCTTGAGAGTGTAAAGTGGACCCGTAAGGGTTCATTTGGTTTTATTTTACGATCTCTGGAGTTACAGATCTATAAGGGTCCATTTGGTTACCAGCTGTCTATCACTTAGCTGGGGACCACCTGCAAGTCTTTCAGGGTCCCCGGACCACCTGTTGAAACCCCCTGCTATAGGCGGTGAAAGTCTTTCATGAACAAATCAACATATCTGATGGTTAATAAAAGAAGAATTGATTGGTGCATGTGAGAGGGGAGCTTCCACAGCACGCTGCTCTTTGGCTATAGGAGTTCGGAAGGACATTTACCATTGGCCATATATCTTCTCTGCTGTAATTAAAAGCAATTGATTTCGACATTGAGGGAATCGCTGCCCTGCCGAATCCATCATTGTAGAGCAATACCAGCGGCCCCTATGACGCTAATGACCACCCATGGAGCCCTGCTGTCCCCTATGACTATGCGCACACACACACACACACACACACACACACACACACACACACACACACACACACACACACACACACACACACACACACACACACACACACACACACACACACACACACACACACACACACACACACACACAGACTGTGTTTTTAATGTGGCTCTCAGTCTAGACTAGGTAGAGACTGCATCTGGTGTCTTACAACTGCATTAGTACATAACAGGCTGTGATTAATGGATGTCAGTTCAGGGAATTGAATGAGCGATAGGAATCAAGCTAGGGGGAGAGGAGAGTGAATAATTATAGATGTTCTTTATGCTTAGAGAGAGAGAGAGAGAGCTCTGCTGCCATGATGAGAAATAAAGGACACACCCTAATTCTGCTGAATTTCCAGGTGACAGTTTCAGAAGCTATAGGACATGGGATGGGATCTGCCTTTTTCTAGTTGTATGATTCGCTCAGTAACTGTGTGTGTGTGTGTGTGTTTGTGTGTGTGTGTGTGTGTGTGTGTGTGTGTGTGTGTGTGTGTGTGTGTGTGTGTGTGTGTGTGTGTGTGTGTGTGTGTGTGTGTATACAGTGTTGGGAGTCGGGACATATTACTAATAATATTACTTTCCGAAGTAATATTGCCCAACACTGCGCAGGGGTTGACACTAAGGTCTCTGAGCCACTTGCCCATCAGGCAAGTGCAAGTCAGGTTCTACTTGCCGTCATGTCATGATCACTTGCCCCCCAATATATTGCAAATATATTGCAAATTTTGCATTTAAATTTACTTTCTATTTGGTGCTTTAAACATTTCCTTTCGCCAGTCGAAGACTATGTTTTGTTTAAGTCACAATCAGCTACAGTAAATATTCAACTTGTAAATCAGTGATTCCCACAGTGGTCACAGACTCAGGGGTCTGTGACACCAGCAAAATGATAGTTTGGAACCAAATGGACCTGGGAGAGAGATAGGAGAGATAGCTAGAAAGCAGGGAAAGACTCAGAGGCAGGGCGCAATGATCACCTTCAAGACAAATGCATCTGGTGTTGTGTTATTCCGAAGTAAATCGTACACTTGCCCGATCGGGCAACCTGGTAGCAGTCTTCACTTGTCCGGCCATTTTTTTTTACTTGCCCCGGCAAGCGGGCAAGTGTTAGTGTCAAGCCCTGCTGTGCGTGTGCTTGTGTGTGTTCGAGAGAGAGAGAGAGACGTTGAAGAAGTTTGATATTAACACCTTAGTTTGATGGTTTCTCTTGTGACCTCCATAGGATGATAATTGTTCATGAGTGGCGGCTGCTTGGAGCTTCACCTATAGACTGTAATTGTAGGAAGGTTCTCTGTAATCACACTTTCCCACAAGGTAATTTCCCCTGCTATAGAATGCTGCACTCAAAGATCCGCACTAAGAACAGGACCCCTTGACCAGGGCAGGGTGGAGGAACCACGCCGGACAACACTCATGCAGTTGCTTCAAGAGCTTTTGACTCTTTGAAACTCTGCACGAACATCAAGTTTGTCTGCTGTACGTTTCGAAACGCCAGCGCATTTCTGACCCAGATTCGAGGCCCCAAAATGCACCTGGCCGTCACGCCGGCTGATGCTCTGAAGCAGCGCGAGCTCGGAGGATCCACTGCAATAGAGATGCCAGGAGGAAAATGGTTTAGAATCAGCACACGTGGGCTGCACAATTGCTGATAATGATGTTCCCAAAGGTAAATAGGCTCAGTATTTATAGTTACCCCCCCTGCCGGTCATTAACACTGGCCCAGAGCCCGGCCCGATGAAAGAGAAAACATAGGTGAAAACAAAAGGAATTAAGGGAGCTCCATCATGAATTTAAAATCGAATTTATTATATAAATTTGGCTGTTAATGTCTCTTTATATCCACAGGAGCCTAAACAACCACACAATCATCTCTCTCAAGATGCTATAGATGCTATAGAGCTGGGCAGTCCCACCCCTTTCATGATGTCGCATGTGTTCCAGAAATGGAATTCTCATTAAATCCTCATAGGCTGCGAAAATGGTTAATAAAAACACGATTTTACGCCGTGGGCCAAGCCAACTCGAGTAGTGACAAATCATGACAACCGCCACAATATTATCATGCAATATCTAATTAGCAAGAAGTAGAAAACGGCAGGATACAACACGTTTTGTTCCTTGTTTTGTTTCTTAGAAATTATTTGATTGTTGGCTTTGTCCATGGCGTAATCGTTTTTATTTGAATCATTTTCGAAAAGTCTATGATAAAAATGAGTGAACAATCCATTTCTGGAACAGGGGCAACGTCAGGAGGGGGTGGGACTGCTCAGCTCTATACCAAGCCATTTCAGCTGCAGTAACACAAATGTCCACAGCTGAGGTGTCCCCCCCCCCCCCCCCCCCCCCCCCCCCCCCCCGGCCTCTGTCCTCCTCACCCCCTGTCCTGTGTCCTTGAGCAAAACACTAAACCACTAATTGCTCCTGATGTGTGGTTGTGCCTTGCATGGCTTCCACTGACAAATGTATCTATGTGCGTGTGAATGGGTGAATGTGATGCGCAGCCTGCACAAAGCGCCTTGAGTAAAGGCGCTATATCAATGCACCATTTATCCACGCTCACCTCAGTCTTGGTGGGAGGGGCGGAGGGAGGACACCATTAAACCACAGCAGGAGGAGGTGGGGACTGGGTGGATCCATGCATGCCAATGATTTAAAGGGGACAGGCTATTGCATTTAGTTTTTGGAAGAATCTGAGATGCTCCATTCAGACACAGATTCTCAATGAAGGTCAGAGTGCCCCCCCGTTTAAATTAGACTGGGACATCAAAAAACCAAATACTACAAATATTGGCTACGACTGTACATCAATCGAGCTATACACAGCTTCATAGCAACGGATTATAAAATGCATAGCCTCTCTGTGAGTCTCTTTCATACCATCTTCACCTGCATGTGTGTCACACTGAGCCGGTGCACAAAGCACCTGCTTTGCTGCATTGAAGGCACAACGTGACTCACATGAGTCATGAATATATAAAAAATAATATACACCACTGCTATACAGCGAAGGAGATGAAACACTAAAGCCTGAATGTCACGGTGACTGTTAGCAGCATGAAGTCCCTCAAGACATTCACGCTTCCTTTTAGCGGAGTCATTCTAGCAGCAAGTCCCTCAAGACATTTACACTTGTTTTTAGCAGAGTCATTCTAGCTTCAAAGCCCACAAAAAAGGTTTCCTCGCCGAGTCATTCCTAGACTCCAGTCCCAAAAGACAACTTGTTTTTGCATTGGTTCCTTACACAATCTTATAACTTATTTGGTACCAAAGCAAGGAAAATCTCAAAAGGCATCATTTTTAACCAGAATTATGAACTTTTGTGCATGTGTGTGTGTATGGGGGGGAAGGGGGGGGGGGCTTGTGGTTGTACTTGTACTACTCCTATCAAATGGGACACTTGCAAAATCAATGCAATTTGCTTAAACTTTTCACTGCTCATAATTTGCAATTCACTGTTTTATTTTACTGCTCATCAGTAAAATAAAACAGACATCGCATAATTACAGTACTTGAAGCTATTGAAGCTATTCAACATCATCCATCGTTTTGCTGTCTGAGTTTTCAGAATTCCACACCACCGACCGGTCATTTTTTATGCCAATCAAATGAGTCACCTTAATTTACGTGGCAGATAAATATATAAAGTGTATAATCTTAGGCGTAGGTCATATGGTCTACCTGCACAGCCTTTGTGGTCTACTGGTAGATCACGATCTACCTTTTTGGCACCCCTGGTCTGGAACAACCGCACCTCTATACTGCAGTGTAGACTGACTTCACTATATAGCATCATTATTTTGGTCTGGAACATCCCCACCTCTATGTAGATTAGACTGACTACAGGTGGTTGTCAAGTATAATAAGACGATGGTGCTCAACCAGAGTACAACAACATACCGATTGACAGGAAGAACATTGCCTGTCAATCTCTCAGCCTTGCATTCATTTTTCATTTCATCAGAATTACCAACATGGTTTCATACACTTGGAGCTTTAATTGTGTTTGAATCCTAATTGGAGAGAAAGCCAGACAAGTCTGTCACTTGACACTTGTCTTTATGCTTTGAAACAATGCCAATAGCCTTTTGTAAGTTAAACATTTTGGATAATATGCTAGCCTTTAATCCGCGTTGGTTGACTCTAACACTAAGCCTAAGCACTGGCATCTAAAACAAACAACAAATAAGCGTGTTCAGCTCATTTGCATATCTAACCAATCTGCTCTAAACGGCTGTCAAATTATCTCATTACAAATGCAGTCACCGGAGGGCATTTAATTTGAACCTCAGCCAATTGTCTGGAACTAATGTTCTAGTCAACAATCCAATACAGGTTATAGATTAGTGCTCAAACGTCATGATGTTTACGTACCCTTTAAATGGTCTAAACAAGCGAAAGAACAGGTAATTATATGTAACAATTCCAAAACATGCTGATCAACACTGACTCCGATTTAATCATGTCTCTGTGGCTCATGTTCATTATAATTATAATGCAGTACATTTCTTTCCAAACAAAGCTTGCCATCAGAGCAGCAAATTAACACAGTTGTAATGTATAACATTTTAAGCTGCCCTGACAGCAGCATTCAAAATCTGCCCTCAGCGAAAGCGAATGAACATGATGATGATTGATCATGCCCGATTCTTTATTTAAGTGTCATGCTTCCGGAGGGAGCCCAGCCCATATGGACTTACAGGACACTTTTCAAAGTTTAGGCCTACATAATCAATGACAATAAAGTACAATTAGCACTGACATCACAGTTTGCAAACAATGGTGAAATAAATACTGAAGCCTTACGCTTACACCCAAGGTTCTTACAAGGCAGATTACCATATTTTCCGCACTATAAAGGCCCTGATACACTAGCAATATTTTGATCAATATCAACTAGCAATGTCAACATCAACAGGCAACATGATGAGACATATGGCAACAGGCAACAGGCATTTTTTCCTGAGAGCGTACAAATGTGAACCAAATGGACCCTAGCGGGTCCATTTGGTTCCATTTGTACCCTCTCAGGAAAAAAAGACCCTCAAAGAAAAGTCATTAACATTGTAATAAAAAATGCTATAACACTAAGTAGCCTGTTATTAAAAAAAAAAGTTTCATACGATTTGTTTTTAGTTTGAATTGAATCATTTTCACACAATAGTTCACATGTAGTTCACTGTTCATTTACGAGGATAAAGAAGTTATAAAATCCTTGTTTCTGTCCATGGCAGTGAGGCAGCAGTCATGTTTTTCAGCAACATTTATCTATGGGAGTCTGGGAGAAAGGATCACATGACGTCAAGGAGGGCTGTGATTGGAAGATACCAAAATGTTGACTTGATGATGATCTGACTTTTCTGAACAACCAGGAGTTGACCAGTTTGTATAGAAAAGTGAAAAGTTAACATTCATAATTGACGTTGCTTGTTGATGTTGATGTACGGTAGGTGTATCAGGGTCTTTAGGTGCACTGGATTATAAGGCGCATCTTCAATGAATGGCCTATTTTAGAACTGTTTTCATATATAAGGCGCACCCGATTATAAGGCGCACATCGAAGCTACTGCAGTCAACATAGAATAGAAGCTACTACATTCAAACTATTCATACGGTATATAAGGTGCGCTGGCTTACAAGGCGCACTATTGTTTTTTGAGAAAATTAAAGGCTTTCAAGTACGCCTTATAGTCCAGAAAATACGGTACATAATATGCAACATAAGATTAAACAAGAATTGACACATCGTCAATTAATTGGCAGCTGCTGTATTATTTCTACAGATAGATTGTTCTCCGACCTCTGAGCCTTGGGATGGTTTTTGTACCGTCTATCTCAGGGGTTTTCAACAGGTGGTCCGGGGACCACCAGTGGTCCTTGAGAGGGTTCCAGGTGGTCCCCAGGCTAAATGATGGAAAGCTGGTGAACCAAATGTAACTCTGTGAGAGCGTAAAAATGAAACCAAATGGACCCTTGCGGGTCCATTTGGTTTCATTTTTACACTCTCAAGAGTTAAAATATTCATCATCTGAATTAGCACCACTTAATTAAGAAGCCTGCACTTTTGTTTTGTTTTGGAATTGTGGACAAAACCAAAAGAATTCTTTAGTTTTCGGTCTTTGGGGTGAAAATGTCATTAAATGGTGGTCCGTGGCCCAAATGCTGAATAAATGGTGGTCCCTCGTGTCAAAAAGGTTGAAAACCCCTGGTCTATCTGATTGACTAATTGACTATGTGATTGACTTCTGATTGGTTATCTCCTCTCTCTGGAACCCCTCCATCTCCAAAGTCACCGTGCCTGTTTATTAGGCAACCTGCAGCTGCCAAAAAATGGAGGAGGAATGCAAAAGATCAGGAGTCATCTGGCTATAACATCACTCACTCTTGCTGATTGGACAGCCAATGATCAGGGCCAGTGTCATTGAATGCGTATATGCTCCCCTCGGAGCACATTCCAGCCTGCATCTTTTCTGTTGCAGAAGCCTGGATGGACCTATAGCTTTAGCCAGGCTAGAGGACCGTAAAGTTACAAACCATGTTCAAGGTGGAAGTCCGAGTTCCTTTGTGTGTCACTGTGTTGCTAAACAACAGAGGATCCAAGCACCAACATACAAATGGAAGATGGACGTGAAAAAATGGGCCTGATTTGAATTTCTATCTGGTCCCGGGGGCCCTATTGTATATTCATTGCAGGGACTATCATAATGGAACATAATCCGGCTCCCTCACCCCTTTTACTGCAGACAATTTGCTCGGTCGCAATAAAAAAACAGATCGTCTTGCTCCGCAGTCGTCTAAAAGTGAACGCAATAGAAATCGTAATCGCTGATTGATTTCTGTGGCGCGTCGAGTTCTCTCAGGGGGTTCAGGGAAATGTATATGTAAGGCTTTTTATGTGCACTGTAAGTCATTTCTTTATTATTCGATAAAACAGTGAGAGGTAGATCAGAGGGAGAGGATAGTGAGACCAGGAATGGAAGTTACGAGTATCTGCTGGCACACACATGCGCACAGACACATGCACATGCACACGCACACACACACACACACACACACACACACACACACACACACACACACACACACACACACACACGACACCGGGGGTGTGTTAACTCCACTGAGAATCAGAGTGTATGTGAAGGAGTGACATTTGGGAAGGAAACAGCTGACATTTTATGGAGGAAGGTGGTTTGCTCCTGACAAACATCATGAATAATTTGAGTACTAGATCTGTGGCTCTTGGACGAGAGAGAGAGAGAGAGAGAGAGAGAGAGAGAGAGGGGGGGGGGGGGGGGATGCATTTAAATGCAAATGATACTACTGTATTTGATGGTGAAAACAAGCTGGTATCAAAATGGAAAAAGAACTAACCTGGGGTGGCACACAGAATAATGAGGCTAACAATTCCTGTCATGGCATTTTCATGACTTATTGTGTAATAATAATGATGTGTAACATAGTGTATATGGCCTCCACACACACACACGCACACACATATGCACGCACAGGACTGTGTTGTGGCAGCAATGACGTTTTGTACTGCACTGAGTGTGTTCATCATCGCTGAAGAAGACCTGTGATTGCCCCATGTGCGTCACACAGAACGTGCAGATTAGATCACACGATTCACACCACTAATCTGAGCGCGTCCAACTCTTAACGGTGACCTCTTCACCCAGACGTCAAGTTGTGAGCTCTGTGAAGACGCGCCTGGGGGTCTGTCTTCCGTCCACTATGCAGGGCTCATTAAAAAATAAAGGGGGTTAGATGGATGTTACAACAGCCCGTTCTGCCCCCACAACACACTCCGGCTGGCGTTCCCTGCTTTGAGCTACTGCTGGCTGTGTGAATCCACGCTGTTGCAGCTGACACAACAACTGCTGTGAAGACCCCCCAGAGGAGGACCATTCAAACAACAGGTTCTTTTGGAGGCCAGTAGGAGCAGAGAACAGTAGAAAGCTGCTACGGGTTGGCTAGCCTCGACACCCAGGCTTTCATTTTCGTCCGCCTTGCGCGAAAACGGAAAGCCTGGACTAACGCGCGTTGGAAAGTGGCCTTGAGGGGGGTGTCAACCTTCCGGGGTGGGCGTCGCTCTAAATGATGTGACGTGGAACAGCAGTGGACGGGCGTGGGAGGGGCCGGAGATGACGACACGTTAGTGAGATCAAATCAGAGCGCAGCACTTCCGCCGTGTGGATCCCACGACACCCCCGCCCCCCAAGGCCAAAATCATTGAGGGCTAGACCAGTAGAAAGCTGCTACGGGTTGGCTGACAGTACTGAGCTCTAATGGGGACACATCGATTGACTATGATCTGCACGTACCTTAAGAGTGTGAAGGCTACTAGACCAGCTCGAGGCGCATCTTCAGGAAGTCCGGATTCCGGAACCAATATTTGTGCTTCAACTGTCAATAGACATTCAACTTCTCTGCTGCATGATCCCACTGCAAAAAAAAAAAACATACTGTAAACAGTAATAGCCTACAGCTGTGGTTTTCAACCAGTGAACCAGAGTTACCTTAGGCCTATATTTAAACATCTGAATCACTTAATTTTCAAGAATCTACACAATTAGAAAATGTCGACGAATTGTTATTTTGACCAACATTTTTCGAGTTGTCTCTCCTAAATTGTGGACAAAATCCTTGGTTTTAGGTCAGAGACTAAACTGAACATCATTTGTGGTCTGTAGCTAAAATGCAGAATGAATAGTGGGCCCTGGTATGAATATGTTTGAAAATCGCTGGCCTGGAGTGAAAATACAGATCTCAGTGAGAAGGACTTAATATGTATTCAGCCTGAGGATTGAAGTGCATCATAGTACAGGGAAAGCAATTAATACTGAAGCCACATGTACTGTAGCTTCCTGAGTGTACATAATTTATTTCATTGAGGTTTAACAGCAAAAACAACAACGTGGTTGTATTGATTCATTGCTTCTGGGGATGAACAGCTTAGCTGTGAATTGTGATATCTCATCCAGTCCACACCGCTAGCAGCTCCTATACAGCCTTAAACAGCAAACAATTATTTTATATTCCTATGATGCACAAAATTAAGTTAACACTTTTCTGGATTGTGAATGTGGGAAATGTGTGGCTTTATTTTCATCCAGGCTAATGTTTTGTATGGGGAAACATTCAAGGGTGTCCTAAATAGAACGATGGAATTCTGTGTAATTGGCCCTTCTCAAAAACTCAACCTTTGGGGCGGGGTTTAGTCACTGTCCAATGCTTTTCTAGATAGTTTAGCAAGTGTTGCTACGCAGGTCAAGCTTTCCTGTTCAAGTTTTCCTCTTCTAACATGCCTGTTGGTTGCAAATGTGGTTGCCTACCTCAACCGGAAACCACATTGGCAAAAGCATTTCATTATGTCACTGCATACTGCATGCGGTTGATTGCAAAGCTCACAAAAGCCTTGGGAAGTGTTCTAAACCACTGGACAATCAGCAAGGAGAATAGTTACTGCATGATTTAAGTGGCGATGGAATTGCATAAGTCTACCTACATAAATTATATATCAACTATATCAACTAGTAAAACCATTAGTCGTGGCCATGTATATGGCATTATTGCAAAATCTCTGTTCATGCATTTTTTGCCTTTTTAGTTCTTCCACTTTGGCTTTATGTGGCAGTACATTGTCAACACATTTAATATTAGAGGCCTGCAGTACAAAGATGGCCCAGATTGGGTTGCATGCAGGCATGACAAGAAGCCACCTAAATACACAGGAACATTGCACTACAAAGGTTGTGTGAATAAAACCCATTTGGAGTCTCTGGATATTGGTGGCAGCATACCTGCTGATGCTGCTGTCCATAATGAAGATGATACCACAAGTGATTTTTGTCAGTGACAAAGTGTGCAGTATAGGGATTGAAATGGAAATGACTAATAATTAGATTGACTCAGTGAACATTGAAGTTCTAATTTTGAGAGCAGAAAACATTCAGTTTGTCATCCGAAAATCCCAAAGTGAATTTGTGGACAAAGGTTAAAAGGATTTCTTTTTCTTTCTACTACATTAATGGCAGCTTTTCTTAGTGTGCTTTATACCTTTGTCCCCACCTCCCAGCTGTGAAGTCTCTTATAAAAGACCTTCAATCAGCTTTTGCTTAACATTAATGAGGCTTTAGACTTAATGTTTCAACAACCTTCCTGGCTAATCTTGTCAATGTGTCATCATCCACTATTCAGTAATGCTACTGATGTCATGTTTATTCAGCTGAAACCTCTTTATATGCAAAAAAAAATGAAATCCATTATAGCCAGAGCAGAAACATGGTCTTCCTACAAGCACCATAACACACTTTTAATTTGGATTCGTATGGGCTTGGCAAAGAGATCACATAGTTCACAATGTCTGGGTATTGAACAGAAGGCAGAAGATATGGGTCATCAGTAGCCCAAGATGAAGTGTCCACCGATCCTGTTCCCCTTCAGACGGACCAAATCCTTCCCTGTAAAGACAGACAGTATAGGAAAAGGGAGAGAGAGAAGGGGAGAGACATGCAGCAAAGATAGTCATGAACGGGAATCAAACACGTGGCAGGCTATCCAGGCCAAAACCCATATGTGGGATGCACCCGCGGACCACTTGGCCCAAAGGCACACCACATGCTTTAATTGGGACTGAGGCAATCACCCTCAAATGTATATGTTACAGCTTGAGTTGGTAAACTGTCTCAGGTTTAGTCAGCATACGGAAAGAAGGAGAAACCAATGATGTTTAATGAAGAGTGAAACAACAATGAAGAGTAAGGACAACATATAGACAGAATTGCCAACAACCTGATGAGGTTGATGTCATGATGACTGCCTGCCTAAATATGTTCCAAGCCGTCCCCTGAGATCTTCCACTGCTGGTAAAAATGGCAAAAAACACACAGTGAAGCAGCCTTTTGCTTGTATGGGCTAATGACGTGGAACAAACTCCCACTATATCTTCGACAGGCAGCCTCTATAGACATTATTAAAGCACAGCTCAAGACCTACTTCTATGCTCTTATACTTATGATTTCTTTCTTCACTTATTTTAGTTATTTATCTTTCCTTTATTGCTCTGTAAAGCACATTTTATGTCATGAAAAGCGCTATACAAATAAAGTTTAATATTATTAAATGGTTGCTGCCATCTCATTCATGTTTTTTCATCTTTCAATTGACTTATGAGTGTGTGTAAACTGTAGATTTAACGTCCACTGTTGTATTTTTGGTTTCAATTTTCAATGACAGCGCAAGCAGAATGAATGCACAGTCTAACATGAAATGACTTGGGAAAACAAAGTGAACTATCGACTACACTGTAAAAATACAGTGTTTTCTATTTAATTGTTTTTTTTTTTTGCACCACCCCTATACAACGCTTTTTTAAAATGCTAATCAATGGCTCTTACAGGACTTACACACCAGCTTGACTTTTCAAAGGCAAAATGTCACGACCAAAATAGATTCCCCCCGAAATCTCATTAAGCCAGTTTTGTTTACTCTGAGGCTGGTTGTCTCCAGCGGATCGCCTTGACCTTGTGCAGAATTGTCTCTTTTCCTTTGTTTAAAGGGAAACAGAGCAGGGTTGTGCACACATAGATCAAGTGGGGTTTCAGCCCCTGCCCCTTTTACTCGCCCGTAAACCAACTGCCCTTTCCAGACCATGAATGTAGCATTTACTTTGGTGAAAGAAGTGCAAATGCCACTCTTTTTCCATGCCATGCTGGAACGATTCATTTTTCCTGAAAATTGCTTTTTCCCCCCGAAATCTCTTGAACTTCAACACATTGTTTTACATTGAACAAAGTTTAGTCTTTAGTTTAGTTTGTTTTACACTGATTATTTTAATGACTCCATGGATGATGGGCCAACGATTAGTTTTCAATGGAGAAGTATTCACTCTGTCTATGTGCTCTGTTTGTTCCTGTCCATCCTGGATGAACTGGTATCCGTTTATTTCTGTCATGGATGACATGCTATATTCTCTCCATTGGTTGACAGTCATAGCTATACGTATACAACAGCATCCACAGGCCTGAATGTGCATCCAACCTCAGGAACGCCGTGTGTGTGTGTGTGTGTGTGTGTGTGTGTGTGTGTGTGTGTGTGCAGTGATGGGCAAGTTACTGGGAAAATGTAGTAACCTACACTACTTGTTACTCTCGAAAAAATGCAGCTAAGCTACTCTACAAGCTATCGCCAGGAAATTGTAGCAAGCAACACTACAAGCTACATGACAAAAGTAGCTTGATGTAGCTTGCTACATCATCACTACATAATTTAAATATATATCTCATCTTAATGTACAACTTTCTAAATACTAATCATAATAATAAAACAATATGGGTAAAAATCATAATGATAATAATTTAGCGGAGGGTTTGAACATAGGATGGTGGCATGTTTAAGTTTTGGGATGTATATTAGAGGTTTTCTACCCATTAAAAATGGGTGGAATTTGAAAATGTGTGTGGGAAAATGTAGTAAGCTACAATCCTTGTTACTCGAAACAAGTAGTGTAGCTTCACTACAAGCTACTCGAAACAAGTAGTGTAACTTCACTACAAGCTATTCCCAGAACAAATGTAGTAAGCTACACTACAAGTTCGGGAAAATGTAGTTAAGCTATGTAGCTTAGCTACTTGTAACAAGCTACTGCCCATCACTGTGTGTGTGTGTGTATGTGCGTACATACGTGTGTGTGTGTGTGCGTGTGTGTGTGTGTGTGTGTGTGTGTGTGTGTGTGTGTGTGTGTGCGTGCCAGGAGAGAGAGTGAAAAGAAAATAACATCTTCATTAGAATAAGGGTATAGTGTTAAAATTTAAAAGCAAAAAAAACACTAAAATTAGATTAGAAAGATGATCAAAAGTCAAAGGCTTTTCCTTTCTTCTATATTTGGAATTCATGCTGTCTGTGTATCTGGAGGCTTTAAAAAAAAGGCAGGCTTTTGGAGTCCTGCTGATGGCTGACAGGATTTTATGGGGTGGCTTTGGAGCTGCAGATTACAGTTTGCAGGAAGGACAGTTTGTCCAAGTCCAGGTTTCTGCTGCCATGTGTTCCTTTGCCTGAGCCTGCTGCCGGTTTGTGGCAGGAGGAGCAGGCCTGTGTTAAAAGTCACACTGTGACACGCTGATGCATTTCTGGGTCCTCTTCTTCGTCTCTGACAGTAAACAATGCACCGGTTGAATGACATGTTGATATGTCATGATGTATTTTTTTTTGGACCCAAACAGAGACAGAAACCGAGATCACGAAGCACAGACACATTTCAGGGAATCCATGGGTGTAAATGACAGGTAGTCACTCACAAGACTGAGTCCAATTCAATCCATTTTACTTTGACACAGTACACCAGCAGAGAGCACAGCTGTAAGCTTGCATGCACGTGTGTGCGTGACTTGGCCTAAATCTCATTAAAATTGAGATGCTAATACATCATCTTATTTCAGTTAACGTGACCGATTGGAACATTATGCAAATTGTTAGAAAAATAGCAGGCTTAAAACAACAAGGTGTCATGCACCCTCCCTCCCCACTCCCAGTCACAGGCAAATCGAAATGAGCTTCAAAACCTGCGACCACAACCTGACAGCTTAACGGTCACAGTGCTGTGCCAGGGACAACCATGAGACCACAACTAAACCTTAATTGTTCTTACCAAAGAAGCATGTCACAGTGACACCAGCGGCCTGTCTTACGAGGGATACACAAGCAATGTTTAAAGGACCACTTCAAACTTTTGTTTGTTGTTTCTACTTAGTCCGTGTCTCACTGGAGGTCTGTGGACAGTTCAAAAACTATCTTCCAGTGACATCATGATAGAAACTGCAGGATTGCTATTCCTGAAGAGTTGCAATGCAAAAATGGAAGCCATCGTTCTCCTGATAGTAATGGATTAATGCGCTATAAACATGCACCATTTATCATTTACCTGTGCAATGACTTTATACAAAGAAGTGAAAAATAGACAACCTGCAAGCAGTTGGCTACACGCAGTCGGATATTGACGATGTTCAAACGGCGCCATCTTGCCATCAGAGTTTGGAAGCACGTAGCAATGTCCTGCTGCCTCCTGCGTTATGATCTAATTACGTACTGTACGCATCCGGGTTGTTGATTCATATCTAACGAGCGCTTCCAAACTCCAACACTTAACCATCTCCAAGGACAGAAAGTAGCCTATAAGATGTTGTTAGCACCTTGCCATTAAGTTCCATGGTAAATCTATGGCCGCTGTGTGAATTAGGTCCGTTAACACTATTTTGGGTCTCGTGGCAAATAAATATCCAAGTTCTCTTTTGGGTCGAGGGCTAAAAAGTTTGAGAAACCACTGTTTAAATCTTAAATAACACCTGGTCTAGTCCACAGCTAGCTGGGGCACAACGATGCTGGGTCTGGCTGAAAGAGAACATATTGAGTTATGAAGTGTGCATCGTTATGTGTGATGGATGGTCCCGTGTGGGTGTTGTCTATTTACATGCGACTGTGCAGTTCCTATCCTCCCTGGGGGCCAGCATGTAATCATCTAGGACTCCATTATCATAAAGTGACAGTTTTAAACATCATCTTGTGCCGACCCGCCGTAGAAGAAGATGATTAAAACACATCCTTTAAAGCAGTGGTTTTCAACCAGGGGTCCGGGGGCCACCAGTGGTCCCTGAGAGGATTCCAGGTGGTCCACAGCTAAATGATGGACAGTTGGTAACCAAGTGGACCCTTATAGATCTGTAACTCTTGAGAGCGTAAAATGATACCAAATGGACCCTTAAGGGTCCATTTGGTATCATTGTGTGTGTGTGTGTGTGTGTGTGTGTGTGTGTGTGTGTGTGTGTGTGTGTGTGTGTGTGTGTGTGTGTGTGTGTGTGTGTGTGCAGTCTCTTCTACTATCGGTATCTGGCAAATACACTGGCGACAACACTGTTACTTGTACCCCTGAGGGGTACAAGGGGTGTATGTGTGTGTGTGTGTGTGTGTGTGTGTGTGTGTGTGTGTGTGTGTGGTTGGGGGGGTTCTGCTCTATTGAATGGGAACATCAAATGGTGACAACTGGTTAAGTTGCGGAATACATTGGACTCTCGGGAGTACATGAACAATGTCGGTGTTTTCTGACCTCTAAATATTGCAACTCTTCTACTAGATGGCTCTGGTCTAGCGCTGGCCAGCAGTATATGCTACTTGCGTAAACCCCCACCCCTCTGTACTGTACAGTATCTGTTACAATGATCTATTCCGCCAAAAATGCCTCCCCCTCCTCTCTGACCTACATTCCATGGTCCAGACTAGAGAGACTACAGACCAAACCTTTGGGTCACAACCAGGGGAAAATAAAAATGTCTTGAGCGAGTTGGTAAATTACACCAACATTGCTCTGGGGAAACACTACCAAGAGAACGCATTTATAAAGATTGCTATATTTACAACTCAAAGATTGTAGAAGATTATCCTCCTAATAGTGAACTAATGTGACGTCTGCTGAAATCATGATAAGGTGCATTCAGCTCACACCGAGATGAATGTTTAGAGTCGCTCTCTGACCTCAAGCTGTGTGTCGGAGTTCAACTCCTGCATCCAGTCTCCCTCTGGATCGACAGACACTGTGGAAAAAACAAAAACAATTAGCATTCAAACTCAACAACGGAATCAAAGGTCACACCTTGTCCTGTAAATAATAAAGGGGTTTGTCTTCCTCTGTGCGGTGCTGAGGTCTTTGGAGCGCGATCCGCCTGGTAGATTCTCTGCACGTCGTCTGAGGCTAATAATGGTGACAGCGACTGACAGAGGCGGGCAGGCCTTTCATGTTGTCACCACCGGAGGGAGAGTCACCTCCCCTGGGTCTTGAACCGTCGGCCCCCGTGGAACAGGCCTGCTAATTCCCATTAGCCTTTCCTGCTTCTTCGTTGTGCCCCGGAGCTGCGTAAATGACACTTTCTGCTTCCACTCATGACAGCAGCAAGTACTCGGGTGGAACGCGCCGAGAAGAGGAGAGGAGAGGAGGAACATTTCACTGTTCAGTGACCGAGAAGCAATTAGAAGCAATTTGCATGAGGGAGTAGGGTGGTGGTGGTGGTGGAGATGTTGGGACGTTAAATATGTGAGGAGGAGGAGACGGCTAGGTCATAGCTAGATGGATTGAGAGGTCGTCTGAAAATCTGCATGTCAACAATTCGCTCCCTCCGCCGGCCGGGCCCAGTCACTCCTGAGCAAGGCACTTAACTCTCAACATAACCCCTAATCCACCCACGTTGTTGCTGCTGAATTAATTACACCCCCAGCCTATGATTAGAATAGGTAAATGGAGACGAAAAAGGTGAGGCGGCATATAATTATGGTAACCTTATGCCCTGTGTGGGTAAACAACGCAGATGAGATGAAGAAGGCTATTGATTTGGACTGAGTAAAAGCAAAACATGTGTTTCATGGCTGGGTGCTACATTCGCCCCCCTCAGTCTTCACATTTCACACACCGCAAGCCACGCGATGTCCCTCATTTCGAACTGTGGACCTGATATCCATACTCCAAGTCCTGCCGACCCTGCCAGATTGTAGCGACACACAAAACCGGAGATTGAACCTATAGGACTCCCAATCGCCATTCCAACACACAACCCGCCGTGACAGTAGGGCTGAGTATGATTAGCAGGGCTGTTGTGGCTGGCTCAATGTGAGACCCATTTCTCTGTCTCTCTGTCTCTCTCTCTCTTCATTCTTTTGCTCTTTTTCAGCTGACATGCATTGTGGTGCTTCTATATAAACCAGGCAACTGATATGTCCTGTACCACAAACAACACGCACAGACTGATTTGTCATCACCGTCACATTGTTGCTTTGCATGTGGCAAATTGGCAATACTTCAACATCAAGCACTGAACTCCAAATTAGAATCCCAATTATCTTGTATTACGGATATAACATCTTGCGTTATCCATGCATTATATTGTAACGTGACCATTATAAGTGTGGCAGTTCAGTTTGCCAGAGTTATATTATTTGACTTATGTGAAATAATGTGATTTGATTTTAATGTTTGTTGATGCTTGATAATTGACTGTTGGTTCCATTGTGGGGAGCAGCCCTATTTGACCCAGACATGTTTCTACTTGCAAAAAACTGTTTTGCAGTCTATATATATTTATTGCAGGCATTTTACTTAGCATATTAGGTTTAAAGGATAAAGGTCAAAGGTTAAAATCATCAAAACTTCCAGAGATTTGTAATTGGGTTAATGGCAGCCTCTGTGGGGGGTATTTCTATGCACATAGCATGACCAATCGCAATGAAATACTAAACAATGAATATCAACCATTTATGTGAATTAATTAAGGGGTTAATGTTACTAAAAGGCAACATTGGGCATTGTAGTGTTAGGGAACCTACCAACACTATGTAAATGGGACATTGAGTACTGATTATGTTTATATTCTGTGGATATGATTGATCAGTAATGTGTGGCACTTCAATGTGTACATGAAATCAGAACTGTGATGTCCCTGGACATTGTTTAACTGGGCTAATTGTGTATTCAATTCAGGGATTGGTATGGTCCATGCGAGGGGCGGACTGACAGTCTGGCATACAGGGCATTTTCCCCGGTGGGCCGACCCCCCCCGGGGGCCGTTAATGTCGTGTTTTAATTAAAAAAAAAAAATCTGCACAAAACCGGCCCACGAATCAGTGCTGGCGGCCCTCTGTCCTCTTCAAATGAGACTGCCTATTGCAGGGTTTTTATAGTTAACTAAAACTAACTAACTAATTTTAGTTAGCCCGAGCCCCAGAGCCCCTTATGTCTTAAATTCTCATGGGGCTCAGGCCCCAGAGCCCCCACAGATTCAGAGGGCCGCTCTGAGGGCCGCTCTGAGACAAAATTGCCCGGTACGTTTTGAGCTCCCAGTCCACCCCTGGGTCCATGGGAGGGGCTTTATAAGTTGGGAGGCCTCCCAGTGCAATCAGCCAATGCAGGACTGGTGTGAGGACCCATGGCCAAACTGCCCAGTTTGTATGGACTTTTGTTTGTCAAGTCTGTGTGAAAGGTGATTAAACAACATAATGTTGGGGTCAAACATTTCCACGCACTAGGCAGTGTGACAACGTGCAACAGCATCAAAACACAAACAGCAGATTCTTATGAAGTCATGAAGTCATAACTATGATTTGAACCAATCCACCCGTCAATCTAACTTCATCTTCCAACTAGGGATGTCAAATACCATATACCATAAGTATCAGGCTGTTTCCTGATGCCAAATAAGCTACGAGTACTTTTCATATCGGGACATCTCTACTTCCAACTCTAACTCTCCTTCAAATCGTATTCCACTATTTCCCACTTGTGCGTAAATATTGACAACACGGTAGATTAGATGCTCTTGAATTGTACATTTCTTCAGGACTAATGAAATTCTGATTGTTAAGTGTTAATTGATGAACGTAAAAACATATTGAATTGATTGGTTGTCTGCTGTGCTTTGAATGCATGTAAGTAGTGTACTTGTGCTGTAGTGTAGTGTACTGTACTGTAATTAGTGTACTTGTGCTGTACAGTAACTGGGAACACAGGCGTGGACACTACACTTCTATTAGAAAGAAACGTCATGAAGACAGATTCACAAGCACTCAGTACGTTCCGTATCCAACACTAACAAGATTTGTTTGTTCATTTTCACCCAACACTTTTAATTACACACTTGGATGAGTCGGAGGTGCATCACAGGTGTTTGGGCTATGATGAGACACACATACGTTCATCCGTGCGGACTGTATACGAACAGACCTCCCACGGAGAGGAGGAGGATGAACGCTATAGGTTCTAGTCTTGTGACATTTACTCGTTGATTGTGTTGCGTGAAAGCCAAACGCTCCTCAGTGCTGAATCACACTCTGTGAAAAGAAACTGTGAGGAAAAGTGGATTCCTGCTGCCTTACAGCCGTTCCATTAATGCTTTCTGGCTGCAATCCAAGCTCAGTGCTGTTACATAAACCCTGTGTAGAGAGCTGTGCTCAGTGCTGTGCTGTGCTGTGCTGTGCTCGGCTCGCATAGTTCAGGTTTGACTGAGGGCGCTATTTATTTTTCTCCTTTCTCAGCAGAGAATAAAATTGGACACACAACACATCATCCATTTAGAAATCACGACATTCTTCCATTGAGCGAGCTAGAGAGGAATGGCACACAAAGGAGGCAAAAGTTTAAAAATGGAGAATTATTTCAGGCGGTACTCCGAGCAAGTTAGTCCAAAAGTCATGAACTCAAGCCTCACAGATTTTCTCTCTGGGCATAAAAAGCCCAAAAATTATTCTTGACTGGACCACATGTCTGCCATCACTGGAAGTCACCTGAGATGTTTCAAAGATGCATAAACCCTGTGTGTTTGTGTGCAAAGCCACATTAATCGGTGATGCTGTCAAGTATTTTTAATCATTTTTGACGGTTTGCTTGGCTGGAATCACCTCGACTCTCTTGTTGACTCCAGAGCAATGTGCGGCTGGCTATCAGTCAGGCAGTAACGTACAGTAGGTCCCAGTAGGTCTCTACATTGCCTGGGCGGCGGTAGGTATACATCCAGTGTCAACACGAGAGAAACCAGTTGAGCAAACCGGCAAAAAATAATTCAAAATACTTAATGGCATCACCAGTTAAGGCAGATTTGCACACAAATACATGGTCTCCTATGTGGAGTTTATGCACCTTTGGATGGCTGAGCTCTGTGAAAGATACAGTAGGTACCTTGCATCTCAGAGATGGGCTGAACAACTGAAGGAACCCTGCATGGGTACTGTCGACCCAAATTCAGAAAAGCTACCCGAAGGTTACGAAAGGAGCTACAGTATCACAATCCTACTCTTCTGAGCTGCATGGCCTCTGGAACTATAACCTGAGATATACAGTATGTTCTCCATCTCCACCCTCTTTTAAAACCGTTCTCCATTAAGTACAGCCTTTGAAGTGTCTTCCTCATTTAAATGATTCAACCCTTTAGCTGTGTGTGTGTGTGTGTGTGTGTGTGTGTGTGTGTGTGTGTGTGTGTGTGTGTGTGTGTGTGTGTGTGTGTGTGTGTGTGTGTGTGTGTGTGTGTGTGTGTGTGTGTGTGTGTGTGTGAGAGAGAGAGTGTTGCACGTTTCTCATAATTTGTAAGCTAGGCTGAGTTCTTGGGGCGTGTATCAAGCATTCTTTTATTATGCATATTATTATTTTCTTTCCACTTGTTTCCCGTTATTTTTTGGCTAATTTTGTATTCACAGGGTCTTCTATCCAGAATTACATTTAAAAACATATTTTATCAGATTTATTTTTCCCAACCACTCAAAATACACTATATTTTTTTGCTGTTTTATTTTTTTGGTCTTTCAAAGCTGTTTTTGGCAGAATAGTTTGAAGGTCAAATCAATGCCAGTGGCACTGTAATATGTTGGGTTCAGTATTAAAGATAATAGAGGCAACTTTAGTTTGTACAAACACTGTTTGTGAACATATTTGTTTAAAACACAACTCCACCTCACCTCCACTCTACTGGCCCATTATGAATCTGATGGTGACTGCTGTGCTGTGATTGGATAAAACGCTGCCTCACCCCATAAAAGACCCCTCCACTTCACAAATTAGCACCACCTTCCCTGAGCCTGACGAATGTTTTGTTTTCATGATTTGTTGACAAAAAGAAAGTTCTGGACTGTCTGCAGGACAAAGCAAGTGTCTGTCTGTAGGGAAACATCTGCAGCATCAAAGTGGAGCATTGTAGAGGGGGAAAAGGCAAAAAATATAGCTGTATATCTGATTTGATTTTTGGCTAAAAGTAAGTACACCTTGGAAATATAGGCAATGACAGTGTAAATGTCAAGTCATCCCTGTGTTCAATTGTACTGTTAGTAACTTGGCGGGGATTTATCCCAGCAAAATGATGCTTCTTGCAATCTGTTTACTTTTGTTCCCATTTGCGGTTGAATTGAATTGCTGTTAAATAAACCAACTTCAACATGCGATTAGAATTTGGGGTGGATTGAACATTTCGTTGCGTAATTTGTGCCTCGTTCGTTGTAAAACGTGTGTTTCGAAGAAAAATTGAAACGTGGAAAATGTTGCTACATGCAAATGAAACAGACTTGTGCATAGAGCTAAGTGTGCCATCAAACATTATTTTGTCAACAGGGGGAGCCATGGTATAGCATTATGATGTATCAGCAACTACATCACAGGTTCAAAAAGTACATGGACATGAAGTACTTCTTATCTGTGACAGCAGCTCTGTAGGGGAACAACTATACAGGAAGGAACTAGGGGAGTATAAAGTAAAAGAAGAGGTTTGACAGTGGAAACATGTTCCATCCTCATCCAGGCCCAGATGTAACATTTCCCAATTGGGGTGCAGGCGAAAAAATGGTATGGGAGGCAGCTTCATCGCCTGTGTCGCTTCGCACCACGGGCGAGGAAGCCACACCCATACCATTTTCGTTTACAGGACTTTTATTAGGAAAGTAAGCATCAATAACATCATCAGTTGTTGAAGTTGCAATAGGCATGCAGCATGAATAAAGCTGTCTAACTCAGAGAGTTTTCTGTTTTGAATGATGAAATAGTGTTGGTTTAGCAGTGCAACAATTGTAGTTAGTTAGTAGGGTAGTGTTTCTAAATATAAGCACTTTCATTTGAAATATCTTTGAAATTTGGATTGTTTTGCATGCCATGGGCATTTAGGGGGGCTTTGCCCCCCATGCCCATGCCTAGATCCAGCCCTGTCCTCATTTGTATTCTTCAGTCCCGTTCATCTCTCGAGATCACCTCTTAATCAAGGTATTCTTTCCATGCTTGGACAATGTTCTTTCTCCACACACTCTTGCTTAAATCAATGTGTGTGTGGATAGTAATTCGTGACATGTTGTAGTCACTGATTTGTAGTCACACCAGGTGGGAACCACATGTTGGACCAAGAAGTACCAATTTATATAGTGTAGTAGTGATTCCTACCAGATGACTACAAACATTGACTATACCACATTAGCAAAGTTGCCGAGCCGGATCATTAACCCGAAATGGAATTCTTCCCAGGCGATCTGTTCTGGGTTGGGCTCACTGCTGCGTGTGGACTGTGGTCAATGCTTTGTGCAGATCGAGTGAAGGACTGAGGGCAGCCATCCGTTAATTCCGTCAGACCATCCGGTGTTCTGTTCTGTCCTAGAGAGTTCCTCTGCCTGAGCAACAAGTTGAACCTTATGGAATCTCTCTCTCCCTCCCCTCTCTCTCTGTCTCTGTCTGTGTCTCTCTCTATAAACCGGACCCAGAGATGGCAGACGACACATAAGCCAAGAAGCCCCACAGTGCATGTAAGCAAATGGAATAGCCATAGAATGAAGCACAATATTGAACGACAGTGTGCGTTTGTATGTGTGTGTGTGTGTGTGTGTGTGGGGGGGGGGGGGGGGGGGGGGGGGGGGGGGGGGGGGGGGGGGGGGTGCATGTGTGTGTATGTGTGTGTGTGTGTGCGTCTGCGTGCATGAAGATTTCAGTCAACAGCATACAGTGTTCTGTGAGATCAAACACAAAAAGAATAGAAGTCATGGAAGGTCAAAACTCTTATGTAAGGCTTTGAAATGCCAGCTAATATTATTCACACTAGGGGATGGGGGGGGGGATCCAACCTCGATGAAACAAACGTTAACTTCATGCAAGTTTTCTTCCTCTGTGTTTTATCCAGCCAGTATCGGTTGCTCTGCTATACTGTACACCCACGCTTCAGCAAACAAACAAACAAAGCCATAAGAGCACTCAGTGATAAATCAACGTCTACTGGTCCATTCTGCTAATAAACGCCGTCCCCGTGTCAGAGTTACTTTCCGGTCCAAGTGTGTGTTCTGTCATAGCTTGGGATCAACAGCGTTTTCCCCTTTTACTGTTAACGTGCCTCTCAACAACACCTCTGCCTTATTTATAGGCCAAATAATTTGAATCGCTACCTGACCAACCATCAGTCACGACAACAACAAAAGATGACCCCACTAAATCCTGACCAAAAATCTAAGCATTTGTCAGAAAGGGAAAATAATGTGATGGTGAGTAATGTGATCTTTTTTTAATACGGTTGGATGTTGCTTTGAAAACAACAACAGCAACATGTAGATTGAAAGCATCTACACCATACAGCTTTCTTTTTCTTTCTCCTCGGGCCCCTAAGGTGATGAAAGAATAATGGACAGAGCTTTGCCATTAATAAATCAGCGCCGGTGACGCTGTGCGTTCAAAGGACTTTTTCCCCCCTTTTTGTACGACAGGGAGTCTAACGCCTTGGGTTATTATTTCCTCCAAGAAATGAATGGGTCATTCGTCAAACATTGGTACAGAATGTGAATTTGTCTTCCTGCCGTAATGTTACCAACCAAAAAAGGTGTCTCTCTGCAGCGTTCGCTCACCACCTCCTGATGTACTGTAGGAGGTAGCTGGCATGAGGTCAACTGCAATGTCCAGCCAAAGGAGTTGGAGTTGTCAACTTTCATGATCGAGACGAGGTGCTCCTGAGTGGAACGAACCACTGCTTAGAATTCACAGCACCACGGTGTAGAGAAGATTAGTTCCTCCGAGTGCGTAGTCGTACAGTATGGCTGTGTATACGTGTCTCCATTCTACAAAGTGTTTGCGATTGCTAGACCTTCCCAAGGTATAGAAGCGCCACGGCAGGGTCAATCTATTCCTAACCGCATTGTTGGACACTGAGTCACTGGCCTGTCCGGCGTCATTGTCGACTGCTGTGTTTGGAGCAGTTCTGCCTGCGATTCACTGGTTACAATGTGCAGCTCTTTCACAAGCAACACACAAAAGCCCGAATCACATGGCAGTAAACATTTAAGGGGGGAAGGGGGAGTTGCATCAAGTCTTATTACAATGGTTTTACGTCATATAGTCTGCAGCTCAAACCAGAACAAATCGCAGACAAACGAGGTGAAACATAATAGGACTGATTACTGAATGCACCTTAATGACAGCCTGGGGCTCAGACGACTGCTGTCAATTCTGCCTCAGCAAAAGGCTTGGTGGGTTTAATTCTGTTGCTGTCTTCACCAGGCCGAAGGCATGAAGATAAGAGTATGGTACTGCATGCTGTCTTTCGATCCAGACATGGTCCATCCATGCTTTGTGTCCGTACCATTGTTGATTAGTCCGTCTGTCTTTGATCAGATCCATGGTGCCGTCTTGATACAAAATCTATGCACACACTGCATTGCTAGTAATCCTGTATGTGGATTGCAATGGGCCAATCCCAATCATTGTACAGGAGGAGGAGGGTTGTTCATGTCATATTTATATTATACCCGGAAAATTATCCGGCTCTGGGGTATCAGTTGAAGTTATTTAAGTCTTATGATTGATATTTATGTGTACAATACGTAGCTCATAGGCCTACGTTAGCCAGGTTTGAGTTTATTGGTTACAGCTTATTTTAATGATCATGTGGTCTGGTTTGTCCTACCTGTTTAAAGGCAAACTTGTTACATGTGAGGAAGGATTACTCATCTGCATTTCTTAATCTACCTTTTGTATTAGTCCTTACATCACCTGCATTTGGTACACATGATCTTTACTGTATATTCATGTTGTCAAGACATATTTGTCAGGTATGGCGTAGCCAGGTATGGCATTAGTCTTCTACTTGCCTGGGGCCTTGTGGTAGGCCAAAAGCCTATACTAGAGCCCTGCACGGCTCTAGTATAGATTTCTGTCCATTCCCCCTCCCCCCCCCCCGCAATGATTTATGACCGCCTGCTATGATCCCCCCCCCCCCCCCCCCCCCCAACAAAAAAGAGGTCTAATTTAGTCCCGCAAAAGCCGGCATTTTTAACGATTATTCCCACTAAAGCTAGAAAATGTACAATGAGTATAGTAGCTCACAGTCACAGAGAGATGGGAAACGGCTGAAAAGATAGTATAGGTCGGCCCTATGCATAATAATGTAATATGGTACCGTAGGCTATATCAGAGAGAGAGAGAGAGAGAGAGAGAGAGAGAGAGAGAGAGAGAGAGAGAGAGAGAGGCGCGCTGGTGGTGGTTAGGACAAGCCTATAGTATTTGTACTCATCTTGTCCAGTGTTCTGTTTCATGTTGTTTGCTGAGTGACCATGACTAACGAAGCAGACGCACGCAGAGAAAGCAAAGAGGCAGGGAATCCATCGCAAGGAATGATGAAAACAAACTCTGCTATCAAGTCGATTAGGCTACCAATGAATGTGGAATGCCAGGTGCGGGCGCGCGTCTGTGTGATGCGCTCTTTCATGCGCTTTGCTTTGGTAACATGCCTGATCATTGTCGAGTGCAGTATGGAACGTTCTCCTCAGACATACATATTTTGGTATTATATAGGCTCTGCATCATCATGTGGTTAATTGTGGGAGTATGCGGGATTTCGCAGGTCCCGCTTATTTTATCTTGACCGCCCTCTCCCTCCCGCAGGCATTTTCATGCCGCCCGTGCCGCTACATTTTGTGGGGTCCCGTTCCCGATGCAGCACTCTAGCCTTAGCCTATACCACGATTCCTGGGCCTGGGATTATCAAAGAATTACAAATAATAATTAAAACCTGCAATTAAAAAGTCCAGAAATGACCTGCCCCCCCAATTTACGCCATACACCATACCTGGCTATGCCATACATGACAAAAGCTGTTTGAGAATACCAGCCATTGACATCTAAAGTTACCAGTTGGGGCCTATTTTTAACTTACAGTAAATGCCTCAAATCTTGATCCTGTCATAATAAATCCTCTCTCCAACACACTACAAGTACCACCTAACTGTATAAAAAAGTCCTGCACACCCACAACAAACTTCCCTGCTCCGTGGACCACTTTTTCTAGTTGTTATTCTTTCCACTTGTGCACCTCTAATGTTGTTAAAAGACCGACTGTCACCAAGCTAATGTGGAGACCAGACCACATAGCAATGGAACTGTAATGTCTCGAATAGTTCCTTCCAAACGTATCCCGCTCAAGACATATCAACAGATGTTGTTCGTGTTTTTCGGGAGACTATAAAACCCATTACTGTGTAGACCACATATTCTTTCTCCTTTAGGATAAGACAACAGCTGACAAAGTGAGTCTCCCAGTCTCATAACTCTTAGTAGGTTTTATATACAGTATGTTTCCTTTGCAACATAAAATGTTTGTGAAAATGGACTCAGGCAAGCCGGTGGGTGGATGAATGCGCAGTGATAGGAAACTCTGAGGCTTCTCTTTCAATAACTGAATTTTTTTAGTCTTAAACTCTGAGCGTGTTTTTTTTTTTTTTACCTCTTGAATATTCACATACAGTAGCTGGCTGGCTGGGACGCCACGTGGTACAGACGGCTCCGAAAAGCAGCTGGAATACTGAAGAGGGCCCGTTCAGGCAAGGTAAAGCACAGAGCCATCAACCATCGTTGGCTCCACTTATGAAAACCCGTCCCCTTTCCTTTCCAGCCCCCTGCATTGGCTCCATTAAGGCACCGTAATGCACCTCGGCCGCTGCAGCCCGGCCTTAAATGAATTTGTGGTTCAAACGTGTGGCTCCTGCCTCCCATAGACTGCACTGTGAAATGACAACTGCCCCAAATAGAGATAGATGATTCCCTCATAACATTGACGCTATCGGGTATGTACGGTCGCTCCTAAAAAAAGTCTCGATTTTTTTTTTGTCGACCTCATGCCGAACGATCAATGCCACGGTTATTGTATTCTTTACTTTGTTTTACTGGGAGGAAGGTTATAGATACATTTAGGGGTTAGGCATAGTTTTACTGGGGTTATGTTTAGGTAAGGGTTAGGTTTAGCCATAGTTTTACTGCGGTTAAAGGTTTAGGTTTTCCAACATGATCATCAGGTATTATTGTTATATGAGGAGGAAGTTTCTTTTTTTCCAATAAGTGTACAGTATTTGTTATAATGTAGTTTTTATGTAGGCACCCACACCAGTTCATTAAGCAAGTGCCTGGTTTGCCTGGTGGGTGGTGATGGGTGGAGAGGTTAGGGGAGGGGCTGATACTGTGTTGTCACTATATCACTGGCACGTTTGACTGGAAAGGCTTCAGCTCCCAGGAAGAATCCCGAAATTCAAAATTCTACAAATTTACAAAATTCTAAAAAATAATGTCACATTTAACCTTTTATATCTTTACCTACAGTATAGGTTACTTTAGGAATACCAGGCCGTGGCGTGCAGTTCCACCAGCTGTACATTACTTCAGGGGCAGTTTGGTAAACGGGTGACTCATCTGGTATTCACCTTGACATCATGACTTCAGCTCAAAGGGAATGGAGGAAGTTGACACATTAGCCTGACGGCTGATGATAGGCTGTGAGACGGTGTCAGGTAAGGGTTATAGACCCCAATTTTACTGACTGTTCCAAGTGTCCATCAGCCATTTTGACTTGCTAATGGTTATACCGGGGGTGAGACGATTGTTCTGACCTTGACAGCTAGATAATTACAACCCTCTGTCGCCACTCTCTGCAATTCATATTACATCATCATTACGAAACTCATGTTGTTTTCGAAATCAGCCCTTTAAAAGACCTTGAAAGACCTGTCACTTGGTCTCGGCTCATCGATAGGAAAGCACAGAGAGCTATGATTGACATGAGAAGAAAGTGACGAAAGAAGAGCGAGAGAAAGAGAGGAAACATGCAATCCTTAAAAGGGTGGGAGGCAGGTTATCACTGTGGCAGTTTCAATTAGCCCTTCTCAAAACCAGACTCTTTGGGGTGGGGTTTAGTCACTGTCCAATGCCAATCCAAATAGTTTAGCAACTATCGCTCTGCAGGTCAAGCTCTTCTGGTCAAGCTTTCCTCTGCTTAAACGTGGACAAGGACACAGAGTTTACCCACATTTGCACATATAAAGTACCTCCACCCACCAGTGTTGGGAAATATTACTTAGGAGAGTAATATCTTTACTTATTACTTGAATCAAAGAATAATATATTACATATTACAACATTACTTTCAAGTCGTCATCCCCTCACCCACCAAGGAATAAAGGTGGACAACAACTGTGATAACTTGTAGTGTATGTCATGTGTGCAGAATGCTGCGGTGGATTAGGATGTACAACTACAGCGCATCTCTGTTGTTATCTGTTTGTATATCTGTGCTATCTTCACATGCAACCGCACGTTCAGAAATAATAAGTAATGAAGCATGTTTTGGGAGAGTTACATATTACTTATTACACATATAGGAATTACTTATTACACAGATAGGAAGCACTGTCTGTAGGTTACCATGTGTGCAGAGTAGACACACACACACACACACACACACACACACACACACACACACACACACACACACACACACACCCTAATGAGCACACGTGCACAGAGCACGTACAGAGATTCAAAAACAAAATCGAGCTGCAGAAGTGAAATGAGTCCAGCCCAGATCAATGTTACTTTAGGGACTGTGATGATAAGGTGATGATGAAAATTGATGTGGTGTTTGTGGTTTCAATTTTCAAAATGTGCAGCGCACACACACACACACACACACACACACACACACACACACACACACACACACACATCTTGATCTTGATCACGCACATGCAGTGCATGGCGCACAAATGAGTGAGATGGAGTGAATACTGGATGCTACTGGATGTGAGTGTTCATTAGAAGCCTGCAATCTGTCTCCGTTTTTACATGTTTGTCCACCGGTCACATGGTCTGTGGCCAGCCTTTATACAATACAGCACTACATAAACACCACTAGAGAGAGAGAGAGAGGAGAGAGAGAGAGTCATTTCTTGGCTCGCACCACCATCCTCTTGTGTGCAGGCCATGTAAATGAGAGCCACATTTAGGTCAGTAGAGCTGGAACCAGAATGCTTGGCTTTATCCCCTTCTCACCCCACAGAACACCCCCCTCCCTGTCTTGGAAAGGTTTTCTGTGTGCGACGCATGCTCAAAGGGTGAGGTGGGAATGTATGGGAGTGAGATGGGAGACTGAAAGAGAGCAAGCCATTAAGTCACTATATTGGCAATGTTCCTCACCAAGGTACTGGGGCTGTGTGTGTGTGTGTGTGTGTGTGTGTGTGTGTGTGTGTGTGTGTGTGTGTGTGTGTGTGTGTGTGTGTGTGTGTGTGTGTGTGTGTGTGTGTGTGTGTGTGTGCTTGCCTTCCATTCAGGCAGTGTTGCCAACTTGCCATGTATGCTTATTATAAGCAACTGTAATGTCACTTGCAAATAGTTGCTTGTTGATGTCTTTGTACTGCCAGCTTCCGAGTGTCATGCACTCCGATCAGCTGACACTGGGAAGCTGGCAGTACCCTCGATAAAACGCCGGGACAAAGCTCCACATGCCCCAAGCTCTTCTCCCTCCTGGCTCCAAAACTATGGAACTATGAAACTGCAATCAGAACTGCAGATTCACTACCTATCTTCCACCACAGTCTGGAAACATGGCACTTGTATTACATACCAACCCACATATTGCAGCATTGACTTACAGTATATACTTACTTTACTTTAGTAATGCATTACGATGTTTTAGTGCTTACATTGTATATTGTAAATTCTGCTTAAATTGTAAACTTTTAATCTGTATAATGCATTGCAATCTCTCCACTTGATGTATATCGCTCTGGATTAAGAGTGTCTAAATGCCTAAATTGTAAATTTAGGCATATTAGTATGCAATTGTCCACACTCATCCATCTGAAAATATTTTGTGCCTTTCCTTATGTTTCAAATGTCAAATGTTTAATTTTTTATTTTTTAAATAATAAAGAAATAAAAATATTTCAATTTATTTAGCTGTGAGAATATAATATTAATATAAAACAGATAACCTATAATAATCAGCACTGGTATGAAATTATACACAATTTTGCGAGCCTTCAGCTATGGTCATCTGATCTGCATTCCAGTCTAGTAAAACCTGAATATGATTCTGTGCCTATCTGACTGAATGTTTTACCAGAAAGACAGGCAATAATGAATCCTAAAATGGATAGTGTAATCTCTGTATTTTACATGCAGCACGCTCTCTCAGACGGTCATATCATTCAGAGGAATGAAAATGTCAGTGCTTTGTTTGACTGGACCCTGTGAGGCGGTCCTGGAGTTGGAGATGAGAGGAGAGCGACGGCTCGTACGTAGCTTGAACCCGAGTAAGACAGACAGACACACACACACACACACACACACACACACACACACACACACACACACACGGGGACAGGAGATCTCGGGCCGCCGCGAACTCGGACCGAGCAAAACTGCGGAGATCTCGGCTAGGTGGTGTGGAGAAGTCGGCTAGGTGGTGTGGAGAAGTCGGCTAGGTGGTGTGGAGAAGTCGGCTAGGTGGTGTGGAGAAGTCGGCCAGGGGGTGTGGAGAAGTCGGCCCATTAGACATGCATAGGCACCTTTATCACTGCATATCATAGACATGCATAGGCACCATTATCACTGCATATCAACCATTATCAGGCCATATGCCAACCATCATCAAGTCTTTTATGCTTGATATGTCTTGCTGTTGTGACAATAGACATGTATATAGGCACCATTATCACTGCATATCAACCATTATCAAGTCATGACAATAGACATGTATAGGCACCATTATCACTGCATATCAACCATTATCAAGACATATGCATGTTCAATAATACTGGTTTACTCTCAACTAGAGTTGAATAATTAAATGTTTTATCTTTACCAGAGTTGAATAAATACATATTTCACTCTTTACCAGAGTACTTTAAAGTTATTGAAGTAATTCATGTAAATCTATGCTTCAGAATGCAGTAATGTGGCTAAAAGGATACATTCTATGCTTTAGGATACAAAATGTTTGTTTTGACTATAGCAATGGCTAACAGGTTGACACATGCCTGAACTCCCAGAGTTGAATAAATACATTCACTCTTTACCAGAGTTAAAGTAATTAGACAATAACACATATTTAAAACAGTTTGAAACATTGTGGATGTGTTCTTCCAAACTGCAGCAGGACTAGGGTTGAGGAAAGGAAACGGAACTTTAGACAAGAATAATGTAATAATCACTTTTATACACTTTGAGCTCCCAAGTATAATGTTACATTATACTTAAACATCTGAATTACGTAATTTTCATTTCCCAATTGTGGGAAATTGGCTTCAGTGTTGGAGTTATTTCATAGAGTTGATCATGTCAGAGTTGTCTGGAGTTAATTTTACTTTAAAGTTATTGAAGCCATTAGCAAGCAATTTCACCTCGGGTCCAAGTGTGAACATACCCTCAGCAATTATCAGTCAATCACATCACTTTTGCTGGACCAGGGAAACAAAGCAGTCAATTCACTAGATCAACATGACAATTAATCTTCTACATTCTGTTGTAGCCTTAAAAAGTGCACAATAATAAGGATAATGATATACAAGGGCCTAAAACAGCTGACACTAGCTCACTAAGTAACTAACTATTCCACAGACATGGGCCGACCTCTCCACTCCCCCGGCCCGACCTCTCCACAGCCGCGGCCCGACCTCTCCACTCCCCCGGCCCGACCTCTCCACAGCCGCGGCCCGACCTCTCCACAGCCGCGGCCCGACCTCTCCACACGATTCGGGCCGACTTCGCGGCGGGCCGACTTCTCGTGCGACCACACAAACACACACACACATTGAAGGTCAACATGACAACCTGATGAGCTTGTCTTGATTTTACATCCCTGCAAGGGCACTTGCGGGGCAGCGTGCAAAACAAAGAATGACTTATCTGTTTCTACACACACGAAAAAAGGGCATTCATTCATTCTTTGAGAGAGAAACACAGAGAGAGACACTATCATCACTCTCAGACAGAGGCTATGGGCACACTTGCAAAGCGTGAACTTGAAAAAAAGAACGCTCGTGCTCTGTGTCACATGACAGTTTTTTGACTGATCGTCAATGGGACTTCAAGCTCGGCTCAGCTTGAGTTTTGCACGAGGGCAAGCTTTTCCGGGAAGCTGGCCGTCACCGCATTCTCAAGCTTGGGTGGAGCACTGAGTGATGATAGTTTGGCACCAAGGGCAGACACAGGCAGACCTGGCAGCCCAGAGGCCGTGCTGTCACTGTGATGAGCTATAGTAAGTTACATTTAACACAAGGTGCAAAATAATACACAAATATTATCGTGAAGTTCTATCCTAAATTTGAAACAAAGCTCCTGGAATTCCAAAGTATGACAGTAAGAAAGAAATCACCCCTACTTCTGGCGAAAAAGAAGAGCAGAGCAAAAAAGAGCAGAGCAAAAAAAGAATGTGCAGTTTTGTGGTGAAAAATATGTTAATTCCTGTCATGAGAAAAGGGACTACCAGTATGGACACCCATACGGTATGCCATGTTTTTATTCTGTGCACCACCTGCTTTACTTTATTTTATTTTCATTTCACTGACATGTTGTTATGTTGTTTATTTTCTGTCATATTTGTGATTGCGCTTTGGCAACACTGTACAATATCACACAAACGAGGCCTTGTTGAATTTAATTGATTTGAATTGAAATGTGTAAGAGAGAGAGAGAGATTAAGAGATTAAGTGGACGCAGTCCAATGTTCCATACTGTACATGCAGGATATCCAGTAACATGTGCATAGAAAGTTATTGCAACCGCACCAGTCTGCTGGCTGGCAGCCCCTGGTGTCTTTGGCAGTGTCCTGCGAGGCTCATTCTCCCGGCTGCTCTTTTGTCGCTCACCCTGAATATTCCAGCACACAGATTCTCGTTGGTAAAATGGCACGTGGAATGGCAGATATTTTCTGTACTTGGTATTAAAAGGTTGGGAACCCTTGCTGTAGGAGAACAGATTCTACCATTGTGTAAGTAAGTTTGATTCATCAGGAGGATGACTTCCTCCCTTTCAGATCTTGCTTTTGAAGTCCTTGAGTTCCTTCAGAGCTGTGCCGATCTTGTTGTGGTGAGAAGTGGGTGTACCCTTTGGATGTTATAGAGGTGATCACCTAGTTTTTCCTTGCCGTTGCGCTGAAGGCTAACCTTGGCACACTCTGACTCCGCTCTGCTCCAGAGCTCCTGTGCTTGGAGAGCAGACTGATGTTGTCCCCGTAGTCTTAAAAAAACAAAAACAAACTCAAGCTCAGACAGGGCTATAGTCAAAGCACTTTGTTACTTTACGTCACTGGCATTTCTACAATCAGCTAGTGTCCTACCTATTTGAAGAGATTTTGAAGAGATTGCGAAGTCAGCCACTAGGCTTTAGTCTTATTTATTTTAATCAAAACATTGCCGACTGTGGACACGCATGGACGAGTCTGGCCACAGACACACTGATGTATCTGATTGCTTGTAAATAAGAGCGCGAGGGAAATAAATGGGATTTTACTGCAGTCTGATCAAAGTCTTAAGTCTGTTCCAGCGGAACGCTGGCTCCCATCAGTCCCCCACGATATCAGCCAAAACACTTCTAACTGTGTGAGAATCCCTGTGTCTGTTTAGTTCATTGCTCTCCTGCCAACAAGTGGGGAATAGGGGCTGATGTGCTGAACGTTATCTGTGATGGAGTGTGCCGCCGCACTCGGGCCGACGGCTATAGAAATCACTCCATTTAAATTCAGCTTCCAGCACAAGTGTTTTTTGTCAACTGCGAGACGGGCCGCGGTGATTCATCTGTCGTAATCGAACCGTCATCTTGAGACCCCGTCGCCGCTCCTCGAAAGCAACAATATAATTCCGCAAGTATAACCGCATTGTCATGATTGACTGGCAAACAAACCCGGTGGGAAATGTATTTAAACAGGCTGTTCTCTGCGCACGCACGGAAAAGATTCACATATTTATTGAACGCCGTTCTATTTATTAGGGGGTTGAGCGATTGTTTATTTGTCTCCGTGTAGAGAGGAAAAAAAGAAGATAAGAAAATGTAATTATCGAATTAACGATGTGTTTGTGTTACGGTGCTTCCAATGCGCTGTCCTATCAGCCGTCTGCCTGCAGGACTTAGTGATAATCACACAGGTCATTAAGTTGAGGAATTAACTTCATAAAATACCATTTAATGTCACTTTAACTAGTGGTGATGTCAGTATACGGTACATCTGCTGATATCTGTCTGTTTGACTGTCTGAGACAGGCAGACAGTCCTACCTACAGTAGGTAGGTCTGCCTACAGTAGGTCTATTGGTCGCCGTTTTACTATCAGTCGCGGCTGATTTGCTACGGGCCGTGCACTTTTTATACGAGTATCTAAAAGAGATTTGTTTAAAACCAGAATCTAACTCCACCTCACCTCCACTCCATTGGCTCATTATGAATCTGCTGGAATCTGCTGTGCTGTGATTGGCTAAAACGCTGCCTCACCGCACACAAACCCCTCACCCCCTCACAAATTAGCCCCTCCTTCCTGAGTCAGACGAATGTTTTGTTTGCATGATATGTTGACAACAACAAAGTTCTGTACCCTCTGCAGGGCGTAGCAAATGTCTGTCTGCAGGGAATCAATTTGCCTCTATTACCTTTAACCTTCACCACTAACCGATAGGATACCTGCCCTGACAGATAGGATACTTGCCACGAGTGATAGGATATATGCCGCGGCAGATATTAAATTCCCCACCTTTTTTGGTCATGACTCAGCCACGACTCATTTACTATCAGCCCCGGCAGTCTGCGTCAGTCACAAATTGATTTCTCCCCCAGTGAAATATTTGGTTTCTAACACTCAATCCGATCATTTTGGGGCCACCTGGAGCCCCAAAAGGACTACTGGTGGTCCCTGGACCACTGGTTGAAAACCACTGGTATAAGGGAGAATTGACTTTCTGGCAGTGAGCAAACATTGTATGGAAATGTCTTTCTGGCAGAGTTGCACCGTGTGGAAATGCCGCGGCCGTTAGCTGTCTTAAGGCATTTGCATAAGACATGTGAAAATGTGATCATGCAAATGTCTGTGTACATGTATACTGCTGTCTACATAAATTATATCGCACATATTTTGTATACTTATTTTTACTCTCATTTTATTTTGATATCTTTGAACACTGACACCTACAGGGACACATATAGGGATGAATATGATGAATGTCCCACCAAAGATATGCAGCATATAATGTTGTCATAGAGCACTTATTTAATTTATGTTCACTTTAAGATATGGTTCCATTCAGCAATATATTTAACATGCACATAATCATGTTAATCCTCTCATTACCAACACGCTTCACCACAGGGCATAACAGTGGGTGTGGTTTTCCGGTTCCCATGTAAAACATGTCGTTTTACAAAAAGTAAAAATTAAATCGAGATAAATAACAGAATGAAATTGTAATTCATTGATGGGAATAACGATTGCCCATTTCCTTTTTATGCGGAATGTACATGCGGATAGCTCTATGCTGTGCAGATCTCAGGGTACTATTAATGATGGTGATCGTCAGTGACATGTGCACAGATCTCAGGTACATGTACAGGGCACAGCTTTTATCTGCATACCAGGGGTATGTCCTTGTGTATGCTGATGAGCTGATGTTCAAGGGGTACCTGCCGTATACGTGACCAATCGCCATCGCTGAGTCTGCCAGGAAGAGGATTAGTATGCAGTGGGAATGTCTGAGGTTGAGTAGACATCGGCAAGGTGTCGCTCCTAGCAGAATGAGAATGTGTTTCGACCATGAGCGTTCATTAAAGCAACAACACCAGAACAAACCATCTGAAGCACTGAGTGAACCAGGATTTAGTTTGTAAAACTGACAACGCCTCTCGATGCCTTAAACACTCTCTCCTCTCCTTGTAAGTAGCCTACCTAAGTAAGAGGTACAGCGAGTTCCAGTTAAAAGTCACAGGGGCCCTTTAACTGGTCCAGGCCAATATGGAATGGTGGTTTTATGATTTTATTTTTATTGGGATCATGTCACAGGTTCACTGTACAAGTCATTTAGACATGCATGGCTTAGTCTTTGAGACAAGGATACTGTTATTGGCAGGATCATCCACCATCAGTGAATACACTTGGTTGGAATTCTTCAGGACATTTTATTTGTATTGCACTTTTCACAGAGATAACTCACTGAGTGATTTACATGCAATAGGATGAAAAACTCCCATAGAAACAGAAAAGTGCAAACACAGCAGCAACATTTGTGAACTATGACAGAAGAAGATTGGCAGGGGGTACGGTGGCACAGTGGTGCTGTTGCCTCGCAGCTAGAAGGTCCTGAGTTCGATTCCTGCTAGGGACGCTGCTGGGGGTGCCTCATCCTCCATCAGCTGAGCACCTGATGGATGAGACAGGTGGAACTGGTTGGAATAATGTCCTTCTACATGTCCATTTGTCCAACCAGCCTACTGTATATCCCCCTGTCAGGTGAAAAAGAAGGCAGCAACTCTTCATGCATTGATGGAAGCGTGAGGCCAGTACACTGCATTAGGAATTGGGTGAATTGGGTGAAAAATGGGTTACAAAGTCATGCAATTTAAAAAAAAGAAGACTGGTCAATTCAAAACAACCACCTTAAGGACTACTGTAAACAGAGCAGCTACATTTAATCAGATATTGCTTTTGTTCTCCCAGAGATCAAAGCACAAAAAGATCAGCCCAAGTTTCTCCAAGATTGCTGATATTGACTGAATGAGTCACTAGGCCGTAATGTGTAAATAATCACTTCACCACTTTTCAACCTATCTTCATATAAATGGTCCTCACTAAAGTACCTGTGTGTGTGTGTGTGTGTGTGTGTGTGTGTGTGTGTGTGTGTGTGTGTGTGTGTGTGTGTGTGCGTGCGCGTGCGCGCGTGTGCGTGGCTCATTATGAAACTGCTGCAGACTGCTGTACTGTGAATGGCTAAAACGCTGCCTCACCCCTACACAACCACCCTCCCCCTCACAAATTAGCACTGCCTTTCCTGAGCCCGACAAATGTTTTGTCTTCATGGTGTGGGTGTGTGTGTGTGTGTGTGTGTGTGTGTGTGTGTGTGTGTGTGTGTGTGTGTGTGTGTGTGTGTGTGTGTGTGTGTGTGTGTGTGTGCGCGCGCGCATGCACTGTGTATATATGTGTTTTTTTTTTCATAATGGCTTTGTGATTTTGTGCTAATGTTAGCCGATGCTTACAACGGTGGTCCCCGTGCCAGTAAAACAAAAAATAAACACCCCCCAAATATAGGGAATAGGCCCTGGTGGTGTTTAATTACATTCTTGCATCAGTATTTTTTAATGAATTGGAGGTGCTCTATGCAGTGCTTTGTCCTCAGGTTGCCATTGAGCTTGTCACCCCTTATCTCTAAACTTTCTCTGTGGCTCTGGCTCTCCTTCTCTGTCTGTGTGTTGATTAGATTATGTCTCCCACCACGTGCAGACATCTCTCATCCTGCCAACAAGCTGGCGACAGCTGTGACCTCCAACCTGATAAACTTTCAGCGCGGAGGGAGGTGGAGGGTTTGTGTCCCAGACAAACATGTTACAGTAAGCGGGGCTGACGAATGAACATTGTACAGCTGTTCAACCTTCACAGGACCCTCCCATACAGGATGTTGCTGCCAGGGCCGGATCTAGGTATGCATGGGCATGGGGGCAATGCCCCCCTAAATGCCCTGACTGCCCCACCAAACATGACGGCATGCAAAACAATCCATTTTTCAAAGATATTTCAAATTAAAGTGCTGGTAAGTGAAATTATTTGAAACACTACTACTGCTACTAACTAACTACAATTATCGCACCACTAAACCAACACCATTCCATCAACTTCAACAACAACTGATGTTATTATTGATGCTTACTTGCCTAATACTGTATACTGTACGTCCTGTACAAGATATAAATCTTGTCGGTCATAGAACTAAAGAATGAAAGAATGAAAATGGCATGGGGGCAGCTTCATGGCATTTTCGCCTGCCCCCCCAATTGGGAAATGTTACATCCGGGCCTGTTTGCTGCACCCACATACTGTGCAGTTTCACTGTCAGATTGTGGTCAACAGAACTGCATGTGAAAGATATTTGAGAGTTCAGTGATAGCTGAAAACAAAATTAACCAATAGAGATAAAATTACAACATCTGGCAAGTCTGACCTGTTCTGAATATATGCTAGAAGGTTCAATTCCCACTGTGGGCACCGGGAGTTCACTCGAGGCCACGTAAAGAGATGCCACCTGTGGAAGTACATGGATTTGTGCTGTTGAATATCTGCGTGTGAGTGCATGTGTGCGTGCAGGCGTGTGTGTGTTTGCATGCTAAGACCAAGGACACTGCATGGGGGAGAGATGGATGTTTATTCTGCCTCGCTATGGGTTCAGGGCAGGTTGAGCATTAGCTTTAGGAACACATCAATTAAAGGAGAGAGAGAGAGAAAGTTAGTGGCAGTGAAAGAGAAAAATTCCATCATGTAGGCCAGGGGTTTTCAACAGGTGGTCCGGGGACCACCCTGAGAGAATTCCAGGTGGTCCCCAAAAAACAAATGGACCCTTGTGGGTCCATTTGGTTTCATGTTTACGCTCTTAAGAGTTAAAATATTCATCATCTGAATTAGCCCAAGTCTACACAATTACAGAATGTAGAAGAATAATGGTCATTTTGATCTATTGTTTGTCTGTTTTGTTTCGCAAATGCAGCCTGGTATTGTGAACAAAAACAAAAGACATAGTTTGGGGGTCTGTGTGGCTAAAATATCAAATGATGGTCCGTGGCTCAATGCTGAATAAATAGTGGGCCCTCCCTGATATGGTTGGAAGCCACTGATGTAGGCTCTGACCTTGTATAGTGAGAGCTCCAGGGATGCTGCAGAATGTCTAAATGTAAAGACGTGCTCTGTGGGACGTGGGTTGACATGACAACCAGGACCTCTCGACCACTGCTGCACTGTATGCTTCAGGGGCGGATATAGGCATGGGCTTGGGGGGGCAATGCCCCCCTAGATTTCCAGTCTGCCCCACCAAACATGCAAAACGACCCAAGATATTTCAAATTAAACTGCTTATATTTAAAATAATATGAAACACACTACTGCTGCTAACTAACTAACTACAGTTGTGGCACCAATAAACCAACAGCATTTCATTATTGGAAACAGAGAACTCTCTGAGTCAGACCTTTAGCTTTATGCATGCTGCGTGTCTGTTGTAACTTCAACAACTGATGTTATTATTGATACTTGACCAGTGTTGGGGAAGTTACTTTTAAAAAGTAAGGGAATTATAGTTATAGTTACTTCCCTGAAAAAGTAACTAGTTACTTTATTCCTTACTAAATTATGAAAGTAAGGGCGTTACTTTACTTTACTTTACTTTTTTTTTAAACATACAAAAAAGGGGTGTTTTTCTGTAGTATTCGTGCTTACAAGTGAAATTCTTCCCATTTTCAACATTTTACTGACATTAATATGCCTTAGAGATGTTGCGTGGACAAGATAAAGATCTCCCCATTCTGTGTTTACTAGAAATGGAGGTTGTGTTTCGCCATGTTAATGATTTTTCTTTTAGGACCTTTTTTTTTAAAGGGGTTGGAATTCCCCTTTAATGGCAGCATGCTGAGCATGGGCTGTATTAAGATTTTCTTTGCTGAGGACAATGCTTGCTGTCTACACTTCACCTCAATGTTTTTGTTTTCGTCCACGTCCTATACCACAGTCGTTTTGAACCTTTTTCATACCAGGGCCCACTGTTTATTCTGCATTTGAGCCACGGACCGCCATTTGAGGACATTTTGGCCTCACAGACCCCAAAACTAAAGATTTATTTTCTTTTGTCCACAATATCAGGCTGGATTTCAAAAACAAAACAGTACAGTCAAACATACAGATCTAAAGAACCATTAAACTTCTACATTCTCTACTTGTGTAGACTTGGGCTAATTCAGATGATGATTATTTTAACTCTTGTAAACATGAAACCAAATGGACCTGCAAGGGTCCGTTTGGTTTCATGTTTACACTCTCAAAGAATTGCATCTGGTTAACCAACTTTCCATCATTTAGTGTGAGGACCACCTGGAATCCTCCCCGGACCACTTGTTGAAAACCCCTGCTTTACCAGCAAGAATGTAAAATAATGTTTATATTTCCACGCTGCAAAGGCTCCAGTCACGCTGTCGTCCTCGTATCATTGCGTCTGAGAGCGTATTTTACCGCAGCTCAAATGCTAGTGTGTGCGCAGTAGCAAAAACACAGCTGGTTGGGTCTGTGTGCTCACTATAGAGGCCAGAGCCTTTAGTTACGCGAAAACTCTGTTCACTTCATGGGGCCACTTCACTTTTTTCTGCCCCCTCAATGTCGCAGCTGTTCTACTAGATGGCTCTGCTCTGCTCGACGAATAAGACTGGCTCTGATTGGCTTATACTTATCACGTGAGACACATAGATATATTAAAACTAGATCAGGCATCCGGAGGAAACAATGCAAGTGGACGAGAGGGGAACTTTCGTTCGGTGCCTTCTCTATTAATATACTCTATGTTAGACTGTGAAGAAGTGAGCCGAAGAAGACAGACAGCACACAGTGCAGCCAGTTCTGCCGCCGCCGTGGAGTAATGATAGTAACGATGGTACACTAATCATAATGCCGTTATGAATTTGAGAAATGTAAGGAGTTACGTTAGAAGTTACTGAAAAAAGTAATCCCTTACTGTAAGGGCGTTACTTGTAAGGGCGTTATTCACAACACTGTACTTGACTAATAAAAGTCCTGTAACCGAAAATTGGTATGGGTGCGGCTTCAGCGATGAAGATGCACCCATACCATTTTCTCCCTCCCCCCAACTGGGAAATGCTACATTCGCCCCTGATATGCTTTGATCTTTGACCCTGACTGACTGCCTGGGGGAAGACATCCTGGACACTGGTGGTGGTTGTCATCACATGATGTTTCCAGGCAGCACTGTATGTGTTAAATAAAGGGTATAACAGTTTTGAACATATCAAATTCCATTGCTCTGAAAGGGACATTTCACTGTTCTTGCTAAAAAAATATTCATATTTATGTGTGCAACATGTGGTTTTAGCCAGATTTTAAAGGACCAGTGAACTGAAAAATATGTTTTTCCACACTTTTAGACCACATCTGTGGGCATTATTTGGCCATACCCAACAATGCATGCCATTTTTTTTTTTTTTTTTTCAATTTTGTGTATTTTTAAATAAAAAACTCCATAAAATAGATTTTTAATTACGTCCTGGAAAAGAAAACATCCTGCTTGATGACATCATGAGGCCAACATTATTAAAGCCAATAGAAATTAAGCTTTTATCCACAATCACAGGTGGCTTGATTACAGTCAGAAATACTCTGGTTTTAATCCAATTCTGGCATGCAGATAGTGTATTACTTGATTTAAAGTTAATCATCAAACACATAAATATCACCAGGGAAGTGTGCTAAATCTAAGGCTGTTTTCTCACCAAAAAGTCCAGATCAAGGTTTGGATCACAAACCAAATATTTGTGGGTGCCAGAGTGCAAGGTTTCAACACTGAACTAAAGACACTTGAGTCCACACAAAGAGGTGCAGCCTGTTGAAAAAAATGGAGTCACGCTGTTGAATAGCTGTGTGTGAGTGCATGTGTGCATGTGTGTGTGTGTGTGTTTGAGTGTTAGTGGGAGTGAAAGAGAGATAATATGTATGACCTTGTACAGTATATAGAGCTCCAGGGATGCTGCAGGATGCTCTCTGGGACCTTTGACACGACAAGCAGGACCTCCTGACCACTGCTGTACTGCATGCTTTGACCTTTACCACTGATTGACTGCAGCTAAACGAAGGATCGAGGACCAAATATAGGAACAGATCCTGTAGGAGCAGAGGTGTTGGGAGAATATGTGCTTGTTGCTGCCGCATCTCACCTGAGACTTAGGTATTACCAATGAAAAGGACATGCACGATGCCGGTGTGGTAATGCCCTTAATGTCCGTAACATAGATCTTTTGCAAAAATGGTGACATGTCCCTTGAAGTGAGATAATTTGGAGAAATTGGGAAATGCATCCTGTCTATGTATGGCTAAACTAGTATCACTGCGTTGCAGGGTCAGACTGGCCATAAGGAGTACAGAGGGCATTTCTGCATGGTGGGGGTGCGAACAAAAAAAACTTGTCTATCTTGGATCCTTTTGGATCATTGTGAGATCAACAAAGGAATGTGTAGATGTGATTTCATTGTGTAAAAGTGGTGGTATTACAGCTTACAGTGTGTGTGTGTGTGTGTGTGTGTGTGTGTGTGTGTGTGTGTGTGTGTGTGTGTGTGTGTGTGCGTGCGTGCGTGTGTGCGTGTGTGATTTTTTTCCCCCCTCCCAGTCCAGCCCTGCAGCATGATCTGTGACTGTAAACTTTGGTGTGTAGCATTTATTTCCAAGGGCAGGGTTACAAATGGATTCCAACAACATCAAAGCAAGCCTCACTTTGAATGGTGGGCTCTGATATGTGAGCAAAATGTAATCCAGACTGAGGAGTGCCAGATCAATTTCCCCACAGATTGGTGTTCCAGAGGTCTTGGTGTTCCGGCGGAGAGACTGTGTTGATCAAAGCTGCAGCGATGCCACAGATATAATACTGTAAATGTCAAGACCTCTTCTGGGATTTTATCATAGTCTAGAAATAACCTTTTTTTTTTTTAAGATGAACTCCATTTCCCAGCAGGCATGCTGCAGCCAGGAAGTCTCTTCTGTCTTACACGATCTTCCATTTGTGCGAACATCCATCATGTATGTCACATTATGCAGCTAGAATCATGTGATATACATGATCCTCCATTGTGCACATCCATCATTCATGTCACATTATACGGTATACCGTTTTATATACTGTGTACCTGATCTTCCTTTGTGTGCATCCATCATTTAGATCATATTACTACATAATTGTCCCTTTGGGCTTTTGCCTCTTCCTGACACTTTCCCGACACTGTCTGTTTTTTTCGGCAAACCACTCATTGAGGGGTAGAATCTGAGATGATGCCATTCAAATCAAATGGGACATTTTCCCCCCAAAATAGCCTGCCCATTAAATGCAGCAAAATAACGACCGCCTTCCGGTAAACATTAATAATCTGCGTTGTTTTCTTTTGTATCATTTATTATTGTGCTAAAGTTATTGTGCAAATCCATCATTTATGAATATCCTTCTTTTCAGCTTGCTGTGCATGTATGCGCATGTGTGCATGTGTGTATGTTTGTGTGTTTGCATGCATGCGTGCATGTGTTTGTGTGAAATAATTGAACTGAAATGCATTTGACCCCAACAGCTTCCTCTGGCCAGCGGCTGGGACTAGACACAGCTGTTTACTGTTCTTCGCTGAAATAAAAACCCTCCGTGTGGATCTACCTGCCCCCCCCCCCTAATGGTGAGTCATACATCACCATACATGTCATTGTGAAACTCTGGATGCCTTAAAGAGTTTCTATCATATATGTAGAAATATGTAAGCAATTTGGCAGCATAGTCAAAGTGGCATTGAATGAGTTTTTGTTTTTGTTTTGTTTTGTTTTGTTTTCATTTTTTTTTCACATAAATTTATTCAAATCCATGGCCAAAGAAGCCCCCCTTTTCAGTACTGAAGAGCCTCGAAGAGCAAAGCGCCCCCAAACATAATAGATTCATCAAAAAAAAACCAAAAATGTTCTGTTGACTGATAATGTCCTTCTATAATACGTGAGGGAGTGGATTTTCATTTACTTTCAATAATTCCTTTGGAAGAGAAACCCCCTCCAGCAGCACTCACAAAATCAAAAATACTATTAATAAATGAAATAAATGAAAACAGAAAATGGAAAAAAAATCCCCCTTACATGTTATACTGTACACGGACAACCGAAAAATGACTGGTGTTTTTGATGAATCTTTTGTTTAGAGTGACGTTACTGAATCAAGCAACTTAAAAACTGCTCATTGTTTAGCACCTTGTAACATTGGTTTTGAAAGGTGCTATATAAAAAGTTACTTACATACTTACTAAATGCTTTTAAGCTTTTAATTCTCTTACAGTTCCTTGTCATTGAATGTCCTCTCACTGCCAGATGAATATAAAACTTTTTGTCTTAAGCAAAGTCTATGCTAGTCACGTTTTAACTTCAAACCAATTATAATCAACAATAAGGCACCCGTCTTCTCAAAAAGAACGTCGCTTTTAAGATTCCAATACGGAGTTAAAAAGACCGACAGATGTCAGCCGAAATGGGAAATGAGAGCGGAGACGAATCCAAACGGGAGTTTGGCTCTGATGTCGGGCGGTGTCGTCTTTGTGAGTGGCGTTGAGGGACGGCGTGGAGCCGTGGCGTTCCTCACAGCGGGAGGTGCTTTGATCAAACTCTCCCTGGAATGAGGAGACATCTTCTGGCTGTCTGTCAGCCTGCCAAACCTCAACACATATTTACACGCACAGAGAGACACAAAGGTGACAATTTCATCTTCAAACAGCACATATGAAAAACATATGAACACACATGTGTTCATATGTTTCCATTGCCAAGGCAAGTGTTTCTGGGTATACTACAAACATATAATAAAGCATTTATTTAAGCGGAATTTGCTTTTGCAGTTGATGAGAACAAGCAGTTGATGAAGACAGATTGCAGATTTGTGAAGAAAGACAGAAAACAACTTGAAAGACTTTGATTGATTGGAACTTGTATTCCCAGTATGCTGAAGGGGTACATTTCAATGCAACACACAAGTCAATACAAAAACTGTTACTGTCTGTGAGCCATGCCATGATTAAGCAATACATTTGTTTACAACAGGTCCACTGTGTCTCTGTTCCACTTGGCTGTCACAAGCTGCCAAAAAAATCCAAATCCAGTCTTTTCTTCTATCTGGCCTGTCACCAGAGTGCTGGCGTCGCTGCCAAAGAATCACAAAGTTATAGGACAAGGACACATTTATAAATGGATCATCATCACGGTTATAATTCATCCATCCCTCAGTCATCACTGCTCCTCTCCAACCATTCGTCTTTACACTTTTTTATGAGGATTTGTGTTTGCTGTAGTTGCACACTATGCACAGCCATGAGGTAAATGTGGGCAAGGATGTGAATTGGATTTGTGGATCCGGATCCAGATATTCAAATAGTGAACTCATGAAGACCTTTTTATTATTGAATCTAACTACATTGAGTACCATGCTGTAATGGCTCCACATTTCTCACAACACTTGCTGGGTAGGCTCTTGGGTTATTGGCTTATCATCCCCCACCAATGTCTTCACATGCTCTTTTTTTCTCCCCGACTTCACAGGAATCCATATCTCCAAACAACTTGTTTGTGCTTTTAATACTGCTACCGGTAGTTCTGTTTTCTCCATTATTTCTATAGGCAAATGAGTATGGCAGAGATTAAAGTTACGATTGAGCGCAATCTTTTCAAAACGTATTGAACATAATGTGAAAGCTTTCAAAGGTAAATTATTTCAAAGGTAACATTTGGAAGTGGAAGTATGTTCACTGATGTGTACAAGACAAATTGGCAGGTGCCCACTGGCTTAGTGATCCAGGTGTGTGTGCCATAGAGGCTCTGGCCTGACAGTGTGTTGCGTGTTCGAATCCCATTCATGATTCCCTTTGCTGCATGTGTACCCCTTCTTTCATGTCCGTCTTAACTTACTATAAATAAAGCTAGTAATAATACAATAAATGGCACTGATCAGTCCAGTGGTTTGTGTGATTCGGGCCGGAAACACTGGAAGGCCCTCTTCTTGACAGCTTGACTTTGAGTCACCCATATTATGCCATCAAACCACAATGTAGCATTTCAGATGTTTTCGCCTATTTTCTGGGTTGGAAGCTCTTAATTTAGAGGGATTCGGTCGATTAGAAGACACGCGTCATGTGATCAGTCAACAGTGTGCACTGAATGTGCTCTGATAATCATGTTGAATTTAGTCTGGCTGTGACAACAACACAGACCTGGGCCTCGTCCCAGAACCCCCCTGATGACAAATGGAAGCGGCATCAGACGAAACACAACACGCGGGCAAAAAAAGAGAAAGAATCCGGGACGTTTTCCAGCGCTCTGTTTCTCCATTAATGATCAGTGTAAGCTGCAAAGCTACGCGCGGTCCAGTTTTCCTCGATCGCCGTCTCCTGTGCCAGAGTTTACATCCATCCATTTCATGTCTTCATTCAAGTCGTGTCCTTGATGGTGTTGCCTGAAAATGAGAAAAGATATTCCCCATGAAGGCTTTTAATGTGAAAGTCAAAGCTATTGTTATTTTAAAATGAGAAAGTTCTCGCCCCGAAGGGTTTCATGGTCAAATCGATTGTTGTTTATGTTCTTTGGATCATATTCAACATCTGAGTGCAGAACTACATTAGAAGGAACAAGATTTGATGAAAAATGCATACTAGCACTTTAATTTACATCTCTTTTGCTCCTGCATGCATGCGCGCAATCACAAAGATTATATTAGCGGTTAACACAATAACCACTATAGCCTAGTTTGTGCTGTTGAGGCATGCTCTATTTAAGAAAAAAAGGTTCATACATATTTAATTTAAATGCTCAACATGCATTTCTGGAATTCACTTTCCTGAGGGGCAATTATAGCTAATTCATATCTCTATGTAGTCGGTATGCAAATGACGGTGTAATAAGAATTCCAGTAAGAGAATGGCCTGAGGTCATGTCCTCCCGTAACATGGAGAAGGAATCATTTCTGGATCCTTCACACAAATACATTTTTCTCCAAGTGATTACGTTCAACATGCATGTTTACAGCCTAGTTGCAAGTGAGTGGCTGTGTGCGAACCACAGGGAATCTATTAAAACAACGAGGCTGTGTTTGTGAGACCTATAGCATAATGGCTGGACTGCTACTGTAGCATTCAAAGCAACCAAAGCAATGGCACCACCATATCTTGCTATATTCTGATTGCACCCTACAAACCCTCCAGGGCACTCAGATCAGCCAACCGCAGGGAAGCTGGAAGTACACTGTCTAAAAACTCTTGGACGCTCCACACGCTTCAAATTCTTCTCCCTTCTGGCCGCAAAACTTTGGAATGCACTTCCCACTGCAATCAGAACTGCAGATTTGCTCCAAATCTTTTTTCTGCATTCTGAAAACGCACTTCTTCAGATTCTAGCTATAGCTCTTGCAGCAGTACTCGCCCTGCCATGACCTCCTACAGGCATATGCAAAGATTCAACTTATTTATCTCTTAGATGGCATTTTTATGTAGACTTAGATAACAGCTAGTGGCTGATCATCAAACTCACAGCACGGCATCTTAAAATCGTCCTCTGTGCTTATGTACTAGCACTTTGTCCCTCGGCACTTTAACTGTGCACTTTAAGGTCTTCGTGTATACTGTATTTTACTCTGCTTTTGGCTATGAATACAAGATGTTTTGTATGTTTTTATGTGTTTTATTTGTATTACTCATTTGTCTACCTTGATGCCGCAAATATTTTTATCTTCCTCCTACTCATCAGGGGCGGATGTAACATTTCCCAATTGAGGAGGCAGGAGAAAATGGTATGGTTCGCGCCACGGGCGATGAAGCCGCCCCCATAACATTTTCGGTTACAGGACTTTTTAGGCAAGTAAGCATCAATAATAACACCATAATAATAACACGCAGCATCCATAAAGTTAAAGGTCTGACTCAGAGAGTTTTCTGTTTTGAATGATGAAATGGTGTTGTTTTAGTGGTGCAACTTAGCAGTAGTAGTGTTTCAAATCATTTTAAATATAAACACGTTAATTTGAAATATCTTGGGTTGTTTTGCATGCCATCGTGTTTGGTGGGACAGTCTCGGCATTTGGGCGCGGGGGGGGGGGGGGGGGGGGGGGCTCATGCTCATACCTAGATCCGCCCCTGCTACTCGTTGCCATTCCGCTGGGAGGCCTGCTGTAGGGAGTATAGTATCTGTATCGCTCTCACTGTAACGAGGTAACATGTCGCCTCACAGTCTGTTGAGAGACACCCATAGGACCTGTTTTAATTTGTCACTGTGTGTGGGTGTGTGTGTGTGTGTGTGTGTGTGTGTGTGTGTGTGTGTGTGTGTGTGTGTGTGTGTGTGTGTGTGTGTGTGTGTGTGTGTGTGTGTGTGTGTGTGTGTGTGTGTGTGATCCCAGAGGCTCTCCCACCCGGCTGCCAGTTACACTTCCACCCAACATTACTTAACTTCTTTTTTTCACAGACGTCTGGGTTAGAATTACACTTTATAACTTCGAGGGGTTGTGTTTCGCAGACGTCTGGGTTATAGAATTACACTTTCACTTCTTTCTGGGTTCTGTTGGCAATATATTCGCATATCGTATTACCACCCACAGATATGAATGTTATAGGAGACAAAGCTGAAAATGTATCACTTTTGGGTGCCTTGTCGACAAAGCGCTTGGAAGTCAGTCAGTACAATGATTGTCTGTTCAGCACTCAGTGTCTATTGTCTACACTACAGTATGTTTATGAATTATTGTTCTCTGGCATTGTACAGGTGAAATACGTGCTTTGAGGCCGCTCTATGACTGACCTCAAAACGTTTTTTTTTTTTTGGTGACCTTCATTAAGAAATCTGTGATTTTGGTCACTCTGAGATTCTTCCCTTTAACTTTTCCTCTACCCGCCCTCTACCCGCCCTTAGTTTAAGTCAGTCCCCACCTCCTCCCACTGTGGTTCGATACTGCCCTCCCCTCCCACAGAGACCAAGGTGGGCGGCGATAAGTAGTGAGAAGTACAGGGGGGCCCTGAGGTGTGGACATTGGTGTTACTGCAGCTGAAATGCCTTGATATACTGTAGCACCCACCATATATACATATACGGTGGATACATTTATGGTGGACCCCTTTAACATAACTGTTAAAGGGGCCCAAATTATGCAATTTGATGTAGTTTTCTTTCATGTGTTTTGTAACCCGAGTGTTCTCCATAAGACTAGCTGATTGCAACATGAATCTAATAGAATATTCTTCACGTGTACAAGTGAACTCCCTTCTTACAGATCCATGTCGGCTCTCTCTGCTATATCCTTTTAGCTCGCGGAGCGGCTCCATGACGTAACTGTTACACCAGAACCCAGCGAGGAGGAGGAGGAGGAAGAGGAGGCTTGGTGAAGAGCCACAGGCTCCTCCTGTCACTTATTAACCATAAACACATCACGTCACAGTGGGGCTCCGAAAAAGGACTCGTTGAACCCCCTCTCTGCTCATATGATCACAACGACAAGCCTCTCCACTGCACAGCGCAACCTGCATCACTGCATAACACCCCGTACGAAACTGCACTGAGGCATTGCCAGCAAAACGTTGTGTGCCAACTCTTCATAACAAACGCCCACTCTTCTTGAAATACGGTCCTGTTACTGCAGGACAGCAGGGATCAACCGTCGTCTCCTCCAGGCTATAAGGTCACCAATTAATACCTGATGAGACTGAAAGGAATCCATTAAATGTCAGTGGTTGCGTCTCTAGAGCTTGAGGAACGTGGGGGGGCGAGGTGCATTTCCATGACATTTGAAGCTTTCAGAATAAGGGCATGCCATGGTAATGAGCAGAACAGGGCCGTAGAGCAGAATACAGGTTCAACTCTAAGGTGGCGCGAGCATGGAACCCTGGTTTCTTCGGTGAGCTTGTCCGATGAGATAAAAACATCCTGAACGCAACTCTCTGCCACAGTCCTAACCCGGCTCCGTCAGGTGGAAGGCACCTATGCCTGCTTCTTTCACAATCACATTTGGTCCACCTCCATCTGCGATTATGTCGCTGAAAACATCTGTTCTTTTGTCAAGCTCCACGTTACTGAGCTTGCGAATAACACGTTATACACAAGCTGAGATCATAATCTGTTGCTGCATCTCCTGCATCTCCTGTTATTACTGTACAAAAGCATTATCCAACCTATTATGTTGTATTGTTCTGCATGTTATTGCACCATCCTGCCCATGCCTAACAGAAACAAACTTTTCAGTGTCACTCGAATTGCTCCCAAGATCATTGGACTCCCCACTCCCTCACTTACTGAACAATAAGGCTATTACTCAGCTAGCTCTTTCAATATCAAATGACACTGATCATCCTCTGTATCGCTTTTTTAACCTCATGCCATCAGGAGAAAGATACAGAACCTTGCCCTGGAAAAACGTCCATTTTAGCAGGAGTTTTATTCCCTCAGTCATTGCAGCATTAAAACAACTAACTGCCCCGCTGATAGGATGGTCTGTACACAGTGTACATGTATGATGGAACGGTTATGTTTACTGTGGGGACCTCGTGTTTTCTGTATTGTCTTGGTGTATTGTGCTTTGTGTTGCTTTAATATTGTTGTTTGAACAGACTGTGAAGACAAATATCCTTCGGGACAATACAGATTATTATTGTTATTAAGCTGCTGGGCATGCAGGAGATTGGATGGGGACTGGTCTGTGTGTCCTATTGATGTGACTATGGGACATAATGGTAGAGAAGGCATGATCCGGCGGCAAAGTAAACATTTAAAATTAGAAAAGTAAAAGTAAAGTAAACGTTTATTGTGTTCGATGCATGTGGGTGTTTGCTTGGCTAACAATTTGCAACAGGTGCTTCTCGTGTGGTGTCGCACCCATTCTCGCCAAGATCCCACCCACAGGCAGCTGCCGCCGATTTGTCCGGCCAGTATTGTGATCTTGTGAATCAATAACACCCCTCATCTGGCGGAGTCTGGTTTCCACAGCTCTGCACAAAAACAGTAATAATAATAATAATAATACTGAAACATCTGCCTGGAAACGACCTCAATCCACCCGAGTTAATGTGGAAAAATATGGTTATTACAGGGTCCATTGAGCACTTTTTAAAGTGGACACTAATGGCCAAGATGTTGTATTGATCTGCCTACGGAGGGCGAGCGGTGGCCAGTTCCTCCATTTGTCACAGTCAGTTCGCTCGGGTTTGTGTTTCCTGTTAACTGATTCTATGCAAAGTGCATCCTCACCAAGCATGCCTTTGATGTCTTCTTACAGCACCTTTAATGATATACATATAACATTATACATACATATAACGAGTCACTACACCTTTAATGTTGATGTTGTTCCCTACAGCCACAAAGCATTGAAGAAAACGAAAGCTGCTGTTGAGGCATTTCAAGTCTGTTTTGGGGTTAATCCAGTTCAGATGGCAGAAGCTGAACAAAGCGACCGTGCTTAGTGGCTCAATAGCAACTGACTATGACCATGCATGGAAAATATGGACGTTTTTAGACACTCTGATGATGATGATCCCATCCATCCATCCATGAATGTTGGCTTGAGATGAACTGTCATTAGCGCCATCTAGCGCTATGAATAAGTTAAGTACGTGCGGAGAGGACTAAGGCGACCGAGGCCAGGTGCAGAACATTAAAAAGGCAAGTTTCACACCAGATTTTAAAGGCCGCCTGGAAAATGTCCTCCCAGGTTCCGACAAGAGATCGATAATGAAAATCACATGTTATCTTGTCTGAGCAGCGAGCACACAGTGCCGTCTACATTCCTCAACCCCTCGGCCGTCGCAGCTGCTGATGAATTTCCTCTCCACGAGTATGTTTAAATCTTGAGAGCATCTTGAATTCTTTATTTGGCCGCGAGGCAGAACATCTATCAGACAGGGAGGGTGCAGGCGAACGTCTGCGGTGCGGCTCCGGCTCAGCGTGGCGGTACAGAGACGCGCCGCAGAGCGCCACATGCGCGATCCGCCCGCCATCTCAACGTCAACAAATGCCGCGTTAGACTGTGGAGTCTCCGTCATTAGAAGATCTCCTCTGTGAAAACCATTAAAGATAGATGGCTGATCGTGATCTTAGAGGGTTGGAGAGGCCGGGGGGGATGAGGTTCTCCATCACCCTCCCCACCCCCCACCTACCCCGAAATGATGAGTGCAGCTGAGACCAGGCTCCGGGTGTTTTAGGGAAGGCACGGCAGGCGGATGCACTGCAGCGCGCCTCCAAGTCAACAAATCACTCTTCACTTCACCTAGAGACTGCATGTGGAACACTTCCAAACGATCCATAATGACTACTAGTTCTCATTCACTCACTCACTCAGTCTCTTTCTCTGAGTGTGTGTGTGTGTGTGTGTGTGTGTGTGTGTGTGTGTGTGTGTGTGTGTGTGTGTGTGTGTGTGTGTGTGTGTGTGGTGTGTGTGTGCGCGCGTGTGTAGATGAGTACAAACTTATGAGAAGCAAGCACACAGACATACAGATACACACACCGACACGCCACACAGAGAAGAGAGCTCACCACGGTAAATTATCTCCAAGCTGCCTTTCGTTCACGTTCTCGTCTCACATTACAGATGTGTTTGTACAGCTGGATGTTATTTACAGCTGGTGGAGTAACGTCGTGGGGCTCCGCGAGGCGTGCCTGCATGTTATTCGCAAAGTTTTGAGTGAAAAAAACACACACACAAAAAACACTTCAGGAGCTAAGAGACAAAATGAGTGACCGCCGCTGGAGAGACAGCCGGAATGTATAGACGGCACCTGGGCCGGAAGGAGTATGGGTTTTCGTGCCAGCATTTGTCTTCTGTGAGGAGGAAGCCCAACAAACCCCAGGCCTTCAGGACGACCCAGAGTAGTCTAGTAACTAAGAGAGTGGCGACACTCCTGTGGACTCCAATGCTACGGCTGAACAGAGACAGCTATTGGCTGACAAGCACACGTGACTCCATAAGGAAGGACTCATGGTTGCAAACAAACAACTCTCGCCATCCAACTCCATTGACAGCAGGGCACACATTTACTGACAGACCTCTAGTCACTATAATGACTTGTTATATAACTTGCTTGTATATTGTAAGAAAACAGGCTGTGTCATGATGCATAGGGTTGGGACTCGCTAGGATTTTATCGAGTCCGGGTCCTTACCGAGTCCCTCTTATCGATTCCGGGTCCAGACGGGTCCCTTAACGGGTCCTAATATATATATATATATATATATATATATATATATATATATATATATATATATATATATATATATATATATATATATATATATATATATCCTTTTTACAAAAAGAAAGAAAAAAAACAATAACAAAAGCCACTTTATTGGCAGAAAAAATGTACTTTATAGTTAAAATAGGCATGAGGGCACTACTGCACTAGTAGGCAATACTAGGCATTGGTATAGTTAAGGTACATTATTTTTCCCCTCTTTTGTTTATGTCTCACAGACACATTATTTTCAAATATTAATAATCTTAACTAGTGTACTAGTAATAAGTCTTGATGCAGTTTGTGTCAGGCACAGCATGCTCTTATTCATGGGTCAGTGGGTAAGCAGAGCCATGCATAATGTAGCCTATGCCTTGCGTTGTCAAGGCAGAAAATAGCCCATTCCGGACCAGTAGAGTATAAACAGAGTTACAACATCTCCGTTCACTTCCATGGAAAGGTCTAATGGCGGCTGCTCTACATAGACTCCTATTGAGCACGGGGGCAGTTTGTCCCTATTCAGGCTGCATGAACAGCGCCCAGGCGCCCAGTTTCCGACCCCTCAATGTCGCAACTCCGACATTAGATGGCTATTGCTGAGAATCCCTATACGCTTTTAGTCTAGGCTGTTGTTCATGCCGTCGTGTATTTAGCCCCTCTAAAGTTATTTAAATGTTATCCTTTATCGCACGTGTTTTGGACCTGCTACCATGGAATACTGTAACTCTTGTTGGGGAATTGAGGATTTACTGGACCTTTTTTACGTGACAACGTGACAAACGCACGGAGGGCATCGGAGACTACAGTCAACTTTCCAGTAAGAATACTTTTAGTTTTGGGTGGAAGAGATTAAAGCAGGTGATGTTGTAGAACATTGACGCGCTACTACAGCGTGCGTGTAGTACACACACACACACACACACACACACACACACACACACACACACACACACACACACACACACACACACACACACACACACACACACACACACACACACACACACACACACACACACACACACGTGTCTTGTCCTTGTCGCGTTGGCAAAATGGTAGAGGAGTTTGAAAATAATGTTCGTCTGCTCCTTATATTGTGGTTCGTTGCTGTTTGCTGCTGCTGTTGCTGCTGTTGCTGCTGCTGCTGCTGGTCCTGCGCTGCACTCAACATACAACATCGTGCATGCGCTTCATTACACAGCGGAGCGAAATTTTGATTGATGGGACTCGTTAAGGGACCCGTTCATAAAAAAATGATGGAACCGGGTCGGGACCCGCGATCTCAGGCCCGGGTCTGAAATGGACCCGGGTCCGAGTCCCAACCCTAGTCATGATGCATTGGTTAGCTACCGGTAGGCTCCAGCCAGTCGTGAGGCAGCGAGATCAAAGTGTGTCGATACTATCTTCCTACAGTATACAGCACAGTAGGACGACCATCCAAGCCGCGAGCGAAGCCTGCAGCAACACTGTTGTCATTGTGGAGCTTTCAGAGCCATTGTGGCTCAAGTCACTCCCGAATGGAGTTGTCTGGCCCCGCCAGGGCTCAGTCCTTTTGGCATGAATGGTTGTGCGTGGGACTGGCGAGTGGGAGTCCTGGGTTCAATCGCGCTTCGGCACATTACTATGTAGTAATGTGCTGAAGCGGCGATTGAAACCAGGAAGTAAAAGCATCAAGTAAAAGTCAGGAATGTAATTAATTAACATTACGCGCGCCCCTGTACTTGCCGCTTCCCACGCCGAACTCATAGAACACAAGGATTAATTGATTCCATTCTTCCATTTCGCCATTTTGAAAATAAATTGACCTAGTACGCGTTCTATCCCTTCAATGAGAGAGAGTGGTACATCTAGGTCTTATGACCCGGATATTTTTGACCAGAATGTGCAAGGGCAACATGGTCAAGACACCAGAAACAAAAACAATTATGTCATCATGCATCCAGTTTCGGAGATCTGGCGCTTCAAAATAAGGGTTTCAAATGTGAAAGCCATGGCATAGACACATGTAGTCATTGGTGCAGAATGTCCCTTTTCAGGTTTTTCAAGTAAAATAAATGTCAGCACTATAGCACAGGAGATCTCAGTTCAAATCCAGGGTAGAACAGCAAAGCTTTAATTAGCCATCTCTGCAATGTGTTCTTTAATCAGTCACTAGGGTACAATATGTCTGTTCTTTCATCCCTAAAAGTAGCTGATGCAATAATAGATTAATTTCCACACAACTAGCCTATATTATCTAATTAGAGTAGACCACTTCACAAGGAAAAGCAATGTTTTTTTCTTTGTTTTTTATGTACAAGTGGGATGAATTCAGAAGATAATGTTAATATTGTCGATTGGGGAAAGAGACGTTGCTCATAAATAAAAACATTTGAGGGCCTCTAACACAGCACTTGATGTTTAGCCAATTAATTGTGAATTGCTATTTTAATTGGTAGAAAGGCGTATGACTTATTGTCCTCTGTGAAGATAAGATGCATGAGCAGTTAGCCATAGAAAACCAACAAACAAACAGTAATGAAATCAAAAAGAAAATGGTGAAACACTTGAAAGGAAATTAATAATAACAATAAAATAAAACACAATTTGTCTGGTTTAAATGTGGCACTTTTATCAGGAATTTAGTGATGTGCGTCATGTGTTTTCCTAGCTATAAGAAGCTAGAGAAGACTGTAACGGAATCAGTTATGCACATACCAAAAGCACCTTTAAGTCAATAAACTGTAGGCTAAAACATTCAGCGGTATTATAAACACTTCATGTGATGCCGTGGTGGTGTAGAGGCTGTTTTTTAGATAGAACAAGGTAAAAAGTAAGCCAATGGGGCGCTGATCATAGACATAAAAGAGTAGACTCATTTAGCTCTGGGGCGTGTACAAGATGAGACAACATGGAGGCAAGCTTTCCCAGGATTCCTTGCGAACCATAGCCAAAGAGTTTTTAGAGCAAGCAGCAATTTGAATTGATTCCCATAGTAACAAGCAGCGCCCAGTGCCTCCAGGTTGCCTTATAAAACATTATACAACAGGTCCTTTCCAGGAAACAATCTGATTGGTTGAAACAGTCTGGCTGTGCTTAAACGAGCATGATGCAAGGATTAACCAAAACATTATATAAATCAGCTGCTCTGTTCTCTCAGAGCGCATCGTCCATTGGGTTGCTAGGCTTTGCGATTTTCTTGGGTGGTCATTTGTGGTCGTATAGTGGCTACATCTGTCAAAGAAATGAAGATTGTTTTTTATATCTTAATTTTAATGGTTAAAGGTAGGGGAAGTGATTTGAAATTCATGGTGTAGTACCAGCCTGGTGCACTAGGGGCCCCCAACAGTAGCTACACTATGTGAACCTGCTGCTCGCTCCTGATTGGAGGAGAATTGTGGTGACCTGGGGAACTATTATTAGCTCCTCTGCTAACGTGGGGGAGGGGGAAACTCCATATGTGGTTTCCACACCTTATAATAGAGCATTTTAACAGAAAAAAAATATTTTTGGGTGATATCTGACAAAAGTGAAATCACTTCCCCTACCTTTAACTGTTGTATTATTGCAATATTACACTCACTCAGGGTGTGCTTTACCGTCATTATCATGCTCTACTACACCACCATCGCCGGCGTGCACAGGCGCCGACAGATGCACGTGCACATGCACGCAAGCATGCACGCGCGCACACACACACACACACACACACACACACAAGCACGCACGCACACACACACACACACACACACACCCGCACACGCACACTGTCACACTACTGTACTTCCACATCCAATCCGTGGGCCGTGTTGCATGTCCTCTGCTGTGTCAACTCTGTCATTCTGCAAATGTTCTGAGCTGTGTCCAACCCTGTCATTCTGGAAATGACCTGAGAACGATTCCAAAAGGCGGTGACAGTGGAAATACTATGCGCTGTTAGAAAAACGTGCAGTGGAGAAACATTTATATCAAGTAAAGGTTTTGGCTGAGCTCAGGCTTTTCCAAACAATACAGGCGCAATCCATACAGTGTAGCGGTTGATTGATGTTGTGTATGGAGATATTCTTTCTTTTCGTTTCGCCCCCTTCCTTTCTCCACGATTTACTCCAATTTATTCCGATTGATTCCTCCAGGAGTGCCATGAACAAAACTCTTCTCCAAGATTGCAAGAGTAATCGTTTCCATTATTCTAGCTGTGCCAGGTGGTTAATTTAGTTATACCATTCATTCTCTTCAGTCTGTGTGTTTTATTCATGACAAAACATTAGCAAAATGGCATGCAGCAGCCGCAGGTGAAATGGGCAGAAGTGCGTCTGCATAGTGTAATGAAGACATTCACAGAAACTGATTAAGGTCAATGCGTTCTTTCCCTGAAAGGTGGTATAGTGAATGTGGCTGTTA
>CM076986.1:15709571-15888207 GCA_039105355.1 Benthosema pterotum
TTAAACGATTAATCATAAGCAAATCGATTGTTGTCAAGTATTTTAGTAATTGATTAATCGGTTCGTCAACTAACCTCTGTTTTTACCTGTTTTCCCACTTAACCATATTTTTTCTAGTGTTCAGTGTAACAAATTCCAACCACTTTCAACATTTTATTGTCATCAATTAATACACCTTTGAGATGTGGTGTGAACGTAATAAAAAAACCCCAATTCTGTTTCCTAGAAATGGAGATCTGAAAAAAATCATTAACATGGTGAAACAGAGCTTGATGAGATCATCAAGTTGTGTTTCACCATGTTAATGATTTTTCTATTAGGACCTTTTTTCTGAGAGTGTACAAATGGAACCAAATGGACCCACTAGGGTCCATTTGGTTCACATTTGTACACTCTCAGGAAAATTTAGAAAATGAAAACACCGCCTTTAAGGTGATAGCTGAATAAGAGTCATAATCCGATTGTTTGATGAATCGGTTAAATAATAGGAAAATGAAACGATTATGACAATAATTGTTAGTTGCAGCCCTATATAGAGAACATCATAGCATCCAGTGAACTTCATAGCATTGTATTGGGATGATGGGCTATATGTCCTCAGGCTACGGGGGGCATGACTCTGGGTTAAATGGGCCGTGCAGTGAACACACCCAGCTTGCAAAGAGGCGGCCAGATGTTTTGTACTCTGTACTGAACACTCGGTGTCGACAGAGGAGGCCAGATGTTTTTTGGACTAAAACTGCTGAGCACACACATTGCTGGATTCCCGACGGAGCAGACGACCATGACGTTTTCTTGAGTTACAGTATATCAATCTTGGTGACAAATTATTATTGAAACCTGCAGTGAGAGAAAGCTGGTGCGGGGTACTAAACAGGGCACACACTTTGTAGTTTCTACTCAACAGTTACAATATTTTGTCTATCCTTGGACTTCCTGTGTCTCGTTCAGTAACTGTTATTCTTTTATTACTCTGATGTAGATGCCACTTCATTACACATGTTCTTGTTAGTGTGCAAGTCTAAAGTAACTCAAAATAGTTACAAATATAAACACTGTCTCTGGCATCCATTTAGAGTCTAAGTGGATGCCAGAGATGCTATTGGGCTGAGTTTAAAATAGGAAATCGTTGCAGGTGATTAGACTGAAATCCTTTCCAATAACACCTCTGGTTGTTGCAGCTGAATCACTGCAACAACATTCCTGACTCCTATCTGTCTTTCTTGTCCAGCAGAAACATATCAACATGCAAAGTTGAACAGACTCGCAGAAATTTGACCCAGTTCAAATATACAGCACACTGAGAAATGTTTAATTCAAGGCAAAGCGTGGGCTGTACTGTATGTTGTGAAAGGAAATGGAGGAGCTAAACTGATGCGGCTGCTCTGGCTCTCTCCCTGAGAGGGTCAGCCATCATCATCATATCCCAATTTCCTGATTCAAATGCATTAGTTCAGGTTCTGCCCAGAAGGAGAACAAACAAATGAATTGCGCTCTTCACAGTCCCCCCCTGCATAAGTGCTTTGTTTGGGAATCTGTGTGGACTCAGTGATTAACGAAACTAGATCAGCACTCGACAGAGTGCAAACTTGCGCGTTGTGCACAAGTAGGACATGGCCTACTTGTGCGCGAGCGGAGCGAGCAAGCAGAGAGTGAGTACCCCGACACCTCCAGGAGATAGTACAGTAGACATTTCTTATGAAGATATCTTATAACGTCACCATTACGTCATCACCTAAACCAGCCAATCACAGTACTTCGAGGGACGGCCGCCAAGGGGCAACCGTGAACCGATCGCTTAACTTGCACTCATTCCTCTGCCCATGCAAGTAATAAGAAGATCAACGTCAACAGATTGAAAGAAAGAACAAATACCAGTAAATCAGTCATCGCAAGCACTATAGCACCTTTACTTTTCCAAACTAAATAGATCAGAATAATTCCCACCCAGCAAAGATTACAGTATATCAACTATGGACTGGACCGGTAGTTGGCTGCTGGTGAGTGGGTATCTTTGCTTAGACTTAGAGTGTAGAATGCACACACCCACACATGCACAAGTACACACCACAACAACAACAGCACAAGAAGACACTAAAGTTCAGAATGCCACTGTCAGCACAGGGTGACAACAACAAACAAGAGTCCTATATAGACACAAAACTATTTGTGGACATTTCCATCCCACTCGTGACATGTCTTATTAACTATGGAATGTCCAAACACAGCCTCTGCCAAGACGACACGATTCGTCAACACAGGTCGCTGTATGCAGTATAGGCAGTACACATGACTGTATGGTTGAAGTCAATACCCTTTGTTTTACACAAACTATGATTGAGATTCACTTTAATACTGTGTTGTACATTCCCATGATTCATGGCATGAACCCAATCATTAAAAAAAAAATCATTATTTTCAAATGCTGCTGACAAATGCTGAAAATATGGTCCCATCTCCTCTGTTATCACTCATCTGTATTCAGTCCAATGCATCGCTCAACTCCTCTAATCAAAGTTCACTGTTCCAGAGCATTCTTTCCCAGGACATCAGTCCTTGATGTTAAGCTTGGACAGTGTCCTTTCTCCACCCTCGCTTAATCAACCATCTCTCTCTGTTAAAGGGGTCCCACCATGAATTTAAAATCCAAGTGTATTATATAAAAAAAGCTGCTCTCAAATACCTTTTTACACCCACGGAATCCTATACAACCACTCCTCAGATGCTTCATTTTCCTCCTCTCCCAGGATGCTATATCAAGACATTTCAGCTGCAGTACCACAAATGTCCACACCTCAGTCTCCTGTGGGAGGGGCGCATTGAACCACAGCGGGAGGAGGTGGTGAGTGGTGACTGATCCATACATACTGACTTGAGGGGTTTTTGGGCTAAAAACACAGAAAAATCTTGAAAAATGTCAAATTCATGGTGGATGGGCCTTATTTGACACTACCCCCCATTATGAAAATGACAAAAATACAATTGTCCGGCTTTAAAAATCATGTGTTTGGTGTTCTATAGGGTTAATGTGAAAGGCTGCTGTCATGTTGTTCCACTATAACTTTATGTAGCGTGAGCACCCCCCTAATACATAGACTCTGGGAGAAGACATTAACATATATTTATACCCCTCCTTCAGGACGCATGCGTGTAAACAGAGAATGATTTATTAGCGCCATTCACAGGGGCTTTCAATTTTGAACACGTAGCTTTGCTGTCTGACGCAGGAGCCATGCACACCACTCGTTTGGGTCCTCGGCGGGGGCGGATCTAGGCATGGGTATGGGGGGGCAATGCCCCCCTAAATACCCAGTCTGCCCCCCAAACACAATGCCATGCAAAACAACCTAAGATATTTCAAATTAAAGTGCTATATTTAAAATGATTTGAAACACTACTAGTACCTACAGCTGTGTCAGCACTAAACCAACAGCATTTCATCATTCAGACTTTTAGCTGCATGCTGCGTGTCTGTTGCAACTTCAACAACAACTGATGTTATTATTGATGCTTTAATTGACTAAAAAAGTCCTGTAACTGAAAATGATATGGGGACGGCTTCATCGCCCGTGTCGCTTCGCGCCACGGCCGATGAAGCCGTCCCCATACCATTTTCTCTTGCCCCTCCAACGTGTTCTCTTGTCCCCCCAAATGGGACATGTTACATCCGCCCCTGGTCCTCGGCATAATTCATGGGCTCGACATAATGTCTCCATGAATATATATAGAAGTAAGGAAGCTCATTTCCAACAGGCAGGAATTCATCCATGGTTCCATAACTTTGCAGAATGTGAGTTAACCATTATGTAAACACCTCACCCAGCAGCTACCGGCTGCTGTAACAACTTCTACACCAGGAGACCAGAGTGGATGACTCATGTCTGAGTTATACTCTTTCGATTTATACTACCAACATAGGAGATATGGCCTCGGTCATCGGTGTCAGGGGATCTACCGTCTAGGCCTACGTTGAAAATAAAGTTTCGATCACTAATTGTTTAATTACCAGTGACATCTAATACCACACCTATCATCTTTAATATTATTGTATATGTCCCTCAAGCTTATCCCTAATGGTTTGAGCCTCTCTGATAAAATAGTTTATGTTTATTTCTTCTCTAAGTTTATTTCTGGACTTTGAAAGCAGTTTTAGCTGTAGTACTATAATGTCCTGAGGTGGTGGGGGCACTGATATGCAGATTATTTATTATTTGAGTAACACTGACACTAGTGTCAAGGGATTCACATGTATTAATGATTAATAATGATGAATTGATGATGAAGATGAAGATGATTGTGAAGTTGATGATGATGAACTTATGTATTAATGGGGAATTCAGCCCATTTTCAAAATCCTTTTTTTTTTTTTTATAAAATTTCATCCGACATCCAACCCATTTTTTCACCCAGTGCCAATTCCTAATGTGATCCTGGGCTCTACACACCCTCCACCAATGTGGTGAGGCAGCGGGCTGGTCTCATGCTTCCTTCAATGCATGAGGAGTCCAAGCTGCCTTCTTTTCACCTGACAGGGGGGAGTTTCCCTGGTTGGGCGTAGCGCGCGGAAGAAACGTTATTCCAACCAGTTCCAGTCCCCTCCATCAGGCACCCTCAGACCAGGATTACTGCATGATTTTGTGAGGGGAGAACATGCAAACTACACACAGAAAGGCCCTTTTGCCAACACCACCTCGGGTATGGGTACTGATGACGCGGAGGAGGAGACACGCCACCAGCACCCACAGCAGCTGGCTGTGGGTGCTCCTGAGAGCGTACAAATGTGAACCAAATGGACACTAGCGAGTCCATTTGGTTCCATTTGTACGCTCTCAGGAAACAAGGCTTCTGAATGAAACATCATTAACATGGTGATACACAACTTGAGGATGTCATCGAGTTATGTTTCACAATGTTTTTTTTTCAGACCTCCATTTTTTATTATGTCCACACAACATCTCAAATATATATTAATGACAGAGTAAAATGTTGAATCCCCTTTAACCTCTCGTGGAATGATGCACCCCAAGCGAAACACACCAGGCAACCTGTGTTGTTTCTTCTTTGAATCCGTGAAAATCAAGCCATTATTGTAATTATATTATAATATACAGTAAGCCTGCTCTCACCATCTCTTCCTTCCTGAGTTTTTGTTTGATTCATCCCCCGGCCATACACTCCCTGAATGAAAAGCCTGGAGGCAGATGGAGAATGCATCGTCGTGGCATCAGAGCTCTGGCAGGAAACAGCGAATAGTTGTAATGAATCTGCCATGCTGCGCTGGAGGTCACAGATTAGTTCATAATGGAAACACAGAGAACATTGGATGGAACAACCTGAATGGCACCTCGCTCAGCACCAGCAACAACAAATAGAAAAACAAACATTATTCTACAAGGCTGCAGATTTCTCATAAAGTATAGTTACATTTTTCTACAACATCAAAACAAACAACACGCAGGTGGCATGCACCATGCACGCACGCACACACACAAACACACTGAAGCACAGCACACAGCTTTTGTCTATAGCATTTTTCAATTTCAAAAACCCTGTAAACCCTGTAAAAACCCTTGTGTAAATATTATTCTTTGCATAGTTCAGATAGTTTGACTGAACCATTATACAATTTAAAGTGTTGGTAGGAAAGTGAATTCATGAAAAAAATAGAAAGAAGAAGAACGATGTGTTCACATTGTGCCCTTGGAAATAGCCAGACTTCTAACTGTACTTAGAAGTAATAGTAAACTGCTAAAAGTATTGGTTTCAAAATGTACCAAAAGCAGAGAAAAATAAACTAAATAGGTGATGCGTGGTCACAATGTGACAGTTGCAATTGTGAGCTTGTAGATCTGACTTGGATCTTTTCAAATGGTCAAAATGAGTATAGGTTTAAGTGGTTAATGCATGCTTTGTCATCAAAATCCACAAATAAATGTAGAGGGGTAGAATTACAATTGCCTGGACCGCCTCTGAGATGGAGTGGGGTAGAAGTATTTGGGATCGGAATTACTCCAGTAAAGTACAAATACCTCATTTTGTACCTCAATAGTACCTCAACTTATACGTAGTTCTATACTGTATATTAAGGGGGAGAGTGAGTGCGTTCAGTTTCTGACACTGTCAGAGACAGAAATGGGCAATGTCTAGGCAATGTCTAAGTCAGCATCTCAGTAGCCTCGGTGTCCAGGTTTATTTTTTTCTGTTCACATTCAGGCTCAAAAAGAAAACACACTTCCTTGTTTTTTCTAACCAACAGTGAAGAGACACTCCAAATTTGTCAGTGTTCTCTCTGTTGCTTTCCACAAGGGAGTGTGGATGCTGTTTCCGGGTTGCTCAGATCGCTGAACCCGTAGGATCCGCCAAGGCTGAGCGAGGCCAGCGTCTCAACAATATGGACGCCAGAGTTCCCAGACTGTAAGTGTTGAAATACGACGAGTTGCATATGGGAGCCGAGCGGGCAGATTAATAATGCTACAGTTCACTTGGCTCCAAGGCCTTTAGAGAGCAGACCTGCTGTAAAAAACAACAACACATACTGGAGCATTATGTGATTAATTGGGTGGGTCTGGGCGAAAAACGAAAAGGGGGATTATGCCGCTCTGGGGAAATGTTTTAAATGTGTTATTATCCTTCCTGACTGCATGAGGCAATCGCATTAGCCTTGGATCTTATTGGACAACAATAAATGCCTTATCGGCTGCGTCCAATCCAAGTGCTCGCCTCTAACCACTCTCTCTCACACACACAAACACACACACACATCCGCGCACACACAGACACACCACCTCGCTGAGATTGATTGGATCGGTCAGCCCGAAGTGCTGTCGGTTTAAAATATTCCATATTGACATTTGCATGAGGCGACGAGAAGCTCTTTTGTCAATTTCAATCCAACTGGATTTAGAGCAAATAGGTAATGGGCGAGCCAACATGGTCTCAGGGAGCAATTGCTTTTCTTTTCCGTGATGAATCAGGGCTCAGAGAAAACACTAAAACCTTTCTACGTGCCATTAGCATAGGCTATCACGATTTTACTGTAAGATCTTACAGTAGATCATAACATGGGACTGCGAGTGGGATTGTAAATTATAATAATTTCCTGGGCGGTATATGCTGCATGGTATGGTGCCTATAGAGATCTCTGCACAAACCAACACAGACCATAAAGTCTGTATAGCTTACATGTTTTACTGTACAGGTCTATAAAATGTAGGGTCATTGCCCTGCACTAACATCCTGCAGGCCAAGCTCTTCCAGGCTTCACATCCGATGTTGATGTCTCTATTTTTCTTATTTATTCGCCTGGATGTGGTTCCAATGGAACCACTGACTATAAAAAAAAACATACATGCAGGCCTATAGCCACTTTGTTTTAGGCCGCTGGTTTTCAACCAGTGGTCTGGGGACCACCAGTTGTCCTTGAGAGGATTCCAGGTGGTCACCAGTTAAATGACGAACAGTGGGTAACCTAATGCACCCTTGTTTGTCTGTAACTCGCTCGAGACCGTAAAGTGAAACCAAACGGACCCGTCAGTTCACACTCTCAAGAGTTAAATTATATTTAAACATCTGCATGACTTCATTTTTAGGAATCTACACAATTAGAAAATGTAGAAGAATTGTTGTTTTGACCAACGTTGGCCAGTTTATCTCTACTAAATTACTACACAAACTTGACAATCCTTAGTTTTGGGTCTGAGAGACTAAACTCAAAATGAAATGGTGTTCCGTGGTTAAAATGCAGAATAAATAGTAGGACCTGGTATGAAAATGGTTGAAAACCCTTGTTTTAGGCTAAACACATGCTGCCATATAAAAAGTTTATTACAGTAGCTCGAGGCTATATGAGTTCTTATGGTGTAGTCTGACACAGCGCTTATACAATGGACTGTGTGTTTGTTTCAGGAACAGGCTAGCTGTGCCCTTTGGTTATTGTGCATGACCTAAAAGCCACGTGGTAACCAAACGTTTTAGACTAGAGAACCAATACTGATAGCATATCTACAAGCTAACAACACAATTATACTGATAATACAAGATCTACAAGCTCACAGTGCCATTTTCACTCACTCATCTTCGTGAAATTACTGAAAGAAATAATTTATAGAAAGTTATTTCACTTAATTCAGGTTGTTTCCTTCTTCTTCTTCTTCTTCTTCTTTTCCTTTTCCATAGAGTTTCTCCCTGTCTCCTTGTCTGAATGCTACTTTAATTTTGTTTTGAATTCATGAAAAATACTGTTTTTTTGGGGGGGGAAACGTTTTCAGAAGATGTCTTGAAATCCCACTACCAGATTCAGAATAGGGTCGACATGGTGTCTGTCTGGTTGCTATTGCCAAGCTTACCAGCACTTCCTCCAAACCTCCACAGACTATTTATAAGTAGTCTGCCAAGGTTCTAGGCTTGTTATCCGGCACTCAATGTCTTGGCATATTGTCCAGTTAATATAAAACCCATTAAGGCACATTTGAGCCACCTCTTTTGCTCATTAGGACCACTCTACGCAACGTCAACAGACACTGCAGTGACGTGCGCATCTGTGCTGTATAGATACAACATTCTACAGGCCACAGGTTTTTGCGCTACACCCTTTCGTGTTGCTACAGCCAGACTGGCTCGAGCTTCGAGTAAAAATTAAAAACAGACAGTATGAAACCAAAAATAAATAAAGAGAACCATAAAAATGTGTCTCGCTGTCTCCCCCCAGACAGCCTGTTTTTGCTGTTAGCTCTGTTTTACTCAAAATGTCACTGCTGCGACATACACTTCCTCTTTACAAGCACTGCACAGAATACAATTATATGAGGACATGTGTGGCACATATACAGTCACGAATGAGTTATCATTCACTCTGTGTGTGTGTGTGTGTGTGTGTGTGTGTGTGTGTGTGTGTGTGTGTGTGTGTGCGCGCGTGTGCGCGCGCGCACGCGTGTGAGTGCGTGCATGTGTGCGCACACACACACACACACACACACACACACACACACACACTTCATCTTGATTGGAAGAAGGCTTTTCCTACCAGAGCCCAAACTGAAACAGGGAGGAACTCCTGGTATTTTACTCAAGTTAAAAATGATATTACAGAATTTATACTCTTCACTTACAATAAGTAGGCCTAAGTACAATAAAATGTGAGTTTTTCCACCCCTGTTACCATGTGGTATGAGTTATACTCGCTGCCTCTGTCTCCCAGCACTAGCCAGTGGGAATGCTGCCTGTGTGTAATGTGTATAACGTTGGGGCTTCCCATGAGAAGCAGCACCGTGTGTTACTCACCCAGCTGGTATACAGTGAGAGTCTCACATGCTGTTTATCTTGAATCACACAAACAGAGCAGTGTGCTGGCCAGTGTTGCGATAATATTCCAAAGCATGCAGCGCCACTCGGAGAGAAGCGTTTGGACGACCCTTTTGCAAACATATTTATATTCACACTTCTCTCATCATATGCAAAATCTACGACCGCCCACATCAGTCTTTCATTTTTTGCTGCTGCGCTTCTGTTCTGTTGTTGTTGTTGTTGTCGTGGAGATTGCTTTTTATTTATTTTTTTGTATTTTGCATGCTGATTTGTTGTTTTTAGATTCAGAGCAGGCGGAATTGTTTGAAATATGTTCTTTGAAAAGTACAAGCTAATAGACTACAGTACAAATTCAATAATACCGGTACAATAGATGCAATAAGACTGGCTTTCAACTGGTAGTCCGGTGTACTGTACACCAGTGGTCTTTAAGGGAGAGTTTCAGGTGGTCCTAGCTAAATGATGGAGAGTTGGTAACCAAACGGACAGCTTTCAGATCTATTAGCGCTTTTAGAGCTTCATTTAATTGGCTTCACTTTGCTCAAGAGCTACATTTAAGTTAAACATCAGCATTTGCAAGAAGTCAACACAATTATCCCTTCACTCCCCAAGTCCCTCCCCAAACTGTCCTTGTCTAATTGGTATGTTAGCTTGACCAGGAAAGTTACTAAACCATTTGGCATAAGAGAGTGATTAAACACCGCTACAAAAGAGTAGGATTTTGAAAAGGGCTAATTAGATCATATCCAATGACAAACATTTCCATTCGTTTTTGGCCTGAGAGGCCAAATGTCATCACATTGGAGGTCACTGCGGCTCAAATAACAAATAAACAATGGCCCTTGGCAATGTTGAAAACCAATGCAATAAAACAAATCCACACGTTGGAGAGGTTTTTAGCAGCACACCAAAAGGGGTAACTTCTCTCTGCGCTGAGATCTAATTTCATGGAGAGTGCCCTAGCTGTGCCCCATGTGGCCCGGCATGACCAGACTAAAAAAACGCAAGCACATTATTTCGTTCCGTCAGATTTGTCTGGTACGTTTCTAGTGCTAATGCAGACCTGGGATGCATGCTCTCACTGGGACCAACTATAGTGGGGGGAAATGTCGAGCGGTCCAAAAATAAAACAAAACTGACGTACCCACCCAACTCAATGGAAAGTCATTTCAAAGTCTTAGCTTGAGTTCAAACTGAAACAGTTCGAGTATGACTGTGTGCATGCGTACCTTTGTGTTTTGTTTTCTCAATATCGCTAAAGGTACTATAGGCAACTTTAGTGTGTACAAACTGTTTGTAAACAGATTTTATCTATTTATCTATGATCCACCTCACCTCCACTCTATGGGCTCATTATGAAACTGCTGGAGACTTCTAAGCTGTGATTTGGCTATAATGTCGCCTCACCCGCTCAAGCCCCTCCCCTACACACTAGCACCGCCTTGTCATGAGTCCGACATCAATTATTTGTTGGCAACAAGTTCTGGACTGTCTGCAGAACCAAGCAAGTGTCTGTCTGCATGCAGGGAAACGGCAGCATCAAAGTAGAAGCGACATAGAGTGAAAAAAGGCAAAAGATTAGATTTTTGCTAAAAAGTTGCATAATACCTTTAATTATTTACTTGCTGCCTTCATTGGATTGGAGATCCGTATGTTCCTTTCAGTGGTGATACAAATTAAAACAATACACTCTTCAAATTGTAACTTTAAAAAAATCTGTACATATAGCCTACAGTACCGTATTTGGCCTGCCGACTTTCAACAGAATGTTAAAATCTGTTAAAGTGCGTCATTGAAGCAATTAAAATTCTAATTGCCTCCGGAAATCACGGTCATTATTCATGTTAAGATAATTACGTTTCTAATCTCGTGCCGTAGCATCAGGTGGTAAACATAATGGCCTCAAACTATCACAGAACAATTGACAGTGATGAAGCCTCTATTAAATTTAGACCTGGTGTAACCTGCCGGTATATGTTGTTATACCTCTGTCTCATATAGCAACAGATGAGGCGTTTCTAGAATCCTAAAGGCCTATAAAATGGCAGACAAAGTGGTTCCTTACCTCAATCCTATAGGGCAGGGGTTTTCAACAGGTGGTCCGGGGACCACCAGTGGTCCCTGAGAAGGTTCCAGGTGGTCCCCAGGCTAAATGATGGAAAGTTGGTTAACCAGATGTAACTCCTGAGAATGTAAAAATGAAACCAAACGGACCCTTGCGGGTCCGTTTGGTTTCATTTTTACACTCTCAAGAGTTAAAATATTCACCATCTGAATTAGCACCACTTAATTAAGAAGTTTACACTGTTTTGTTGGCAAATAGCCTGGAATTGTGGACAAAACCAAAAGAATTCTTTAATTTTAGTTCTATGGTGTGAACATGTAATCAAATGGTGGTCCGTGGCTCAAATGCTGAATAAATGGTGGTCCCTGGAGTCAAAAAGGTTGAAAACCCCTGCTATAGGGCAGTGGTTTTCAACCCATCAATGAATATTCTGCATTTGAGCCTTGGACCACCATTTGATGAGATTGGGCCTCTCGGACCAAAGACTACAAATATTGTGTTGTCATTGGATAAGACTCCTGCTGTAATGGTGATATCAGGTGTTGGACCCGTAAGGGTCCATTTGGTTTCACTTCACAGTCACTGGTTATAAATACGACCACATCACTCTGTCTCAAGCATAACCAACCCCGAACTCTAGATCAGTGGTTTTCAACCAGTGGTCCCTGAGAGGATTCCAGGTGGTCCCCAGCTAAATGAAGGAGAGAACCAAACAGACCAAATTATAACCAAACAAGAGTTGTGCCCCTACAGGGCACAGGTCTCCACCGTCCGGGCTCATCATGACGTCATAGTCGGGAGGACAGACAGATCGAGGGCACAGACGGGCTACGTGCACGGACAGAGGGCGTTTTATAGTCGGGAGCACAGACAGATCGAGGGCACAGACGGGCTACGTGCACGGACAGAGGGCGTTTTATAGTCACCACCTACGGTGGAGACAATGATAGATATGTAACTCTTGAGAGATCTAAATTCAACATCAAATGGTGGTCCGTGGCTAAAATGTAGAATAATTAGTGTGCCCTGGGAAATGGTTGAAAACCATGCACTGCTATAGATCAGGGGTTTTCAACCTTTTTGACTCCAGGGACCACCATTTATTCAGCATTTGGGCCACAGACCACCATTTGATTACAGTTTCACATCAAAGACCTAAAATTAAAGAATTCTTTTGGTTTTGTCCACAATTCCAGGCTGGATTTGTGCCAACAAAACAGTGTAAACTTCTTAATTAAACGGTGCTAATTCAGATGACGAATATTTTAACTCTTGAGAGTGTGAAAATGAAACCAAATGGACCCGCAAGGGTCCATTTGGTTTCATTTTTACGTTCTCAAGAGTTACATCTGGTTAACCAACTTTCCATCATTTAGCCTGGGGACCACCTGGAACTCACTCAAGGACCACTGGTGGTCCCCGGACCACCGGTTGAAAGCACTGCTATAGATGGATGTAATATAAGGGTTTTCAGTTCCTCCAGAACATAATTCATTTGAGGGTCCTTCACATGAAAAGCTCTGAGAACTATTGTTGATAGGAGCGGGGCTATTTTCGGTCTGTATATGCAGCCAGATGTCGGGTCAGACATTCATGACGCATGGAGAACTGTAATTAAACATTGAGTTCTGTTGGAAGGAAACATTTGGGCCCAAATGAGTATGGATCGGTCCTGGACTCATAATAATAGATCAGTATAATGAGAGCATTCAGAGGGGAGGGGGAGAGGGGTACGGGGATGAGTCTGTGTTGTTCAGCCGCTCTGCGAGCAGGAAAACAAACAGTCAATAGCAGGAATAATGAAAGGCAAACTTTGATGATAAATCCCCTTTAGACAATAACAATGAATCACACGACAGCCAGAGAAATGCCAGCAATATTTACAGACGGCACATTCTTCAACTTTATGGATTATAGCAGTTTCGGATGACGTTGGTGCATTAGTTCTATCTGTGAAACACGCCATAATTCATTGACTCTGTGACGTCTTATTGTCTGATAACACTAAAGGCTTATTCAATGAATATTATTAATATGCTATAGTTTCTAATGACAGCTAGAATGATATGGCTTAACTACTTGCCTATTCTGCACATGCCATAGCAGAATGTTCTGCAAAATAGCCGATATGCAAGTTCATTTTCACTTGTTGTACAGTACATGAACTCTAAACATATGTAAGCCCCATGCTCTCCCCAATGTCCAAGCTGGGCTCATTCATTCCAATATTGGACAATACACATTACAGGTAATAGAGGCAACAGACATCTAAAACAGAATCTAACTCCACCTGACCTCCACTATATTGGCTCATTATGAATCTGACCGCTGTGCTGTGATTGGCTAAAACGCTGCCTCACCCCACACAACCCCCCCTACCCTGCACCGCCTTTCAGGATCCCGGCGAATGTTTTGTTTTCACGTGATTGATTTACCCACGTTGACAATAACAAAGTTCTGGACCGTCTGCAGGACGAAGCAATTGTCTGTCTGCAGGGAAACAGCTGCAGCATCAAAGTAACATAGAGGGGAAAAAGGCAAAAATATAGCTATATATCTATTTGATATCTATTTGATTTTTGCTAAAAAGTTTCATTTTTGGAACCACTCCTTCAAAAAACTAAAATGTTTTATCATCTAGGAAAAGGAGTGTTTTTTTCGCTGTCTATCACACTTTATCCTTAGCTGTGATTGGACCATAGAAGTTTTAATAGGGGCTTATTGAAAAAGGTAATTTTGTCATGGCATAAAGTCCATCTGAGGTCAATTTGACCAACCAGCTTCAGAGATTTCTAGACTTCTAAGGCCCTATTTAGATCGTCTTAAGTATCATGTCTTATGACTTAAGTCAAAACTTTGAGGCTCCAACAATCAACTCATAGAGTCATGTCTTGCTTGAAAACAGCGAGTCGAGAGCGCAGGCTTGAAAGGTTCACTCAGCTCATATTACAGCTATAGCTACATGTTTAAGCATTTATTTCAATTTCAGCATTGACATTTATCCCAGACATGCCCTAGTATGCAAAGAGTCTGCCTTACATCATTTTTCCCCTTAAACCTCCCCCAGTGACACAAGCATGATGGCATCCATCCCCCTCGGCCAAATCTGGTCACATATCTTGTCCTGGGCGCGCATGCAGACCTGCTAAAAGAATGAATATTCTAACCTTTTCTGATGCTTTCAATCAGCTTTCCTGCTCTTTCGCAGAGACAAGTGAGCCGCAGGATGGAATTTGAAGGACGTTCGGGTCTATGCGCATGCAGTCTGACCTTTCCGGTGTAACAAGTGGTCTCAACACAACCCCACCCCACACCCCTCCCATTACAGAGAGGCCTAAACCTTTGGATGAGTGAGCAAGGACAATGTCCACTCCCTCCCCATCGGTGTGGGGACTCTGACAGACACTGAAGTGGTCGCGTGGCAGAGAGACATTTTCCAGATGAGGTGAATTAAATCCAGCCTTATCCCCCACTCTCTCTCTCTCCGGCTGGGAGTTCTAAATCCTATAATTCCAAAAGCCGGAGAGCGGTGAGGCCCGACAGCATCAGCACGCCGGCGGTGCAGGGGGAAGAGAGAACAATGATGCTGGAAACCTTTCCTGACTGCCAACATGCTCTGACTGTCACAGACAAGACATAATAGGGTTTAGCGCCGGAGCTAGAGCTCGGTCATCGTGATCTTAATACCCTGGGGGTGGGGTGGGAGTGGGGGGAAACGGGGCATTGTTTGGACTGGATCGAGAAGTGGATTTGACTTAACCTCAGACAGATATGGCAGAGAGGCCAGCGAAAGGCAAGGGACCCGGCGATGTTTCTCAAAAGCTTGGCAATCCCTCTTGTTGCTGGGGATTTTTATTATTTATTTATTTATTTAGATTAGACAGAAAGGGGCTGATCGGTTTGTTCAATGGAAATTGCTTGGGTAAAAAAAAAAAAAAAAAAAAAAAAACGGCAGCCGCATTAAATATTTGTATTCAATATCAGTTGCACCTGAAGCTGACGTTTGTTAATAAATATGGAATAGGCTTTGTTTGTGGTGTCAGCAAACAGGCCAAAGAAAATGCAGAATTATACCCTTCATCAACCTTGTCCTGACATGCCCCTTAACAAGTTGATTCCCAACCTGCGGGCCGGAGTTCATTCATGAGCCATGAGGATATTGCAAGTGATGCCGATACAAAATATTAGCAAAAACAGATGTTGCTTGAATTATTTTTTTAAGATCGATTGCCATGATTTTTCCCCACCCTAACATGGTCATCAGGTATTATTATTGTATATGAGGAGGAAGACTTTTTAGACTTTTTTTTAAGTGAACTGTACAGTATTTGTTAAAATGTCATTTTTTGTGGGCACCCCCACCAGTTCATTAAGTATGCCTGGTTTGTGTGGTGGGTGGTGATGGGTGAAGATCCACCCTCGCTGAAGCCACATCCACATCTTTAGTTGTATGATAAAGGGGGGGGGTTGGGCGAGGGGCAGGAGAGGTTTCAGCTTCCAGGAAGAAACCCTACAGAGTTTTTTATGTGCGATGACGTCTTCCCTTTGTGTTTATAATGGGCAGACGTCATTGCATATGTAAAACACATCAAGGGGGCTAATTAAGTACTGTCACCTCTGTCACCATTAAGTACTGACAAAGTTGGAAAACATACAAAAATCACGGCACTGCATCTTTACTCTTTTTCTTGCCACCGTGGATCATCAGTCTCCATCTGCTTCTGTTTCCTGCATCCTTCTCCCAATGTAACCCTCATCTCTCATTTTCACACGTCCAAACCATCTTAACCTCACCGTAGCCTCTCTTGCTTTGCTCCCAAAATCTAACCTGGGCCGACCCTATATGTATTTTTAAATAATGTAAAAAATAAAGTATGCCATTCTTTCCTCAAAACTTTGAAAATGAAATTTCACTGTGTGGTGTCAATAAAAAGGGATCAAAAGCCGGAAAACACTTGATTGAGTGACTGATTGATTGATCATTAAAATAACCATGTTCTGAAAATTCACCTTTTGAGGGGTACTATAGCCTCCCTCCACTGCTGTGCTTTTGAAATTGGGCAGTCAAGTGTACTTTTATAATGTTCAAATCGAATTGCAGCCAAGGCTATGGACTAATGTTTGTTTTAGGGCACTAAAAGGCACGGTGAGATCTCATGTGGCCAATACAAATAGTACATCTTGTCACTGATTTTGCTTTATAACATGCTGAATTCATGTGTGAATTCATATGTCTCACACTGCCACATGTGCCGGCATCTAAAGGTCTAAATGGTGTTTCATTTCAATGTAAGGTGCCCCTCACTTCACACAAGTGTGCCTTTGTCAGCAGAAGAGGGTCCAGTAGAACTCTCCACCACTGCCAAGACAAAGTCAATGACCCACTTCATAATGTCAGCTCAGAAGTGTTTTTCTTTATAGCCAAAACGGTCTCTGTGTGAACTTGATGCTTCCTTCAGATCATCCATCTAAATATTCAAAGAGATCCTTTAGGAGGTTGGAAAATGTCAGGTGGATTGAGAAATCCTAAACAACTTTCTCCCAATGCATTATTCATTTCCCATCTCATTTGAATAACCCGCTGTATGGAGATTGGCAAGAAATAATTCATATACATCGAGAGGGGTTATTTGAGGGAATTCAAGGTATTTTCCGATATTTCCTCCTATGTTGTGGAGGTCTTCCAAAGCAGAATGGGTAGAGAGCCTACTTGGGAAGCAAAAGACTGACCAAAGGCCGCAGTATGTCAAGGTACTTCACCCACCTGGGCGAAGCACAAGTAGGCCATGGCCTATTCATTAGCTATAAAGCTCTCTTATTCACGTCATCATGTCATCACCCAAACCGGCCTATCAGAGTACCCCGAGGGACGACCGACCGCCGACCATGCACCGGTGACCAACGAACAGCGGCTGCGCACCGATCACTTAACTTGCGCCTGCTCCGCTCATGCAAGTAACTAAGCCCTTATCCCTTAAGTTCTTTGCATTTTTAAACTACTTTGAAAAAACATTTTTCAGTGGTTTAAATGGCCAGTGTACAAGCTCACAACGTGTCAATAGATAGGCATGTTGAATGATTTCAAAAAGTGTATCAAAATAGTAAAAAAAGGGATAAGGGGTTTGGGATAAGGGGTTTTAGCGTGTGACGAAAGTGGAGCCCTTAATGTCACCATGACATGGTTATTTACTTGTGCGATGTCAATGGCAATAACGACCTAACATTTGGCAAACAGTTGAACAAAACAAACAAAAAAAAAACAAGACTGCAACAGTGCGCTGTAGAGCTTGTAGATCAATTCTTTTCGGCAGACCTTGGGCTCCATCTTCCTCACGGCTAAACCCCTTATCCCCAAACCTCTCTGCTCTTCTCCTATTTTGAAAACATTTATGAATAGTTCACACACACACACACACACACACACACACACACACACACACACACACACACACACACACACACACACGCACACGCACACGCACACGCACACGCACGCACACGCACACACACGCACACACACACACACACACGTCCATAGTAAAGGCTTGCTGTGTTTCCAACTACTATGGAGTCATATGGGGTGAACTCGTAAACAAGTAGCGCATGGGAAGCTTCCCATCTATGGAGTGTGACGCACAGCCAGACATGCACAGATAGACATGCCTAGTTTACATAGTAAATCCCACTCATTGCGTTTGCAACAGGCTTAAAGGGAAACTCCACCCATTTTCAAAATTTTCCTGAGAGGATACAGGGGTCTGAAAGAAAAATCATTAAAGATAGGGGAAGTGATTTCACTTTTGTCAAATATCACACAAAAAAATCTGTTAAAATGCTCTATTATAAGGTGTGCAGACCATATATGGAGTTTCACCCTCCCCCACGTTAGCACAGGAGCTAATAAAAGTTCCCCAGGTGGAGGGTGAATTCTCCTCCAATCAGGATCGAGCAGCAGGTTCACATAGTGCTACTCTTGGGCGCCCCTAGTGCACCAGGCTGGTACTACACGATGAGTTTCAAATCACTTCCCATAGCTTTAACATTGTGAAATGCATCTTGATGATGTCATCAGATGTATTTCACCATGTTAATGTTTTTTTCAGACCTCAATTTTTAGGAAATACAGAATTGGGGGATTTTTTTTTTTATCATGTCCACACAACAGCTCTAAGGTATATTAATGACATATTATCGGTAAAATGTTGAAAATGGCTGGAGTTCCCCTTTAGCTCCCAGTCCTGGTCCCCATCACGGGTTCGCCCCGGCTCCGTTCCGTGTTTTCCTGGTAGCCGCTACGAGCGCCCAGCGAGACCCAGACCGGAGCAGAGGCAGTGTGGTCTCTGCTGGAGAGAGAGAGAGGGGAGAGGAGACAGGGCCGGATAAATCATTTCCCAATTGGGGGGGCTTCATTTTCGGCAATATTAGCCAAGTAAGCATCAACAACAACATCAATTGTTAAAGTTGCAACAGACACAAAGTAGGTTTAAAGCTAAAGGTCTGACTCAGAAAGTTTTCTGTTTTGAATGATGAAATGGTGTTGGTTTAGTAGCAGTAGTGTTGTTCAAATCATTTTAAATAAAAGCACTTTGATTTGAAATATCTTTTAAATTTGAGTTTGTTTGCATGCCATGATGTTTGGTAAGGGCAGTATGCCCCCCCCATGCCCATGCCTAGATCCGGCCCTCTGTGGTGGAGACTGGAGAGAGGAGAGAGTGGAGAGCGCGAGGAGAGGAGAGGAACGGAACGGAGCGGCGAGTAGCACTCTGGAGGAGAGAGAGAGAAGTCGAAGAAGGAAGGAAGGATCTGGCTGTGGGGCGACAGTAGTACGGGAGGGAGAAGGGAGAGGGACGCAGCCAGATCAGAGAGATAGAGAGAGCCGCTCTTCACAGGGATGTACTACAGTAAACACAGACAGAAACACCACAATGAGCGCGTTTCAGCCGCTAGTATTAATAATATCACTATTCACGCACAATGTGGACGTTGGCTGGTCCTGCTGAGTGTCGTTCTGCTGCTGCTGCTGCTGCCGGATGGAGCGAGCGGAGACGCCGCCGCCGCGGAGGAACAACAAGGTAAAAAGAATCGAAAGAAAGAAAAGAAAGCAACGTTGTTGCTATTGTTGTAGCACAACTCTACTTTATGCTCATGCACAAGACGCTGGGATATGTTGTTTATACGTCGTGTCGATGCCGTGTCTCTTTTGTCTCCTTGTTGCTTTTCACTGTTTGGCGTTTCGTTCTGTTCGGGTGGAACTTTCTTTTCCCCCTCGTTGGGGGGGGGAGGGGGGGGGGGTTACTGTATTATCTGATGATGCCCATAAAAGGTATCGAGAGTAAGAAAACGAGTCAGAAAAGTAATTACTGTCTGCCAGTTAGTGCACACACACTTCTTTGCTTCAAGCATTCCACGTTTTCACTGATTTGACTGGAAATAATTAGTGAAAAATGTCATTTAAAGGGGAATGGCACTCATTGTCAACATTTTACTACTGTATATCATTAATATGGCCTAACTTAGAGTTGTTGTTTGGAAATTATAATGAAAATCCACCCATTCTGTGTTTCATAGAACTAGAGGTCTGTGGAGAAGGATAGAGATAGATAGATAAAAACTATGTAAGCCAGGCAGAAATGTCTGTGTGCATGGGAATGTGGGAATGTGTCTTACTTGTAAGGTATGTTAATGACACTAATGAAAATGAGTGGTAACCTATTCCCCTTAAAATAAATGGTTGTGGCTTATGTCAGGGCTGGTAGTTTTAGAGCAGTATTAATGTGAAGCACTGATGGCATGGCAGTGTGTGTAAAGTATGGAGGTATGTGACTGGTGTGAAATGAGCTGAAATATTATATGATGTACGACATCATATAATATGATATATGACATCATATAATGTGCTGGCTTTTCCCAGTAAAGCTTCAGATTGTAGTGGAGATGTGTTTACAGTCTGTGTATGTTGGTTCTCAAAGTGGGGTCCAGGGACCCATAGGGGGTCCTTGGGGATGTACCAGGGCATTCCCCCCAGCTAGACACTGTAAGGTCACAATGTCACAGTCATTTAATACCACTTTAGTCATATTTTATACTTTGGAATAACAGATATACGTACGGTGCAAGCTCACATTGCCATTGCCGTGCCACTTCATGCCGCACTACCAGCATCTCTCTCTCTCTGTCTGTCTGTCTGTCTGTCTGTCTGTCTGTCTGTCTGTCTGTCTGTCTGTCTGTCTGTCTGTCTGTCTGTCACTCTCTCTCACTCACTCACTCACTCACTCACTCACTCACTCACACACACACACACACACACACACACACACACACACACACACACACACACACACACACACACACACACACACACACACACACACACACACACACACACAAATCTTCTCTTGGGGATCGTTATGACAAAAAAGTTTGATAACCCGCTGGTCTACTGATTATTTCACTGTGTGTGTGTGTGCATATCCATGTGTGTGTCATGACTCATAGCTGCCTATACAGTGGACTCTATTGAAGAAACATGTTCTCTGGCAGAGAGGCTGTCTTTTGCATTCCATACTTAATAAGACACGCATGTGACGGTTGGGATGGAAATGTTCTCAGATGTCCACGGAATACGTTGTCATTGGTCAGAAATGTAAACAGCATGACATGGTATGATGGTTAACAGTACTTTTTAATGCATTAATACGAAAAAGATAACACAAGAAAGTCCTGGGAGGGCAGCTTCCATTGTGGGCCTACTTTATTCAATTCATCAACCCTTTAAATAGAAGTGGGACGGGAGCTAGTACCACTTGGATCTGGTCACTCGGACGTAATGTAGGATTACAAAATGATGTCGGACTGAAGTAGAGCAGTGGTTTTCAACCATTTGGATACCAGGGCCCACTAGTTATTCAGGAGCACCATTTGATGATATTTTAGCCCCACAGACCCCAAAACTAAAGATTTCTTTTGGTCATCTACATTATCTAACTGACTCCTTAAAGGTAGGGTAAGTGATTTGAAATTCATTGTGTAGTACCAGCCTGGTGCACTAGGGGTGCCCAAGAGTAGCTACACTATGTGAACCTGCTGCTCGATCCTGATTGGAGGAAATTTCACCCTCCACCTGGGGAGCTTTTATGGACCTCTTGCACAATTTGCTGGAGCGGGCGGGGGGAACTTCCGGTTCACGTTCGCTCACTTCCGTTTTGAGTCCCCATCCAGTACTGTATTGACTTTACATGGAGCAGAGCCTGGAGTTGGCCGAGTCGTTTTTCTACAGACATACAATTATTTTCGCGTCATATATTTCTATTTTCACCACTTTGTAACATAACTTACATTAGTATGCTTCATTAATTTACCGTTCGTTTTGATTGGAATTCGGTTATTGTGTGTTTATTTACAAAGCAAAACATGTGGATTCTGCCCCCACCACCACACTGGTCTACTCTAGGCTGCTGGCTGCTGTGTAACAGGTAAACATGCATTATTCTATTATAATCTAACGTTTATTTAATGCTTTTATCAATGTTGTCTTGGCTTTGGTGAGTCATTTAATGTACATAATGACAATAACTATTATAATACACAGGCGATTATGCCTTCTGTTATGTTGATTTAGAGCTGCTGGCTTTGTGTAGACATTAACCATCGCGTTTTCTTAGACACCTAAATTTGCATCACATTACCAAAACAGATTGACCATTATATCGTAAATATCCCACTTGTGAAAACACATTAGGCCTATTCATATCCCTAGAAGCTCCAAAAGTTGACACCATTTAGCACCCATTTAAATGTTAATGTAACTCTGAGAAAAAGTCAACTAAATCTATATAATTCCATTTGTACACCCTCAGAGTTACAGAACCACAAGGGTCCATTTGGTTCCAAACTATCATTTACTTATAGATTGGACCCCTAACTCAATGTTGGATGGAAGTGTACACAATGGTTAGTTCTTAGGAAGTGAAATTGAGAGACCCTTTAGTTTGAAATCTACCCATACCTGTACATTTTTTCAACCAAATACTTAAATCAAATCTGTACGTATACACCATAGGAGTTAAATTTGCTGTAGACTACAGACTAAATTCAATGCAAACAGATGGTACAATGATTTGTTCTTCCAATGTACCTGTAGTAAAAATACAATGCACTATACATCATTTTGGGTGTATTTTGTATCTTTCAGGAATTGTGATGACATGACTACATTCAGCATTCGGTGATCTGGATTCCAGCAGCAGGGAGAAGCAGCCGTTCGATTTGGAGAATGCAGCATCAAACTGTTCTCTTCTCTGTTCCTTTTTGAGGGAGGTTGTTGTGGACTGTAGCATACTTGTTCATCTCAGTTATGTACCAAGACAATGAGGTGGCATTTAACTTATTGATTTGATTCACCAACACACGTTTTACTTGACCTAACTACTGTATGTGTATACTATAATTACATTATTCAGAACATCTCTGTATTCAATTCCAGTCACATTATACAAAGAAAATCCACCCAAAATACAACATTCATTCTATTTTCCTCAATACATGGCTAACTATAGATGCAAGAGGATAGTATCTGTATTGTCCAGGTGTATTTGAATAAAGCTGACACTGACAGACATCTATGTGTTTTAATTGAAATGACTGACATGATGGATTACAACATATACTTCAAGTGCATGTAAAAGTTAAAACCATGAAGAGCAGAATGGATTTGTATTGATTTGTATTGATGTACATCTCCTGGAGACCATGGTAACCTGAAAGACAAAGAAACAAAAGAAAGTTATTTTTGTTCCTATGTGGAAAAAACTTTTGAACTTTGAGGTAAAATGACTGATATGTTCTGTTGTCCAGTGTCATGGCAGCAGAGTTGGCACCTCAATATTGGTAATTTCTATACAAAACGTGTGGATAGGTCTGAAAATGAATGTACCGCAGATGTTTACATGTAACTAGTATGTACCATACATGGGTACATTACATATTATTCTCAATACTGAAATACTTTTTTTAAATTTACTAAACATGAAAAAGAAGTCAATACAAACTCTGCTACTTTGAGGACAAAACCAAATTATTATTCAATATTATTATTGAAGCAGGGTACTCTTGAGACTTTGAGTAAATAGTAGTAGTCTAAATCAGGGGTTTTCAACCTTTTTCATCCCAGGGACCACCATTTATTCATGATTTGAGCCACGGACACCATATGAGGATATTTTAGCCCCACAGACCCCCAAATCTAAATATTTAATTTTCTTTTGTCCACATTTCCAGGCTGGATTTGGGAAACAAAACAATACATTCCAAAATGGCTGATTCAGATGATGAATATTAATTATTAACTCTTGAGAGTGTAAAAATGAAACCAAATGGACCCGCAAGGGTCCATTTGGTTTCATTTTTACGTTCTCAAGAGTTACATCTGGTTAACCAACTTAGCTGGGGACCACCTGGAACCCTCTCAAGGACCACTGGTGGTCCCCGGACCACCTGTTGAAAACCCCTGGTCTAAATGGGTCCCTAGCTAAATATAGCTTGGAACCAAATGGACCCTACATTTGGTTGGATTCAAACTGGGGTGGTTTGGGTTATCCACGACATGAAAACGTTTGGTCTGCTCTAATGTAACTTCTTGGGATATGAATAATGCATTATCACAAGTGGGATATACGGTATAATGGCCAATGGCAGGCAACACTGTCTTTTGTATTACCAAGCTAGTCTGTATAGGTGTCTTAAGAAAACGCGATGATCTACACAAAGCCAGCAGCTCTAAATCAACATAACAGTAGGCATAATCGTCTGTGTATTATAATAGTTATTGTCATTATGTACATTAAATGACTCACCAAAGCCAAGACAACATTGATACAAGCAGTAAACAAATGTTAGATTATAATAGAATAATGAACGTTTACCTGTTACACAGCAGCCAGCAGCCTAGAGTAGACCAGTGTGGTGGTGGGGGCAGAATCCACATGTTTTGCTTTGTAAATAAACACACAATAACCGAATTCCAATCAAAACGAACGGTAAATTAATGAAGCATACTAATGTAAGTTATGTTACAAAGTGGTGAAAATAGAAATATATGACGCGAAAATAATTGTATGTCTGTAAAAAAAACGACTCGGCCAACTCCAGGCTCTGCTCCATGTAAAGTCAATACAGTACTGGATGGGGACTCAAAACGGAAGTGAGCGAACGTGAACCGGAAGTTCCCCCCGCCCGCTCCAGCAAATTGTGCAAGAGGGAAGCTTCTATTAGCTCCTCTGCTAACGTGGGGAAGGGGGAAACTCCATATATGGTCTGCACACCTTATAATAGAGCATTTTAACAGACAAAAAATGGGGTGATTTCTGACAAATTGAAATCACTTCCCCTACCTTTAATTAAGTAGTGCTAATTCAGATGATGGATATTTTAACTCTTGAGAGTGTGTAAAAATGAAACCAAATGGACCCTTGCGGGTCCATTTGGTTTCACCACTGGTTGTCCCCGGACCATTGGTTGAAAACCACTGAAATGGAGGACGGGAATGGTGAAAGGGGCATTCCCCATTTTGGTGGCAGAGCAGTATGAGAATCTGCCCAAATTTAGAACTCCTTTCTAAATTTGGATGGTTCCAACTTGCAGATAATGGCCGATCCCTTCTAGTGTTGTGGCTGTGTGGGTGTCAGTCGTTTTGGAGTAGGAGGGTACTACTGAGCCTGCCCTATGACTGCTGTCTTGTGATGGAATGCCACCACTGACCCCCTCTGCGGTCACAGTTGTTCATCTCCATGTTTAATACACACTGAACGCTGTAGCAGTTCACAATTGTTTGTGTCTTGTCGTGGTGGTGATTTATTATGTGGTTGCACTTGTTGAAAGTGTCTCTGGGACATGTATACCAAAATAGCTCGGAATGTAATCTAGCGTAAAACAACACTAATGAGTCTTAAGAGTTCCGCTATAGGCCCAGATTGTGTTCCTTTTTTATTACACAATCAGTTACTATCTATCTCCGGCCTGTAGTTTTGAAGGTTGTTGCTTGTAAGTGGTAAAGTGTTGGACTGACTGACAGAACAACCATGTCACCCTCAGAGCCCAACCACTTGTGGAGCTATGTCTAAGTTATCTATAATATCTGGAATTTAGCAATGCCACTTCAGTAACATGGGCCCAATTTAAACTGTACTTGATATGTTCTTACCTAAATACACTCAAGTCTCTTCACCCCAAAATAACAGATCTACAATCTCACAACTCATCACAATGCCTGCTCTTCCACCGCAACGGGTCTTTCTGTGTGGAGTTTGTATGTTCTAGTGTCCCCATGTCCCCCATGGGTAGGGGTTCTCATAATTTTCTGCTGGCACCCGCCCCCTGAAATGTTTTGGCCACAAGGTGCGAAGGCGTGAAGATGACTGGGTTATTTGTTTCTTCTGTAAACTTATTTCATTAATTCCCGAGTCCACACAGGACCTGAACAAAGCACTTCATGCAGGGACCGTGAAGAACACGGTCCAATGTTTGTTCTCCTCCTAGGCAGAGCTTGAGCTAATGCATTTGAATCAGGAAATTGGGATATGATGATGATGGCTGACCCTCTCAGGGAAAGAGCCAGAGCGGCCGCATCAGTTTAGCTCCTCCATTTCCTTTCTCAACATGCCATTCCTCGTAAGCCAAAGTCATAAGTCAAACTTTGGACTTTGTCCTGAATTAAACATTTCTCAGCGATTTGGACTGGGTCGGATTTCTGCGAGTCTGTTCAACTTTGCATGTTGGTGTGTTTCCGTGGGACAAGAAAGACAGATAGGTGGAATGTTGTTGCAGTGATTCAGATGATTGCTTTGCCAGAGAGGTTGGATGAGGATTGGTTTTTACTGTCTGCTGTTAACAAAACAATAATTTCCTATTTTAGACTCTGCCTAGTGTGAAAATATTAACACAGGCATCTCTGGCATCCATTTAGAGTGGGTTTAGACTTGCACAATAAGTGAACATGGGGTAATAACAGAAAAACAGTACTGTTACTGAACCATACACATATTGCCACTGTTGAGTTGAGACTACAGAGTGTGTGTTCTGCACCCTGCTAGGTTTCCCTCACTGGTTTCATTAATAATTTGTCTCTAAGTAAGAATGATATAGTGCCAACTCAGAAACTCTCATGTTCTTTCTATGCTCCGCTGGGGACCCAGAAAGGCGTGCGCTCAGCAGTTTTCCTTCAAAACATGCTCTCTCTCCGCCGGGGCGTTCACTACGCTATGAAACATCTGGCCGCCTCTCCTCTACACTCCTGGGTGTGTTCACTATACTACACTACTGTCATCTGGCCACGCCCCCTGACAGCCTGAGGCTGTCACCCACACGATGCCACGATTCACGGAGACTGTAGAGATATCTGGATACTATGGCGTTCACACACAGAGTACAGTATAGATTAGAACAGTGGTGGTTCTCATTCCCAAACCCATTTAGCTCGAGACCCAAAAGGGAAGTTGACTTCAGCTTGTTTCGCTGCTTAATTATTATTATTATTGTTCATTTATTCTAACGTATTTGTTTGTTGTTTCATGTAAAAACAACATATAACTAGAACTGCACTCTGACGAGTGCCAGCTTGGCATTGCATGCAATGCGAGGAGGAGATAATACTAATGACAATACTAAGACAATAATACGATATTTAGGGGGCATTGCCCATGTCTAGATCCGCCCCTGGTTCAGATAGACAGACAGAGAGAGAGACTTGCAGGTAAGCAGGTAGACAGGCCCGTTGTGGCTTGACCCCCCCCCCCCCCATTTGTGGGCAGAGGCGTTATCTGTGTCCTGCCGTTGGTCCTTTGTGTGCAGCATGCAGGCAGCTGTGTGGGCTACCACTGCCTCTGTGTGTGTTCCGTGTCCACGGTGCATGTAGGTGGAGGACACACACACATACACACACACACACACACACACACACACACACACACACACACACACACACACACACACACACACACACACACACACACACACACACACACACACACACACACACACACACACACACACACACACACACACAGTGTTCTATTTTTGAAAGCTGACCTGTCACGCCTATAGAGAAGAGAGAGACATTTACATTTCTCTTACAAAGCGGAACAATGCTACAATCAAAACAACATGCATGTATGTAACAATTGAAAGACAGAATCGCCAATAAATCCATTTCTAGGTAACGACATTGCAGATGCGGCGCACGGATACACACACACACACACTACGGCAGATTGACAACAAGGAGAAACACACACACGCACACTGCAGGCACACACCCCCTGGGAGTGAGATAAGGTGAACGAGTAGGTTTGTTTACACTTTGACACGTGCATTTCAGCACCTCGGTATCTCAACATGGCAGAACCTCATTAAGATAACAATGAGTGTAGCATCGAGAGAGAGAGAGAGAGAGAGAGAGAGAGGGGGAGAGAGAGAGAGAGAGAGAGAGAAGGGGGGGAGTTGACAGCATTTCAAGATGTGCTCATTCATTCCAAGAAGAAACCTGCAGATAGCACACACAGGTCTCTTTCCCATCCCGACTCTACAGCCACTAAACTACAAAGCAGAGAGGAATCGCCTGGCAAGGGAAAGACAGCGTTGACCTTAATCAGTTTCTCCGCTTTCCCTTCCAGCGTGAATGAAGACGCGCTCCTGCCCGTTTCACCTGCAGCTGCTGCCGTGTGCCATACCAGTTTGGTAATGAACGTTAAAAATAGCCTCAGGTGCTAAACAATTACGCCGAGTAGATGGCTGTAGCAGGAACCGTGCAGAAATGATAAATGAACAATAACTAAACGTATCTGGCCCAGCTAGAACTATAGCAGAGGGAGAGAGAGAGAGAGAGGTATGAGGTACATTAGTGTCTTGTTGGTTTGTAGTCTTGGTGGTGAGTAAGATAAATGAAATAGACCCGGTGGTCCATGGCGCTTTTGTTTTGTGACTGTATCGCAGTTTACTATGAAAACATGCATCTCCCGTCAGTCAGCCGCGCTTTGTGACACCTTCCGTATATGGTCAATACAGAACACCGTTCCCTTTGTTCATCTGACCTCATCAACCCTTAGATCTCCAAAACCCAGGCCAGAACCCACCTCCCAGGAACCGTTCATTTAGTAAATAGGCTAATCGACTCTGTGAGAAGTGAGTGTTTTAATACCAACAGAGCTCGTTTCTTTTCCCGCAATGCACATTCTTTGTTCTGACTCCCTTCTTGCTTTTCTAGCTGTGCGCTACTCTCGGCAACAAAGGGATGATTGGAGTACAGTTCTTTTATAACCACCAGCACCTCTCGCTTTTGCTTTCTCTCACTCTATCTCTGCACTGTGTGCAGTGCCGTACCCAAAGTTGTACCCAAAGTTCCCATTTTATCTGTGACTGTGAGTCAACGCACCAAAACTTGTGCACGAGAGAGGGGTTTGTTTTGGTCTCATTAAAATTACTGCTGGTTTAATGGGACTGAACGATAAAATTGCAGAATGGTGTGGGACTACTGTAAATGGGACTTATTTGTTGCCGGCGGGAGGAGAGGACATGGTGAAATGAAATAATTGTGGACAGGTCTCAAATCCAATGGGAGTGGTTGGGAGTGGGATTAATAAATCACTCTTGCTCAGGGCTCTAATACCAAGTCAAATGGTTCATTTTGAGCCCTGAAGTATGTTTTGGAGGCCCCTATGACCTTGAGGGGATAGCTTTGAGGGTTTGTGTCCTAACACAAATGGCCAGTGTTTGTAAACCCAAACATTGCATGGAAAAAAACTATCGTTGAAGACGAAAGGTGAGGAAGCAAATTGTGGCCGTAATAATAAGATGATGCAGCATGACGTTTGTATGGTGATCAGGGTGTCTCTCATTTCACACAGGTGTGATTTGTACATCTACGGTTGACACGGCAGACGACAGTAGTCTGTGCTTTCATGTAGTATCTGCCTTGATCCTCCAGGGGGGCCTTGGGCTGTGTTTCTTTTTTCTTTTGACACTCACAAAAACACATGTTTTTGAAATAATTTAATCGTTGTCAATGTGACACAAGGCAGAGGCAGTTGTTACTTGTTATTCTCACTGGAAAGTGAAGTGCGTTGCTGCTTACTTGGAGTTCAAAAGTTATTTTGATTTCAGGAACTACTGCTTCAGGGGGGAAAGCGGAACTCTCGTGCTGTCATGTAACGTCTTCTGTAGCCACGGCTTGTAGACGTTCCGCTAAAATGCTCTTCATCGTACTCACGGATTGTGCTTGTTTTGATACTTAAATTGCACGATGCATGTGTAAGTTGTTCTAGTGAACAGCTTTGTAACAACGGATGCTGTTTGACATGTATCATCCAGCAATTACGTCAGAGTTGCTATGCGATACTACAAGGCAAAGAACGAATCGACCGAATTTGACATTGCGGTAAATTTGTTTCATTACCAACCGTCAAGTTAGTGGAAACATATTTTACACACTTGAGTCGCTTTAGGACTTGCCTTCATTTACATCTTGACTCATCTTGTTATGCTCTTGAAGTAGCAATTATAGCACATTCGCCAATGTATTTGCACTTTCATTCCGCTGTTGCTTAAGGGTATAGTAAGTGATTTTTCACTTAACTCAAATATTGATATTTTCATCTTCTTATTTGGCTAATCCTCACTACTAGAGTGTGGTGACCATATAAGGAGTTCCTCCCTGTCCCCAGTGAGCCCCTGAGGGGAAAAACCCTAGTTTGTGTGTGTGTGTGTGTGTGTGTGTGTGTGTGTGTGTGTGTGTGTGTGTGTGTGTGTGTGTGTGTGTGTGTGTGTGTGTGTGTGTGTGTGTGCGCGCGCGCGCGCTGTATGCTTTATGTATCTTGTTCATGTGCTACTGGTCCCTCTCGAATATGAGATGTGCATCTCAATGGGGCTATTGCTTCAATAAAATCTGACACACGCACACACACACACGCACACACACACACACACACACACACACACACACACACACACACACACACACACACACACACACACACACACACACACACACACTCTTCCCCCCCCCCCCCCTCTCTCTCTCTCATTAACCCGTCGTCGTCCAGTGGGATCGGTACAGAGAAGAACAGACGTTTCAGGATGTGTGTGTGTGCATGCGCGTGCGTGTGTGTCGATAACATCGCCCGGTGGGAGTCTCTCTCTCTCTCTCTCTCCCCCCGCGGTGTAATTAGTCACACCATTATCTCCCCCTTTGTCTCTCAGGAGATGCCTGTCATTCCTGTACGTACGGCAGAGAGCCAGACACAGGGCGTCCCTTTTTTTTTCTTCCTCCAAGAAAAAGATAAAGCAGTCTTCCTCATCCTCTTCTCTCTCGCTGCGTGTACTTGTCGCCCGGAGGAGTGGCTGTCAGACACAGATCACGGCTCCCATTGTTTCTTATTCCTGTGAAGCAACAGCTTGTCATGTGCAAGAGACAATCGGATCCTCTGGATCCAGCTGTCTAGAGCAGTGCTTCTCAAACTTTTTTGGGGAGACTTTCGGTAATCGGTACGGTAACCCCCTCTTCCTCAGTTCTCGATTGTAGTATGCCCCTTTTCTCCCCAACTGCAATGTTGCTTAGAAAAGAAGAAGAAACAAGATGTGCACATGCATACCCTCTACAGTGGGGTGAGGTACACGAGGCTAACAGCACGTACACCAAGTCCCTCCCCCGCGCGATCCTGATTGAAGGAAGGCCCTTCTCATCCTGATTGGAGAAGGCTTTGCCTCCCAAAGCCCAAAACTCAAACTAGGGATCGAGTTTGGGACCCCAGGGGCTCACTGGGGACAGGGAGGAACTCCTTATACAGTATGGTCAGCATACTCAGTAGTAGGACGGACTATCCACAATATTTGACTTCACTGAAATCACCGACTACACCTTCAAGTCTTATCAGGGAGGAAAATTGTAGTGCTGCAAGAATTGGCCAAAAAATGACAAGTCGAATATTCCCTATATTACGCTTGAACTTATCGGATGTATATAATTTGAATATAAGATATTCTTTCTCTCTGCGCTGGCTGCGGTTGGTGCTGCGAAATGCACTCTCTTGCGAGATCAAATGAATGATTCATACTTAATCTTATTCTTATGTCCTCGTGTCTGTAATGGTTTAGTCTAGAATAAGCCTGGAACCTATCTGGGGAACAGATCACTCCAACTATGTGCTCATTGTGCTGCCTGTGATAGAAGTTGGAACAATCCTTACTTTGACATGAAATGGGAATGAATAAAATGTTTGGCTTAAAACAAACTGCGGTTGGTTACAAGATAAATGTGTCCCAGAGGGTTTTGTGTTTGGTTTGAGTCTCACTGTTAACTATCTGCCTTTCACTATTGTCTTTTTATCTGAATGTTTATCTCTAAAGATATATTAACGTCTTATCTTCATGGAGGACGATACGTCATAAGCCTTCCACCGGTTAGAATACGCATTGCATTAAAGGGACATTTTACCATGTGAATGACATTTAGTAGATTTAGAACACTTTCCTAGGCGTCTTTAGGTGTGTGGTTGTGGAAATGTGGTTTAGATATTTTGGATTTTAGCAGTGGGCCCAGTGTCTCTGATGTCATTGACACTCACCCCTGGACTACAACTCCCTTGTAGTCCCTTGTAATGCTCCCTTTATCGTCGTGTATGGAGGGGGCTGTCTTACTGACACAACATGTAGTCCAGACACTGGGCTCATTGCTAAAATCTAAAATATCTAAAACCACACATTACACATATAAAGACCCCCAGGAAAGCGTTCTAAATCTTCATTTAGAACGATCTTCAACATCATTAACATATATTCTTTTGCAAAAACAATGAAATGTCCCTTTAAAATTAAGTTGCTGTAGAGGCCCTAAATGCTTTTATCTAATGAGCAACAAACAGCAGTTTACCAGATCCTTATTATTATTATCATGTTCTGAATTTATCTCACTGGCTATTTGTTGTGAAATGTGCACCAATTAAAATATAGCAATTCACAATTAATTGCTTCAAAATCATTTGCCGTAGAGGCCCTAATGTTTTTTATGTAATGAGCAACAGCTCCGTTTACCCAATCCATAACATTAGCGTATCTTCTGAATTTATTTCAATTGTCTTTCTTTGTGATATGGTTTACACTAATTGCTGTAATTAGATGATATAGGCTAGTTGTGTGGAAATTAATCTATGATTGCATCAGCTACTGGCAGGGGTAAAAGAAAGAGGCATATGGTACGCATGTGACTGATTAATGAACGCATTGCATAGCGGCTAATTAAAGCAGCACTGTACTATCCTGGATTTGATCCTGGGTCTCCAGCGCATGTGCTGACCTGCATATTCTTAGTAGATAGATAATATAGCCTGGATGCTTGTTCTCGGGGATGAGTAGTATTTGGATTTGAAGGTCAGAATTGAAGTCAAACCAGTAACAGAATTGTGTCAAAGCAAAGGTCATGTCCAACCTGGACACAAGCTCTGCATGTGTAACACAACAGATGCTTATGGATTTTCTTTTCAACATAAAGACGTACAGTGCCCAGAAGATTTTTTTTGCTTGTTTGTTAGTTTGTTTTCTTCGCACGCACGCACGCACGCACGCACACACACACACACACACACACACACACACACACACACACACACACACACACACACACACACGCACGCACACACACACACACACACACACACACACACACACATCCAATGATGTTATCCAATGTCTTAGGCACCACAGGGGGTGATTATGAACATATCCTGGGCACAAAATGTGCTATAGGAGCAGGGGATGTGTGGGATATTGCTATTCTCACACATTCGTTGATGTGCTTTGTCTGGACCTAGAGCAGTGGTTTTCAACCTTTTTTGGAACCAGGTTCCACTATTTCTTCAGCATTTGAACCACGGACCACCATTTGTGGACATTTAAGGCCCACAGACCCCAAAACTAAAGATTTATTTTGCTTTTGTTCACAATACCAGGCTGGATTTTTTTCTGGAACATACAGAACAAAAATGACCATCAATCTTCTACTTTTTCTAGTTGTGTAGACTTGGGCTAATTCACATGATGAATATTTTTCACTCTTGAGAGTGTAAACATGAATTTGAGCAGGAAACCATTTTGGGCAGCGCATTGTCGTCTTCCTTGAAATTATTCCCTCGTTTGCTCCTCAGCTGTCTCTCGTCTCCAAAAGTGGTTGTACTGGTATGTGTTTCTCGGAAAACTTTAGGGGAACAGCAGCACAGATTGCCTTCTGAAGCTCCACAACGCCACTCCGCTTGATTCAAATATGTATCCAGCTGTACAAACACATCTGTAATGGGAGACGAGAACGTGGAAGAGTAAGGGTGATCCAGAGTCAAGGGCATACCCACCTCGCATCACTTTTTCCTCTTTCACTTCCTTCCACACATGACACAAACACACAGACACCATAGAGCAGTGGTTTTCAACAGGTGGTCCGGGATCACCAGTGGTCCCTGAGAGGATTCCAGGTGATCCCTGGGCTAAATGATAGAAAAAGTTGGTTAACCAGGTGTAACTCTTTGAGAGCGTAAACATGAAACCAAACAGACCCTTGCAGGTCCAATTGGTTTCATGTTTACGCTCTCAAGAGTTTAAAAAAATCATCATCTGAATTACCACAAGTCTACAGATTAATGGTCATTTTGTACCTGTATGTTTGACTGTTTTGTTTCCCAAATCCAGTCTGGTATTGTGGACAAAAGCGAAATAAATCTTTAGTTTTGGGGTTTGTAGGGCTAAAATGTCATCAAATGGTGATCTGTGGCTCAAATGCTGAATAAATAGTAGGCCCCCTGACTATGAAAAAGGTTGAAAACCACTGCCATAAAGATAGGCCTCTTTCGTGTAGATGGTGTAGAAGTGTACCACAGTCAGGTGACAGTGACCGACTGCCGTTCGCTGAATGCCCGAAGCTTTGTCTCAGCTGCGCTCCATCTAATGCCCCAATGCAAGCTATTAGCCACCCTTAATGTTTTGTTTTACAGAGGAGATGTTCTAATGATGGAGTCTCCACACTAGTACATTTCGTTGAGCGCCGGCATCGATATCGTGCAGCGCTCTGTGGCGTGTCTTACCGCCACGCTGAGCCAACGCCGCGCGCATAAGATGCTTCCACTCCCTCCTTGTCTGATAAATGTTCTGCCTCGCGGCCATATAAAGAATTCAAGATGCTCTCAAGATTTAAACATACTTGTTGAAATGCATCTGCGACGGCCGGGGTTGAGGAATGTGCTTCATAGTTTCTGCTCGCTGCTGTTCAAGACGAGATAACATGTGATTTTCATTATCAATGTCTTGTCAGAATCAGGAAAGACATTTGCAAGGAGGCTTTTAATCCTGTTGAAACTGGCATTTTTTTTAACGTTCTGCATCTGGTGTCGGTTGCCTTAGTCCTCTTCACACATACTCTTAAAGGAGAATTCCACCCCAGAAGGCTTTCTTGCCTAAATTTGAGGTTGTTTTATTTAAGTGGCCCAGTTGTTATTTTGTAGGAAAAGGAAAAAAAAGTCCTCATTGGCTGTTTCCCCTACCCCACCATAAGCTTAAAATGGAGCTATGGGATCTTGTTCAGATTCACCTACTTCTATCGCTCCAAAATGCAATTGTTTGTTATATATTGTCTCTCCACAATGCCAATAGGGTGTTTACACTCATACTTTCACTTTTGGTTCATCCGTGGTTCAACCTTCTCAAGGGGGGAGGTGGTGCACGGTTTATGGCTGAACCACGGCTTAAAAAAAAAACTACACTCTATTGACATGGTGGCAAGACAATATATTGCAAAAAATGCATTTTGGAGTGATGGAAAAACTTGAATTTAAACAACGTTCTATAGCACCATTCTAATCTTACGGTAGGTAGAGGAAACTGCCAATAAGGATTTTTTTTCACACAGAATAACTAGATGACCTTTTTTTTCTGCAAACAAAGGTAAGAAAGCCTTCCGGGGTGGAATTCTCCTTTAACAGCAAACACAAACCGAGCAAACTGACTGTGACAAATGGAGGAACTGGCCACCGCTCGCCCTCCGTAAGCAGATCAATACCACATCTTGGCCATTAGTGTCCATTTGAAAAGTGCTCAATGGAGCCTGTAATAACCATATTTTTTCCACATTAACTCGAGTTAGAACGAGGTCGTTGCCGGGCAGATGTTTCACAGTTGTTGTTTTTTTTTGTTTTGTTTAGTTTCGTGCAGAGCTGTGGAGGAGGGAGGGGGGGGGTCAGCGTGGGTGGAACAGACACTGGATATGCTTTTAGTTCATCAGACGATGCTCACTCAGAAAAAAGGATTCCACACTAAAACGCACCATAGAGTTCAACTCATATTCCACTCTGGTCCTGTTCTGCTCATTACCTTTGCCTGCTTTTATCAGGCTTTGAGTTTTTTTTTGTTATAGAGTTGTACCGTTGCAGGCAGCACAACAAAGCCATTTTTGGGGGGGCTAATCAGAGTTGAAGCATATTCCTAGGCAAAAGAAAAAGGGCTGATCTAAGCACTACAAAAAGCCTGTAGGTAAAAAGCGGGAGAGGAGAGGGCGAATTTAAAGATCAGGGTACATTATTAAAGTGAAAAGGCTTTTTAACTTTAACAAAGTGCATCTGTCCTCTCCCTTTCTTGATCTATAGTCCTGTTGAGGCTGGAAGCACCAAACGTACCTTTTTAACTTTTGTATCTGCACCGAGACTGTGGTTGATTTCTTCTTTTTTACTCCTTTGATGTGTCACAGTCTAGACTCTGAATCCTAATGTATTCTGATGTTGTTGTCGGCGTCCTATACAGCAAATAGCAGATCTAGAGATACAAGGACAACAAGAGCACAAAGGTTGTGTTTCTTGTTGGTCGGCTTTAGTTCCAGCAATTCCTTCAGCGTGACAAACCAATGCAGAAAGGTCGGCGATGTCTGCTTATACTACAGATCCTATCTGATTTCTTGCGAATAAGAGTGAGAACAGTCCACAATGATATCAACCAAAGACTACTAACTGTGTGAGACTCCCTGTGTCTGTTTAGCTCATTGCTTCCAAGCCAACAAGTGGAGAAGGGCTGATGTGCTGAACGTTATCTGTGATGGAGCGTGCAGCCCGACTCGCCCCGACAGCTACAGTATGTAGAAAATCACTCCATTTAAAGTCGGCTTCCAACCAACATGAGTGTTTTTATTTTTGTCAAGCGCGAGACGGCCGCGGTGATTCATCTGTTGTAATCTAATCTTCACGTTGAGACCGTCACCCCCCGACCCTGAAGGCGATGCTATTATTCTGTGAGTAACCACATTGTCATGACGACTGCAATCAACCATGTGAGAAAAGTGTTTAAAAACGACTCGGTGCACAAGTGTCAGTGTGTACTTGAATGGCTCTTTGTGACTGAGGTCATGTAGAGTCTGTGGAGAAACAAAACGAAAATAGGAAAATGGAATTAGTGATTTTGATTTATGACTGGATGAATTCATGTGTTTCGGGAGTGTCTTTGATTTGGCACAATGGAGGAACGTGTCTCTGCTGGCTGTTTTACAGGACATGAAAAATAGCCTGTCCGTCTGTTACTGTAAGAGTGACGTAGTGTAATCAGCATGTCTTTGTCTCCTGCAGGGACACGGAGGGGTCGGACGGTGACGGCACACTGGCTCTCGCAAGGACGCAGCAGGAGGGAGGCGGGATCGCCCAGTCAGGTCAGAACCTTCTATTAACTCTGAGTTTGACGTCTTTTCTTTTTGAGTGTAGCAACCTGCTCCTATAGGCAGCTTTGTGTATCTCTGACTAGATGGTTGGCGCTATCTGTGGGTCTTTGGTTTTTGAACCAAGTGCTATCATGGCTCGATGGGTAGAGCAATGCTTTCCAATGATCCATGGGGTGGCGGTTCGAACCCCGGCTCTTCCTCCTGTCTACTTGTCGAAGTGTCCTCCGGCAAGACACGGAATTCGGTTCCTAGCGATTTGGATGTTACCGTGGACCGGACCTGACGTGATAACTGTCATTTCCCCGACCAATTTGGGCACCCTGGGCACATTCCTGTGGGTAGGGAAGTTTGGGCACCGCTTGGGGACCGCTCTCAAACCGGAGGATTAATAACTTCCCAATAAAAAGCCTTGTTGCGGAGTAGTTTCGCTGATTTTGTAAAAATACAAGTGGATACGCTGTATCCACTGGGGAATCCTATTCTCACCGCAGACTACGAGAGAAAGGTTCACGGGTCGCTTCTAGTGCACCCACATGCACAAGCGTGCACATAATCGCAAGTCCACACACTGTACTGTACAACAAACATACATCCATATTCATGCGGCAGAGACATGCATGTGTAATCGTGCACATCCATAATACCGTAACTCGCACACCACAAACTCCCACCGTCAATCCACATGAGGAGAGAAAGACGTTCTTCAAAGGTCTGTGCAGTTGATTTAGGATGCGTAACTGGTATCTGTGTTGTCTTGAGAGGTCGAGGAAGTGCATGGAAGTCCCCACTGAGAAAGAGAGAGGGGGGAGGGGAGAGAGAGCAAGCATGATCCTGATGAATGCATCTCCAAGCTTGTGAAAGACGTGACTTTTAACTGACGGAACGCTCTCTCTCTCTCTCTCTCTCTCTCTCTCTCTCTCTCTCTCTCTCTCTCTCTCTCTCTCTCTCTCTCTGGCTGCTGGAAAGCACCATGTGGGAATGTCAGAGTGCCGCTTTCCTGGCACCGCCGGAAAGCGTTGTGTGGGAATGTCACAGTCATTAGCCCGGTCTTAAAGGCATTTGCATAAGGCGTTTGAATATGCGACTATTATGCAAATAGGCCGAGACATGTCTACACTGTACACATCAACCGGCGTTCTTGTACTTTGTGTTTCTCTGTCGTTTTTCATTTTCGTTAGCTTTTGAACAACCGAATGGCAGACGGCACAGTGTCTGAAAGGGAGATGAATAAGGAATGAATGTGAGGGTGGGATTAAGACTAAAACAAACAAAAAAAGAATGTGTTCCTTGATGATGGAAATGGTTGACTCTATGGAGCCCGGAGGGCTAGCATTGTGAGTTGCAAAGCCTTGCATGTCGTGAGGCAGAACATAAATAGGTAATTAACCCAATTAATCTCACTGCCAGAATCAGAATAGGGTCGACAGACATGGTGTCTGGTTGCTATAGGGCCGAGCTTCCACCAGCACCACTCCACTCGCCTCCACACTTCCACAGACATGTATTCATAAGCACTCTGTCAGGGTTCTATAGGCTTATTATTATACCGCCCTCAATGCCTTTGCACAATTGTACAGTTAATTATTTTTTCTGCCATCTATGAACATATTCAGACCCACTAGGCTAGGGTTTAGGCATCAGCCAATTACGAACATGTTTATAGACAACGCATGCTCCATGTTTGAAAGAGGCGACAGTCAATTCGCCTTTTAGCAATCCTCCGGTTGCTATGCAACACCTCCATCCCCACCAGCCATGGGATATTTTACATCCGGGCTCCATTTATCTCCATTAAAAGCAATATTTTCAATGCTTTATTTTCAAAATGCTTTGGCGCTGTCCGTGGTGAGCCCTTGCACAGCCGATGAACAGACTTACCATCCTAAAGTTGACACCAGCGGCTGCTCTTAGTCGAGTCAGGTAAATGCCTCGGGAATTTACCTGCTGGGCGAAGTTCATTTCCCGGCCAGAAACATAATTTTATCAAGAACCAAGGTAGTATGATTTCACTTTTCATAGCGCCCAACCACATTTTCATTTTAAAGTTTGATTCCGATACAGATCAGCATGTTGTGGACACTCACTGGCACATAGCAACACTGAGCTACTGCCACCATGACAACGAGATCTAAAGAACTGCTTTGCGAACAAATCCTTCCTTTGATATCAATATTCAGCTTGACGTCCATGTTCATATACCAGTTGATAGTGTACAGATCTGTTTTGAGTCACATGAAGGCGATTACATATATACTGTATATCTAAAAGCCTTTAAAGGTTGTGTGTAATTCATCATCATCACGGCTCCCATTGTCAATCGGGCCACTTACAGACGCGAGCAACAGTATTGCAAACTGTGCATTCCGTCCGTTGCAGATACACTGGCGAAGTGAACACGGTCTTGTGACGAAGAACGGCTCATCAATGTTGATTAAAGTTGACGTTATAGATGACACCGCACTGTGCACATCTCAGGCTATTTAATAGGCGGTGATTGTCAGCAATGTGCACAGATCACAGAGTAGGTAGAGGTACTGTACATCATGTACAGGTCAACCCCTTTCATCTGCATACCGGGGGAATGTCCTTGTGTATGCTGATGAAGCCGATGTTCAAGGGAAGGCGCCAGGCTGTTAGACGCACCTGCTGTACGTGACCGATCACCAAGTCTACCGGGAAAGAGGATTAGCATGCATCCAGAATGACTTGAGGTTCAGGTTTTAATTGAGCCGACCCTGGCAAGGTGTTTTTTTTTTCTTCTTCTATTCTCTCCTCCCAGAGCAGAATAAGGATGTGTCAGAGCATTAGCGTTCATTAAAGCAACAACACAACCACAAACCACCCCAAACCAGTGAACCAGACGCTTTTCCCGGCGCTGGTTGACATCACCTTTTCCCTTAAAAAAGAACAGCTTTTCATTTAGTTTGGTCTCCTCTCCTTTAGTTCGTCCTGTTGTGGAGTCCCATACAGACATGCCAGGCAACATTGAATGCAGTTGTGTTCAACTAGCACTCAGGATTTTGCTGTGCAAATGCAAACATAAATGTGCTGTTATACAGACATCAGTTAACAGAACTGCATATAAAGGAACATGTGTCCTTTATATGTGTCCTTTATAATTCAGCTATCACTAAACAGTTGTTTAGTGATAGCTGAATTATTGTCCCTCCACAAAAACTGCTTTGGTCCAATCACAGCTAAGAAGCATAACATGTCATTTACAAATGCGATTTGTTTTTAAAAAAAATAAATGTTGTGCACACATTTTTCCAGTGCTTAGGGCAGGCCTGCCCTTGTTGGTATGTATTTGGACGAGATTTTGAAGGTCTGGTGCCATAAATGAGCCAGTATTTGATGTGTAATGTCCATTATATTTACATTAGAATGAATGAGCCCATCTGGAAAGTGCCTAAACCATGGTTGGACACTGGGGAGAGGGCGGGGCTTACTGGAAGGGCTTTTACTGCAAGGCCTATGAGCAACATGACTATGATGTACCGTTAATGGATCTATGGAACGTTTGTTACTAAAGGCTTGGTTGTAAATCGCCACTCGGATACACCCAGTCCAAGTAATTTCTTTGCCTTTATTAGGCTCTTTCTGCTGCAATACCACAATGTCCAATTTATAACGACATGCAGGGGAGTCCCCAAAAATAGTAAAAGTTGAAAGAGCGATAATTAGAACGTCTGGCACAGATATGTAATTCAGTCTGCAGAGTGGTGAGATCAGCTCCCCAGCCGCCACTCATTTGAGAGTTTTATTGTATTCATAGAATTATAATCTACCACACAGATTAGCTCTTAAAATAAGTCCCATGTGGGCTTTATAACCGTTCATTTTAAACGGCAGAGACGATGGGTACCTGGCTGTTTCACTGTTTATCGTCTGCTACCAAAGAAGAGTGGGTTTAGATTTAGAAGCTCGAACTGCACACACATTTTATCCAGTAGAGTCACTTTATTAAACAACAAAAACAGATGAGTTGCAGCCTGGCAGACCTCCTTGTTTAGTGAAGAGATGGAGCTGCGTAAGTCCGAGACACTCGAGGCCACTCGCAGTGCAAAGAGATGCGACCCCCCCGACCCCGTGGATTTGTGTTTTTGAGTCGAATATCTGCACTCGAGTTGTGTTTATGTGCGTGCAGGGCACTCGTGCATGGGTTCTAAGACTGGGGACACTAAGAGTGGGAGGATTTTTTTTTCTGCTTTCCTGTGGATTCGTTCTTTAGCATTAGGTTTCAAATCACGATGAGACCCGCAGGAGAAATAATATAAAGGCTATTAATATTACACCAACTGTTTTCCCTCTTGAATCAACACACAGAGGGAAAACAATACTTTGTCATTATGTGCAGAGGGAAAGAGAGAGGGAGAGGTTGGTGCGTGCGTGCGTGTGTGTGCGCGCGTGTGTGTGTGTGTGTGTGTGTGTGTGAGCAGGAGTGGATGTAACATTTCCCAATTGGAGGGGCAAGCAGGGCTTGACATTAACACTTGCCCGCTTGCCCGGGGCAAGTAAAAAAATGGTGGGGCAAGCGAAGACTGCTACCTGGTTGCCCGATCGGGCAAGACCTCTGTGTCTTTCCCTGCTTTCTAGCTATCCACAATTCCAGGCTGGATTTGGGAAACAAAACAGGCAAATTAACATACACATCAAATGGACCTGCAAGGGTCCATTTGGTTTCATTTTTACGTTCTCAAGAGTTACATCTGGTTAACCAACGTAACTGGGGACCACTTGGAACCCTCTCAGGGACCATTGGTGGTCCCCGGACCATCTGGTGAAAACCCCTGGTTTTCCAAGTAGGAAGTAAACTTAAATGCAAAATTTATAATATATTTTTGGGGGGCAAGTGACCATGACCTGAGGGCAAGTAGAACATGACTTGCACTTGCCCGATGGGCAAGTGCCTCGGATACCTTAGTGTCAACCCCTGGGCAAGAGATGGTATGGGGGCGGCTTCATCGCCCATACCATTTTCAGTTATAACATCAGTTGTTGTTGAAGTTGCAACCGACATGCAGCATGCATAAAGCTAAAGGTCTGACTCAGAGAGTTTTCTGTTTTCAATGATGAAATGCTGTTGGTTTAGTGGTGAGATAACTGTAGTTAGTTAGTAGCGGTAGTAGTAATATTTCAAATCATTTTAAATATAAGCACTTTAATTTGAAATATTGTGGGTTGTTTTGCATTCCATCTTGTTTGGTGGGGCAGTCTGGGCATTTAGGGGGGCATTGCTCCCCTCCATGCCCATGTCTAGATCGGCCCCTGTGTGTGAGTGGAGTCAGACCTCTTCCAGAGGTCTCTGGTGGTGGAGACACCGTGTTTGACCTGCTGCTCGGCGCTGCAGGGATGCCGCAGACGTAATGCTGTAAATGTCAAGACCTGTTCTGGGATTTTATCACAGTCTTGAAATAACCTTTACAATGAACTCCATTTCCCAGCAGGCTGCTAACAGAGCAGCGTGTGCTGTCTGCGGTGCTGCTGCCGGTGTAGACTGTCTTTCTGTGTCGCACACACGCTTTTCCGTTGCGTGTAGCATCCATCATTTATGTCACAATGTGTAGGATTATAACATTGTATACATGATATTCCCATTGTGTACATCCATCATTCAGATCCTTGATTTTATTGTGCGATTGCATAATTTATGAAGTTGTATTTCTCAAAATCAAAGTACCTGGCAGGCTACAGTATATTGGCTGATAGGAACCTTCCACCTTTCTCTTTCTCTCTCTCTCTGCCTCTCTGCCTGTGTGTGTGCTAGCATGCATGGTCGCTCGCACTTTTCACGACAATATATTTCTCAGGATCGTGGATGTCCTCATCCAACTGATATAATGGACTGTAAATGGATTTGCCCCCCCAACCCCCAACGTTAATTTTCCTCTGACCCAACAACCGCTGGAGACACAGCGCTTTGCTGTTCTTCACTGATTGACGAGGAGTTGTTGAGAAATACCAATCACTTCATCACTGCAATCACCATGACCCTCCATGTACATCTGCTTCAATGCTTCCTTACTTGCCCATACACATAAGAGTGATGGTGAGTCACACATCACCTCCCATCCAGAAGCCATTTTCCTCATCGAGTAGTGGTGTTATTGCTGTTTTATTTTAGATACTGCGTCGGCACGGCCTCTGGGGAACCATCAACATCAACTTTTCACTGCTTGTACCTCTATGAGCGAGAGACAAATACCCCCAGTCGATTCTCTCTTATGTTTAACACCAGACACGCTAGTTTGAAGCAGCTTCAGCATTTTCATGAACTACTTTGAACACCTCTATACACATCAAAAAGCATCGCAGTGGAAAGGTCTCAGTTATTTAAAATGTACACTGATGGAAAAAGTTATGAGTCACGCTTCAACAACATTAGGAGTTATATTTTATCTCATAGTTATTAGTTATAATGGTTATGTATTCATGCATGTAGTATCTGTAAGAAATAAACACAATTCTAAATGCATAGAGTTTTGCAAACAACTGTGCAAAGTATTATCCGAACAACTGTGCAAAGACTTATATGCAAATATAAATAATCTGTGTTTTGCAAAACACAGCCTATTATTAGTCTGTCACAATGAACATTTTAAGTTGACTATTAAATTGTCACACAAATAATTGCGATTGACAATTTTCTTTTTTTATTCCTGTTTTTTGCGTTGGACAACATTGGAACAACATTGGTAATCACAATAAGCACAGACAAGATAAATAACTTAAATATACAAAAAAAAAGTCCCTGGCACGGTAATTTATTTTCCAAAATAGCTTAAATAGTTGATTTACAAGCTTAAAAACACGAAGCTTGTGGCAAATCTGGTAAATACAAACACAGCTGGACTTTCTCAGCAGTCTCCACCCACTGTGTGTGTGTGTGTGTGTGTGTGTGTGTGTGTGTGTGTGTGTGTGTGTGTGTGTGTGTGTGTGTGTGTGTGTGTGTGTGTGTGTGTGTGTGTGTGTCATTGACAGACAACACTTAGACAGACAACACTTTTATGCTTCAATCAAAGCCATGTTTTACAAGGCTGGTTTGATCAGAACTTCAGACCAATTATACGCAGCATGGCACGCATCTTCTTGTCAAAAAGAAAGATGCTTTTGAATATTCCAATTTAAGGACGAGACTAAAAGACTGACAGACGTCAAACGGAAATGAGAGCACAGACTAATCCAACGGGGGCGTGTAGTTTTGACGCCGGCGCTGTCGCCTTTTGTGGATGGCGTTGAGGGACAGCGTGGAGTCGTGGTGCCTTTGATCAAACTCTCCTTAGAATATGAAGAATTTTCTGACAAAACGAGGGCAGCTGTCTTCCCTCTGCTGGGCCGTGGCACATATTATTACACACACACACATGCACACACTCAAAGGGGAAATGACTCATTTTCAGAGAAAACACGAACGCACAAGCTTAATTTATGGTAAACAACCAAGTTGAGGAAGAAGACACGGGCAGGCCGAAAGACGAAAAACGGTACAAAATGGTCAAACAGCCTGTTCTAGAACCAGAGTGTCGAAGGACACGTCACAAAGCTGTATAGGGGATAGGGGACAGACACTTTTATAAATGGACCATGGTTCTTATTATTCATCCATTCCTTATCGCTGTAGCCCATGGGTGCCCAAAAGGTAGAGGGCGATCTCTATCAGTATAGATCAAAAAGGCTGTGTAGAGAGACCACATGACATGCCCCAAAAAGGGGCATGATAAGAATTAAAATATATCAAGTATTGTTAGGTAGTAATAGAACATTATACTCGAGATTGGCGGAGGGTTGGGGTGGAGAGTAAAATTAGCCTCATTCGATGGGCATGGTGGAGTTGGCGAGCCTTACTGTGTGGTGTTTGAATGTTCTCCCCTTGTCCCTTAGAGTTGCTACCCTCACAAAAAATCATGCAGTCAATCTGGTCTCTAAATTGCCTCCTCCTGGCCAACCGGGGCGCCTGATGGAGGGGACAGGAACTGGCCGGACTAACGTGTTCCTTCCACGTTCTATGTCCAACCGAGGAATGTTCCTTCCCCCTGCCAGGTGAAAAGAAGTGGCGTGTGGGCAGTTTTGGCCACGCTTGCTGTAGCTCCTCTCCATTCATGTGGGCGACTTTAAGAGGTCTTGACAGCCAGCAGAGTCCTCCAGGAGAGCACTTCCAACAGGACCAGGCTCCCAACTGCTCGTTTCGCCAGAGAAATGGCTCAGAAAGCAAGTGTAAATCACATCAGAGTTTGTCAAGCAAGCCATATGGGTGCGGCTCGGTTCCAATGTGGATCTTCATGTGGCCAGCCTGTGGCATGAGCCATCTATTTGCAGAAATTAGTGAACATTTTGGACGGCGACAGGAATCTCAGTAGAAACATCATACATCATGTGAGCCGTCAGCAGTGTGTGCACTGGATGTGCTCAGTTAATCCTGCCTGCCATGTCGTATTAATTCTCTCTCGGGTGGAAACCTCATTATATTATGGTTTTCAAGATTCAAAAACAAAAACATTGCAAACGTTGCGGATATAAAAGCACAAAAGGTGTCTCTTCGCCCCGAGATTCAAGCTTGTGTATCTGCTTTCGTGTGGCACTGTAGTATCATGCTGGACATGAAATCTACGAAGAAAAGAAAAGTTTGAATATGGAGATGAGAGGTTTCTGCCTGAGAACAGCGATCCAGACAACGTAGACCTGGGTCTCATCCCAGAACCCCCTCATGACAGATGGACACTGCAACAGACACAACACATCCAGGACGGGGACATTTTCCAACGCTCTTGTCTGTCCAATAATGATCAGTGGAAGCTGCAAAAGTATTTGTGTCCCATTGTTTGAAAATAATAGTGTGAATCTCTTGTTATTTTACAATTACGAGAACTTGCCCTGAAGGCTTTTAATGTGAAAGTAAAATGTATTGTTTGAAGAGCACCCCCCCTGAAGGCCTTTAATGTGAAAGTCTATTGTCGTTTCAAACATGACAATAGAGCCCTGAAGGCTTTTAACACACTGACTACTATTGACGTACATGCTTTTTAATAGCTGTTTATTGCCCTGTGGCCGGTTGCTGTGCAACGTCTTGCTGTCCCCTTCATGTTCCTCACACATGCGTTTTGATCACTGTAGGATATTCGATGGCTCTTTACTATTTGGACCCCAGGAGGAGTAGATTTCACTGTAGTGAGGACTAATGGGTAGTAATAACAACAAAAGAATAAACTCTAAAACTATGCCACTGTCCATTGTGCTGATCAGAAATGCTCAGTTTAGGTTGTGATTTCTGATTTCGTTTGTGCACAGGTTTGTTTGTGTACATGCAGGATCTAATCATATTAAGCATTCAATGAAGGTGCGGAGCGCAGATGGCTCCATCATAAGCCATAAATGGAGGTGAGGAACACATATGGTGCGTTTTGTTTGCATGTACCGTCGGCCGTACAAATGAAGGACGTCGGATGCGTCTTGGGACGCCGCTGTGTCCGATTCGGAGTGACAGCAAGTTGAATGGAGTGGCCAGGAGCGGATTTAGACAGCCCCTACAAGGGTGGGCTGGAAAAATGAAACCAAATGGACCTGTAAGGGTCCATTTGGTTTCATTTTTACGCTCTCAAAGAGTTACATCTGGTTAACCAACTTTCCACCATTAAGCCTGGGGACCACCTGGAACTCTTTTAAGGACCACTGGTTGAAAACAACTGATATTACCTTTCATTGGGTGGGCAGGATGCACATTTGGGTGGGCTGTGCCCACCCCTGCCCCCCTCTAGATCCGGCCCTGGGAGTGTCACTGGTTCCTCAGTGGCCTCAATCACTGATGGAGAGAACTTAATGTGTTGTTTGTGGATCCATCTGATGCCATTTTTACTCCATAAATATACATGAATAATATGTATTATTGATATTATTATGATATGATATGATGGGCATGGTGCCAATAAGGATAGGACAGGAAACATTTTATTGCCATGCACTTGGTATGTGTGTGCGACTGCGCGTGCGATCAGAAGAGTGCGATAGCAGTTATTAACACAGTAACCACTAGTGCTGTTGAGGCATGCTCCATTTAATAAGGTTCATAAATATTTAAAAGAATAAAAAAGCACAACGTGCTGCATTTCTGGAATTCGGTGTACTTTCCTGTGGGATAATTATCGCCATGCAGATGGTAATATGCAAATGATGGAGTAAGAACTCCTGTAAGAAAATGGCTTGAGGTCATGTCCTCCCATAACACAAAGAAGGAATCATTTTGGATCCTTCACACAAACGCATTTTAAGAGTCACTGAAATAAAACATTTTGTTCACACACAGCATATCCGTGGTCATAGTATGGGCATACAGTGTATCGTACAATATGCATAGGGCATAAGTGGTGCTAACAGCCTAATAAACTATTTAATCGATCAATCAATCAATAAGTGCCAAAACAATTGAAAAATTTCCATTTTTGTATATTTTATTTTTATATAAAAGTAGCCAATTTGAGTTACTTCCTTAGAACTGAAACGTGCTCCATGATTGACATAACGAGGTCTGCATGAATAATAATGAGTCTTGATTTCATTCACCTGTTTTTCACTCCATTATTATCATTTAAAGGAAAAGACAGCTTTGGTATAGAGGTGTGGGTCGTGTAGTTACCATTCATTTTATTAAGCGTTTTTATCGTTATGAGAAAACCCGGACAGGATTTGTGGATCCGGATCTCGTCTGAGCTAACCAGCCTGCGTAGTTGAGGCCTAGAGAGGCATATCGAGGCTCAAGATTCTTGCACACCCTGATCGGATCTCCCGACCTGTCCGCCAGAAAATAAAGTAAATAAAACAGTATCACTGTAGTTTTGGTAATGCGGGTTTACAGTCCGATCCTGGCACAACCACGACACCTTTCATAGTGCACCACTCCACACATTCACAGACAATCAGCAGTGATTTACTCTCGAGCTACAGGATAAAAAAAACGAACGCAGTAATAATAAGTCAAGAACACACATTTTTTGTGCCGTATAACTGGCTTGTTTGGCAGGTGGTACTACTTCTGCAGTATTTAAATTGTGACTGCTTGTCTGTGTTGCTGATCTCCGACATAGTAGTCACGCACACTACGCATGCACACTCGGGGTGTGTGTACGTGTCTAGAGCAGAGCATGATGCCATGCTGCAGAAGCAAGTCCATGCAGTGTCCTTTTTTCCAGCGAAAAAACAATCCCTTTCTGCCCTTTCTGGCCAAACAAGTGCATTTTATATGTGGTGAGGGGCTCAGAGTGCGTCCACTAAGGAAAGTAGGCTTTCTATTCACATAAGCTGTGCTTGTGTGGAGGTTGCATGTTCTCCGTGTCCCTTAGGGTACGGTATAGATACCCTCACAAAAAACATGCAGTGATCCTGGGCTCTACACTGCCTCCCCCTGGCCAGCTGGGATTCCTGATGGAGGAGACAGGAACTCGTTGGAATAACGTGTTCCTTCCACTTGTCATGTCCAACCGTGAAACTCCTGTCACATAGGAAGGCATCTTGGACTCCTCATGCATTGAAGGAATCATGAGGCCAGTCCGCTGCCTCCCCAGGTTTGGCGGAGGGTGAGTAGAGCCCAGGATCAGATAAGCAATTGGCACTGGGTGGGAAAAAAGGGTTACAAAATCATGGGAATACAGTGGATCCACCATGAATCTAAAATCAAATGTATCATATAAATGTTGCCTTTTCAATACCTTTTTATATCCTAAACAACCACGTAGACCATTATTTTTCATATTATCACATGGAGCAATTTTGGCTGCAGTACAAGAAATGTCCATTAAAAACAGATGGAAATCATACTCCCCACCATGCCTTTGGACTGGTGGAGACGATCCTAGGAGCATTAGAGCTATGGACCACAGCTAGTCATTGCCCTTCCACTGGGAGGCTTGCTGTAGGGAGTATAGTATCTCTATCACTCTGGCTGTAACGAGGTAACATGTCGCCTCACAGTCTGTTGAGAGACACTCAGAGGACCTGTTTTAATTTGTCACTCCTCTGAGCTCTGCCACCCCGGCTGCCAGTTACACTTCCACACAACATTACTTAACTTCTGTTTTCACAGACGTCTGAGTTATAGAATTACACTTCCACTGGGTTCTGTTGGCAATGTATTCACATACCGTATTCACACACCCACCTACTGTATGTGAATCTTAGTGGAGACAAACAGAAAATCTGTCACTTTGGTGCCTTGTTGTCAGAGTCTTAGGAGGTGAGTCTATAATAGGGGTGGGCAATTATTTTTTTCCCAAGGTGCCAAATACGAGACAGCAAAATATTGTGCAGAGCCGGGCCAAAAGGCTGAACTCGATTTAGCATAAAATTATTATTATCTCGGTATAAGAAGCAGTATTGTATTCTTTTAACAAGCTGGTAAGAGCAGATGTTATTGGCATGAGCGGAAACGTTTGAGGGGTTGCAAATGGTAGGTTGTCAATTACTGTGTGTGTGTGTGTGTGTGTGTGTGTGTGTGTGTGTGTGTGTGTGTGTGTGTGTGTGTGTGTGTGTGTGTGTGTGTGTGTGTGTGTGTGTGTGTGTGTGTGTGTGTGTGTGTGTGTGTGTGTGTGTGTGTGTGTGTGTGTGTGTGTGTTTGCGTGTGTGTGCGTGTACCTGAATGCGGACAAGCTGAGTTAACTCAATAATCCACAGACACAAGCTCATCCTACGCTAGAAACAATAAAATCCACATAGAGTTGTTGCTCCAATTGTAGTGGCGAATGAGATACCTACAGTAGGTTTGACTAGCTTTTCTGTTTGGATGAATGGGCTGTCAATGTACCTATTTAGCACCTTGCTGGCAAGATGGATGCGCTACAGTATGCACCAAATAACTCATACATAACATCTGTTATATTGTACAGCTTTTACCTCAAGGAGAATACACCAGAAGGCATTTTTACCTTTATTTGCAGTTGATGTATTTCCACAAAAGTGGTCCACAAAAAATAAGTTATTTTGTGGGAGAACTCCTTATTGGCTGTCCCAACACAGGCTTAGAAAGGGGCTATGGGATGTTGTTTAAATTCACCTGTTTCTGTTGCTCCATAATGCAGTTTTTGCTATGTATTCACTCTCTACCATGTCAGTAGTGTGTTGAATTCTCCTTTAACCAGCAGTATTGTAGTAACTTTTCAACGTCTGGTTATTGAGTTTACCATAACTTTTGCCCAATATCTCGAAACCCAAATTAGACCGGAAAGAAGGACCAACATGAATGTTCTTTTGCATGATGTACCTGTTGATATACCTCAGCATGATGTGTATAGTGCTGCCTAGGTTATTGTGCAGTACAATTACAGTCCAGTCCATGTTGATCAACTTTCATGTCAGTAAATAGTCCTACCGGTACTGTGACCACACGCTGCATGTCCATATACAGTATATGGCCATATTTCCACCCACGCACACACAACTTCAGCTTTATAGAACATCCACATGAAGATGAAACGGGCATTGTACAGGGAAAGTGTGCACCACGAGTCCACCGCCCCCAAAGTGCACACTGGCATGTGACTCATACCCTTTTAGCTGCATTGCTAATGCAGTTACATTCATGTTGTAGATTCTCCCTCATTTATACGTTGGATAATTGGACTAAACAAAAGCCCCGGGACTGTGTGTGTGTGTGTGTGTGTGTGTGTGTGTGTGTGTGTGTGTGTGTGTGTGTGTGTGCACTTGTTTTGGTGGTTAATGAGGTCCTTGAATGAGGATACACGCAGCACTATGAGGTACATTTTGGATTATGAGGACATTTCAAAAGTCCTCATAATTCCAACAGTATATAACTGTTTCTATACCTTTAACCTACCTTTAAAAAGCTTAAATACAAAGTTTGAGCAAATGTCCTAATAAACCACATTTGCTTCATGAGGACTGGCTCACTAGTGTCCCCAGTGGCCGTTTGGGTGTATTGCACCTGCTCATGAATATTCACACAAGTGTATTTTTCGAGGCTGCTGATTGGCTGACGGCCGTATGTCCCCATAAACCACATTACCACCTAACCACCATTTTGTCCTCATAATTCTGTCAAAAGTGTTTGTGTATGTGTTCATAACCGGATTTCAACTTAGTAATTAACCAAAAAACAATTGACCAGGAAACCTTAACTGCCACAACTTATCCATGATTTTCAATCAAAAGACCATTATCTTGTGGAATACAAGACCAATCACTCTTTCCCAATTTAATCAAGTTTCATAATAATTTGTTCAAATCAATGCATTACCGCTACTATATACATTTAAAATATTTGATTAAAACCATGCATATTAGTGCCACAAATGTAACCCTAACAGTTAGACCTTGGTGATCAGTTAGAGTCTAACTGATCTACACTGCTTCACACCACAAGGGTCTGAACTTGCGGATCAGGTATGTGATTATAGTATTACATATTTTGTCACACAAATGACAATGGCCGGTATTCTCAGAGAGCTATATCTTAAGTCCCGTAGTGCAGCGCATGCGTACATATGCCCATAGGCCCCAAATGAAGCCTTTCGAAATGTCCATTGGCTCCTTGTACAGCAAATCAGAAACCATGTCCTTTTATGGGAAACGCTGTGTTTGACGCCAACATAGAAATATACATGTTAGAGCACGTCCAACATTGTGAACATACAGGTACTGAATAAATGTAGACGCAACCCATTTTTCATGGGCTTTTCAAACTATGCGCACACCTGTCTACCTGTGGCTGTATTAAATGTAAGTGGTGACTTTATTCACCTCATTTAAATATAAAAGCATAGTAATTGAATTAATACTTTTATTCAGCATCATCCTTAGATAATTCCAGACATATTTTCTATATTCCTTTAGGGTAATTTGATTAACCGTGAGAGCCCATTTAGGAAAATTTGATTAATAATTATAATCCCTGTCTGCGCTATCTTCATGCTGCTGTTCAATTGCAAAAAGAACATGACGTGCTATCTGCAAGCTGACACACATGCTACAGGTAGGCCTATTATTGCATGTAGGCGTTTGTCTATTCATTATCCACTCGACATTAAATCTTTGTTTAATTTCAAAATTCTCATTTAAAGGAGATGATTGACATGAAGAGAAGAGGGTTTATAATTTAATATTATGGACCAGACGCAGTCTGACGCACAATATACCGGTAGTTTCTGTCATTCCCCAACCCACGATAATTTTAATTTTGTTGTTATTTATCATGTCATGATAGCCTATATGAATTGAATATATATAGGACTTGAGTTCATTGAAAGCAAGACTGCATCTCGCAACCACTAAAGCCCACAGTAGAATTACCGGCTTATACTGTTTACATTTCTGATAATAAAGTATTCAATTGATAAATCAACAAATAAGTTGAGCAGAATGTACCTCAACATTTTGGAGAGGTATCATTGTAATAGGCGCATTTCACTCGACCGTGCGAGACCCAATGCGGCTTTGTTCGGAAAAGCAAACTGCAAGTACGTTGAGTTGGTTGTGGGCAGTGAGTAAACGAACGAGGAGCACCAAATGCACCACACACACCAGGTATAAACGAACGACAATAGGGCACACCATTGCGTTGAGGTCGTATATCCGAACGAACCCCAAATACACGCGGGCGGGCTTGTGCAGTTTATATAATCTAGTCCTTAGTCCTAAACTACTATAATCTAGTCTACTCACAAAATATGAACGTCTGAGGAAAGATTTCTATTGCACTGGACAAAGCAGTCAAGTCACCATCATCCAGAGTTTATTTCCTCGCAATAGATTGCTCTGCCCCACACCTTTCTCTCTCTCTCTACTCACGTTTCAACGAGGGACCATGCAGACACTAACAGTCTCCTCAATACTTTCTTCATTTTGTTCAATAGGCCTACATCTGCAAAGTTTAACTGGGCAAGCACGATGCATATAGGCGACGGGTGTGTTTGGAAAGGTTGTGCCTTGAAATGCGATCGTTTGCATATATTAATATAATGTGCGCAACGGCATTTTTCATAACCCACCCCGCCTTTCTCCCGCCACGGTGGCAGCCGCGGACCGCAGCAATAAGTCCCGCAAAATGTTATTCAGCGGCCCGCCCCAGCCCGCAAAAGCAAAAAGTATAACGACGTGCAGGAATCTCAGTTTAAACACAAGAATCGACCCAACCTGCAGTCGTCCCTGGAGCCCAAATTATCTGGTTATCAAGGTAAAATGTGCATTGGAATGATGATTGTATGGTCGAGAGAGAGAGAGAGAGAGAGAGAGAGAGAGAGAGAGAGAGAGAGAGAGAGAGGGAGAGAGAGAGGCACGCAAGGTGCCATTATAATAATTATTTGGCTTGAGTCTACTTTTTGCGTTATTAAATAAATGTCCTCGCCCAAAGCAATTCTAGCCTATACCCAAATGTATTTCGCATTGCATAGTCATTTTTATATTATGGTGGACAGCATTCAGATCAGGCTACAGATTGTAAATGAATTAATAAACAAATTAACAAATTCACTTGCAAATAACTGACAAATATCAGTCAGTACACCCACATTATACCCTCAAGTCCTAATTATCATTATAAGCATACTTTTAATACCATAGATTTTACTGTATAGTTTAAGCCTTTTTAAAAACAAAAAATACAAGCAATTTGCGCTTGCAGGCCGTGGGGCTGCAGGCCCTGCGGGCGGAAACCGTGGTCCACCTATGCAGGCAATATCTATGTTCACAGTGAAAGGGACCCACTGTGCATGTGCGACGACATACTCGCTGCGACACAGGGCTACGATACTGCTATGAGAATTGCACCCATTATTGTTAACCAGTGGCGGCTCTTGGTGATTTGGGGTGGGGGGCTATGAGACATCCATTATAATATGTTGCCTTGCTTTGGATGCACTATATACAGCCAGGCTGGAGCATGAAAACCAGCAGGCCTGAGTTAATTACGTCCGTCAAAACAGATTTTGTCTGTCAGACTCCATAAATGGACATGACTGGATCATAACCTCTACACTAATAGAATCCCCACTATTGAGTAATTTGTGCGACCTCGTCCTTGAGGGTGAAGTCGCTTCCCGCCATCAGGTGTCTTACTAGTAATATAGGTTACCCATAAATCACTCAACAGCATCATTCACATTCTGACTGGACCTGTCAGGCTCTATTTGGTTCCATTTGTACACTGCCAAAGTTTAAGTTTTAAGTTTAAGTCTGAATCGCACAACATTTGAGGTCTCCTCTATAGATTATCAGAAGTTTCACCTGAGCCATGTTGCTCATCATAAAATGATGAGAAACAGGAGCCATATCTGAGGCCTCCTTTTGGGATCACATTTATCTCATTTATGCATTGAGAAACCAACGAGAAATAGACGAGCACTCAATCATGGATTCTGCTTTCCTCTGGGTATGGTAGCCCCCACCATCATTAAGGACACCCACCAACTGAATCACAAGCCAGGGCCCTCATCTCACCCCTCACAGCCTGGTTGTCCAGCTGCTCCTCTCCCTACTTTTTATGACTGTAAATAAACTCAAATCTGTTGCAAATTAACTGAGTGAGGCATTTAGGTGCAATGTATGTCAGCTTTGTTTTATGTGTTGCTAGTACAGTCATAATTCCCTGAATTAATTAAAACATAAATTCTGCCAAAAAAGTACCTGAGATGAGGATGGATAGTTTCGCAATACAGAAGGTCTTTTTTTATATAGTTATACACAATTACTAGCTGTTCTGTAGATCTACATTTTGCAGTTATTGAGCTTCTTTAGTTTAGTGTGGATCTGTATTATGTAGCTAACATGCAACAGAAAGCTCAGAAACTCTGTAGAGTACAGCCGCCCATCCCCCTCTCAACGATCGTCAATTAAGAGAACAAAAGGCCAGTGCTCCCTAGAGACACTGCCCCTCCCCCTCCCTCTCCTCTCAGTCACTCTTGGCTCTCTCACTGTCTTCACTTTTCCCAGTACACTACAGAATTCATAGGAATACATTGTGTGCACAACTTAGTTGTAGATCATCAGTGACCTCACTAGCATTCAGATATGACAGTGATGGAACTGATAGACACGTTGGAGCATTCCTGGTGGGAAATCACCAAATAAAGTGTCTCTTTCGGCCTGAATAAAACATAGCCTACTATCACGGTTGGTTATTTAGTAAGCCCATAGGGCAGGGGTCTATCTCCTGTTTACTGGAACACTGGCATGTCATCAGATAACTATAAAGCACGTTCGCAGTGTATTCAACACTTGGGTCTGGATTTAATAGGTGTGGCAGAAACGCATTTGACTGGAACTCATGTTGCACATATGGATGGATATACTTGGGTCGGGCAGAACAGAACTAGACTCCACCACCGAGCTTGCTCTGGTTCAGGCGGCGTGGGGTTATTTATCAGTGACATATTGACTGTGGATTTCCACTGCGATATTTTAGATAACTCTGTGGAAGGTATTTTGTGGGTAAAATTGTCTACTAAATCCCATGTGAGATCAAGTCAAACCTTTTCTGTGGCAGTGTGTTATTTGCCACCTGCTAATTCCACCAGGCAGGTGGATGCTGCAGACTTCTATGAGAATCTCCTTGCAAATGTCTACAGATATCAGAAACTAGGTCCCTTTACCATTATGGGGGATCTAAATAGTCGTCGCGGGGATTATCTGGATTATATAGATAGAGGGTGTGGATATAGTGGCAGAACGTAATGTAGTAGATTTTACATCCAACTCATATGGGGAGCTGCTAATCAATTAATGGGAGAAATTATTGTAAAAATGACTTCACATGTGTGTCAACAAAAGGGCTGTCAGTTGTTGATTACTAGCTTCCAAGCTGTTATGTAGAAATATTCCTATTATTAATGCTGTTTTACACAGTGGTTCTCAATTGGATTGCAGGGAATCTTGACTGTATACAGTCAATGTATACATTAATTATGAATATCATTGTGTCAGGTTAGATGATATGTCCATTTGGTTCCATTTGTAGACCATATATTTTTCTGTTCCATTTATAGAACAGAAACATATAATATAGTATACAGTATACACTGAAGCTGTGTGTAAAGTTGGTCTGACCTCTTCAACAGCTTATGCTCTGAGTTGAACTGTCAGCTAGACTGCGCCCATCCCCCACTCCACTCAACTGTAGCACTCTGTAGCATCTTTCATTCAGTGTGGACTGGAGTGGGGGGTGGGGGGGGGGGTGCGCAGGTGCATTGATTACAGGAAATTATACTCCACTACATCTCAGAGCCAAACATTCTTAAAACATTAGGCCCATTGACCCACTACAATCATTTAAAAGGTATATTAAGTGATTTGTGTGATTTGGGAAATCCTCCAGTCCTACTGGTTACAAGATGTGCACATGCACATACTCTACAGTGGGGTGAAGTGCACACCTTACCTTACCATAATGAAGCATTTTAACAGAAACAATTCAGCATGGAACACACAGTAGGACAGGGGTCTCAAACTCAATTTGTATGATTCTAATGGGTATCCAAATAACATAATAGCTGGTGCATTCCGTATTCGAATAAAGGGAACTTCTTATTTAAGTAAATCCAGTTTGATCAGTTCAGTGAGTAGAGTAGAGTTGCTGCAGGAGAGAGCACCCCCCCCCCCCTCTCCCCCAGTTAATTAACGATCTGCCATCATAATACAGGAGAGTGGGAGAATACCCCCCCACCCCCCACCCTTGCACTGCATTGATTGGGTCGTTAATTAGCAAAAACAGCAGAAGCCTGTCTGGGGTGTTCACATGAGACTGAGTAGACCATAAAATAGCCTGGCCTAACCCGAAATGATTTTGGCCATAAGAGGAATTGTAATAGTAGTGAGTACCATGAAATTATTCCATAAGATTAGCTGATCTGCAAGCCTACAATGTGTTGCCTCTGCAACACGTGCGCTTGTAGATCTGTTGTTTTCACCATATTTGAAAACACAACGTAATATCTCAACTGAATTCCTACAATTCCAAGACATCTCAGGGTGGGGGGATTTAGTAGTCAAGAATGTTGGCAGAGCTTGAGGGCACTGTAATAGCTGATCTTACTGTTGTTTCCATGTTCAACATAGCCGATGTACAAGCTCACTATGTGTTGAGCTTATATTTTCAGTATGAAGTCAATCATACAATGGCATGTCTTTTATTTTTTTCTGGATCTCTTCTCCATTAGTCCCTTCCCCCCTAAACATTTTTGTCACATAGCTTTCTGTTATTTTAGAATCAGCACTCATTTTTCAGGTTCATTTACTGTCTAAATCAGACATGGGCAAACTGCGGCCCGGGGCCCACATGCAGCCTGTTAAGCCTTTTAATCCGGCCTGCCGAACTTGTCCAAATTATAATATCCTGCATGATATATTATGCAGGACAGTGACACGCTGTGTGGAACTGATTGATGAAGAAAAAAAGGTGGTGACGTCAAAATGCTCCTGGCCCTGCACCTGCAAGTAACCCAAGTGAGCTTTTGAATGTCATTTATTCTGCTTTCTGAGCTGACTATGGCTTCTGGTTGGCCCTGCTGGTTTAGGACAGATTTTATTTGTGCTGGTTTGCCTGGATCTGACCTGCCCTGAACGTTTGCCATAGCAGGACATAGCATACATGCAAACACATTTGTCCAGTAGTTTCTTAGTGTCTCAATCAATCTGAAAGATGTTGCACATGACCGCAGCTGCGACATGCAGTGAGGCTCTCCAACTGACTGGCTGTAGGCCTATTGTTCTGTGCAAAATATAAAATCCCTGATAGATAAATGATAGTTTGGAAACAAATGCACCCTTATCGGTCTGTAACTACTGTAGTGTACAAATGGAACACATAGACCCATTAGTTTGTACCCGCAATCTGAAAGCTCACAACACGACTTCCAGGGGGTCCCCAGCTAAATGACAATTTTAATCCAAATTTACCCTTACCCTAACAACCACACTTTTTCATTGCATAATAATAATGATAATACTCTTATTAGAGTGTCAAAACACTGCCATTTACTACTTTTATATAGAAATTAAATTAATATTATGCAGAATTTAGTACAGCCTTTAAGCCCGGCCCTCCATAATATTTTCTGTATCTCATTTGGCCCCTTATGAAAAAATAATTGCCCACCCCTGATTTAGCTGCTTATGAGCTTATTATCTATTATTATTATTAGCCTATTAAACCAGTGCATGAAAACATGCACTGGTTTAGTAATTTTTCTGTAACTAGGAGTAAGGATTTATTTACACAGGCTGGTTGTGTCTCATTTATGGATACGTCAAGAATAATTCCAGATCATTCATGTCTCACCTGCGTTATGGCTCTCCCCATAGGATCCCCCCTCTCTCAGTCATTAGCCCAGAGTAAAGAGGACAAGGTCTCTTTTACAACTTTTGATCTGTCCACTATCCCTGACCACTTCCTGGCTAGTGACTTTTGTCAAATTGCATTGAGGAGCTGTATAGATCAGTTAGAGGCTTCTGCAGCTAATCAGCTGACGGTGGACTCTGTGTATAAGCAATTCTGTGACATTGTGAAACATGAGAAGTATATACAGCTGCCCCATAGGAACATTGTTATCAAAAAGGGTTGCTCAAACAAGAAGAGGCGAACAAAAAAGGCCTGATGGACAGAGGAGCATACTCTACTATGGAACTCTTTGTGTGCTGGGCAAAAACACTGGGCATCCTGCCCCCCAGGCCCTGCCAAGGTCAAGGCTAGGGCTATATTGAAGGACCCATATGCCATCTCCTCATTCACTTTCTCCCCTATGTTTAGCCGCCCACCCTGTCATCATGTTAGTTCTCTGTTCAGACTCTCGGCCCAAATACTGTATGATTTCTGATTTATGCAGTCTGAACAAAGCTAATGTTGAGGCATTAATGTCTTTTTGTTTGTTTTAATCATTTCCACAGACAAATGTGAAAATAGCAGATCTACAAGCTCACAACACCTCTGAGGAGTTGTGAGCTTACCACTGGACTATGCAGATATGGATTGTCAAGTGCTGAGGCCCATATAGCTGCATCAAATACACAAACTGCTATGGCCTACTGCAGTGGTTCCCAAACATTTTAGCCAGTGATCCAAAAGAGACATTTGACCACGACCCAAACTAATGAAAACAGCAGATCTACAAGCTCACAACGCGTCACTTCACGCCGCTTCGCGCCGCGTTTTGAGGTTGATGATGTAGGTGGCTACCATGTAATGTAACTTAACGTTATCTGGAACAGATTCAGTAAGCTTAACCATAGACTTACTGAGAACATACATAATGTACTGTAAGTATTGTTAGTGTTCAATTGAAGCATCAATTTCTAAAGTGGTTTTGTAAAATAAGTAAATGTAAAGTAGACATTTGCTTAATTACTCTAGGTCTGGTAGCTTTATATAACATCAAAACCTTCCCTACATAGCTTGTAGTTATTTTATGTATATTGTCCTTACAAACCACCACAGTACCTATTATACATGGGCGGTCCCTATTATACATGGGCGGAGCTCATTAGCAGTGTCCTCATAATGTAGGATTCTATATCTTCTATTCTGTTGTGATTATCCAACATCTGAAGTGAGATGTATGTTCTGTGGCCCTAGCTGGATTTTTTGGTACCACCCACTTGGCTGTAGAGCCAATGGAAAGTGGTGTCCCTACAATGTAGTGAAAAACCCAGTGTCCTCACAAACCAGGAGAAACGGGTATGTGTGTGTGTGTGTGTGTGTGTGTGTGTGTGTGTGTGTGTGTGTGTGTGTGTGTGTGTGTGTGTGTGTGTGTGTGTGTGTGTGTGTGTGTGTGTGTCTTTAATGAATGCAAAACACCTGCCTCCATTCGAGGGTAATTATACCATGCATAAAAACAGACCCTTAAAGCAATGCTTAAAGCTGGGATTCTGCATGTGTGCGTGTGTGTAACGGATTGCAACATTCGTTTTTATAATTGGATTATCAGTCGCACAATTACACAATGGACATTATATAGCCATCAACTTTTCACAAATATGCAGAATCCTCAGGTTGTTTAGGCATAATGCTAACTAATGTAATGTTAACGTTATCAGCAAGTGTAAGACCAATTTCATTACCTTGCCATGATGTAACTTAAAATACGGTACAGTGACAACCAAAGTCTCTGTAATGTTTATGTTGTACAATTATTATCTAAAATGAAGAGATCTTTTAAGCATGGCTTTTGCCTGAGTCGAGTGCATTTCTGCCAACTTCCGGACCAGGATTTGTCCCATGGATTTGACCCCTGAAGTAAAGTCTCTCTCTACAGTATGTCTCTGCCTATGCCAATGTTAAACACCAAGTCAAAAACTTTCTATACAAACAGTAGCCAGTGACTATCCTTGGCTGGTCCCAGTCTGCAAACCGTTCTGGTAATCCTGAGGTTGAAATGTTCCCACAATAGATGTTTTTTTTATGACGCAGTGGCATTGGATGCTTCGCTGCTTTTGGGCCACTTTTGTGTAACTGTCACTTTCCAGTTGTTATTGCACACATGCAACTATCAGGAGAGGTACGAAGCGAGATGACTCACTCCTTAGATTTATGGCTCCATTCAGAGCTTCTGGAAAACATTGTTTTGTTCAGCTTTGCGGCATTAAAAAAAACCTCCATGATTTATTATTAAGAGTTACATTGATGGGAGAGAATCTTCAGCATAGATCTTTGTCACACATCTCCTCTTTCGGTCCGTTTGTTTGTCTTCATTCCCTGAGTCGGCACTTTTATCCAAAACCTAGATTGTGCATTACATTCACCCACTCAAGGTTCAAGCTTGTACCTTATTGTTACATCTTGTCTACAGGTGCATGAAAGTAAAACTTTTGTTGTTGTTTTGGCTTTCTTCAGACAATACAACAGCATAGATAACGAACATCGACATCAGACATCAAACAGCAAGCACAGCAAACAAAGGGATAGAATAAAAATCACAAGCATGAGCAAACAAGTAGAAAAAAGAGTAGCATATGTTTTCCCCGTAATAGCAAAGTTGGGTGAAGCTCATGTTCCATATATACAGTAAACTTTTATGGTTTAAGTTTTAAGGTTTAATTCAAGGCTATGCTCCATACACATTATACAACAAATTTAGTATAGAAAGGTGACATTCGATGTGCAGAAGGAGGTGTGTGTGTGTGTGTGTGTGTGTGTGTGTGTGTGTGTGTGTGTGTGTGTGTGTGTGTGTGTGTGCGTGTGCGTGTGTGTGTGTGCATGTGTGTGTGCGTGCGTGCACACACACAGGTAACGCACGGCTGACTCCCCAGTCATGGGACGTTGAGATATGGATAAATCCAAGCCTTCTGGTTCCAGCTCCACTGACCTAAATGTGGCTCTCATTAACATGGCCTGCACACAAGAGGAGGGTGGTGCGAGCCAAGAAATGACTCTCTCTCTCTCTCTCTCCCTCTTTCTCTCTCTCTTCTCATGTCTGGGGTAAAGGGGCGTAGGGGCATGGGCGGATCAAGGCATGGGCATGGGGGGGCAATGCCCAGCAACAATTGTGGCACCTCTAAACCAACACCATTTCATCATTCTAAACAGAAAACTCTCAGACCTTTAGCTTTATGCATGCTACATGTCTGTTGCAACAACTGATGTTATTATTGATGCTTACTTGCCTAATACCTAAGTCCTGTAACCGAAAATGGTATGGGTGCGGCTTCATCGCCCGTGGTGCGAAACGACCTGTGCGATGAAGCCGTCCCCATACCATTTTCTCCTGCCCCCCCAATTGGGAAATGTTACATCCGCCCCTGCGTAGGGGTGTGATAATAAACCGCAGACAGACAGAGCCTGTGTGTGTGTGTGTGTGTGTGTGTGTGTGTGTGTGTGTGTGTGTGTGTGTGTGTGTGTGTGTGTGTGTGTGTGTGTGTGTGTGTGTGTGTGTGTGTGTGTGCGCGTGCGTGCGTGCGTGCGTGCGTGCGTGCGTGCGGTGCGGTGCGGTGCGTGCGTGCGCACACACACGTGTGTCGCACTTGTGCATTTTGAAAATTGAAACCGCAAACACCACATCAATTTTCATCATCACACACATCATCACAGCCCCTAAAGTAACATTGATCTTTGCTGAACTCATTTCACTTTGTGTGTGTGTGTGTGTGTGGTTCAGGAGGTAGAATGGTAATCCATAGGCAGGCTCCATTGCCAGCGTGTCCTCCTCCTTCATGTCAAAGTGTCCTCAGGCAGCAAGATACTGCCATTCGTGTACGAATGTGTGTGGAAGGGTGGAAAGGGTGGGTGGACCGTGTATCATGCGTGAACCTTCGTTGTGCTCATAAACACAGTGATGACACCATCACTGCCACTCTGAACCCGCCGCTGTGTGATCAGAGCGTAGGAATTTAACCTGCCACTCCGTGGCAGACAGCAGCACAGTGTGGGCTCTTCAACCACATCGATGCTCATTGCCTCCTACAGAGGCTGCACTCCCACTCCTGAACTCAACCAGCCCTTCTCTGTCCTCAAGTACTCCTTATCTTTCTATCCTCGTGTCTCTATCCTCCTTATGTTCTCCTGAGGTCTCTGTCCTTCTTATTGCCTCCTTATGGAAAGACGTACCTGCAGAGTGATGATGGCCTTTTTTGACGTCTGTGATGAATAGACCTTGCAGTAAGCCCCTCCTTCTCCCCAATCTCCAACCATGGGTTGGACACTTTCCAGTCGCACTCATTCATTCCAATGCAAATATAATGGACATTACACATTCAAGCTATACTAGGTAACTTGACCGGTGGTCACTACTGGTACTGCAGTTTTTAGATTTAATCATGCATTTCCCAGCATCCCTTGCACGTTTAAGTCGCATCCTTAGTGGTCCTTGTAATCAGACCAGTATCCCCATCACTTTTCGATAGAAAACATGTTAAGTACTTGCCTGGCTCCAGCCCTGAATCACCACCTTAAATTGTTTTCAATTGACGTGACGTGGCCTATGGGGCCAGTTAGTATTAGTTGTGGTGGGGAGGGCTTTCAGACTGATATACTGTATGATCTTTTATCTTTATCATATAGAACTGGTGGAGAGCTTTGTATGTCACATGTTATACTTAGCTGTGATTGGGCCGTAGCAGTTTGGCCAGGGAGGGGCTTACTGAAAGGTCTATTCAATTGCATCTATCTGAATTGTTTCTGAGATGATAGTATTCTGTTTTGTTTTTGAGTTATTCATCTTGTGAACTATGTCAGTGTCTTGTCTCGGTTGTCTGAGCACAACATAAAAAAGAGCCTATTGAAGCCTCCCTTTCATAACTTTTTTCCTCCTCTCTCTCCTCTATCTGTCTAATTCTTCTCTCTCTTTCTTCTCATCTCTTTCTTTGTGCTCCCAAGACCAAAATGACGTGATTTTAGTGCCAAGTCAATGTAATACAGACCCTTGTATAATTACATGATGTAAGTTGCATACATAGACAGGGCTAGTCATTTTCCTGCACTACAAGATCTTTCGGAAAATTATTAATGGCCGGATGTCAGAATCGGAACAATGGTCTCAATGCCTGATGGACAGACAGTAAAATTGGGGTCGAACCCCTTACCCGACACCATCTCCCAACCCACGCTAATGTGTCAACGTCCTCCATTTGCTTTGAGATGAAGTCATGGAGTCAAGGTTACGAGAAAGAGCCAGGGAGTATCATCTATCCCTTTTTTGTGAGTAGTTGTCCTTTTACAGTGCAGTTTATTAAAGGCGGGGAGTCACACATTTGAACCACAGATAAATTTATGGAGGGGACTACAAAGGAGCTGGCACAACATGGCAGGCAAGCGCCGGTTGGTGGTTCTTCCTGTGCTTTAGTATTGTCTGCAGCCTCTTCAGTTTTCCAGCTGCTTTTCTGGAGGAGCTGTGTTTACTGCAGCCGGAGCCAGCCAGCCAGGTGTATGTGCGGTATATTCATGAAGTAAAAAAAAACATGCTTGTAGTTTCACCGGAGATAAAAAATGCACATTTAGTGAAGGAGAAACCTCTGTGTTTCCTAACGCTGCACATTTATCCACCCACCCACCAACAGCTCGTGTGCATTCTTTTCCACAAGCATGTCATGTTGCAAGGCAACATTAATGAGAAATATGAGACGTGGAGACTCACCTTTTCAGCTGGTAAATGAATTTGTGCTTATAGAACAGCACAAACCAAAAGAGTGGCTGTTTTGGAAGGGGTAGGAATATTTTGGGGGAGATTTTCATGGATCATACCTTGGCATATGCTCCAAAGCTAAGGGAAACATAGTTTAAGATCGCTAATTAAGGAGTGAAACTGAAAATGTATGTATAGTCTCTGAAAACAACATAAAACATTTGCTGATGTCCTCAAAGGGATGCATTTGGCTGGAGATATTACTAGTTCCATTACTACTACGCACATGTGGTTAGTGCAGTGTATAGCGACACAAAGTGTTTTCTTTTGTCGTTTGGGCCTCAGGCTGTCTAGTTCTCTCCATGTGTCTGCAATTTATTTTGTGCTACAGTATTACGAAAAACTGTGTAATAGGAGCCAATAACAGTTGCAACACCCACTTTTTTGTGTGTTGACTTACTCTCTGCCTTGTGCGATTTGCAGAAGGGTGTTATTTTGTGGTGCACACTTTCCAGGTTTTTGTGTCTCCTCATGTGTGGATGCAGTGGAGCTTTTTCTTGATGGGCTGTCAGTCGCATTGTCACCGCTAACAAGTTTCGAAGCCTCTACAAATTGGCGTCCTCTCGTCCTTCCCTGTCCTCAACTGGCATCCCACCACGGCACTAATTAACCATACGGTATTTTGGCTGCCTTTTGAAGAAGGGGATATTTTTCTCGGGGAAACACATCCGCGGCCATCGGCCGTGTCAAAAAATAGATTTCCATTCTTCATAAAAGAGGCGCCGTGCTGTGAAGCGGCACAGTGAGATATTCAGTGCGGAGCAGAGCCCACCGGAAGTGTGCATAGTGTTCTGTTCACGAGAGTGAGGGGAAAAATAATGTTTGACTATTACTGCCATGGATTTGATTTATTCGGTGAAGGCTTTTCCTTACAAAATGATTCTTTCTGCATCCCTGTTCTAAAGTGTGAATTGCTTCTCAACCAGCGAGGATTTACTTCCTATTCTATTCTCCAATTCTGGCGCGGGCCCCGGATAAGGAGCCACGCGGTGCAATCCACACAAGCCGTCTGTGGTGGAACTTGTCATCTCGGTGCTTTGTGGAGCCGAGGTACGGGCCGGCGTCTGGCGCAGCTTTTCTTTTCTACGCTGCCTTTTAATCATCGTGACCAAAGTGCCATCGCGCGCTGCGGGGACACGCTGCGCGCCTCCAGCGCCATCGGCTTTGGTGACAGCAGTTCCACACGAGAGTCGCGACGGCGTGCCGGGTTTAACCACATGCATGCGTTAAAACAGGGCCGCTTGTTGTGTTATTTGCAAAACAGCACAGATGTCTTGATGGTTGGTTGTACTAATGTACTGGTAGGGAGGTTTTTAGCTGCAGACACTACAATGCATAGCAATGTGTGTCCCTGTTTGGCGGGCTCCGTCCAAGGATGGAAATTGTGTTTTTTTTTTTTTTGTCACTCCTGCACAGCCTAACACACACAAACACACAGTACAAGTACAGTATGACACCACTCAGTTCAGACAGGTTTGATTTTTGTTTGTTTTATTATTGTTATTATTATTTTTTAATATTTGTTTTGGGGCTTTTATACCTTTATTGACTGGACAGTTTGTAGACAAGAAATGGGGAGTGATATGTGGCAAAGGCCACCCGGGCTTGGGAATCAAACCCGGGGCACACCGTCAGGCTGGCTTGGCAGCCTAGGTGCCCAGACACTTGAGCTAACCGCCTGGGCCATGCTTGTTTTATTTTGTAGTGCATTTTTGTGGTCATGGGTGCTACACAGTACATACCCTACGTCAGCCTGGGGAGAGCAACAGGCTTGAATTCATGGTTCCTTCTATGCATGAGGAGTCTCCAAACTTTATTCACAGAATGTAGCTCATAACATGTCTATGGTGAACTTTTATGAAACAAAAAACTTTGCAGATGGAACAGAGGATAAGTGAAGCTTTAGCCTTTACACTTGTTGTTTAATACCTTCAGACAGGACTTTTCTGTTTGGATGTATGGGCTGTCAAGGTCCCACTCAGAAGGCTGCTCCCGTGTAACTTCCAGGTACAATGATGTCACAAGCACAGAGCCTTTATCCTGTAGGTGAATCCAATTTAAACCTTTTTTTTGTTCATCCCGCAGGGGAAATTCAGTTTCGTCTTCGCCCGGCCGAGTGCTGGCCACACAGGAGCCCACGCAGCATTTAGGGGCTTAAGTGTCCTGCTGGCCTGGAACCAAACCTGGGACAATCAGGGCCTCCAGCCGGCTCCCCAGGCGGTCTCCCCTCCGTTTACCCCCGGACCCCCTTCTCGCCATCCGTTTGTGCAAAGCGCTGCTGCACATTGTACCCGATGAATCGCACGCGGCATGGCTCCAACCGCGGCGGTCAACAATGATGCCGGAGCAAGTCACTTCTGTGTCCAACAATGAGGTTAGGAATAGATTGACCCTGCCACGGCGCTGCTGTACCTCGACAGGTCTGCAGTCGCAAACACTTTGTGGAATAGAGAGACACAGCAATAGACTAAACACTTTGTAAAATGGAGACTCAGCAAACCAGTCTAAACACTCGGAGGAACTAATCTTCTCTACGGCTCGGTGTCGTGAATGCTAAGCGGCGAATTCGTTCCACTCAAGAGCACCTCGTCTCGATCGAGGAGCGACTCCTCCAACTCCTCGGGTTAGAGCGAGGTTGACCTCATGCCAGCTCCTCCTACGTCTTCGCTGTGGAAGATTTATTTAAGTGGCGGTTACTTACAATCAGATTACAACGCCACAGCGAAGAAGAAAAAAAGGTCTCGCTTTGAATAGTGGCCTCTGTGCACCCACAACTCTAGAGTGAGTGAAATGTCAGTCAAAGTGCCGACGCAACCTGCACAGGACTTTTTTGAGAGGCTATATTCAGCTACTAGTGTAGATTTTGTCTTACACAAATGATCCTAAATGAAAACAATGTACTGTATATACCGTAGGGTTCTTAGCAGTTTTATTACCAAGGACGTCTTACATGTAGGGGATTATTTTGGGGGGAATTTTCATGATTCAAAGGCACAAATACTTTGGCATATGCTCCAAAGGTAAGCAACAATATCTCTGGCAGGGAAATATAGTTTAAGATTGCTAATTAGGGGGTAAAACTGTTAATTTATAGTCTCTGAAAACAACATAAAACATTTTCTGATGTCCTGAAAGGGTTGCTTTTAGAAGGAAGACATTAATAGTCCCATTTCTACTACATATATGTGGTTAGTTAGTGCAAAGAGTTGTTTTCTTTTATCGTTTGGGCCTCAGGCTGTCTAGTTCTCTCCATGTGTCTCCAATTTGTTTTATTTTGTGCGACAGTATTACAAAAAAGTGTGTAGTAGGAGCCAATAACAGTTGCAACACCCACTTTTATTTTGTAACGTTGACTCATTCACTGCCTTATGCGATTTTCAGCAGGGTGTATTTTGTGGTGCACGTTGTCTATATTTTTTTTGTCTCGTGTGTATGCGGTGGATTTTTTTTGATGGCCTGTCAGTCGCGTCGTCACTGCTAACAAGTTTTGAAGCCTCTACAAATTGGCATCCTCTCGTCCTTTGCTGTCCTCAACTGGCACATTAAATTCCCATTGACAACGAATGGATCATTTTCATCATATACAGTACTATATACTATATACAGTATATACAGTATGTGAACAAATTGGCACAATGAAAATAACGCCCCTCATTTCACACAGGTGTGAAGTTTTTTGCTTTGTTCTGGGCGGTAGATTTGTCATGGTTTTCCGTGCTATTTGATGAAGACTGCAGAGAGACACGTCTGCTGTCACATGGCAGCGTCACGGGAGTCGGGGTGAAAAAAATCGATGTCGATGTTGATGAATGGCCCATTTATGATCGCAGGAAATAAAAAAAACCCAAGGCGTCAGGCTCCATGTAGCGACGAAGAAAAAAGGAAAGTCCTTTGAACGCGCAGCTCCACTGCGTATTTATTAATGGCAAAGCTCTGTCCATTATTCTTTCATCACCTTAGGGGCCAGAGGAAAAAAAACAGAAAGCACAGCTGTATTAGCCATGGAGGCTTTCTATCTACATGTTGCTGTTTTTTAAAAATGCATCAACGCAAACATCCAACTGTGAAAAACAATTATTTTCCATCCCTCCAAAAATGTACAAATTATCAGATCTTCTGTTTGGAGAATTAGCTGTTGCTGATGTTTGTCAGGTACCGATTTTATTTTTACAAGGCTATACATCATGGAGAGGATTAGAATGGCTCTGGTGCCATTAGCTCCTGGTAAATGGTGGTCCCAGGGGTCCTTAGGGGTCCTCAGCTAAAATAGGCCATAGTTTGGAAACAAATGAACCCCTATGGGTCTGTAACTCTGTAATTCGACACTAATGGGTAACATTTGGTGCACCCTCACAGTGCTAATCAATAGAAATGCTATTGAATGTGGGTCCGTAGACTAACTGGGTTGAGAATAACTGCTAGAGCCGTGAAGAATATTCTCTTATGTGAGATGCCTGGCATATATTGTAATTTATTGCATTTTTATAGCGCTTTTCCAAGTGCTCAAAGCGCTTTACAATGGTCCATTCATTAATATATTGGGAGGTGAAGCGGCGAACAGTCCACGCCAGCATGGAGGCAATTTGGGGTTCAGTGTCTTGCCCAAGGACACTTCGACATGTAGACTGGATGAGCCAGGATCCACGGATCATTGGACGACCTGCTCTACCTCCTGAGCCACAGCCACCCCAATTTTAGATTTTGGCTAACTAATGCCAATTTGGGGGTTCTTGCTATGAAAACATGGTATGAAACCACTGAATGTACAACGTATGTAACATACAGTGTATGGTAATATTAATATCTTTACTTTACTTTAATATTAATAATCTTTACTTTACTTTACTTATGACCACCAAGAAAAAGTATTAATATTACATGGCTTATTACTAGAATCAAAGAATAATACAATTACATATTACAATATTACTTTTCCACCCCTCCCACCCACAAAAGAATAGAGATGTGCAACACAATCTGTTTAGTATGACCTTGCAACAACTGCGATAACTTGTAGTGAATGTGTCCTGTGTGCAGAATACTGCAGTGGATTAGGATCTACATTCTACAAACTACTGCACATCAATTAGTTACTGCCCAACAATGGTAACATCACAATATAATAACATGCGTGTCACACATGTGTGTGTGACATCACAGTACATGTCGCAGGGTAAGTGATATAGCAGTCGGTACAACCTGAGGCTGATACTGGGAAATAGACAAGCGAGCAAAAGTGACCAGAGATGTCGATTTATGAGACACAAGAAACGAGAAGCGCTGTGTTTTTTTTTTTTTTTTTTTTTTTTAGTGGCTGTTTGTTGGCTGGTTGTCAGAAGAGATCCTCAAGAGTAGTGACCTGGCATCCACAGGTATATGGACTAGTGGATGTTGATTTACGACCTGAGTTTTGTTGGTTTGTTTGTTTGCTGAAGCGTGGGCGTTGGAGTCACTGCTGCTTGGTTGGATAAAATGCATTGGAAGAAAACTTGTCACTTTTGTTTTGTCGAGGTTAGATTCTCGTTTCCAGTTTGCGTATTTGCTGGCAGTTAAGGTCTTTCATAACTGTTTAGTATCCTCCACGCCATGACAACCATCATGGAATTGTTGGGTTGAAAAAATATATAAATGTATAGTTCTGACCTTCCATCTTTTGTTACTGTGCAGTTTGATCAAGCGGAACACTGCAAGCATTTGACTCCCCGCTATGCCATAGACAGACAGGCACGCATGCACGCTGCACGCACACACAAACACACAGACACACAAACTGTCCGCCCCTCTCAGAGAAGACTTGTTTAATTTCATCCGCTCTGAGCCTCTGAAATGCACTTGACATAGATTAATTATAGAGGCTCTTTGTGCCGATTAGCAACGTGTGTCGCTGAGAGAGAGACAGAGAGAGTCAGAGAGACACAGAGAAAGAATCAGAGAGAGACAGACAGAGAGAGAAAGAGAGAAAGGGAGAGAGATTCAGAGACGGAGAGAATCAGAGAAAGACACAGAGAGACAGAGCAAAACAGAGAGTGTGACAGAGAGAGACAGAGAGTCAGGGATATTCTGGTCAGAGCACCAGAGATGCTGCAACTTGTGTAAATGTCAGGACCTCCTCTGGGGCATTATAGGTTGGCAGACCTCCTCTAGACCATTACAAGTTTGCAGACCTGCTCTGGGCCATTACAGGTTGGCAGAAATCGTCTCTCTTGTCCGCTTTAAACATGTAAAGGAAAAGCATTTGGTACGCACAGCCATATTTTCAAAAGGCATGCGCACATAGCATTCATTGAGTGCACCTAAGCGTTGCTGCACGATACCAATCATTTATCCCTGTGCACAAAAGAGCACACACACACACACACACACACACACACACACACACACACACACACACACACACACACACACACACACACACACACACACACACACACAACCACCCGCCACAAAATTGATTCAGGCATCTTGCCTCCAGTTGCTGTCTGGCCAGAGGGCTTTATCCACTTCACAGCCCAGGCAATGTTCTCTCTCTGTCCCTGCAGTGTTGAAAAGAAACGCCTTGTGGTGCCTGAACTCCCGTCGGGCCTCATGACTCACGTCACCACAAGCCTCCACCGTGACCTCAATGTTTAGAGATTTGAATATTTGTGTGTTGTCGGATTGATGCTTGGGGGATTTTTACGTGAGAAGTGTACACAAGAACTCTGACGTGGTTGTGTGTAGTGCCTGAACAACAAGTGCAAGAAGGAACTTCAGGGTCTTAAGTGCAGATCTAAGGGATTTTTAAAATTGTTCCACAATGTTTTGCGCCTATTTTTGTGTGTTTTAACAATGGCGGAAGAACTTTAATCACTCTCACTGCTGATGGTCCCAGTCTCAACAAAGACCCCCAGGACCCCTATGATTACCACCCATCACCTCGTGATAATCGCTGGCTGCCACTTATCGTGTTCCCAGCATTTATATTAGCCACGCTTTGATCCACTTAATAAGCCTTCCGCTGGCGGGCCTGCATTAGACCTGCTCCGCTAGAGAGCACGAGGGGAGAGAAAGAGAGGGAGAGAGAGAGAGTCAGACCCTGACTCACAGCTGTCTTCCAGCACAGTGTGAGCCACAGTTGAACTCTTTCCCATCACTCTGTGGCTTCACGCAGCATATAACTCTCTCTCTTTCTCAGGGACAAAGCTTTCAGTGCCCAATGCCCTTGAGAAAGATCTCTCACTGCCTTCGCAGCTATATAGTACTTCCACAAATGGCACCTAAAGCCGAGGTTGAGGATCCTGAGTGCCTCGGCATCTACACTTGACCCAAAGCCTCGCCTTTTCGAGCCGCGTATTCGCCAAGCTGCCACCGCAGAACGCTGCCTGCATGTGTAAACCTCCAGAAAGAGACTTGCTGGCAACGGTCGCAAGGTGCTGCAAACAACCACCACCCTGCACTCCTCTACGCTTGGCCTTGTATACTGAGTATACCGTCCCTGCATGGAGTCTCAGGAGAATCCCACCACTAGAAGGCTTATACTTATCTTTATTTTGTGAGGGAAAACAACACAAAACTCCATATGGGCTATTTCCGCTATCCCACCATAAGCTTAAATGGGATGTTGTTCAAATCTACCTGCCAGAGGTTTCTGGGTACTTTCTTCTGGTTTACCACAAGCCTCCACTGTGACCTCAGTGTTTTAGAGATAGGCCTACAGTATTTGTTTGTTGTTGCATTGATGCTTTGAAGTTTTTACGTGAGAAGTATGCACAAGAAACGGAACGTGGTTGTGTGTCGGCCTGAACAACAAGTTCAAGAAAGAAATTCAGAGTCTTAAAGGGATATTCCACTTAAAAAAAATAAACTTTTGGTCATTTTATGGTCTACTCAATTTACAATTTACAATTTAGGCAATTAGCAGACGCTCTTGATCCAGAGCGACTTACAATGGTAAAAAGTTTACAATTTAATCAGGATTTACAATACATTTTACAATATACAATGAAGCTCTAACCTGAACCTGAAGAGGTGTGTTTTCAGACTGTGGTGGGAGATAGGTAGTGAGTCTGTGGTTCTGATTGCGGTGGGAAATGCATTTTGGAGCCAGTAGTGAGAATGGGGCGCGTGTGAACACACCAGACAGTTTATAAGTTACTCCATTAGTATTTAGATATTTTAGCTGCCCGAACGTTCTTCCTATACAAACCCATTATAACTTAAAACTCCATTTTAACCATGAAAACAACTCATCTTTTTTCTGTTGACTGATATTGTCCTCCTAATGCATGAGAGGACGGTGGAATTTCATTTACAGTTTTCATTCATTTTTAAAATATTTGGTGATGCCCACCCAAATGAATAAAACAATGAAAACTGTAAATGAAATGAAATTCCACAGACCTCTCACGTATTAGGCGGACAATATCAGTCACCAGAAAAAAGATGGGTTGGTTTTATGTTATAATGGGTTTGTAATATAGGAAGGGGGCGGGGGAGCTAAAATGAACATCAAATATCTAAATACTGAATGTAGTAACTTATAAACTGTCTGGTGTGTGTTCACATAAGACTGAGTAGACCATATAATAACCAAAAGTTTTTTTGAAAGTGGAATATCCCTTTAAGTGCAGATCTACCTCAAAATGCATGCTATATATGTGTGATAATGCTAAGCATTGTCTGCCAGAGGTTTCGGGGTACTTGTTCTCTGGCCATGGCCTACTTGTGTGCAATGTGCAAGTTGGCACTCTACTGAGTGCAGTTCTACAGTAGTTAACTAGTGTAGCCAGTTCTGAGAGAGGGAGAGAGGGGGAGAGAGGGGGAGAGAGAGCAGAGAGATTCTGATAAAGTGAGGGGGACGTTGTCCAAGCCTGACATCAAGGACTAATGTCCTGGAAAGAATGCTCTGGAACAGTGAACTTTGATTAGGGGAGATGAGTGATGAACTGCACTGAATACAGATGAGTGACATGAACAGAGGAGATGTTTCCACTGTCAAAACCTCTTCCTTTAATTCATACCACTATATAGTCCTTCCACTAGCTAGCCTCCTCACAGACAAGAATGTACTTTATGTCAAATAAGTTTTTGAACAGTGTTAGTGGACTTGATTTGACCTCAAACAAACTATTCCTACCTGCAAGTTTTGATTTAAAAAAAGAAAAGAAAAGAAAAACTACTGGAGTGTAAATATCACTTGTTCTGTACACTTCCAAGTGCTTGGGGAAATGACACCAAATCCAATAAAATATGAGGGGAAATAAACAGAATTCTACAAGATATGTGCATATGAAATGAGGCGAAACATAACAATGGAAAATAACATGCATAATAAATGAAGGCACGCTTGATACATGCAGAAAGAGGTACACACGCAGTACTTCCATCAACCATCCCGTCAAACCTGGCCGAAGAAGAGCTCAACAAAAGAGGAGAAAGGTGCTTTGCACATGCACGGATCACACCGCATGTGGACATAGCCAGGCCAGGGATGAATAATTTAAATATGGAAGACACTTCAAAGGCTGTGCTGTATGGATAAGTTCTCCATAGCCTAAAGGTTTTAAAAGAGGATGGAGATGGAGAGCATATATCTGGGGTCATCTGGCAGGCAGTTCCAGAGGCCACAGAGCTCAGAAGAGTTGGATTCTGACATTTTGTCCTGTCAGAGAAACTTGTGTGACTGCCTCAAGTTCACAGCAGCATCGAACCCTGCTGCCGTCCCATTTCACACCTGCCAACACAGACTGACTTAAGAAGCTGTGATCTTTATTATGCTCGGAAAAAGGAAAATGGCTCTAGCCGAGCACTAGCCGAAATAATTCCCTGTTTTTGATGGATAGCTTTTGCCATTGACAATGAAAGGGAAATTCAGGACAAATGTCAGCAAAATATTGTCCTCACGCATCTCAATATTTGCCATTGACAAGGAAAGGAGAAATTACGTAAAAATCCAGCCAAATTATGTAAATTGAACGTCAAAACATTAAACGGCAACGGTGCTTTAGCGGTGCTTGGCCAGAAGATATCGAAGATCTGCTGATTGGCCTGTAGGAGACGATGCATTATGACGGACGATGACAAGAACGCCCCTCACTTCACAAGGGTGTGAAATAAATATATAATCTCTTGTGTGCTTTTTGAGATCGATGAGAGCATGTAAAGCATGACATGTTTGTGTCTTTCTCTGCTGGACAAAGGAGAGCATTTTTGTAAACATTGCGCTCAAACCTGAACTATGCAAGCACGGAACAGCTTTCTACAAGAGTTTATCTAACAGTACAGAGCTGGATTCCACATAGAAAGCATTAATGCATTAATGGAACGGCTGTAAAGCGGCGATGTCTGCAGGCAGCAGGAATCCACTTTTCTCACAGTTCCTTTTCACTGAACGTGGTGGAGTGTTTGGCTTCCGCGCAACGCAATCAATGTGAGTAAATGTCACAAGCCTAAAACCAATACCGCTCCTCCTCCTGCACTCTGCGGGGCGTGGGGGGTCTGTTCATATATTGTCCGCCCCAATGAACGTTCACTTTGGTCACTTTTGGTGTCGTCTCGTAGCCGAACGCCTGGCGATGCACTCCAGACTCGTCCAAGTGTGTAATTAAAAGTGTCGGGTGAAAACGAAGCAATAAATCTTGTTAGTGTCCTATGATACGTAGCAGGTCGTACACCGGCCTGTTAAACTCGCTCCTGAATCAGTCTTTATGGTGTGTCCTTTCTCTACTACCGGTTGGTGCACACGCCTGTGTTTCCTGTTACAGCTCTTGAGTCGCTCCACTTAGCGTACATGAGACCACCTATATGCTGTAGCATGCACTCAAAGCATGACCACCAACAATGAAAACTCTTTTCATCATTGTAGTTCTTATTTTCTGCCCGAAACCAATTGTCGGGCCTGTTAAGATCTCTTGTCCAGATACAATGGCTGCTGGCCTGTAGGTTTTTGTCCAGTCTTTGCTTTGTTGGTGGATTGGACCTGACCAATCTCTTCTTCTTCTGTCCTCCACAGGACCAGTACCCAGAGAGAGGAGAAATACTCCTGGCATCCCATGGCCTGGAACTGGTGCTACAAGTGGAACGCAATCAGTAAGTGTTTTCATAATAACTCAGTGGTTTTCAACCTTTTTGATAATTCATCCCCACAGATCCCAAAACTAAAGATTTATTTAGCTTTTGTCCACAATACGGGACTTGATTTGCGAAACAAAACAGTCAGACATACAGATCAAAATGACCATTAATCTACATTCTCTAGCTATGTGGACTTGGGCTAATTCAGTTCATGAATACCAAATGGAGCCGCAAGGGTCCATTTGGTTTCATTTTTACACTCTCAAAGAGTTACATCTGGTTAACCAACTTTCCATCATTTAGTCTGAGGACCACCTGTTGAAAACCACTGTAATGACTAACCACTGTCTGAATTTCTGTCTCATTTTATCAGAGAGAGAGAGAGAGAGAGAGAGAGAGAGAGAGAGAGAGACTATTTTGTTCTGTATTGCTGTCCCTCTTATTCATGTAATCTATTTGCCCTTTAAAAAAAAAATCAATCCAAATCAATTACCTTCTTCTCCTCTGCCTGTATTTTACGTACCCACATGGAGCATAAGGTTGCCATAATTGTACGCTGTTAAAATCTGTCCTCTGCATTTAGCCATTCTAATTATTAGGAGCAGGGGGCGTTTATTAATTCAGCAGCAACGCTGAAGCGGGTTAGGGGTTAAGTGCCTTGCTCAGGGACAATGACTCATAAAGCGGGCGTGGCCGGTGTACGACCTCTCAATCCATCACGCTGCCGCGACCTCCCTCCCTGTCGCATGATTTAACATCCCAGCATCATGGTCCCTCTCGTGCAAATGGCTTCTAATTGCTTCTTCGTTCGTTGAGCGGTGAGATGTTCCTTATCTCCCAGTACTGTGCCATATATAATAGAGGGTATGCACATGCATAGTGGGTATACACCCCTCCATCTATACCAGGGGTTTTCAACCAGTGCCGGGGACCACCAGTGGTCCTTAAAGAGTTCCAGGTGTCCCCAGCTAAGTTGGTTAACCAAATGAAAAGTTGGTTAACCAGATGTACTGTAACTCTTGAGAGTGTAAAAATGAAACCAAATGGATCCTTGCGGGTCCATTTGGTTTCATTTCACACTCTCAAGAGTTAATATATTCATCAATATATTTATCTGAATTAGCCCCAATTAATGGTCATTTTGATCTGTATGTTTGACTGTTTTGTTTTCTACGAAATCCAGGCTGGAATTGTGGACAAAAGCAAAAAACATCTTTAGTTTTGGGGTCTGTGTGGCTAAAATGTTATGAAATGGTGATCCATGGCTCAAATTCTGGTTCAAATTCTGATACTAGTGGGCCTTGGTATCAAAAAGGTTGAAAACCACTGATCTAAACTGAGTGGCATGGAGTATTGGAGTGTGGAATCGCTTGTTGGAAACCTCTCAGGGGTGCTGCCGTACCACCTGTTTGTAAAAAACGCACATGATGCGGCAGGATGTTAAATAAGTGCTGCGAAACTCTGAGTGACACTTAAAAAAAGTTATCACCTACGCAGACTTTCTTGCCAGAACGAGGCTCATCCACGTCTATGGTGGATTTATTTCTAGCAACAAAAACTTTGCAGATAGAAAGAGGATAAGTCACACGTACGGCAAATGACACTTCGTCTGTCAGATGAAAAACAGCAGCAAGTGCTTGGTTAGTTTTTTAGTGCCAACTAAGAAACTAACTCTTGTGCCAACAAACTACTTTCTGGCCTCGCAGGCGTATTGAAAAAACACCTTGGATCATCCTCTTTCTATCTGTAAACTTTTTTGTTTCTAGAAAAATAATAATCCACCATAGACATGTGGATGAGCAACCTTCTGGCAAGAAATTTGTGATTCTTTGGTGTCACTCAGTTTAGAAGAAACTAACCGAGTAGTTGCTGCTGTTTTGAGTCGGATGCAGCTCCGGGGCATAATAAAGAAGCAGGGAAAGGATAATGGTAATTAGCAGGCCTGCTCCACGGGAGACGATGGTTCAAGGCCGATTGGGAGGTTACTCCCCCCCTCCGGTGACAACATGAAGGCCTGACCGCCTCTGTCAGTCGCTGTCACCATTATTAGCCTCAGACGTGCTCGGCGCGATGCTCCAAAGACCTCAGCACCGCACAGAGGAACAAACCCCTTTATTATTTACAGGACAAGGTGTGACCTTTGATTTCCGTCGCTGAGTTTGAATGCAAATGGTGTCTTTCTTTCTCTCTCACAGTGTGTGAGAGATTGAGTGCAGGAGTTGAACGCTGACACAGTTTAGGTCAGACTCAGAGCGACTGCGAAAATGATTGCAGTCGGCGTGACACGAGTGTGAGATTAATTCATGTTAACAACATTTCATTACCTCCTGTGATGTAGACTTTGAGGTTCACTGCACCACGCTGTAAAATAACACAGTGATCATTTCACCACCAGAACAATCTTCTACAATCTTCAGGAAAGTCAGAAATAGCATTGTGATTCACACAAACAATGTTGGTGTAATTAACAGATTCACTGAAAAGGGTATGTTTTTTTACGCAAACATATTTTCAACTCCTCTACTGTAATATACTGTGACTGTATTGTGCTGTACTGCGCCTTACATCAGCCAAGTGTACAAGAGGCCAATATGGCAGGGAGTGTGTTTATTTTCCTCCTGGTTGTAACCCAGAGGTTTGGTCTGTAGTCTCTAGTCTGGATCATGGAATGTAGGTCAGAGAGGAGGGGGAACTGTTTTTTGGGCGGATTAGATCATTGTAACAGATACTGTACAGTACGGGGCAGAAGGGGGGTGGGAGGAGGCTTACGTAAGTACTGCTGGGCTGGCTGCCCTAAACCGGACGCACATAATTATCTATAATGTGCTGGCATTTCTGTAGACAGCACACTCAACCCAACTCATGCTAGTGCACTCTACACACACGGTGACAGCACAGCACCAACTTTGGTCTGCAAAGGTATATTGAGTGATTTCCCTTTAATTCAAATATCACTTTTTGTGTTCAGAAATCACTTTTTTGTGTTAATCCTCCCTATTATAGCCAGACAGTGGCCTTGTGGTTAGAGCAGGGGTGTCAAACTCATTTTGGGGTGGGGGCCGCATTGGACTTAATGTGACTTCATGTGGGCCGGAGCACCGCGGTGCCAGTCGCGCCGCGGTGCCAGTCGCGCCGCGGTGCCAGTCGCAGACCAGTCACAGACTGCAAGCATGCACACGCATGTTTACGTACACAGCCGTAATTTCTCCGCTACAGTATATCACACAATCAGGTTTATTATTAAGAGTAGCTATTAATAGTTATTAATGACTTTCATTATTGGTTTTATACTTGTAGCCTAGATTAAGACATTTGCTATGGGAGATGCTATTTTTATTTACAGTGTGCCAATAAACCATTCAAAAATACAAAAAAATTAAATTTCAAATAGTGTCTTAGCTGAAATTTGGAAATGGCTACACAGCCCATGGAATTATGCAGACCTGCTTTTTGTTGAAGTGATGGATCATCGAACATTAAAAAATAATGATGAATTACAATAACTAATGCTTCTAAAATACAGTATATTTTTTAAACTCTAAATTGGATTATTATTATTACCCGTATTTATATTTAAATAGCCAAGCTGTGATCTGAATGATCCCTCATTTATAGACCCTTATACTGGTGAAGTAACCTGACTCCGCCAGATGGGGCAGCAGAGAGAGGAGGAAGGAATACTCCTCTCTCTGCTGCCCCATCTGGCGGAGTCTGGTTACTGCTGAAGTAACCAGGCCCTACCAGGCCCTACCGGCCTAATGCTCAGAGAAGAGAACTCAGAAGCATTTCTTTAAACGACCATAACTTTTGATAGGAACGTGCTAGAGACTTACTTTTTTTTTTTGATAGACTCAGACATTTTTGCTCTACAAGCCTGGGGCCGGATTAAATCATTGCGCGGCCGCATCCGGCCCGCGGGCCGTATGTTTGACATCAGTGGGTTAGAGTGTCCTACAGAAAAATGGGACATTGAGGTTTGATTCTCGGCCAGGTCATACCAAAGACTTTTGGTATGAAATGGGGAAAAGGGTATAAATGGGACCTACTGTATAAATGCCCCCCTGCTTGCATCAATGGGATGGATTGGTGGTCAGATCAACTAAAACTAGGTTGCTTGAACAACAACAACCTATTTTTAGTTTTGGTGGTGGATGACAAAGCCTTCCTCCAATCTGGATTGACTGGTGTCAGGCCATGGTGCACTGCACACGCTGTCGGCCTGTTGTGTGTCCGCCCACTGTAGAGCGTGTGCATCTGCATATCTTGCTACCTTGGCCGACCGGGTATTTCTAATTTTTTCCCCCCGAATCACTGAACGTTCCATTAAAGGACGTGCTTAATCTTAATTAAAAGATGTTTCGACTCCAGATCCCTGCAGGCTTTGGAAAGACCAGTTTAGAGAGAGAGAGAGAGAGAGAGAGAGCAGGTGTGTTTAATCACCTTTCTCCTCCTCCTCTTCCTCCTGGCATCCAGTCCTGTTGTCTTAAGCCTTCCATCCACTTGTTTTTTTTCAACGTCGTGGAACTCCGTTGTTTGAAGTGTGCCGTGTAGCCCCATGGCGTCTCCACTCTAATTGCTGTTAAAATCAATAACGAGCTTTGCTCCGTTAATCTGCACTTAATCCAGCGCGGAAATGTCAGCCGCGGCTCCAAGGAGAGGAAGGCTGGCAGCATGAAGCCTCAGCTGTGTGAGAACACAATGCTCTGCTTCACAGCTCATCCCACCTCCAGTTAATACTGTAGGTGAGGTTATGTCTTCATACATGTCTTTATACATGTCTGTCAAAGACCGATGAAGAGAGGGACAAAGGCTGTTTATGTCTGTGTTTATTAAAGGTAATATAGGCAACTTTAGTGTGTGTCATTATGAAACTGCTGGAGACATGCTGCCCAGGTCCCCACTCCCCTGCCTCCGCGCCCCCCACCTCACACACACGTCACCGTGTGATGAAAAGCATTTATTGACAACAACAGAAGTTCTGGACAGCCTGCGGGGCAAAGCAAGTGTCTGTCTGCAGGGAAAGATCTGCAGCATCAAAGTAGAAGCAACGTAGAGGGGGGAAAAAGGCAAAAAAATATAGCAGTGTATATACATTTTGATTTTTGGCTAAAACATTGCCTTTAACACTACACTGTGTCCTGGTGGACACAGTGGTACTTTTTTCTTGTGTTCCATAAATTGGCAATTCTGTCTCGCAGGCATCCATTGCAAGACAGGAACAATCATTTTTGCCTTTGCTCACGCTGGCTATCGTTCTTTCTCGAGAAATGTTTCTACGTGATGTGATACGAACCTCGGATGCCACTGCGGGAAAATAGGGGTTTAACAGGCAATCACGGGCACTGGATTTGCCCGTAAAACCTCAAGGTGCGTTGATACAATTCGGGAGTGTGCAATAATACTGTATATAGTAATATCACAGGTGTGACGGTACAATTCGGGAGTTTGATGCTAAGTTAAACCGGACTTTCCTGTAATATGCACAGCCATATTCCATGTTTTTGTGCAGTGTGTCTGATCAGCACAACAGACAGCGGCGTAGTTTTAGTAATCATAATTATGATGGTAGTCTACACATGCGTGAGCATGTTTTATGTGTGTGTTCGTGAGTAAGGCGTGCCTGTAACCAAAAAATCGATATAAATTGACCCATATAAAGCGAAGAATGAAGAAGAATGTAGTCAATTGCCGACAACAGATCACTACAAAAAGAAGGTGTGCTTATCATCTTAACAACATCATCGATCACAACATAATGTTTGTGTCAGCGACAAAACACTGTCAATGGTGTTTGCAAAACAAACTCTGAACCTAAATGTGAAGTGAGGGGCAGCAGACATTGTTAAGCGGGAACAGGTGAACAAAAGATAAAGGTTGAGTGTTTATATACTGTATGCGTTCAGCAATCAGCAGGGAATAAACGTGTGGGGGAAAATTGACCTATTTCACACAAATTCAGAATAGTTTGGAAAGAATGGCCCTCCTCAAACGACCTCGACCGGTTGCAACTGTCCTCACAGTGGGTTCTCAGTTGTGAGCGGACCCAAACATTCCACGTTCATTACCCTGTCTGAACGTCTTTTGTGTCGCTTAGTTTAGAAAAATTAAGTGGAGAACATGTGGTGATGTTTGAGTGATGTGAATGGGTTCATGGCTCATACCCCTCCACTAACAACTTCCTGTTTGAAGTGTGTTCAGGAAGTTCTCTCAGATTGCACAATACAGCAACACTAAATCACAGTAGTATGTGCAATCGGGCAAGGTTCAAGGATTTTTATTTGCCACACCAGAGTGTTGAAATATCGTTCCCCACTCATCCACAGCAGAATACAGACAATAAAGCAACAAGTAACATTAAGGCAACAGTTGGAGGCGATAACGTGCTACATAAAAAATTATAACGAACCCTAATGTGTAAAGTGCAAGGTCTTATAAAACTGTAACAAAACCTAATTATATAAAGTGACAGGTATTATCAAACCATAACAAGCCTAATTATATAAAGTGAAAGGTAATGTACATGCGCAAGGGAGAAATGGCAGCAGTTAGCAACAGCAAACACATTAGCGTTGGGTGCATGTGCACACACTGCAGTGCACACACATTTCATGGCATGCCACCAACTAATCCTGGTGTGCACATACTGTAATATATTGTACTGTACACATCTGCATTTCAGTGCCTACCAACTTCTAATAAACTAAGTGTAGTCTCATCATTAACCCTTATATGTAAGCCATTGCCGATCTGATGCACCATTATCCTTCATCTATGACAGGCCACCAGGGTCGCTGTCACATGCTTCTTCGTTAAAACCAATTAAGGTTAGTTGTGGTCTCGTGGTTGTCTCTGGCACAGCACCGAGACCATTACGCTGTCAGGTTGCGGCTGCAGGTTTTGAAGCTCATTTCGGTTTGCCTGTGACTGCGAGGTCAGCCTTCTGATTGCCCGTCCTCAGCAGGGAGTTTGTTTATCTGTCGCCACCAGGAGCTGGTGACTGCAACCACATTAATGAGTGAATACTGGCATCTTCAGAGAAAGTACTGCCAGTGGGGAGGATTTAGAGGCTAAAAATGTCAAGGGAATTAAGTCCCGGCTTTTTTTTTCCCCTCACAAATTGAGACCTTTTCTCGTGTGTTCCCGTTCTTCCAACCTGTGGCTTGTGTGTTTAGATGATACACCAGGGGCACCTAATTCACCCTAATGATAACACAGCATGCAGTAAACGTTTTAGACAAATTAACACGTTTTCTAGTCTCAAGTTCCCCCGTGGAACCATGTGTTGCTTGTCAGGAGCATAATTTGCTATATACGCTTTTATTTTTCCTCCCCCACTGGTTCTTTGCAGTTAAAGAATTCATCCGTTTCCGTGATTGAGTCAAGCTGCTTGCTGTAGTTTTAAATCACGGCCCTCTGACTGCTAGCCAGATGCAAGCTGTGTTTTTCCACATGTCCCTATAGGTTGGCCAAGAGATAGATAAAGTAATTAACTTGATATGTTCCCCAGTCTACCCAAGCCCTTAATTCATCCTGTGTACTGTACATTAAAACACCATAATCACCAGTGGGCATTCCTCTTTGATATGCACATTCACACAAAAATAATGTCTCTCCATGTCCTAACGCACCTACGGGGACCAGGTACCTGTCTGCTGTGATTTGTTTCTCGTCCTTATCGCCTCGGTTTCAGCTCCGACCGGCACTCTGCTCTGTGACACTGATGTGATACATCGTGGCCCTCTTGTGTAATGTCCGTGACTCACGGCACCGGAGCGTACACCCGCTTCAGCGGACGGCAAATGTTCTATTACGCCTGTGCTGTTGCTGTTGTTTTTAGCCTCCTCGTTAAGCACTGAGCATTTTTTGTCTACAGTAAAGCCACTGATAAGGTTGTTTGCATAATGTTCCGTTATTCGGCCCCGCTAAGTTATATTTAGGCCTTTAAATTAGATTCACAGGCCGCGAAAAAACCTTTGATTTTGGCTTCCTTTGTTTTTTTTTTGTCCTCGTCTCATTCGCTCCTTCATTTCATCTCCTCAAAGTAAAGTTTAAAGATGGAGTGTTGTGATTGCCCCCCCCCCCAAAAAAAACATGATTATCAGGTATTATTATTATACTAGGACTAGTAGGAGGAATATTTTTAAGTGAATTATGTTCATTAAGTATACCTGGTTTTCATCTTAGCACTTTTACCCAAACCTAACCTTTACCTGGACTTAAGCCTCACCCACAGCTGTTGTTGTATGATAATGTGGGAGGGGTTAGGGTTATGATGTCACTAAAACGGTCTCAATGGAAGAAACCAAAGACACACAGGGAAGACATATTTGAATATTATAACTGTAGAAAAGAGTCATCCTGGTGAGCGGCAGCGGCCCTCTCCGTGGCCTGTTCCATGGGTTGGACGTCCTCACCTCAAGTGTCACTCCCTCTCAATCAGTAACCTCACCTGCTGTCACTCACACCCAAATCAGTGGCCAGATATATGTACTGCCTGAGTGTCTTCAGTTCAGTTTGTTTGTCAGCAGCAGCAACACCTAAGACCCCTGTCCTGGATCCTCATGCGTGGGTTATGGGTGTGAGTGACAGCAGGTGAGGTTACTGATTGAGAGGGAGTGACACTTGAGGTGAGGAGGTCCAACCCATGGAACAGGCCACCGGGAGGGCCGCTGCCGCTCACCAGGATGACTCTTTTCTACAATAACCATGTCTATTACAGTAATGTTAACCCCATAGACGTGCACACAAACCCCTAGGCTGTCAGTCTGCTGATTTCTTTCAATCAGTCACACTTTCCTATACAGTAATAAAGCCTCATTCCCTCAAGAAGGTGGTCCGTTTAAATACGGATCCCTCCCACACTACAGGGCCTCTTCCTGCCCTGTGTTGCTCCCATCGTTTAAATTGTGTTTAGGAACCAAGATGGCCCCAGCAACAAGACGGGGTGGTGGGGCAGAGGGGAGCAGGCCGGTGCCCAGAAGGGCCCTTATTGCTGCAACACGCAGCTGCTGCTGCTGCCGCCAAAGCTTGCCTCCACCACCCCAGCCTCCACCTTATAGCTTGGAGTATTGCATTACTCAAACCTTTAAGCCGAATTTGATTCATGCTTGTTTCAGAAAGATAACTGGAATTTAATCTAAATCATGAAAAAGCAGCGCTCATGAGGAATTGCTTCTGAGCCAGTCTTGCACAATTTATTTCGGAGTGTTGCTTATCCAACTTTGGTGGTTTATGATCTAAGTCATATTTATAGCTATAAGCACCCTCTGCCTAAACTATAAGGGCAGCATCCAGAGAAGGCACACCTGCTTTTCTTCCTTTAAAAAGGAATTCAATGTGGCCTTTTAACGTTAAAATGCACTCAAGGTTACATCATGACTAGAACAAATGCATGCTAATAGGTCCAGTGTGCACATGCGAGTATGCATTTGTGTGCAAACGTGTACACACACACACACACACACACACACACACACACACACACACACACACACACACACACACACACACACACACACACACACACACACACACACACACACACACACACACACACACACTCTCTCTCTCTCTCTCTCTCTCTCTCTCTCTCTCTCTCTCTCTCAGCCAGCTCTTGGCACAAGAACAGCGGTGCTCTATGATAGTGTGTGTGTGTGTGTGCGTGCGCGTGCGCGTGTGCGTGCGTGCGTGCGTGTGTGTGTGTGTGCGCGCGCATGTGCGCGTGTGTGTGCGCGCGCGCGCATGTATCAGGACCACTTTGTTTCTACATCCAAGTGGACTGAATTACCAATCAATCACTCACACTGACAACGTGTCTAGAAAAACCTATATGACACACCAACATTCATTTCACCATTGCGATGATTACTGCGTGAGGCGATGGGGACTCAGAAATGCTGCAGTGTGACTTTAAAGCAGACCTGCTCCTCCACAAAGCAGCAGGCTCCAACCAGTAACACAGATCTGCTCCTCCTCCTGACCCTCACAAACCAGCAGGCTCAGGCAAGGAACAGGGGCAGCAGAAACCTGGACTTAAACAAGCTGCACCCTCCCGCCCCACTCACAGCTGTAATCTGCAGCTCCAAAGCCATCCCATAAAATCCTGTCAGCCATCAGCAGGACTCCAAAAGCCTGCCTTTTTTTTTTCTTTTCAAAAAGCCTCCAGTCACACAGACAAGTACAGCATGGAATCGAAATATTGAAGAAAGGAACAAAGTACAAAGCTCCAAACTAGAAATACTGCATTGTTGAAATACTGCATTGTCAGACACGGTAAACATTGCCGTGTTTGAGTATTGGAATCGTCTCATGAAATTGCGAGGCCACGTGAAACCACTGAAATCCTGGCGGTAATCCAAGCATGGGTAAAGACAGGTGAAAAAAACAACAACGCTGACTTAGTAGTTGTACAAATGTAAGATCTTGGATTCTTTATGTTTTTTTTTATCAAAATGACCTTGTTATGCTCCTCATTTCTCTAAGCATGGTTACAAGATGGGTGAATTAAATAACATACGCAGGGATAACATAATTAACTGTTTCATAACAGTTAACTTCCTCCTTTGCAGTTTTGCACCACCATCAGCAGCAGTGGCATGGAAACGGTTACATACAAGATAGTACAGCAGATTAACTCATTTTTTTCATACGATACTTCACTTTGGTATAGAAGCGTGAAAATTGGCACAGATACTCTCCAAGGTCTACTCTTTAGGAAAAAGGCGCGTGCCACTCAAAATTCCAAGATGGCGGCCCCAAAATCCAAAATGTCCGCCCAAAAATGTGGTTTTTCCTTCATAACTTGAAATGCATTGATTTTACACTCCATAAATGTATTGAACATTAATACAAAATTGGCCATTACGGACAGTTTGGCACCAAGAACGTGTCTGTATCACTTACGGCTCTTGAGATACAGCATATAGGTACTTTCACAGATTGAGGAGAGCAAGACATTTGTAACATTGATTCTTAAGTGAATCAAATGGTGATACAGGCATGAAAATTGGTACACACACTCTTCAAACCCCACTATTTCTAAAAGTACTGCGTGCCCTGCAAAATTCCAAGATGGCAGCCCCAAAATCCAAGATGTCTGTCCAAAAATGTGTTTTTTTCCTTCATAAGTCGAAATACAAAGCTTTTAAGCCCCATAAATGTATTGAGCGTTAATATAAAGTTAGGCATTACGGACATTTTGATACCAAGTACATGTCTCTATGTGCTACGGTTCTTGAGTTACAACATATACGTAGTGATGAGGCACCATAAGTGTAACATTTTGGCACATTTCCCTCTTTAACTCAAAGATCCCTTTATCACCATATCTTCTATTTTCAGGAAATGGACCTACATGTATCTGCTATCATAAACCACTTCAGGTTTTTCAATTGATGAAACAGGTCGGGAGTTATTAAGCCGATCGCGAAGGGCTGTTTCAGTGCTAAATTTGCTGCGTACATTCTGCGAATATAAGCCACCCAGAAATGTCTGTCTGTGCATCTGTCCTTCACAATAAGTGTATATGTGAAGTGGACGCACCAAGTGCACCATGTGTCATACTATAATTGTATAATGTGCTAAAATGCGTAATAGTGTAATATATGCAATAGTGTAATAGAGCTAATAGTGTAATATATGCAGTATATAGCGGTATACTGTAATAGGGTAATGTATGTAATAAGTGTCACAGTGTAACATGTGTAATAGTGTAATAGGTTAATATGTGTAATAGTGTCAGTGTAATATGTGTAATAGTGTAATAGGGTAATATGTGTAATAGTGTCATAGTGTAACATGTGTAATAGGGTAATATGTGTAATAGTGTCATAGTGTAACATGTGTAATAGGGTAATATGTTCAATAGTGTCATAGTGTAACATGTGTAATAGGGTAATAAGTGTAATAGTGTAATATTTTGCATTAGGGTAATAGTGTAATAGGAAATATGCGTACTAGTGTCAAAGTGTAATATGTGTAATAGGGTGTCATGTGTAATAGTGGCATAGTGTAACATGTGTAATAGCATAATATGGTAATGTATGTAATAGTGTCATAGTGTAACATGTGTAATAGTGTAATAGGTTTATATGTGTAATAGTGGCATAGTGCAACATGTGTAATAGTGTAATAGGTTGATATGTGCAATAGTGGCATAGTGTAACATGTGTAATACTGGCATAGTGTAACATGTGTAATAGCATAATAGGGTAATGTGTGTAATAGTGTAACATGTGTAATAGTGTAATAGGTTGATATGTGTAATAGTGGCATAGTGTAACATGTGTAATAGCATAATAGGGTAATATGTGTAATATGTGTAATACTGGCATAGTGTAACATGTGTAATAGCATAATAGGGTAATGTGTGTAATAGTGTAACATGTGTAATAGTGTAATAGGTTGATATGTGTAATAGTGGCATAGTGTAACATGTGTAATAGCATAATAGGGTAATATGTGTAATAGTGTAACATGTGTAATAGGGTAATAGTGTAATATAAGCAATAGTGTAATAGGGATAATAGTGTAATGTTTGTGCATTATGATAATAGTGTAAGAGTGTAATATATTACTGTAATATTGGTATAGCATAATAGCGTAATATGTGTAATAGTGTCATATTGTGACATGTGTAATAGGCAAATATGTGTATCATGTGTAATGGTGTAATAGGACAATTACACTAGACCACTATTCCATATATTACACTATTACCCTAATGTACACAGATTACACTATTACACATATTAGCCTATTACACTATTACACTAGTAGCCTATTGTACATACATTATGCTATTGCACGTATTAGCCTATTACACAAATTACCCTATTACAGTATTACACGTTACACTACGACACTATTACACATATTACCCTATTACCCTATTACACATGTTAACCTATGACACTATTACACATATTACCCTATTACCCTATTACACATGTTACACTATGACACTATTACACATATTACCCTATTACACTATTACACATATTACCCTATTACAGTATTACACGTTACACTACGACACTATTACACATATTACCCTATTACCCTATTACACATGTTACACTATGACACTATTACACATATTACCCTATTACACATGTTACACTATGACACTATTACACATATTACCCTATTACACTATTACACATATTACCCTATTACACTATTACACATTTTACCCTATTACAGTATTACACGTTACACTACGACACTATTACATATATTACCCTATTACAGTATACCGCTATATACTGCATATCTTACACTATTAGCTCTATTACACTATTACACTATTGCATATATTACACTATTACGCCTTTTAGCACAATATACCATTATACTCTGACACATGCTACACTTGGTGCGTCCGCTTCACATATACACTTATTGTGAAGGACAGATGCACAGACAGACATTTCTGGGTGGCTTATATTCGCAAAATGTACGCAGCAATTTTAGCACTGAAACAGCCCTTCACAATTGGCTTAATAACTCCTCCCGACCCGTTTCATCAATTGAAAAACTTGAAGTGGTTTATGATAGCAGATACATGTAGGTCCATTTCCTGAAAATAGAAGAAATGCTGATAAAGGAATCTTTGAGTTAAAGAGTGAAACATGCCAAAATGTTACACTTATGGTGCCACATCACTACGTATATGTTGTAACTCAAGAACCGTACTACATACAGACATGTACTTGGTATCAAAATGTCCGTAATGCCTGACTTTATATTAACGCTCAATACATTTATGGGGCTTAAAAGCTTTGTATTTCGAGTTATGAAGGAAAAACCACATTTTTGACGGACATTTTGGATTTTGGGGCTGCCATCTTGGAATTTTGCAGGGCACGCAGTACTTTTAGAAATAGTGGGGTTTGAAGAGTGTGTGTACCAATTTTCATGCCTGTATCACCATTTGATTCACTTAAGAATCAATGTTACAAATGTCTTGCTCTCCTCAATCTGTGAAAGTACCTATATGCTGTATCTCAAGAGCCGTAAGTGATACAGACACGTTCTTGGTGCCAGACCGTCCGTAATGGCCAACTTTGTATTAATGTTCAATACATTTATGGGTGTAAAATCAATGCATTTCAAGTTATGAAGGAAAAACCACATTTTTGGGCGGACATTTTGGATTTTGGGGCCGCCATCTTGGAATTTTGAGTGGCACGCGCCTTTTTCCTAAAGAGTAGACCTTGGAGAGTATCTGTGCCAATTTTCATGCTTCTATACCCAAAGTGAAGTATCGTTGCACTAAACGGTTCCATACTAAGAGAAGTGTTTCTCTGAAATAATATTCACACCTTAACAGCAAGTGTTAGGAGTGTTTCTGTGAAATAATACGAGACCCATCAGCCACATCCTGCAAACAACTGATCAGAAACACACCTCTTCAAAAGCTACCAACCCATAATCACCATCCAATGCAGGCCATACCTACCCACATTCTGCGTCCCACCAGTAGGCCATTAGGAAATGCGAAAGTGAAATTACTACTGTCAAATCGAATTGGGTTATTGTGTGATAATCCATGTATAGATCAAGGTGTCTGCCTGCAGTTGGCAAACAAAAAACAATGATCCTTCTTGTGTAACGTTGGAGGGAAGATATCACACTTCGCACCTAAATTATATATACCCACTGAAGCAATGAATCAATACAACCATCTTGTTTTTTTTTTGGTTAGGCCTCAATGGAATATGTCATGTGATATTTTCCGTTAAAAATGATGGCTATAGAATAATAGCCAAGTAGGAACCAACCCCTTGTAAATCCACTTTAAAAGATGTAACACCATAAAACCTTTATCCAGGTATAAAAATGGAACTCTATGATCAGTAGAGTTCTAAGTAAAACCTGAAATAATTCGGACACTGACACAATTTACTGTACTGTAAGTTCAAATTAGAATTACAGTTACAGTTGCAAAGGATAGGGTATAATGTCCACAAAATAATCCTCTTCGGCAAAAAAGCAATATCACATCAGTTACAAGCATTTTTATAGAGAGACAATGTTTTTGATTTCAGTCAGTAGTTGTCGCATCTCCATAGTTTGGTTTGTCATGACACCGGGCATTGTCATGATGGCATCATCTGGCGACATTTGGTCTGAGGCCGGGATTTCTTGCTGGACATGTGAAACACGTGAGGTATCTTGTTCAGACCAGTTTGCCTCATTACCACGGTGACCCAATTAAGGGTTGTCGTCATTGTCGTTCTCATCTTGGTTTTTATCTTAGGCATGATATGTTTTTCTCCGGGACAATCTCCTCTCAAGGAACATCATTTTCCAATGGTATAGTTGGTATCTGGAGTAGACGACAGCTGATAGTAGAATCTAAAGGGCGGGAAGGTTTGTGTATGTTGTTAACCGTTGACAGTTCAATCAGACTGGTTTCACTGTGTTCCACCCAACACTGTTGGTTCTGGTCTTCCTGAACTTTCTCTCTCTCTCTCTCTCTCTCTCTCTCTCTCTCTCTCTCTCTCTCTCTCTCTCTCTCTCTCTCTCTGATGTCAACTGACCCAAAAGCGTCATTCTACTTTCTCCGCCTGGCCTCCAAAAGAACCTGGTGTGTGTGTGTGTGTGTGTGTGTGTGCAGGGCCGTTGCTAGCCATTTGGGGGCCCAACGCACAAATCCTTTCTGGTGCCCCCTCCCAACAAAAAAGACAAAAACGTTGTATTTGTCAGTGCATAATATAAAAATGTTGTAGCCCTACATAATTGGATTTTTTTAAAAAAAGTTTCATATTACAGTTTCACCAACAGATGTCGCCCTTTGTCCTGAAATGCAGCGTCATACAAAGCAAACTGTCTAATCTGATAATACTTTTGCTACATCGCTGAGTCTGACCTAACTAACCAAAGGGTACGTATCCTCTCGTCTTGATAGTATTTATGAAGTAGTATGATTAAACTTTGAACCGGTAAATACAATGAACACGCAGTCAAACAGCCATAAACAACATTGTAATGAAGTGTGCCCCGAACACTTCGAGCTGAAGCGTCTGTATGAGAGATGGAATCAGTGTTGCCAACTGCCAAAATGCACTAGTGGCACTTCCAAAATGCACTAGAATGCGCTAGAATAGATGCTTGTCTGAAGGGAAAATGACCATACATTCTCTAGACTTGGGGCTAATTCACATGAATATTTTAACTCTTGACATGACATGATGAATATTTTAACTCTTGACCAAACCATTTGGTTTCATTTTTACGCTCTCAAATAGTTACATCTGGGAACTGTCCATCATTTAGCCTGGGGACCACTGCTTGAAAACCACTGTCATTAGGAGGAAAAATGGTGAAATTGAATCTCTGGTCAACCAATTTCACCCCAACTCACCAGCAAAAAAGCACTAGATTTTCAGCCAGGAGTTTTTCCACTAATTTTGGCGCTACAGGGGGGTCTGGAAAAAAAATATATAGTGGCAAATCATTGGTCATTGCACCAAGCTGGCAACACTGGATGGAAGTGAAATACAGCGACAGGAGAGAAGGGAAATCAAATGCGGTCCTCAGGATTGCTAACGTTATCTGAACACTGTCGAGTGAGTGTATGGTGCTTTTAGTAGTCCATTCTCCTCCACAACGTAAACAATAATGAACTTTTAACATTGGTTAGTTACCGGCAAACGATGACAGAGCTTCATCACGTTTCTTCTTTTTCCTTTTCTCGGCTCCCGACTCTTGTCGGCGTTTCGAGGCCATGTTCGAACAGGTGTAGAAAATTGCAAGAAGGAGGAGGAGGAGGAGGCGAGGGGCCGAGGGGGTGTGGTGTGTGTGTGTCTGTGTGTGTGGGGGGGGGGGGGGGGGGGGGGGCACCATGTCTCTGGACTGGAGAGGGGCACAGAGAAGATTCAATCTTTATCTGTGGAAAGGTTTTAAAAATTGTGCCCTGCCGGTCACGTGGGGCCCTACGCTCTGTGCGTTATGAGCGTTGCCCTGGCGACGGCCCTGTGTGTGTGTGTGTGTGTGTGTGTGTGTGTGTGTGTGTGTGTGTGTGTGTGTGTGTGTGTGTGTGGTGTGTGTGTGTGTGTGTGTGTGTGTGTGTGTGTGTGTGTGTCGGGGTGAGATGTGTCTTCACAGAGCTCACAACCTGATGTGTGGGTTAAAGAGGTCACCGAGATCAAGAGAGATCACTGAGATTAGTGGTGTGACTTCAACACTTTTCAACACATCTTCATATACTAATGTGCATGATAAAAAATAAATATTTTTCTACCCAGTCTGTGAGCAGTGCAGAAACCCGTCTTCCAGTGACCTCATTGGTGGGGAATCCATGCTAATATGAACTGTTTTTTAATTCCTGAAAAAGTGCCCACAGCCCTTCTGTGAGACACAGACTGAGTAGAAAAAACATTAGTATTTTATCATGTATATTAGTGAAGACCAATTATATGAAGATACGTCGAAAAGTCTTGAAGTGGTCCTTTGATTGTTACTCGATAAATTGAGATATACGTAGAAATATAGAGTCGGTTAAATGTTTTATAGTTCACTGTTTAATGTTAATAACTAATCATAGTAATCAAAACAGGTCTGCTTTTGCATGTGATGTGACAGACAAGAGTGCACTTAATTGATTCCTATTTCTCATACAAAGATGCCTTTCGCTGGCCCTGTATTGCAAATGCTCACATAACTATTTGATTAATATAATGTATCCTCCAATCTGTCTGTGTCCCTTTTATGCCCTAGCCTGGCTCAGCCCTGAATCAGCACCTTAATTCTCTTGGCGCCGTCCACGCGGGGCTCGTGGACATCCCGTTAGAACCCCCCCGCCGGTCACGCGGACGGCTCGTATCACGACGAGATGTAGATTTCATTCTTTAATCCAACTATTAGTCCGTGCGCATCGTCTGATGATCATCCCATTGCTGACTTTCATTTGGGACAGAATTGGGGACAACTTTTTTTTCCCCCGTCCCATTGACGTCCATTCAATCCAATGCATTCAAACGGCTCTCCTCCGGTTTGCCCCCTCAATGTCGCTGGCGCATGGGTTAAGCAGCCAGGGCTACACAGCACTTCCTGACTTGTGAGCCGGATGTTTTGGGGCAGATCGCCAGATGATCGATTAGGCAAGACAACAGACACAGCATAACAGAAACAGCACATCCTGTTTAGGAGATCTGAGCTTCAAAATAAGGGCTTTTTTACCGATCGAACTGGTTTGAGCCGCGGCAGTGGAAAGAAAACAAAGAAAATCCGATCGCGCTCAATGAGTTAAAAAATACTAGCTTATTTTTTCCACTGTGATTCAAGTGAAACGAAATGACAATTCAGACTGATGTTATGCCCATTATGAATTCTGTATGTGTCCCTATGGAGTTTTGTCCCAGGCATTCCCAAATAGTGTAGTGTTGAAATATGGGCTAATGTGATGTTAGGGAGTAGACATAGAATACGCACATCGACTGGGTGCTGGGCTAAAATTGACTTCAAGGTCAAGGTCAAGGTAAACTTTATTGTCCACAAGGGAAATTTGTCTTGGGCTAACACCCCTGCTTCAGCCACACATGAGACATTATGACACACAAAAATACAAAACAGAGGGAGACAACATTACACAGTGCACACAGCACACAAAACTGGTCTGCTACATGTACATTCACTGCTGTTTCAGAGCATCATTCAACATTTTAGTTGATGCCGGTACAAATTATTTTTTAAACCGCATGTACTTCCACTTAGGTTCTTCGTACCTTGTCCCTGAGGGCAGGAGTACAAACTCTCCATTTAAAACATGGGTAGTGTCAGCGACCGTGATGTTTTAAATGGACTTCAGCAAATAGACTTCAGCAGATAAGAGATAGAGCCTGCACACCGCAAGGTAACAAAAGACTGTCTTTATTACTAGAATGACATGTTTTGATCGTCTAGATGTTCATCAGGTCATGGTCAACATACACACATACCAGTTTTTTTTTTCTTTTAAAAGAAAAAATAAACTGTTGTGACCATATGAGCTCTGTCTCTTGTGGTAACCCAGCTCTATGGAGCCTGGGCAGCGTCCCTGTCCAGCTGCCAGCAGAAGCCTTTTGTGGCGGTTCTGGACGACTGTGGGTCCGACCAGCCACTCTGCTCCCTTTTTGGCAGTCAAGGGTCAGTGGGGGTAACTGTTGCTCAGTTATGCGTCGTACATTACAGATGTACAGAGATATGGTGCATTTATAAATAGATAGATAGGCCATAAAAATGAAAGGGGAATAACGTTGCATTGCTATGAGAGGCAGTGTTACCCTCATTATTTTGTGTGCCACCACAGGATAAGTGCTTTCTCCGTTTTGATGCACCTTGTTTTCACCATCAGATACGGTTAGTAGTATCGTTTGCATTTAAAGTTGTTTCTATTCCCTTTTTATCTCTGATCTGTCTCTCTCTGTCCCTTTCTCTCTCTCTCACTCTCATCCAAAAGAAGCACAGCAGATCAACAGATCTAAATGTGTTTAAAGTATTCATGAATGTCTGGTGTATTTTGTGCTGTCAGGAGCAAGCCATCTTCCTCCATAAATGTCAGCTGTTTCTTTCCCAAATGTCACTCCTTCGCATCCAGTAAGATCTCACTGGAGTTTGTGTGTGTGTGTGTGCGTGTGCGTGTAAACTCTCTAGTTTACACACACACACACACACATGCAGACAAGCAAGCAGATGAGTGCGTTGGATTCTTTGTGGTCTCGCCATCCTCTCATCTACCTCTTAGTTTTATAGAGCAATAAAGGAGAAATGACTTAATCACCTCAAATGAAAAAAACATGCCGCAGCTATAATTGGAAAACGGCCCTCGGTAGCCAGTGTTTTGGTTTTTATCTCCACGTTCTCCCCCTAAAAACCCAGAGAGAACTCGACGTGCCGCAGAAATCAATCAGCGATTAAGATTTCTATTGAATTCACTTGAGACGACTGCTGAGCAAGAAAATCTGTTTTTTATTATGGCTGAGCAAATTGTCTGCAGTAAAAGGGGTGAGGATGGAAGCCGGATTATGTCCCATTATTATGATGGTCCCTGCAATGAATATACAATAGAGCCCCCGGGAGCAGTTGGGAATTGGGTTCATCTTTCCATGTCCACCGTCTGCCGGCACTTGGATCCTGCCGTTGTTGTTTTAGCATCTCAGTGACACACAAAGGTCTTCAGACTTCTTTTTATTTACGTGCACATTAGGCTACAGCTGACATAGCCTAAGCCTACATTGTTGTTACATATTGTATGAAAAGTAGACCTAACAGACTGTAATGTTTGCTTTAGGTGAATCTATCTGTTCTTTGTCGTCAGAGGAGGTATTCTTGTTGAGCGCAGAACAACACAATGGTACTTTCTCCTTGGAACGTCTGGCGTTTTCTTCCGAGGTTAGGTGCGTCCTTGCTTTAATCTATTAGGGACACATTCTAGCATGGCACCGCTCCATACCTGCACAGCTTCCACAACAGAACCCACGCAGGGCTGTCGACCTGCTTTGAAGTATTTGTTCACCAGGACAGTCTGGCATTTTGACATCCAAATACTGTGCTGCCCACTGAGACGTGACAAATGTCACCTGTTATTCCTGACGCCCGCCAAACAGATCGATGTTTCTTTGGTGTAAAGGTCGACTTTCAAAGGGCCGTTTTGTATCTCTCTCAGTCTTGCAAACTATTTTTCATTTATCCCACCCCCGGCACCCCCCCACACACAATATATTTTTGAGTGGTCCAAGCATAGGGTGCAGTAAATTGTGGGGCTGATTTTTAGTGTGTCACTATAAGCGTTGCATTTCGATTGTTGGACCTTCTGGCTCAAAATCTTTTGGCTTTCAGGAAGAAACCAAAACTACACAGGGAAGACATTTTTGCATATTATAACCACACCCTGGGGGGTCTGTTGTGTTATCTCCATAGACACATACAAAGCTATGACCCACACCATCTTTACAAGTGATTTCAATAACTACCCAGCGATCGTGCAGACACGGCGGCTTTTGCGGCGTGACTTGGATAAGAGATAAGCGACGAGTTGATCGAAGTGGTTCAAAATCCGATTACAATCGAGGCGTCGAGATAACGCAGTCAATCCTTGTAGGTTTCCTCTGACTCTCTTCTCTTGAAAGCACAACTCTTAATCAAGATGTAAGACGTTCCATCCATCCTGCCGATTCAACGCTGAACCGACGCCAGATGGTCCTGTTATAAGCCCTGTTTCTTATTCCATCCAGTCAGGCGGGTACAGAAACAAGTAGAATATCAGAGAGGTTTAGACTTGGTGTTTTCACCAAAGGTTGTGGCGCAGTTCAACCAACATCCAGTCATTATCGCTGGTTGCCCTGGTAACCACACAATACTGTACATGCATACATATATACAGTGCATGCTGAGAAATGAAATGGCATTGACCTCAGTGTTTAACAGTCGTTATGCTTAAACACGTTTAATAGTATCTTCTCTCTCTCATCTCCATCTCCCTCCTCTTCCTCGCAGGGAGCTCTTGGGGTCAGAGTTCACGGAGACCCGCTACACGGACGACGGCGAGCCCGAGACCACAGCCACCAATTACACCGTAAGTATAACTCTATTATCTCTCTACCTCCCCTTCTCTCCCCCCCCCCCCCCCCCCCCCCCCCCCCCCCCCCCCCCCCCCCCAACCCCTCCTATCCAGGGGCAGATCTAGGCTTGGGCACGGGGGGGAGGCAATGCCCCCCTAAATGCCCAGTCTGCCCCACCAAACATGATGGCATGCAAAAAACAACCCAAGATATTTCAAAATTAAAGTGCTGCTATTTAAAATGATTTGAAACTCTACTACTGCTACAAACTAACTACAGCTGTGGCACCACTAAACCAACAGCATTTCATCATTGAAAACATAAAACTCTGAGTCAGACCTTTAGCTTTATGCATGCTGCGTGTCTGTTGCAACTTCAACAACAACTGATGATGTTATTGATGCTTTACTTGCCTAATAAAAGTCCTGTAACCAAAAATGGTATGGGTGCGACTTCATCGTTTGCACCACGGGCGATGAAGCCGCCCCCATGCCATTTTCTCCTGCCCCCCCCATTGGGAAATGTTACATTCGCCCCTGCCCCTATCTCTTTCGCTCTCTCTCTTTCTCAGATCTTAACAAACACATCTGTTTCAGTTACACATCTGTGACAGGATGTAGTGCTTTGCATAACCGAATAGAAACCCTCTCTGTTTTCGCTCTCTGTTTCCTGTGTGTGGGTGTGGGGCATCCCATAAGTGCCCAAAACACCAACCGACATGATGAGAATAACCTCATCTGAACCGCCACTTCTCTCCTCTCTCTTCTCTGTGCTTTTGTTGACGGCGGTGTTTATTTTGCTGCCATCGCTTGATTCTGACGGCCGCGAAGCACTCTGTAACTTTGTTTTGGAAAGACCCATTATAAATGTAATTATAATTAATTGTGAGCCACGAAAGTCGTGGGTCAAACAAGCGCGGCAATTGGAATTGTCACACGTCGGCCTTCCCTTTCACTTGTTTAGACCATTTAAAGGGTAAACATAATGACGTCTGAGCACAAATCTATAACCTGCGGATTGGATTGTTGACTTGCTGCTTGACGCGACAACATTAGTTCCAGACAATTGGCTGTGGTTCAAAATTGAACTCCGGTGACTGCATTTGTAATGAGATAATTTGACAGCCGTTTAGAGCAGATTGGTTAGATATGCAAATGAGCTGAAGGCGCTCCAATGATGTTTGTTTGTTTTGTTTTGTTTTGGACGCTGGAGCTTAGGGCTGCTGATCTGAGTGTTGGAGTCGGCCTACGCGGATTAGAGGCGCGGGTGTTTTATTATTCAAAATGGATCACTTACAAAGGGCTGTTGTTGGATATCAAAGCGCATGTTACAAACCTATTGCGAATGCTCTCCGTCCTAATATAAAGCTCCACATGTACCATACTGTAGTGCTGTATCTCTGGGCTTTATATCATGACATCAAACACAAAGCTCCACATGCACGTAACGCTTTCTCCAGGCTTTACCTCACAACATCAAACAAACCTCCATCCACACCAGCACTGATGATCCCTGACCTCTTGTCCAACAACAGGTGTACTTCAGAAGTGACGAAAAGCCTTAAATGGGTGGTTCAGGATTCTGGAACTCAAGCTGTATGAAATACCTGCAATTAATATAGTGGTTCCAACTGTATTAATTGATTTCCCCCGAGCCTCGAGGTGGGAGTTCTGCTCTGGTTTTGGTGAAATATTAAGTTCAGTCAGACAGTCTTATTTTATATTTTTACATCGGAGTTCAGCTCTGCTGCAATTTTCTCCCTCCTCGGCCCAATTAAACACTTTGATTGATTGAAGTTTTTAAAGATTAATACATTTTCGAGCGCTACTCAATACAAGGCACCAACATCATTAAAAGTGCATGGAGATGCTTATACATAACAACACCCCCATGGGGAACAGAAATAACAGCACACCGGAACCCGGTGTGCTGTATTGTTGACCTACTGTATTTTTACATTCATTTTTGACCCTTCGGTCACATAGAACTATATGCCTATGTTTTTTGTGTCCATATCACTACGCCAAAAAAATATAATTCCGATGTTGTGCTAATATTTTAGAAATAGTGCCTCATGGCCCCACAGAATGTTTGGAACTTAGTGCTTACTACTAGGGGTGTTGAATGACTTAAACATTTATTCAGATTAATCACAGCTCCAAAATTAATTTAATCGTGATTAATCACCATACGAACTATGTCCAAAACATGCCATGCTTTCCTGTACAGGATTTGAACATTTAAAAAAGAAAAAGAATCTGGGGGAAAAAAAAGATCTGTTTATTTTTTAATATTCATCCAAATAGGTGATCTACGAGCCACGAATGCTGGGTGTATCCTTCCAGCTATACTCTATGGTACTGGTTACAGGGAGACACACAGCTATACCGTATGTCTCTATAAAACCATGCTCTACTTTTTTATGAGAAATTGCTCAGTGGGTTGAGTCAGTGCACACTTGCATTAACTGTGTTAAAGATTAATCGACAATAATATTCATTAATGCCATCAAATTGTTATTTTCAACAGCCTTTACTACTATACATATTTCCAGTATTTACTATTATATTCACCAAAAACAGAGCATTGTGAAGTATCCCTTTAAGACATGCCCTCTATTAAGCATTCCAAATATGTTTTCTAGTTGTGTTTTGTTGCTTAACATACTGTATCTTCTCGTCAAAGAATAACCTTTTTTATAGCTATACTCAAAATTAATATGAAATGAAACTCAAAATAAAATGAAATTGAGTCGAAAATATGAAACAAGACTGAAGATTAACCTGAAATGTGAATGCAATGAAAGTGAATATGATTATGAAACCATACTGAAAGTGAAGGTGAAGTGAGAGCGGTATTAAGTGAATGAAATGAGGCCGCGGGGCTGAGAGTGACAGGTAATGTTCTTCCTGTCAATCGATCAGCGTGTTGCTGGTCTCCGGCCCAGCCCGCCGCCTGCTGTTCAAACACGTGAGCTCATTTCACACTCTGGTGCATCAGGGGTGCTCTGACAAAGCCTCTTAAACAGTCTAATTTAATCCATAGTGGTGCTACAGTACAGTATAGAGGTTGATGTTCCAGACCACAGTGATGTTATAGGGAGTCTAATGCTGCGTTCACGCTGGCTGATGCCAAAGAATCAAAGAAAACAGATTTTATTTTTGTAGCATTTGCAGCAGCTACACATGTTGGATGTATCTTTGTATACTCATGTCGCTGCCTCCCCTTGCAAATGAATGGTAGACTGTATCTTTTTATCAGCTGGTGTTAATGCAGGATAATAGTATACCGCTAGAGGTGTGACACAACAGCATAACAGTGTTGGTGTTCCAGATCACAGTGATGGTACACATGTGATTCCCAAAGTGAGGTGAGTTCCAGAGGGGGTTCCCACTAAATGATATATATATTTTTTTTTTCAATAATATTTTTTATTGATTTTGCATTTTAGAGACAGACAAACAGAAATGCAGACAGCTCAGCTCAGACACTTTGTGGGACTACGGGCACAAATATATACACAGATACATATAATTAGCCATAAAACAAAAACAATATATACAGTATGGACACAATTGATGCTTGACAGAAGGGTGAACATTCTGAACAACTACCCAGAGAATTACAAAAAATAATAAAACAAAGAAAAATACAACTAAATAATAGTTTGGAACCAGAGCCTGACCGATTTTTGGGGGGCGGTGCAGACACCGATGTTACCAATGTTTTGGACAAATACCATACATTTGAAAAATGTCTAAACTTCTAATTTATTTATTTTCCTTTTCGAATTAACAATAGAATACGATGTTGAAAATGTTTAAATAAGAATGTTGCTTTTGGGAAATTTCACACCTTGTTTTTCTTTCTTTCTTTTCCTGTTTCTGGCATAACGGCCGATATATATTTTGGCCAATCGTACCGATATACTGTATCGCTGATTCCTATATAATGCAGGGCTTGACACTAACACTTGCCCGCTTGCCCGGGGCAAGTAAAAAAAATGGTGGGGCAAGTGAAGACTGCTACCTGGTTGCCCGATCGGGCAGGTGTGCAACTTAGTGCACTATAACACAGCACAAGATAAATTTGTCTTGAAGGCAGTCATTGCACTCTGCCTCTGTGTCTTTCCCTGCTTTCTAGCTATCCACAATTCCAGGCTGGATTTGGGAAACAAAACAGGCAAATTAACATACAGATCAAAATGACCATTAATCTTCTAATCTACAGTGTAGACCTGGGCTAATTAAGATGATGAATTTTAACTCTTGAGAGTGTAAAAATGAAACCAAATGGACCTGCAAGGGTCCATTTGGTTTCATTTTTACGTTCTCAAGAGTTACTTCTGGTTAACCAACTTAACTGGGGACCACCTGGAACCTGGGGGGCAAGTGACCATGACCTGAGGGCAAGTAGAACCTGACTTGCACTTGCCCGATGGGCAAGTGCCTCGGAGACCTTAGTGTCAACCCCTGTAATGGCTGACCGATTTGTCCGTCAGGATATAAAATGGACCCTTCTGGGTGCAGTATTTTCAGGTTTCCAAACATTACCGTGTGCATTACTTCTGGAGAGAGAGAGAGAGTGCCTGCAGAGTCCTATTATGTGATCATGTTTCACCTCCAGTGTTCAGAATTGACACTTCCTTGCTTCTTAAAAGGAAAGCGATGTTTCTTCCCTGATGAAAGTGGGCGTCGTTCCCAACGTCTACTTTAGAATTGACATTGGCGATTTAACGCCCAGCAGTCGCACAGCGCAATCACACTTCAAGAAGCTTTGCTTTATGTTAAGAGATCCTTCAAATCCATTAGTTTGTCAAGAGACAAATGAATGTTTCATCCAGCTGTGTTGTCACTAGCCGATAGCTGGAAGCCGATCAACCAGTTATTATTAATACATTGATTGCCAGGAATTAATGGGACACTTCACCACTTTTTGCAACCAAGTCTTATTTTAATGATTATTTGCGAGAGAAGAAACACTTTCCTGTTTTGTTTTTTATGTTAGTATTATTTGCAATGACATTCTAAAAACACTGGGCTCACTTACCTCCCGAGCTACTTGTTGTCTCGGCCCTCCACCTATCCACAAGGATGAGCAGTGTAGCAAAGCATTATGGGAATTGTAGTCCAAGCAGGAAGTGAGCCCAGTATCCATGACGTCAATGGACATGATCATTTGAAATACAGATAAAACATCTAAAAACACGTATTACACACACAAAAAACCCTCCAGCAAAGTGTTTCATCTCTCTCCCAAATATTAAATTAAGAGCTGGTTTCAAAAAGCTCCCTATAATGAATTCATTCTTCCGTCACTGACGTTCTGACACTGTTTTTACCTTACTTTGTCAAGCCATGGGACCCACAACATTTCATCTTAGGTTCTGGTGACGTCCATGTCATGAAGTGTTGGATTTGACCTGATGACCATGCAGGGCAATGTCTTACACATGCTGAAGGACCTTCCGTACAGGGGCGGATCTAGGCATGGGCATGGGGGGCAATGTCCCCCTAAATGCCCTGACTGACCCACCAAACATGTCGGCATGCAATCAAACCCAATTTTCAGTTATATTTCAAATTAAAGTGCTTATAATTAAAATGATTTGAAACACTACTACTGCTACGAACTAACTACAATTGCGGAACCACTAAACCAACAGCATTTCATCATTGACAACAGAAAACTCTCTGAGTCAGACCTTTAGCTTTATGCATGCTGCTTGTCTGTAGCAACCTCAACATTATTGATGCTTACTCGACTATTATAAGTACTGTAACTGAAAATGCTATGGGTGCGGCTTCATCGCCCGTGGCGTGTAGCGATGAAGTCGCACCCATAGCATTTTCTCCTAACCCCCAACCCCCAACTGCCCCCCCCCCCCCCAATTGAGAAATGTTACATGCGCCCTTGGGACCTTCCCTACATAAACTGGAACCGTCGATGATCTGTGTACATAAACGTGATGACAGTATTGATGTGTATTGATGCTGTGTTGTGTTGTCTTCCAGGACCACTGTTTCTACCAGGGCGATGTGAAGGGACACGCACACTCTTGGGTGGTCCTCAGCACATGTTCAGGAGTCAGGTATGTTCAATGTGGTATTACTGTAGATAGTATGGACGTATGATGGACAGTGAAAACCCAACTGGTATTATTAAAATGTTCTGTAATGTTTCTTCCACAGGAACAGAGACAATCCCAGGCTGCAGAAATTCCACTGAATGTTCAAAGTTCAGGTTGTTTGGGGGGGGTGAGGGGAGAGATGAAAAATGGCATGCTTCTCATGAAACCTTTAAACTCACAAGGCATGCGCAACTATAGGCCTGTACAATTATTGTTATTGTATAATCTGCTAATCTATTATTGCATAATCGTCCATCGTCAATTCTAAAACCAGCAGAAATTCTAAAAACAGCAGAAATGGCAACATCATTTTCTTCGATCGTGAGAGCCCTGGTATCAAAACACCTGCGCTGTGATAGAACTGACACATTTTGACACCGACAGTGAGTTCTTGACAAGAAATACTGCTAGTACTGTCAGATACATCAGCAAAACCTAGATTCTGTCAAGCTCTAGTAACCAATATACAGTAATTACTGACCTCACACAACATATAGCCACAGGTATGATATCGACAGCAACAAGGTGTTTTGTTAGGACAGAATAGCTGTTGTGCGAATATGTTCTACATTTGCGTTTGACTTCTGTAAACATGTGCAATCCCTGTAACCATGTGTTTTGAAATACGTGTACTGTATTGAAAGATTTATTGATTTTGTTTTTTGCCTTTATTGATATTCTCAAGTGAAGATGGGCAATAAATAGGTTGAGAGTGAAGGGGAGAGATGCAGCAAAGGTTGATTAAATGCTCCTGAAGATGAGTCCAACGACAGCAATAGAAAAACTATAATATCAGCAGAATTAGGACTTCTGAATGTTATGAGTCAAAAGCAGCACTGCAGGCAGAGGCATTAGCAGAGGGGAGAGAAGTTGGTCCTCAGTTGTCAAAAAAACTTGTCTTATTTTTACTAGACTTGGTTATTGGGTTCTTTGAGGGCCCCGGAGCGAGCTTGGATTTTCATGAAACACACTCGTTTTGATCCGCCTTGGGGAGACAGGCAAGCAATTTCACAAGTCTTTAAATTTTCACACAGTTCTGCCCCGGAACAAAGTTTAATGTGGAGCGCCTTGGCGTATTGAACGCTCCGATTGGATTTCAGCTGTGGCGGAGGGTCGCCATGGTTACCGATGCTCCTAATAAAATGTATTGAATTTGATCCAGTCAGGAATCGTACATCATCTGAAATGCATTTAAATCCAGACCAATAACGATGTCTCCTCGGCCGTGTTTCATTATTACTGACAATTGATTTACAACTGAATCCTCAACCTCCCCGGTCGCTGTTTTATGGGATTGTTTTAGGACATTTCTGCGTTATTACCCTGGTGTTCACGCTGTTCACACTGGCATCTACTAACCCCCAGGTGGCCATTTATTGACAATAGAAGAGGCGACATGAATATACAAACAGACTCCTAGCACTTGTCGCTTTTGATGCTTGCTACAAAGTAAAGTTAGCAGCTACAATGAGATTACTTACATATCTGTATTCATGTAACAATACATTTCAACAGTGATACGTTATGTATCACAATAAATGGATGGCGATCTTCTATCCATCGCAATTGATACAATACAAAGGCAAGCGATACGATATTTTGTATTTACAGGACCACATACTTCAATTCTTGGAATTAAAATCAATATTTGGATACAGCTACAATATTGTTACACGCCTAGCATTCATACAGGTCTTAGATATGAGAAGTCAAACTATTAAAATGTTCTAGCAATTTGTGAAAAAAGCCCCCAAAGAAAATTGCAGTCATTTGGTAATCAGTGATTCATGCAACATTTGACCAAAACGTTGCTCCGAATACGATTTTAAAGTTAAGACATTTGTCACAGTTTGAAAGGAAGCAACGACTCGGCAAAAAGCGAGCGTAAATGTCTCGTGAGATTTGCTGCTGGAATTAGCGCCACAGTGGACCGTGACTTTCAGGCGTCAGCATCCCATCACTAGTTGCTAGTCTGATATCTTCACTCTGCTGTGCGTAGCAGCTGTGTATGTTGACTATCTTCAGCATGGGTGTCAAACTCTGGCTCCCGGGCCCGCTGTGTAATTTCATTTGCCCCCTGAGACATTATCTAATTAAAGGGGAAGACCACCCATTTTAATATGTCATTAATATACCTTAGAGATGTTGTGTGGACATAATGAAAAAGAATTTCCCCCAATTCTGTATTTCCTAAAAATGGAGGTCTGAAAAAATCATTAACATGGTGAAATACATCTGACGACATCACCAAGATGTATTTCACCATGTTTTCACCATTCTTCTTTCAGACCCGTTTTTCCTGAGAGGGTACAAATGGAACCAAATGGTCCACATTTGTACCCTCTCAGGAAAATTTTGAAAATGGGTGGAATTCCCCTTTAAAAGGTTAGTTCGTTCAAACTTGGCCCACGACTTTGTTCAGTTTTAAATTTTGGCCCACTCTGTATCTGAGTTTGACACCGCTGATCTTCAGGGTTCACGGACGGTGTGTATTCGACGCAGCAAACCAGCTTAGCGTGACACGTGCACTATAAATAATACCAAACCACCTACTTAGCACTATAAATACCGAACCTTCCTCTCCCTCCCTCCCTCCCTACCTGCCTACCTTTGATAACATGTTTATCTAGCAATCGTTCAGCCTACGTGTGCTGATTTTAAACCATTTTCCTCCAGTACATTCCTCCTCTGTTATCATCCGGCGTGACGGTGCCAGGTGCATTTTGGGGCCTCGAATCTGGGTCAGAAATGCACTGGCGTTCTGCAACGTGTAGAACATAGAGTACAGCAAGACAAACTGTCTTGATGTCTGTGCAGGGATTCTACTCAAAAGCTCTTGAAGCACCTGCGTGATGTAAATAGTTGTCCGGCGTGGTTCCTCCACCCCCTGCCCTGGTCAAATGGTCCTGTCCTTAGTGTGTGTGTGTGTGTGTGTGTGTGTGTGTGTGTGTGTGTGTGTGTGTGTGTGTGTGTGTGTGTGTGTGTGTGTGTGTGTGTGTGTGTGTGTGTGTGTTTGAGTGCAGCATTTCACCTAGTTAATTCACCTAGAGCAGGGGTTTTCTACAGGTGGTCTGGGGACCACCAGTGGTCCCTGAGAGGATTCCAGGTTGGTCCCCAGCTAAATGATGGGCAGTCGGTTAGCCAATTGGACTCTTGTAGATCTGTAGCATAAAACGAAACCATATGGGCCCTCACAGGTCCATTTGGTTTCATTTTACTCTGTCAAGAGTTAAATGATATTTAAACATCTGAATTAGGCCTACTTAATTTTCAAGAATCTACACAGTTGTAAAATGTAGAATAATTGTTATTTTGACCAATGTTTTGCCAGTTTATCTATTGCTAAATTGTAGACAAAAAATTGAAAATCCTTAGTTTTGGGTCTGTGAGATTAAACTCAACACCGATGGTAGACCTGTGTTGTGGTAAAGTGTGATTACAGAGAACCTTCCTACAATTACAGTCTGGATAAGTGAAGCTCCATGCAGCCACGCATGAACAATTATCATCCTACAGAGGTCAAAAGAACCAGCGTGTTGGTAATATCTACCTGCATGATAAATGAGGGGGCCGTGTTTGTAACAAAATCCCCTTTTCTTCCAACCAGGGGCCTCATATCCTTGAACTCCAACAACACCTACTACCTTGAGCCGATCTCGGGCTCCCAGGAGCCTCTGTACCACTCACTGCTGAGCACGGACCAGCTGCCCATCAAGAGCGCCACCTGTGGACACGGGCATCCGACTGGGCACCCGGCACACTTCTCACACCTGCATATACCACCGCATCAAAGAGTGAGTTTCACACGCACACATTGCATGCACGCATGTCTCCTAAGTCAGTGGTTTTCAACCTTTTTGATACCAGGGCCCACTATTTATTCAGCATTTGGGCCACAGACCACCATTTGAGCACAGACCCCAAAACTAAAGACTTATTTTTGCTTTTATCCACAATTCCAGGTTGGATTTAGGAAACAAAACAGTCAAACATACAGATCAAAATGACCATTAATCTTTTACATTCTCTAGTTGTAGTGGACTTGGGCTAATTCACATATATTTTAACTCTTGAGAGTGTAAACATGAAACCAAATGGGCCTGCAAGGGTCCATTTGGTTTCATCTTTACACTCTCAAAGAGTTAGATCTGGTTAACCCACTTTCCATCATTTAGCCTGGGGACCACCTGGAACTCTCAAGGACCACTGGTGGTCCCCGGACCACTGGTTGAAAACCACTTCCCTAATTGTTGATCAGCACATTGCAACCAGGAATTAAGGGCTCCATTTTCATCATGTGCTAAACCCCTTATTCCTAACTTATTTGCTTTTTTTCTTTTTTTTTTACTATTTTGAAAACCTTTTTGGAATAGTTCAAGGTGCCAAACTATTGACACGGCGTGAGCTTGTATACTAAATGTTTTTTTTGTTTTTAATAGATTAAAAAGGCAAAAAAGAAGTTTAGCAGTGGCGAAAGTGTGAAGGTGAAATGGTTACCTAACACGGTTAACAATACTTGATTGTTTAGTAGCTACTGTTGAATCCAGCTCAACTCGGATTGAATGTTTCTAGATTTTGTATAGCGGCTACGAATGTTGGGTCGTCTCTTTGTGCCTTCGTTTGGCTGGCTTCCATTGGAAACAAAAGGTAGCCTGTGGTTTTGCAGCTGCCAGACTGAAAACAACAGGTTGTACAGTATATTACCTTATAATCACGTTGATAAACACACATCCTCCAACGTTACCCACAAACAGACGTCGATAATCATTCGTTTGGACGGGTTCCAGTGTGACAGACGGGGAAATCATACTGTTATAGGTGCGGTGAATGATTATTACAGGGTATAACAGGGTATAAAATCTGGCACACGCTGGCTGTGAGCCTGCACAGAAAATGGGCATCTTTGTCACACGGGGGGCACAAAGAGCGATATTGCTTTTCTTCTTAGTGCCAATTTGGAGCAGAGAATGACTCCCCGTGTCACCGGAAAAGTCAGGAGAATTATGTGGAGGGTGTATCCTTTTATTTCTCATTATGGCAGCGGAGCTCTCTCTCGCTCTCTGTTTCTCTCTCTCTTGCTCTCTCTCTTACACACACACACACACACACACACACACACACACACACACGCACACACACACACACACACATTGTAAAGACCATCTTTATTTATGTCTTCTCCTCTCCTTGCTCCGCTCCTATCTATCATTCAATTCCCTGTACTGACATAACGCAGAACACAACCATCAAACAAGACCCTGTCAAACAGTGTTGTGCTGGTCGACTAAAACTAAAAATGTTCGTCCATTATCTTTTTCCAATCACAAAAAAACAAAATTTAAACAGAAATAAAATTAGCTTTAATGACTAAAACTATAATAAATCTACTGACAATACAAACTAAAGTATGGCAGGGAGGGGCTAGTGGACAAGGGATCCAGTAGAGTAGAGTGAAGACAAGTCGCTTTGTTTCTAAATGACTTATATATGATCTATTCTATTCGCTCGCAATAAATTGTTAAATTATCAATATTTCTGTGACTTGTTTTGGTTCCAAATACAATCAAAACATGTTCCATTACTGATGACAGAAAATGTGAAATATTTCAGATTATATGCTGACCAAAAAAGTAAAGTGCAAAAATAATTGGCCGTCTAAGCTAGACTAAAATGTGAACAGTTTTTGTTGACTAAAACTAGACAACTAAATGTGGGTGTCCATAGACTAAGATTGAGATTCAAACTAAAAATACAATAAATTTGACTAAGTATTATAAAAACTAACAACTGAGATAACTGAAATTTCAAAATAGCGGACAAGAACAATACTGTGCCAAACCATGGATTGATTTCCATTAGAAATTGTACACAGACATGACAACCAGACAGATATAACGAGTTTCCCACGGGGAAACTCGGTCTGGGTCATGGCACCACGGTAACGCCCGGCATTTGAACTAGGGTCTTCCGCGTGAAAGGCCAACACCTTAACCAGGGACATCCCCGTGGTCTGGGGGCAGATACTACACTTTAAAGGCCATCACGACAGAGGCTGTAGCAGCAACCTCCTACACAGACACAAGGCGAGGTGTCTGTAATGTGTGAAAGCAGCCATAGTGGACAGCAGGGCTACCACAGTGGCCCCTGGGGGACCCCCTGGTATTGCTCTCTGCGGTGTGGATTCGGCAGCCCAGCGAATCCCTCAACGTCTAAATCAATGACCTTTAATTACAGCAGATTTCTCTGTCTAATGGATGCGGTCCAGTATATTGGCAAACCAGAAAATTAATGACATGGCCATGCGGCCAGTGGTAAAATGTCGTTAGACAAAAGCAGCGTGGGAGCTCCCCTCTCGCATGTACCGATCTTTTCTTTTTTTAATGTGTTTCAACATGGTGAACGGGAAAGAAGCACAATTTATCCTTGTTTTATTAACCCTGCAGATATGTTCATTTGTTCATGAAAGCCTCTCACCTCCTAGCCCATCAGCTCTTCACTATATCTAATGCTCCATTCCCCCTCTAATGGGAGCTCTTTTATTGAATCCGCGGCAGCGTTGTCTGAGCACCGAGCGTTCCCGTACTTTTTGCATTGCGCGTGAGCGTACGGCGCTGTAAGATCAGCGATGTAGGAAATGAGGCTCATTGTGTGCCGGTCTCACGTGGATGAACCCGCCACGGCCGCCTTACGTCATTAATTCCTAAGGGATAGGAGGCGTTGAATCCACGGGTGTAATACGCTCTTCTGAAGGACGAGTCGGCGTAGCCTGGAAACCACATCTCAGAATTCAGGAATGTCATCACGAGATTTGACGCAAACGTTCACCCGGACTCGAAGGATTGATTAGCTGTCACATAAAACATAAAAGAGGTTGCCTCTTTCGCGTCGTTTGTCTCAAACCAAAGACCACAAAGTCACTGGCTGTATCGTACTTTGCTTGAGAAGTATCATGTCACGTTTGTTGTTTTGATTTATTCGACAACAGTGATGTCTAATAAATAGAATCAAAGGTAAACGGTCACACTGACCTCACCAAAAAGCAGTACTTTCTTTCGAAGTCCTAAAGGGATAGTTCTTTTTTTGCCATAGTTGCCATAGTGGTGTCAACTATACTAATTGATTTCCTGCTCTGGTTTTGGTGAAATAGTAGTTCCTGTCATTTTGTGGAGGTCACTGGCGCCATGCAGTAAAAGTAAATGAATCCATAAAATGAATGTAATTTGTATTTTTTCTCAAATATTTCCACAACCTTTGTTCATACAGTACATGGATGAAGCTACAGAATTTTTGTTTGGCAGAAGAATGAACCAAAATTCACTTGTCTCTCCGTCTTGTCTTATTGAGACGGTTCTCAATCACTATACGATAGCTGTTTCCGACTGAGACATGTTGCTTTGTCCATGTTGAGAGTCTTTCTGGATAGCTTCAGCAGCCTGAATAATTGGTGAATCTCTGCCCTATTTCAGAGGTTCAAATACATATTTTAAATACATGGTTTGTTTTGTTTTTCCTTCCAGGTGAAGCGAAACACCTGGGGAACCACCAAGTATATGGAGCTCTACATTGTGGCTGACAGCGCCCTGGTAAGCTAACGATAGACACCAGCAGCTCTCAGTCTGTTGAGTGACGTCAAACGGAAAGACAGGCACAATACTGGACAAAATTATCCCCATTCAAGCTAATGCATTTCCTCCTGTAGTGAGTGGCGTTCAGCTAGCTAAATGAGTGCTATAATAATGAGACGGACGCGCTCCACATGGACATAAGTGGTTGATGCGATCTGTCCGGGTAATGAGGGAACGTTTCTGCTTGGCTTTAATGGAGGATGAACTCATTATCTACTTTTAAAAAGACCCAGCAAGGACACACTGTGTCTTCATAAAAAGACCCTTACTGTCTACCATCAAGTGTTTTTGGACACACAGATGATTAATTTTGAAGGTGCATCGTCAGTAGAGATGTCCTGATACCGATACCAGTGTCGGAAAACAGATATGCCCAGATATGCTCTTATCGTGGTTGGTGAATATGCCAGTCTATCCACCAATCCGACACGGGCAAGGGTTTGGCACGATGGCAGGTAAATCAAATATTTGGGCAGTGTGGAGTTTGCTTTCGAGTTGTACAAACTTGGGAGTACGAGATAGGAGTCTTGCTACTATAAACACAACACGAGATATCCCTATTTGTCTCTAAACAAACACCTTTGCTGTACTACGCTCCCTTCTCTCTCCCTCACTCAACACACAAGATACACAACACACACACACATGCCTGTGCACGCAACACACATGCAACACGCACGCACGCACGCACACACACACACACACACACACACACACACACACACACACATACACACACACACACACTGAACATGCAGTTAGTGGCTCAAAAAGCTCATTAACTTGACTACGATATACTGTATATATTGAAAGAAAACACCCCCATACTTTTGCCACATTCCCCACGTTCCCTGCTAGTCCAATGCGTAGAGAATGCAACAAAGCTTAGCACAGCATGTGTCAAGTTATGTGAATGTCAACTGTTGACTTCCGTTTGCTGCACTTCAAATACAAACATATTCAGTATCGGCTAACACAGATGTTGTGGTATCGGTTTGTGAACGAAAAAAGTATATCAGCGCAGTTTAATCTGTACAGTCTTTTGGTCTCTGTGACTGCTGACATTTAGTCTGTTCTTGTGTCTTCCTGTATGCCTGCAGTACAAACGGCAGAACAAGGACTATCAGAAGACCAAGCTGAGGATCATGGAAATTGCCAATTACGTGGATAAGGTAAAAAAAAAAGGCCAGTCTCTATGCTTCCGACCCTCCGGGAGGCAATTTCACCAGGAAATAAACGCAAAACCCATGTTGTCAAGCTAATAGATGACGTCGTATTATTATAGTCAGCTAGCACAGGCTCCCGGAGACCCGACCCCATTTCAATTCACCGTGCAGGGAATTAACAGGACCAAACTCCATATTGTCTCCAACCGTATGCTTTTTTATTTTCCACTATGTCGGTGAAGGTGATTGGAAAGGACGTTCTATTGAAGAACGTGAACAAACCTCTACAACACTTTTGCTACTTTAATAGCACTACTTTTAATGGCTTTCACTCCCGATTTGGTTGCTTACCTTTGGAGCATCGTCAAGCTATTTGTGCCTTGGATCCATGAAAATCCCGCCAAAAATAATCTGATCGCTTCATCAAAACAACGTCATGCTGTAGACGCTCCATTAACTTAAAGGGGACTCATTTTCCCAGAAGCCTCTGCGCTCTAGGACCCCGCCTCAGGTGCATAGCTGTCTGCCAAGATCGCCAAAAAGTAAAAAAAAAAAAAAAAAAAAAAAACGAACTAAAAACGCAGAACATTTAAAACACAACTCGTCACGACAAATCGTCCTTGGGAGTAAAACTGTTGACCTGTGGTTGACATGTGGTTTGTTCTGCGTGTGTGTGTGTGTGTGTGTGTGTGTGTGCAGGGTTGGGTAGTAACGGATTACAAGGAACGGCGTTACGTAATCAGATTACAAAAAAACAGTAACGGTAACGCCTCACGGTACATTTTAAAACGTGTATTCTCGATTACAGTAACGGCAAGATTGTAACGGGGGTTACATGCTGATTACATTTCTGGAACCGGGTCCACAGACTCCACACCCGGTTCAATCATTTTTTTTTTTATGAACGGATCCCTTAACAAGTCCATCAATCAAAATGTGATCCGATGTGAGCGCATGCATGCGCTGATCTCAGAGCAGAAGCAGCAGCAGCGACGGAGCAGCTGTGTGTGTGTAGTGTGTGCAGTGTGTGTGTGTGTGTGTGTGTGTGTGTGTGTGTGTGTGTGTGTGTGTGTGTGTGTGTGTGTGTGTGCGTGTGTGTGGAGCGCTTCTAAACTTGATACAACGTCATCACCTGCTTTAATCTCTTCTACCAAAATGTAAAAGTGTTCTTACTAGATAGTGGAAACGATGTCCAATAATCCATTAACTGTGGTCTCCGATGCCCTCCTTATAAACTCCATGTTTGTCACGTTGTCACGTTAAAAAAGTGGGCTCCAGTAAATCCTCGATAGTCAAGAGTTACAGTATTCCATGGAAGCAGGTCCAATCAAACGATAAAGCATAACTTTAGATAAAAATAACTTCTCTCTAAATAGGCTCCAACAACACGGAGCCGACACGGAGTAAAAAAAAAAAACACACACACACACACACACACACACACACACACACAATAGCCAGCTAATGTCGGAGTTGCGACATTGAGGGGTCAGAAACTGGACGCTGGGACGCTGTTCATGCAGCCTGAATAGGGACAAACTGTCCCGATGCTCAATAGAAGTCTAGGCTATGTAGAGCAGCCGCCATTAGACCTTTCCATGAAAGTGAAAGGAGATGTCGCATATCTGTTAATACTCTAATGTTTCTGAGAATGGCATGTGGTATTTTTTTTGCCTTTTTGTTTAGAAGGCACAATGTTGACTGTTTTGACTTGTTTGAATGTTGACTCTGCTTACCCATTGACCCAAAATAAGAGCATGCTGTGTTTGACACAAATTGTAGCAAATTGCAGCAAGAATTATTACTAGTAGGCCTACACTAGTTAGATTATTATTGTTTGAGGATAATGTGTCTGTGAGACAAACAAGAGGGAAAAATACACCAATGCCTATAGTGACTGCATGCCAACCTCATAACTACAAAGTACAATTATTTATTTTATTTCTGCCAATCAAGTGGGTTTTTGGTTATTTATTTTCTGTTTATTTTGTGCTTATATAATACAAGTATAAAGTATGTGAGAAAAATGGAAAAAATATGTTGGGACCTGTTAAGGGACAGTAGTAAAACTACAGTATACTGTATCTACTGTAATTACTGATAAATAGAGTTGCTTAAAGTAATCCAAAAGTAACTGAAAGTAATCCGTTACGTTACTTTTGAAATTGGGTAACCCGGATTACGTTACTGATTACAATTTTTAGAAAGTAACTTGTAACTGTAGGGGATTCCTTTTAAAAAGTAACTTACCCAACCCTGTGTGTGTGTGTGTGTGTGTGTGTGTGTGTGTGTGTGTGTGTGTGTGTGTGTGTGTGTGTGTGTGTGTGTGTGTGTGTGTGTGTGTGTGCGTGCGTGTGTGCGTGCGTGTGCGTGTGCGTGTAGTTCTACAGGGCCCTGAACATCCGTGTTCCTCTCATCGGCCTGGAGGTGTGGACAGACAGGGACCAGTGCATCGTCAGTGAGGAGCCCAACGCCACCCTCTGGTCCTTCCTGCAGTGGAGGCAGAAACTCAAGTCACGCAAGAAACACGACAACGCACAGCTGCTCACGTGAGAGACTGACGCATGTGCACAAACACACATACAGTACAGTAGAGAAGAACTATTCTGCTCTTTCAAAACGGACATTATTAAATACAAATCTTTGCTTCTGGGAGGTCCCTCCTGGAATTCCATGTTTTCAGATGGGGGTCCGTAGCCAAGCACAGATAATGCTGGGGGTCCTTGGCATGAAATATTATAAGCATCGTGACGCAGAAGTGATCGATCTTTCAGAAAACTGTTAGGATTTAAAAGACATTTTGTAGAATCTAGTTGTCGAAATGAGTTCAATTATTATTGGCAATAAAACAAATCAGGATCTTGGGCATGATGAGGGAACCTGGCTAATGAGTCAAATATGCCTTAAAACAACAAACAAACAAATTTAAAATATTGCTTTGATGCTCATATTAAATTTAGAAAGTATTACCTTGTCTTTGTTAACATGTGCATTCCATATATTCCATAAGGCTAGACCACATGTGGACATATGACATTATCAATCTGCGACAGGAGCACTCCCTATTGAAAGAAAGATTTTTAGTGGAAGATTCACTACTTATAAAAGAAATAAAAACAATCAAGGTGTTTTTATGTGTTTATTTTAGTTATAGAGGACAAGTATAATATTTTATGGCATATTTGTTTAATTAGCCAGCGATCCTTTTAATTACTTTTCATTTTCTTATTTAGGTAGTTGTAATTGCATGAAAACATGTTTTTAATCTGCCAGACCAGACTCCCCTCTTCCACCCCTTTGTATGGTGTGCATGGAAATTAGGACCCAAATACACACAGGCATGTGTGTATGCTTCAAATTCTAAAGGTGTCTGCAGAAAAAAAGGTTAAAGCAGTGTGCAAACGCCACTGACAAAGTGTTATGTCAATCATATTTGTCCTCGTAAAAGTTTCTCTTTTTTTGTGCCGAGGTCGATTTCATGCATTTTCCAACACCTGTCTAGTTTGTTCTAATGGGGTGTTGGGGACAGGCTGACAGCTCGTGATAGCTTACTAGTTTCGGATCCGCGAAATGCGGCGAGGAAAAAAACGCACCAGCGTGCAACGACAAGGGTTTATTTCAAAGCAAACACATCCAAGGGAGCAGAACAAAATCCAAATCCAGAGATTAGTGACAAAAGATCAAACACTCTACGACAAGACAGAACTGAATCTGAAATGCAAGGAATAGACAAAAAAAGCAAAGGCTAGGGAAGAAGACAGGCACACGGCTCTATGAACTGGCAAAGGAACAGGCGCAGCGGAAATGCCGGAGACAGCGGCCAAACACAATGGACAATTAACACAATTAACTGGCTGTGAGGAATGAGCTGAGGAGAGACACACAGAGCAGGATCGAAAGACACAATACGGGTGACGGCTACAAGGACAAAATATAGTCAAACATAAAATTGGAAACGCGGCATGACAAAACCAAAGGAACGGATCATCACACAGACTGTGACGGCTTCATTATGGGTGCATGGGTACAAAACATACAGTTTAATGGATGTGGTATTGAAACGGCTTTGTTAGTGAGTGAACTGAGAGGTGAGGTAAACACATTTTATATTTTTCAGTTGCTTTTGAAAAACGCACTTGAACAATCATGGCTCAGTGTTCAATTAAGCCCTACTGTAAATGTACAGGATATAAACAACACATGCACATGAACGTTGGTCACTTCATTCTGTAGTATGGCACCAAAAGAAAAAAAAAGGTCATGGGTACACCTTCTCTTCCAAATAGACAGACTGCCAATAAATGGAGGAGATTGAACAGTATGTCCATGTATACAATCGGACAAGCCCAAAATCATCAGGGCTCTGACCACTAGCCTGTGGACATGGCCCAGCCTGCCAACTTGCCAAGTATAAAGAAAATGAGCTCACAATGAGCACAGTTATATAATGGCCTGTACAAATGGTTAGTATATTACTTGTTTAGTAAGGAAAGCTTCCTCTAAATTTGAGTCAAAAGTACAGCCAACTTCCGACAGAAAAAGCTTTTTTGCTGCTATCAATTATAATGACATCTGGTGATGTGCAGTTATATTTGCAGCTGCGACAGAGGAATCAAACATAGGTGACACATCTTTGACAATAATTTAGCAATTATGTCATGCCTAGTTATATATAGTCCTTTGTAAACGTTATAGCTGTTTAATATATTTGATTTTGGTACACACACGCACACACAATGATGGAAAAAAAGATATATATATAAAAAAAGATTTTCGAATCCAAATCCTTCAGAGCTGTATCGATGTAGTGTCTGCTGGACCGTTAAGTGTCTCTCATGGCGGGGGTCACACGATCCAGACCCTGGGCTGGTCGAGGCGGTGGGGGGTTGGGGGTGGGGGTCACAGCCTCAGACCATCTTATGTCCACCTCAGACACCACCGTCGTATCTGCGATCGATGTCGCATCAGCCACAGACACCTCACTGCATCAATAACCAGGCGATGGAGGTTAAGTGACTGTGTGTGTGTGCGTGTGTGTGTGCGTGTGTGTGTGTGTGTGTGTGTGTGTGTGTGTGTGTGTGTGTGTGTGTGTGCACGCGGCGACAGGGGGGTGATCTTCAAAGGGACGACCATCGGCATGGCTCCGCTGGAAGGGATGTGCAGCCTGGAGAACTCTGGAGGCATCAACGTGGTGAGTTGCCCTGCCCCTCATTAGGCTGTTCTCTGTCCCCCCTGATCAGCTGCTAATTGGTCGCATTAGGCCTCGGTCACACATGGAAAGCAATTGTCTCATGATTGGCACGGAGGGGGAGAAGGGGGGACGCGAGGCGGTCATTTTCTTTTGAAGTGGCTGCTTTGTCACATACGAAGAAGGCAGAACCACAGCCTTCATGCGTCCATTGTTGATTTTGACAGCACATTTAGAATTTGACATTTAGTCAGAGCCTTTTTAGTAGCTCTCATTTAGTTTTAGTCACATTTTAGTATATGCAAGCTCACAAGACGTCGGCGCGTTGTGAGCTAGTAGATCAGCTATTTTAATCATGCAACCAATGTACATTGTGAAACAACTTCTATCTTTTACTTGTCATAGATCTCTTGTCCACTAGTCCTTTCACTATTACTGTGACATTTCAGCTAGCTTTTATTTGTTGTCAAAATTGTTGAAATACAGTATTTAGTTTTAGATAGCTACCTTCCATTTAGTTTTCTCCTCAGCGATAATAGGTAGTTCGCCATAATACCAGCTAACGAAAACAACAATACTTGCGACAACTTACTGTTTGGCAACATCTTCAAAACCACATGACTTCCAGATGAATTAAAGCTACCTCATTTACCCCCATTTTTGAATAGTTTGTGGGCAGAAAGTAGGCTACAGTCATACATAAATTAAATTATTACAGTACCGTCAAACACAGCCAATGTGATCACTGAATAAAGCCCTTGCGATCTTGTTTCCATTCAGGTCCTGTTTTCAGTTCATAATCATGACATAATTTCCCCTTACATCAGTCACAAGGCATGTGTGAGTGAGGCAGAACCATCTAGATCACATTAATGCACAGTGGTGCCTGAAGCTGTGGTTCTCAACATGTGCGTGGGAAGCCAAAAGTGGGCCCAAAGACATTATCTTAGGGTCAGGGGCACAAAGAATCATTTTCAACATTGTAAGTTATTATTATTATTATTTCACAAGACAAATAATCGAGTGGAGAAGGGAATGTGAGCGTACTTGTTTATTTACACAATGTGCGTAGGCAGATCAGTGGTGGGACTGTGCATTTTTGCATGCATGCGAGCAATAGTCTGGTAGGAAGGTAGGGGTCCCATGCACCCGAAAGATATATTTTTCTAACCTACTTTTTTAGAATCCCTAAAGTGTCTAGTTAATGAATTTTGATGTTAACAATTCCAATTTTTGTCCCACATATGTTTTTTTTAATCATATGTTGCATCCGTCCTGGATTTTCGGCTGTGAAAAAAGAAAACTTTAAAGCAGTATATCTCCAGAACTGTACATCTGACAGAAACCATTCACCCCATGCCATGTTCGTCTTTGGATGATGAATTGATTGATATGAAGTTTGCCATGGTTCCATCATGCATAGTGCATACAAACCCAAATTAACACAGAATTTGTTATAATTCGTCTATACTGCAATGACTACAACTCCTCCCCCCTGCACCCGATTGATATATTTTTTCAAACATTTGCATTTTTACAATCTTCAAGATGTATAGTAAACAACTATTGATGTTAACCATTCACATTTCTGCCCCATATGTGTTTTTTCAAACCATATGTGTATCCATTCCGGATCTTCAGCTGTGAAATATGAAAACTTTAAATCAGTATATCTCCAGAACTGTACATCTGACAGAAACCATTCACCCCATAGTATGTTCGTCTTTGGATGATGAATTGATTGATATGAAGTTTGCCATGGTTCCATCATGCATAGTGCATACAAACCCAAATTAACACAGAATTTGTTATAATTCGTCTATACTGCAATGACAACTCCTCCCTCCTGCACCCGGTTGATATATTTTCTTCAAACATTTGCATTTTTACAATCTTCAAGATGTATAGTAAACAACTGTTGATGTTACCCATTCACATTTCTGCCCCATATGTGTGTTTTTTCAAACCATATGTGTATCCATCCCGGATCTTCAGCTGTGAAATATGAAAACTTTAAATCAGTATATCTCCAGAACTGTACATCTGAGAGAAACCATTCACGCCATATCATGCTCGTCTTTGCATGATGAATTGATTGATATGAAGTTTGGCCATGGTTCCAACATGTGTAGTGCATACAAACCCAAATATAGCACAAAATATGTTATAATTAACCTATACTGCATTTGCATTTTTACAATCTTCAAGATGTATAGTAAACTGCTGATGTTACCCACTTCAAATATGGGCACAGGTGTGTTTATTCTGGGATATTGTTTGCTATAGGGCCGAGTGAATTTCCACAAATGCAAAAAAGAGAATGGACAGCTCGATTACCATCATAAGGACAAGCTGATATAGAACAGAAGTTTGTGAGGGGAGGGGGGACACTCTAGCCAATTACATACAGTATCCTATATATTTAAAATGAATCATCAGCAGCTGTATCATGCTTCAGCAGAAATCCAAGAGATGATGGTAGAAGATTCCAATGGCATGCTCCTGAAATGTGTGTTTTACATGTGCCTGGCTTTGAGCATTGAAACTTTACACCATTCTGTCAAGTTAAAGGTTCTGCAACTGACAAGCTTGCCCAGCTACAAAGTATCTGTGATATACGTCTCCACAAACCTGCTGATTCCCTTTTTCGTATGGAGGATGTATGTAATCTTATTCCAGAGAGTCAGAGAGTCTTCTACCAAAAGTTTACAATGAACCAGAAACGCTTACAGAATAGGTCACCTCAAGCCCCTACCAAACAGTTGTTTCCTCCAGAGAGCATCTTTTGTGGAAAGCTTGAAGTGAAAGTGTTTAGTGTGAAACACTAAAGATGCATTAAGTTCCTATATAAGAATAGCGGACGAGGATTGAACGAGTCTACATGGAAACTGATTGAGCCTCGAGCCTTGGAACTTGGACTTCACCGTCTCCATGGCAGCACACTTCTCCACGTCAGCATCACCAGTAATGATGAGGGTCAGGAACTTTAGGAGATTAGTTGGGATGAGGTTATCCAAATCAGATCAGCCTATCAGCTGTAGGGGTCAAGGATTTTAAGCCATTGAATGTAGTAGGGCGACATGATCTTCATTTTTGTCCTTGCTCCCAAGCTTAAAAGCATTGGCCACAGCATCTGAGACAGATGGGCTAGCACTCTATACTAAATTATAGGTGATACAACCCTTATCATCTGCTTTGACATTAGTAAAGGCAATCCCCTCATGATTCTCAAGTTTTCTGTTCAGCTTCTCACTTCAATACTCAGGATTTGGAAACCCATTTCTCTCCAACTCTTGTGTATAGATGAGACGCAGTGATGCCAACTGCACAATCTTTTTCTGCTGTATCTCTACATCCTAAACGACTTCAAGCACAGCAATAAAATGCCATCTTAACAACAGCCAAGGGATTCTTCTGTTTCTATAAGAGCAGGGTTACTATGAAAGGCAACTTGTGAGGTGAATCGCTTATGATTTGAATACTTGCGGCATGATTGATGGTAGTTTGCTTTTCTTGCAAACAGATCCTCACCTTGCACCATGCAATGGAGACAGTGAAGTCCAAGTTCCAAGGCTCGAGGCTCAATCAGTTTCCATGTAGACTCGTTCAATCCTCGTCCGCTATTCTTATATAGGAACTTAATGCATCTTTAGTGTTTCACACTAAACACTTTCACTTCAAGCTTTCCACAAAAGATGCACTCTGGAGGAAACAACTGTTTGGTAATGGCTTGAGGTGACTGTGAAGCTACTAGAGGATGTACCACACACTATACCTATTCTGTAAGCGTTTCTGGTTCATTGTAAACTTTTGGAAGCAAGCTTGATGATAGCCAGTTGTTGCTAAATTGACACCAGCAAGACTCTCTGTAAGATTACATCCAGATTACACTCCATGCAAAAAAGGGAATCAGCAGGTTTGTGGAGACGTATATCACAGATACTTTGTAGCTGGGCAAGCTTGTCAGTTGCAGAACCTTTAACTTGACAGAATGGTGTAAAGTTTCAATGCTCAAAGCCAGGCACATGTAAAACACACATTTCAGGAGCATGCCATTGGAATCTTCTACCATCATCTCTTGGATTTCTGCTGAAGCATGATACAGCTGCTGATGATTCATTTTAAATATATAGGATACTGTATGTAATTGGCTAGAGTGTCCCCCCTCCCCTCACAAACTGTTGTTCTATATCAGCTTGTCCTTATTATGGTATCGAGCTGTCCATTCTCTTTTTTGCATTTGTGGAAATTCACTCGGCCCTATAGCAAACAATATCCCAGAATAAACACACCTGTGCCCATATTTGAAGTGGGTAACATCAGCAGTTGTTTACTATACATCTTGAAGATTGTAAAAATGCAAATGCAGTATAGGTTGATTATAACATATTTTGTGCTATATTTGGGTTTGTATGCACTACACATGATGGAACCATGGCCAAACTTCATATCAATCAATTCATCATGCAAAGACGAGCATGACATGGGGTGAATGGTTTCTGTCAGATGTACAGTTCTGGAGATATACTGATTTAAAGTTTTCATATTTCACAGCTGAAGATCCGGGATGGATACACATATGGTTTGAAAAAACACACATATGGGGCAGAAATGTGAATGGGTAACATCAACAGTTGTTTACTATACATCTTGAAGATTGTAAAAATGCAAATGTTTGAAGAAAATATATCAACCGGGTGCAGGAGGGAGGAGTTGTCATTGCAGTATAGACGAATTATAACAAATTCTGTGTTAATTTGGGTTTGTATGCACTATGCATGATGGAACCATGGCAAACTTCATATCAATCAATTCATCATCCAAAGACGAACATGGCATGGGGTGAATGGTTTCTGTCAGATGTACAGTTCTGGAGATATACTGCTTTAAAGTTTTCTTTTTTCACAGCCGAAAATCCAGGACGGATGCAACATATGATTAAAAAAAACATATGTGGGACAAAAATTGGAATTGTTAACATCAAAATTCATTAACTAGACACTTTAGGGATTCTAAAAAAGTAGGTTAGAAAAATATATCTTTCGGGTGCATGGGACCCCTACCTTCCTACCAGACTACAAAGCCAAACCAAATGTCGGAGATCATGTCCAACACAGATTCGGCACAAACAAGGGGAATAAATTAACTCGGTTCCTATGCCAACACAATGAAAAGGCTCTACCAACTGTCTTAAGACAGACAAGTGCAAATCCCACGACTCTTTCAAAGTCGCTCTCAAGGGGCACCTACGTAAATGGCATGTAAAATCTGATTCGACCCCCAACCCCTTTTCCCCTTTTCACTGACACTGTGTGTGTTTTTTCTTTATCTCTTTTCATAATGATTATGGTTACACAGAAGTGTATATGTGTACGTCACATGAGATGATTCAGATGAGATGATTTCGGGTGGGCACATGTTTACACTCTCAAGAGTTAAAATATCCATCATGTGAATTAGCCCCAAGTCTACACAACTAGAGAATGTAGAAGATGAATGGTCATTTTGATCTGTATGTTTAACTGTTTTGTTTCCCAAATCCAGTCTGGAATTGTGGAGAAAAACAAAAGAAAACTTTAGTTTTGGGGTCTGTGGGGATAAAATGTCATCAAATGGTGGTCCGCGGCTCAAATTCTGAATATGTAGGAGGCTCTGGTATGAAAAATGTTGAAACCTCCTGCTTCATGGTGTCGTCCAGAGTTGTGAAAACGTGCCGTAATTCCTGCAAACTGTCAACAAACCCTTCGATCGATCGAACAACCATCAAACAACCAACCAACCCTCCGCCCTCCTGTGGTTTTACTAGGACCACTCTGAGCTGCCCATCGGCGCCGCTGCCACCATGGCCCACGAGATCGGACACAACTTCGGCATGAGCCACGACCACGAGGGCTGCTGTGTGGAGGCCACGGCCGAGCAGGGAGGCTGCGTGATGGCCGCCGCTACCGGGTGAGACCTCTGTTACCGTGGCGACTGCTGTCATCCAGGGGTGTAGTGGAGGGGGGGACGCGGGACACGGCGTCCCCCCCACTTCTCACATCTAAAATATTTTTGGGTCTGAAAAAAATCATTAGCATGGTGAAGTACATCTTGATGACATCATCACAATGTGTTTCGCCATGTTAATGAGTTTCCTTTTTTCTGCTAGGGTCCATTTGGTTCACATTTGTACACTCTCAGAAAAAATGAAATAAAATGGGGGGAATTCCCCTTTCAGAGGCGTCCCCCCACTTCTAAAAGTACCACTACAACACTGCTGTCATCCTAGCATAGGCTACTGTATGTTAGTAAAGGGGGACGCCACTCATCTTCAACATTGAAGCATGTCATTAATATACCTCAGAGGAGCTGTGTGGACATAATATCGAGGTCTCCCTTTTCTTTTTAGGCTAGAGTCATATGATTTGTGAAATCACAAAGATGCACTCTTTGGCTTGCAAGGTACATCTTTGTGATGTCACCGATCACATGATGTGATAAAAAAAAAAACATCTTGGCCGAAATTTTGTGGTAAACTAATGCTTGCAATGGATTCAGAATCATGAATACTTTGACATGTGAAGAAATGTTGTTATATTGGTTGTTATTGGTATGTATTAGGCGTGTAACGATATTGTAACCATATTAAAACTATCTAAACAATGGATATAATCGGTATTTAATAGGTATCGAATTGCTATACAAATACCATCAATTTTAATTAAAACACATCATTTGTTCAAATACAATGTCTAATCAATTTGCCAGATCACTGTGTTTACATTTTTAATTTAATGTATATCCATTATAATATTTTTTTTCCCATTAAAAAACCTACACTATTACTATTACCCTCATATATTCAATGTATTTGTTAAATAGTTACTGAGTCGTAGGAGACAATAAATTAGGGCACAAACCAGTGGTTTTGGCGCCCTCTACTGATATCTATAGAGGTCGCATTATGATTATGTGGTGTCTCCACAGCCACCCGTTCCCGTGCGTCTTCAGCGGCTGCAGTAAGCGCGACCTGGACAGCTACTTCCAGAAGGGAGGGGGCATGTGCCTCTACAACATGCCCAACATGGAGGACCTGGTGGGGGGAAAGAGGTGTGGCAACGGCTTTGTGGAGGACGGAGAGGAGTGCGACTGTGGAGAGGCCGAGGTGAGACAGAGAGTGGACGTGCCTATAATAATAACCAGTAGCAGGACTGGATCTAGGCATGGACATGGGGGGGAAATGTTACATCCGGGCCTGGCCATTAGGCTGCAGACGCTTCATTCTCTACTGGCCATATACAGAGTGTGTCTTGAATGTACAGGGTTTGATGAGGTCAGACGACCACATGGCATGCCAGCCCATCATGATGCATGATGAAAAGAGCGTCCCTCACTTCACAAAGGTGTGACCCAGAGATGTGGCTCGCAGTGCAACGAAATTAGGCCTAAATTGGTGACAGCGTGTCTAAGTGTGCCTAAACTTGCAGACTTAAGTGTCTGTCATATCATATAGCAGCGTCAGGAGTGGGATTTGATCCTATCATTGTCACTACTGCAGGTTTTAAATTTACCTTGGTGTTGCTGCCGAGGCAGTTGCTAGATTTTGGATTTGGAGCTTATTTGGAGCATGACCACGCACGCACGGTGGTCATGGACGGCGCCAGGGGGGGGCTAGCAGGGGCTCTAGCCCCCCCTGCTGGAGGCTTAGCCCCCCCTAAGCCCCCCCTGGCCAAAAACATGACTGTGATGAAAAATATTCAGGGAATAAATAAAATATATGGAAGACCAAACTGACTGACTTTCATGTAAATCATTGCTATAAAATCATGATACTTGTAATTTTTGTAATGCTGTATAATACTGAAATAATCAATTTCTCAGAATTCTCACCACCTGTCATTTTCGCCCGCACGGTCACGTACGCAATACGCATTGCAATCCTCCAATCAACAGAGCGTCCGCCAAGTTCATAGTTCACGAACCTTTTGACTGTGTTTTTGGAGGGACAACTAACTCGGTTGCTGCACCGTTTGTTTTAAGTCCAGTACAATGGACCGGTTTGTTGTGTTCGGTAAAAAGCGACGCCTAAGAGCCGATTCAGTGGACGACTCGGCTGACGGTAGTCACGGTGGTGAAACAGCGGCCGGCGCCGCTCCCAATTCGCCCGAAGTGCCCTAAAATGAAGCCAGGGGAGCAGCGTGTGTTGTGGGGATGGTGCGACCAGGTAACCAGCCTTCTACTAGCGGCAAGAACAACTGCCCCAAAAATAGCTGATCTACAGGCTCCCACCGCGACACGCTATGAAGCATTGTGAGCTTGTAGATTTGCCATTTGTCCAAAAGTGCCCTCTTATGTGATTTCTGTCCCTGGACCCTAACACACTCTGCACGTCCCTGTATTTACATGTTCGCATTTGGCCGCCGCGCCTCACTGTGTGTGTGTATGTTCGCAGTGCTGCGACTCCTTCTGTGTGTCTGTGAGATCAAGTTAGAAGCTGTTTCTAGCCTGTGCGTCCCTTTATTTAGCCTACATGTTAATGTAAAGGCCGCCTCACTATGTCTGTGCGTGAGTGCAGTGCTGCAACTACTTCTGTGTGTCTGTCTGTGAGATCAAGTATTGTAGAAGTGTGTGTGTGTGTGTGTGTGTGTGTGTGTGTGTGTGTGTGTGTGTGTGTGTGTGTGTGTGTGTGTGTGTGTGTGTGTGTCCATTTACGTTCTGCAGATCTCTGAAACTGTGGTACATGTGTAACTGTCCCCTGAAGATCTAAAAGACTAAGAGTTCATTCATTCATTTTGGGGAAAAAAAATAGCCAGTGACAATGATTTGCTTTGTTGTGTAACATGAACATGTATTTTAGCATATAAACAGGACCATTGTATTTGCCTGTGTGTGTGTGTGTGTGTGTGTGTGTGTGTGTGTGTGTGTGTGTGTGTGTGTGTGTGTGTGTGTGTGTGTGTGTGTGTGTGTGTGTGTGTGTGTGTGTGTGTGTGTGTGTATATATATATATATATATATATATATATATATATATTCACTAGCCCCTGCTGAAAAAAACTCAGCCCCCCCATAGCCCCCCCATGCACAAATGTCTGGAGCCGTCCCTGACGGTGGTCTAGTCAGACCTCACTGACTTCCGACATCCAGCCATTCCCCTTTCATCCAGCAACCCGACTCAGTAGTAGGAAAAGAAACGAGTGAACATGTATACACTTATGTCAGACATTACTAAGATTACCCCAAACCCTACACCTAACCGCAGTCTACTTTTACTTTAACAGTCAAACTTTACTTTGTCGTGGATGGCACAAAAATTGTGGCACAGGCAAGATTTGAACCAGGGAAGTATGGATTGAAATTGTATTGACTAACAAGGTATGCTATACCTCCCCCCTTATTTCTGGCAGAAGTGAGGCGTTGAGGGTTGATTGCAACCTTCCTGCACCCTTATTGGTAGAATTGGGCTGTTACTGATCTTTCATTTTAACCAATCAGCATAGGGTATGGGTGATCCAACTGACTGCCGTTGTTGAAATCTCACCCTGCCTCCCCTGAATATGAAGTCAGACCAAAATGGCAACTATGAATGAACAGCTGATAACAAATATCCAACTGTGTGTGTGTGTGTGTGTGCGTATGTGTGCGTGCGTGCGTGTGTGTTTTGTGCGTGTGTTGTGCGTGTGTGTACGCGTGTGTGCACACCATACAGGAATGTGACAACAACTGCTGTAATGCCAACAACTGCACCTTGAAGGCGGAGGCACAGTGTGCCCACGGAGTCTGCTGTGAGGGCTGCAAGGTAACACGCGCACACACACACGCACGCACACACACACACACACACACACACACACACACACACACACACACACACACACACACACACACACACACACACACACACACACACACACACACACACACACACACACACACACACAATACTATTATCACTAATGAAAAGGCGCAGATCTCTGTCAGGTCAGGTAGGTTAATGTTGGCGCGGTGCTGTGAATGTGGTCAGTTGTTCGTGTTGTCAAGGACAACGCTCCACAGGTCACAAACTCTTCTTCATTCTGGCTCCAACACTTCCCATTGTAATCAGAACTGCAGAAATACTAAAAAAAAACACCTCTTTAGACTAGCACTTGCCCTAACCCTGGTAACCTTACAGGTGTATACAAAGTCTCAACTTATGTAACTAGCATTATTATGTAGACTTATAGCATAATTATTATGTAGTCATAGCACTACAGGTATAGATAGTTTCATTAATTAGATATTCCACTGTTCTTAGCTTACGTGTGATTCATGATAACTACATTTTCATGATGTATTGCCATGCAGGTACTCCTTTTGTTGTTTTATTCTGTGTTGTACTTGCTATGGAAATATAGCAGATCTACAAGCTGAGCAATCTTTTTAAATCAGGAAAATGTGGTGCAAATCACTGAATATGTTCTCTCGTGTGAACGCTTTGAGCTTTTTTAGGGATAACCTAACTGCCTGAATGTGGGAGTTCACAAGTGCCCTCCTTGATCTGCGGCAAACTATGTGGGACAACAGTGGGACAAAAATATGACATATGCATAATAAATTAGAATTGTAGTCTTGTTAGGTTGTTGTTTACAATGTGTGCTACAATGTGTCTCCAGTCTGGTGTTGATCCCGCCTCTAGCAGCCGTGTACGGATGCAATACAGCTCCAATCAGATTTTGATCGAAGTGCATTGGGTCTGCCCCAGTGTTTCCAGATGGGAGCAGTAGAAGGAACACATTGCTGCCCCTAGATGGCTTTTTTGTAGCATCTAGTGGCAGGTCTAAATAAAATGGGTTCATGTAAGTCGTGGTGGTTCTCTTTCAGCTGAAGGAGGCGGGCACCATGTGCCGCGGCGCGGCAGGCGTGTGTGACCTGCCGGAGTACTGCACCGGGGCGTCTCCCTACTGCCCCTCCAACGTCTACCTGATGGACGGATCGTCCTGCCACTACGGCTCTGCCTACTCCTTCTGCTACAACGGCATGTGCCTCACCCTGCAGCAGCAGTGTGTACAGCTCTGGGGCCACGGTAGGACACACACGCACGCACACACATGCACACGCACACACACACACACACACACACACACACACACACACACACACACACACACACACACACACACACACACACACACACGTGGTGAAAGAAATTCAAATGTTGCCACTTTTTATCTCTTTTTACTATCTTGAAGACATTATTGGATAGTTAAAATGTTGTCTACCAGCTCGCAATGTGTCAGTGTGGATTGATTACTATTGAGAACTATTTAAGAATGTTTTCCAAAATAGCAAAAAATAGGCAAAGAAGCTAAGGAGTTTAGTGTGTGATGAATTGATTCTACTGGGTTGTGCCCCGAAAATAGAAGATCTACAGGTTCTCAGCGTGTCACTGCAATTTTCAGTTTTTGTCCCTCTTGCAGGATTTGATATTAGTCAGAAAGCTGACTAGCTGAGTAAAAGTACCGGTATTCTTTTCCAAAAAAGAATACTATATGATTTATTTAGGCCATTGTACTGCCCTCATAGGTGAGGAGTTACTGATTTTCAACCTTTTTTTTAACCAATCCTAAGCTTTTTCCACAAGAACGAGTGACGTGGTACAGGCCATTGTACCGCCTTCTTGAATAGAATAGAAGTGCAGGTAGCCTCCCCATGCTCGAGGTTTCAAATCTTTGCGTCCACACACAGAGCCTGCCTGTTAATCATGCATGGAGCATAAGCATCTATCTCCATTCTCCAGCCTTTTATTGGCATTAGTGTCAAGTCCGCCCCACCAACTTTATAAAAATTCACATTAGCATAATTAATGATCAGAATCTTCACCCCTCGGCCCGCGTATCGGCTCCCGCATTTGCATAACGGTCGGCAATGCTGCGGATAAGAATCTCTCTGCCTTCTGAATCCGGATTAGCATAATGGGGGACGTCAATAGGCCAAATGAAATGAGACTGCAACTTTTGAGATGTGTTTTGGCTGATGTGCAGGGAAGCATGAATGAGTCTCCAGAATGAACTCGGTGTACACTGCCAATAATGAAAAGCATCCTCATCAAAATTATCCAAAACACCTGGTGAATGGATAGGTGACAGGTGATACCATAATGGATATCATTGTGGTTGACAGGTGCACGCCCAGCCCATGACGCGTGCTTCCAGGATGTGAACGCCGCTGGGAACGCTTTCGGTAACTGCGGTAAAGACGGTCAAGGAAACTACATGAAGTGTGAGAAGAGGTAAGAAACACCCCCTGAGCCTAATTGCAATACCGAAATAATATTTCTTGCCACTCCTGCCGGTGTGACACTCCGAAACACAACCTATGAGGAGGTTTACCTGGCATGCTTTAATAAAGCAATATTCCACGAGAGGGAGCAGGTTACTGGTGGATTTTATCCCGGGGAGGCGTAGGCTACCTACGGCGTCAACAGTGGGTTATCGGTGGGTTTTCAGAATTACGCATTGGGACAAGCAGTTTTAGAATCATACTTTAACTGCTGCTACTTGCCGCTCCCTGCGCTGAACTCGTATAACACAAACATCAATTGATTCTTTAATCCATCTTTTGATCCAAACATATTGTTTGCCGTTTGTCGCTTTGGTGCATTTCATTTGCGACAAAATGGGTGAGGCCATTTTGAGGGAAAAAAATTAAAATAAATAAATAAATAAATTTATTTATATTGACTCCGCACACATTCTATCCCATGCAATCGAATGTATGGGATGCATACATGGGATGCATGTGAATGAATGAATCCGAGATTCATCCGGCACTCGTGACCCAGATATTCTTGCACATGCGGTTTCGGAGATCTGCTGTTTCAAAATAAGGGTTTCAAACGTGAAAGCCGAACGCCAAACACAAATCCTTGTGTTTGGCGTGAAAAAGGTTAAATACATGGCCTAAAATATCACCAGGTTGAACTCTACTCAAAAGCCAAACTGCAATGATTCATTATTCGGATGTATGTGAAGTCATTATTCGGATGTATGTGAAGTCTAACACAATTGTCACCAATTTAAGCAGGTCAACGCACTTCACCATAACACCGCCACGCTGTGGTGACCGAGTGTGAGTGACTGAGAACTTCCTGTACTTTCTGGTTAGAAAAATACGAGCCAGACTGTTGCCTTCTGCCCTCCCACAGTGTTCAAAAGCACCAGCCAGTACAATCTGTAGAAAAAATATGAATAATTGAAACCTATAAAAGTTTAACAAACGACAGCTGCCCTTCTGGGGTTTCAGGAGGTTTAGTTCCAGACACCATATAGCATTCTGTAGGTGTAGTTCCATAAAGTCTTCAGAGATTGTGAAATAATTGTCTGACAGACAAGCATACCTCTCTCTCTCTCTCTCTCTCTCTCTCTCTCTCTCTCTCTCTCTCTCTCTCTCTCTCTCTCTCTCTCTCTCTCTCTCACACGCACACACACACACGCGCACACACACACACACACACACACAGGTCTTTAGTACACGCAGTCAACAAACAGCTTCATACAGACTTTTTTTCTTTTGGCACGTCGCCATCGTTAATTAATTAATGATGCCAAATTAGCGGCTCCGCTTCATGCAAATGAGGCTTCAAATGAAAGCGGTTATGGACGCTCCTCAAAGCCATTACCGAGTCCCGCCAGAGTCATTAGACGTCTGAATAATCGACGAGGCTCACGTCCAGCATGTCTGTCTGTCTGTCTGTCTGTACATCATGCTGTGATGTGTGGGTTTTCTAACCACCCCATCAAAGATCGAGCGCTACCAGGCACATGAGGAGGAGGATGAGAGCAGATGCTCTTCATCCATAGCGACTTACATTAAAGCTCCTATATATAATTTTATGGTCAAAATAATAATTACATGATTTTTTAAAATGTTTTTATGTTTTTCATGAAGTCTTCCTTTAATTAGATCATCTCCAAAAAATACATCTTTTTGTCACCGACTCACCTCTAGGGGCTGCAGGAGGCCTCCAAAGAAATCAAAATAGTCCCGCTGGGACTATTTGTTAGCCAATCAGGAAGAGCCTCACTGAGCTGCCTCTGATTAAGGGAAAAAGGAGGACTGGTGGAGTCAAATGTGTAGGTGGTGGAGGACTATGATTTTTAAAGGGCCACTGCAGCTCCTATGGTTGTCATAGATACTAGATATTTTCAGGAAGTGATCTAATGATGAAACGGTCTAAGATAAAGAAGAAAAAGAAGAAACATTTCCTGAAGTAGAAAAAAAATGCCATTAAAATTGTACCGTTTTCACACCGAACGCGAGGATTATTATGTTATGCCACGGCTTGGGTGGTTTGCCAGAAAAAAGACATCTGTGATAATGCCTTTCGAATGCAGGGGATAGCAGGGACTGTTTAAATGGCCACGCCCATTTTGTCCCAAATGAAATGCAACAAAACAACGATATGTTCGGTTCAGAATGGAATCAATTAATCTTCGCGTTCCACGAGTTCAGCCAAGGGAATGGCAAGTAGTAGCAATTAATTATCAAGCAAGAACAAAACATCACAATACATCATGAGCACAGAGTGTACCAGTGTTTATACTATGTAGTGCTATGTCTAGAATGATGATTTACCTGTCTGTTGGTCTGCAGTGATGCCAAGTGTGGGAAGATCCAGTGTTACAGTGCGGCCAAGAAGCCCAAAGGTAAATACTGTTCTTTTTCTTTTTACTGTTCTGTTTCTTGACCATCTTTCCGGTAGAAATTACGAGGGAGGTATGGTGTAGCCTGGCTGCAATTTTTCGGTGTGGAACATTTTATATCCGGAGGGGAGGGTGGGCAGATACTGTATGATTTGTTGCAGTTAAGCAGCACAAACAGTGAAAAACACAGACGCATTTCGACGCTGAGGCTTCCTCAGTGTGTATATACAGTATATAGATGCTGAGGAAGGCCTGATGCCGAAACACGTTTGTCAATGTCTGTGCAGCTTAAATGCAATATATGTACCTTGAATGGACTTTGGAGTGCTGTCTGTATCTCCCTTTGACTGATTCTCTGTGAGACATGCACCCAGTTATCTGCATTGAGTCATTTGAAAGTGCTGGTTTTGCTCCTTCTAAGTTACCGTATTATGCCATTTCTACTGCTGTGGGTATATCCAAGTATTTCCAATGCAAGAGCATCCCTCACCTGCTATAGAAATGTTGTTCACAACCTGAACATACGTTCACTCTTCCCGATCTGAGGAACCATTATAAAAAATGTTCGCGCTTTTCTTGGTATTGGTAGCCCTCAAGTGACCATTATGCAGACTGCAACCATCTCACCATTAGCTTTAATGGGATGGTGGTGACTAGGTGTTGTTTGTCATTGACAGCCCCATGCTTCCATTCAGAAAACATTGTATTAACAAACTCGCCAACATTGCAGCTGTGCGAAATGCTTGAATTATTCTCTTTATATCGGCAAAGCGTTTGTTAGACATGTTAAGAACTAGAGTACTTTCTGACAAGACTTGCAGACGATTATTTTTTTGTTTTGTTTTGTTTTGTTTTTTCGAAATATTTTTCATGGAGCCCTAGGTAACTGCCTAGTCTGTCTAATGGCAAAAACGACCCTATAATTTCTTCCCTTCCAGGCACCAACGCCGTGTCCATCGACACCACCATCCAGACGGACGGCGTGGAGGTGAAGTGCCGCGGCACCTATGTCTACAGCACCCAGGACGGCCACCAGGGGGACCTGCCGGACCCCGGCCTCGTCATGACCGGCACCAAGTGTGGAGATCGGAAGGTGAGCGCAACACACTGGCAGGGGCGGATCTAGGGGCAATGCCCCCCTAAATGCCCTGACTGCCCCACCAAGCACGATGGCATGCAACCCAAACAACCCAACGATATATCAAATGAAAGTGCTTATATTTAAAATGATTTTTAAACACTAATACTGCTACTAACCACAGTTGTAGTTAGTAGCACACCACTAAACCAACAGCATTTCGTCATTGAAAACAGAAAACTCTGTTAGTCAGTCCTTTAGCTTTATGCATGCTGCGTGTCTGTTGCAACTTCAACAACAACTGATTATTGATGCTTACTTGCCTAATAAAAGTCCTGTAACCAAAAATTGTATGGGTGCGATGAAGCCCAATATTATTTTCAAAGATAGCATATCCACAAGCTCATCATTATTGTTCTGCTGTGTGTGTGTGTGTGTGTGTGTGTGTGTGTGTGTGTGTGTGTGTGTGTGTGTGTGTGTGTGTGTGTGTGTGTGTGTGTGTGTGTGTGTGTGTGTGTGTGTGTGTGTGTGTGTGTGTGTGTGTGTGTGTGTGCTCGTGCGTGCACGTGTGCTAACACAGGTGTGCAGAGATCGACGTTGCCAAAATGCGTCTTTTACAGAGCTGGAAACCTGCATTGCGCGTTGTCATGGAAACGGGGTATGTGCACGCACACACATGCATGCACACGCATACACACACGCGCAGATTGCTGGTAGACACAGCTCTCTAATCTCTTCCTGTCACAGCTGAGTGTCCTTGAGTCGAGGCAGATCTAATGTCCTCGACCAGGATCTCGTAAAAGACAAGAAAATGTATTCACTTCCATTTATTGCAGAGCTACAAGACCTTCCCCGGAGGGAGGGGGTGTAGATAATGTGGAATTATATTCACTTTATGAGCCAATAACCCAAGTGGAGGTGTGGAGCGCCGTGGGTTAATCCCTGTCTGACCTGAGGTTGATTCTACAAATGTCTTCTAATTGCTAACAGTTAAAAAGAAAGGGAAAAAAAAAACTCTTTTCCAAATGAAAATTCTCCTTAATGAGGTGAGTACGCAAATTCAATGTAGAATTGTTTTATTTCTTATTTATTAATTGTTGGAGAAAACAATTAAATGATGTCCTATTGTTTTGAGACCGGGGACTACAATGCACCAACAGGACGTTCTCCAAGGCCCACCCCCACTCGATCCTGATTGGATGAAGGATGTTCTCCCGGAGCCCAAACTAAAACTATTTTTTTAAGGGAGACAGGGAGGAAATCCTTATATGGCCACCACACTATAGTAGGGAGGATTAGCCAAAAAAGAATAATAAGTAAAATCAGTAAATATACTCTTAAAGTGCAAACAGTATATTAAAAAATGGATCAATACCACATCTGTGAGCTCATAGTTTCAAATGACCAAAATAAATCTATGCCGACTGATTTCACGTAATAAGTAACACAAGTGGGGGCATGGTGGAACAGTGGTAAGTGCTGTTGCCTCACAGCTAGTATGTCCTGGGTTTGATTCCCACTAGGGACGTTGTGGGTGCTGGCAGCATGTCTGCTCCTCCGTGCCATCAGTGGGGTTGGCGAAAGGGCCTTTCTGTGTGGAGTTTGCATGTTCTCCCCGTGTCCCCATAGGATAGGTCCCCTCACAAAAAGTGACCGCAGTAATCCTGGTCTCTAGACCGCCTCCCCCTGGCCAGCCGGGGTGCCTGATGGAGGGGACAGGAACTGGTTGGAATAACGTGTTCCTTCAACACGCTACGTCCAACCAGGGAAACTACCCACTGTCACGTGAAAAGAGGGCAGCTTGACTCCTCATACATTGAAGGAAGCATGAGGTCAGTCCGCTGCCTCCCCATGTTGGCAGAGGATGTGTAGAGCCCAGGATCACATTAGGAATAGGCACTGGGTGATACAAATGGGTTACAAAATTGTGGGGATGAAATTAAAAGAAAAAAGAAAGTAACAAAGGTGATAAAAGGACAATATGTGTAGTGGAGTAGATGATCTTTTTTTCGCTGATATTTTTCTTGTATGTCCTTGTTGCCTGGGTGAATAAGGACAATAGCTTATTTAGAGATGCTGCTGCATGTGGCGTAGCCCGTCAGCCTTGTCTCTCTCCCAGCCTGTCTATCTCACAAACAGCTTTCATAATCCATACTTATACACATATACAATCATGCACCGGCTTGAACAATGCCGCTTATGAAAAGGAAAAGGTCGGGAAAAAACATGTCTTAAAGAAAAGGTCATTGTACAGTATGTCTCATGGGGCCGATTTTGGTTACATTAGCCCTTATGCGCAATTAACGCACATAGCATTGGGGAAGAGGCGTTCCCACACTAAAGTCGCTAATTTCGTAACCATGCCATCTCCCTTAAACACCTCCTATACCCGTTAAATTATGCATAGGTGTGGTTTGGGCGTTTTTAGCTTTCATCCAATCCGTGTTGGTCTTGCCATTCCCTTTAATTCATCCCTTATCTATTTCCCTTATCCCTACTGCTATGTCTGACCCTCCGAAGCACGCAGCCTGGCTGCGGGCTTAGGACAGACGCCTATTATCAAAGATTATGCTCTCATTTTCAAACAATTATAGGTCGGTCAATTCTCAATCATTTCTTACCATTCAACATGTTATGTTGAAAAAACATGTTCCATGTTTTTTTTTTGCTGTATGTGGCGTGCATTTATCCCAAGTCTGCGAAATGTTATAAAGTAAATTGCAAAAAGGTCGGCACTTCGCGGCAAAAGAAACGTTTTTTTGATCATTGATTTCTCGGTCAATTCTGGACCATTTTTTACATTTCAAAGTGCAGCGTGACGGTAAAACCCTTCTCTCTCAGATGCTGTATAGTATATGTGGGTAGGTCTTCTCTACAATGCGGGACCGAGCAAACTGCAACTGTCGGGGATTAGGCGGAAACGGTTCGCCTAATCCCCGACAGTTATAGTTTGCCCGATCCCGCATCGGGCGTGTTTGCGCAACAAACACGCCCATGACCACACCTCCAGCCACAAATAACGGTGTCGGCATAAAGATTAGTGGCTAAGGGAAGAGAAAAGGTGACCAAAATAGCAATAAGGGAATTCGCTGCGGGTATCGGGTAACGTTAGGGATAAGGCGTGGAGCGAAAATCGCGCCATATGTCTCATGGGGAAGATTATGCAAATGTTGCTTGTGGTTGTGAGCTTCAACAGCCAATCAGTTTTTTTTTTCTTTTTAATTGGTCTTGGTCTTTTAATTGGCCTGAATAATGTATAGCCGGGTCGAGCTGCAGCAAAACGTCAGAGGTCTCAGATAAAAGCACCTCAATCAGCGTTTTTCTCTTGAAATGTTGCTGCCATTTCAAGTGAAAACTTTGATGGAGCTGCTGCCAGAGCAGTCTCACAAATTGTGCCAAACTGTTTGCCTCTTGCAGCTCTATCAGGGGTAAAATTATGAAGCATCAGTGGAGCGTCCTCCTCACTTCCGTTTGGTCTTCACTGCTGCACTGATTTATCCTGATAAACCTGTAAATCATGGAGAATGAGTCACCAACTTTGAGCCCTGCCTGACATCTGAATGAATTGGCAGATGAATAGGCGTGCGTAATCAGCAATGTGCTTAATTGCCGCACATTGTGACGTGAGTGCACCGAGTCACCACTTCACCTACATTTTGGAGGTGGTGGGGTTATATACAGCAGTGCTTCCCAAAGTGGGGAACAGGGACCCCCAGGGGTCCAAGAGGGAGTTCCAGGGGGTTGTACTATACACTCTGAGAATTTAACTCTCAGAGTTAAATTAACATTGCTGATTTTACAATATCAATTGGGATAAAAGGGCTTGTGAAAACTGGGGGGTCTTTGAAATGAACAGATTTTTTTTTATTATTAAATGGGCTAATTGTTGTTTGTTTAAGGAGAAATCTAATCTCTGCTTTGAGGCAAAAAACAAACATTAGCCCACTGTTGCTTAAACAAATATCATGTAATCAATGTTGTATGAGCATAAGAGTGCCCCTCACTTCACACAGGTGTAATTAATGCATTTGCCGGAGGCAATTGCACTATTGTATTCCTGGGAGTTTTATACAATAGTTTGCGTTACTAGAGTAGGTCTAGGTCTAGAGTAACGCAATAGTTCGTTTTACGTTATCCTACCTCATCGGGGGCCTACATCATCGAGGGCAACCACACTTTGCAATTGCAAATTACATCACTCTAATTTTCCAAATACAATGCAAAAGCAAGAGTTGAGACACTGCGTTTGAACTCTCATTTCTGCTCTGCAGCTAGTTAGCTATAGGGCTTCTACTGTCGGTTTCCAATAAAGACTTATTTATGTGACTGCTCAGGTGAAATGGAAGTGGCGTGTGTGTGTGTGTGTGCGCGCGAGTTTGTGTGTGTGTGTGTGTGTGTGTGTGTGTGTGTGTGTGTGTGTGTGTGTGTGTGTGTGTGTGTGTGTGTGTGTGTGTGTGTGTGTGTGTGTGTGTGTGTTTGAGGTGGGCTAGGATGTTCTGCTTTATTTCATATTCAGAATAATTTTCTGGGTTTAGAAGTACCACTGCAGGAGCCAATTTGTCTGCCTCGAGAGACTCTGAAACAACATGTCAGCCTCAAGAGACCGGGAAACAGGCAATTAGCTCCACAAATGTGTATGTCATTCCCTGCAGGCAATCTTACTGTACGACATTGTGTGTGTGTGTGTGTGTGTGTGTGTGTGTGTGTGTGTGTGTGTGTGTGTGTGTGTGTGTGTGTGTGTGTGTGTGTGTGTGTGTGTGTGCGCGTGCGCGCGCGCGTGTGTGTGTGTGTGCGTGCGTGCGTGTTCTGTGCAGGTGTGTAACAGTAATGGGAACTGTCACTGCAACAGAGGCTGGGCTCCTCCGTTCTGTGAGAAGCCTGGGCTGGGAGGCAGCGTGGACAGTGGACCAATCCAATACGACAGTGAGTTCACCTTCTAGCTCTCTCTCTCTCTCTCTCTCTCTCTCTCCTCTCTCTCTCCTCTCTCTCTCTCTCTCTCTCTCTCTCTCTCTCTCTCACTCACTCACTCACTCACTCACTCACTCACTCACTCACTCACTCACTCACTCACTCACTCACTCACTCACTCACTCACTCACTCACTCACTCACTCACTCACTCACTCACTCACTCACTCACTCACACACACACACACACACACACACACACACACACACACACACACACACACACACACACACACACACACACACACACACACACACACACACACACACACACACACAGAGAGAGAAAAGCCTGGTCATTTACTTCAGTTTATTACATTGTTTGAATGAATGATCCAATCAGAAGCCAGCTTTCTGGTCACGTGAGCGGTCACATATGTTACAAGCTCGGATGAACGTAGCCTACGCAACCGCAGATAAATAAAAGCAGCCTTGTTATGTACTATTTCTGTCAACTATTTGTTATTCATTAAGGTATTAAGCCATGTAATAAGCGGGAGACCAACCTTTGAACCGGTGAGTTGTTGCCTAATAACTTATTCGTCGGGTGTTCTCCCTTACATGTTCAAGTGCTGAGACCTCCGATTGAATCGACCCACGACACAGACTTCTACAAAACACTTTTCTATGTTCTCAACACAAACGATGCCAGCGATTTTTTTTTTTTTTTTTCAAAATAAAGGCACTAGAGGGCTGGCAGATTTTACCATGAAATGTGGCGTTCCCCACCAAGAACGGGAGATTTAACAATCTATTCTCACCTCACGATGATCACACTATCTACTGTATACTGTCTTAGAAGCGTTGACATTCCAAGCGAGAGGCTTATTGAAGTAAAAAATGAAGACAGCAGAATGATGCACTGTATCATTAAATAAAATGAAATGCCAGTAGGTCTACTCTACTCTAATCTATCTATAGAAATCCCTAAATTCAACTGGTTGGTGGTGGAGAACGACACTAGTGAAATGTGTATTTTAAATGCAGTGTTGACGGGACTACACACTACTTCACTGTTCTAAATTTCGTCTGATTTTATGAAGTCCAGTAGCATGGAGGCGCGTGGGAGGTGGATAGGGAGAGTTTGGGGATACTTAAATAATAGTAGTTTTCAGCAGAACGTTCACTCAAGTACTGTACTTTAGTGAATTTTTTATTTTATTTCAATATACAGTTGTACTACAGTAAAGTTTGATTGCTAGACTTTGGCCTGCAACAAACTAGTATGTCTAATATGTCAAAAACGTGCTGCGTCATGAAGTATTGAGGCCCACATCAATAAAAGCGAATAGAAATTAAGCTGAACTGCTTCAGCTTAATAGAAATTAAGCTGAATCAGTGCATGTGGCTGAACCACATAGACTGATTCTTTGATTACAGAATTTTAATCCTATTCTTGCATCCAGACAGTGCATCACTTGGTTTAAACTCAATCATCACATTAGAGTAATATCTGAACACATTATGTGGTAGAAATAAGCCACATATCAGTAAAGTGGCAGAGCTGAGCAACTATTGTAAACAAACAGTCCATCTGTCTCGTGCAGTAAAGCTCAGCGTAGAGCAGCCTGAAGGGAGCATGCTCTGAATGTTTCAGAAACCCTCTGTGCCAGATTGTCAGGTGGGATCCATAATAAAGAACCCACCAGTTTCGGTTCATTCCACCTTTAACCTTTTTCCTCCCCACCACTCGTCCTCAGGTCAGGTGGGCGTGGTGGTGGGCTTGCTGTTCACCTTCCTGGTGGTGCTACCTGCTGTCCTGACGCTCTTCTACTGCTACAAGACCAAGACCTCCTACCTCCACAGATGGCTCTCACACAGGTAGGACATCTCTTCTAGAGCAAGGGGCGGATCTAGGCAATGCCTCCCTAAAGAGGGGCATTTTGCCCCATTTAAACGTTGAAAACAGAAAACTCTCTAAGTCAGACCTTTAGCTTTATGCATGCTGTGTGTCTGTTGCAACTTTAACAACAACTGATGTTATTGATGCTTACACTTCATCCTGTAACCCAAAATGGTATGGGTGCGGCTTCATCACCCCCCAATTGGGAAATGTTACATCCGCCCCTGTCTAGAGCAGAGGTTCTCTAAGTGGTAGGATCCATAGAGGGAGTTCCACGGGGGTCCTCAGCTAAACAATGGCTAGGAACCAAAGGCTCCCTTATGGTTCTGTAACTCTGAGGAGTGTGTAAATAAAGCAATAAGACACGAGAGGGAGCAGGTTACTGGTGGAATTTTTCCCGGGGAGGTAGAATCCACCTGTAACCTGCAACCTTGAGTGTATTGCTTTTCTAAAACTGTTACTGCAAATTGCTGCAACATGAAAAGTAGCAATTAAAATATTCAACAGTTCGCACAATGATGTCTGTAAGTTACCAAGCTAAAGAAAGCAGTTGCCATCTGCATGAAAGTAGTTCCCGGCTAACCTGCTGTAGAAACGACGCCCAAAGCCGCAGCACAAAAAATCTAAAAAAGTTCAATTGTACCTTTGAAAAACAGTGCTCCAGTGGCAAACCTTTAAAGAATGTCCAAGGCAGCTCTGTGCAGTAGAAAAATATTTTATTTTAAATCATTTAGAGCAACAGGGATTAAAAAAAATCAACCAACGCGTTTTGGCCAGCATGGGCCTTCGCCAGGGTCTTGTGAGCTTCTAGACTGGTCGTTTTTACTATTCAAAAATGTTTTTCAAAATACCAAAAAGAACAGGCAAAGAAGTTTCGGGATAAGGGGTTTAGTCCATGACCAAAATGGAGCTGTTAAGACTTATAATTAGTTTATAATTAGTATTATTTCAAAAGTTTTTCTAAAAAAAAAAAAACATTTCCCCATAAAAAGCTAATGTTTTCATGAATTAATGATGAGATGTAATTTTAGTAAATCAAAGAAAATGTTTAATAAAAAAGCAGCAAAAATTGCCAATCTACAACGCTCCCTGCGAAACATTGCATTGGTAGCTGTAGAACTACTATTTTTACTGCTATTTTCCCTGTGAGAATGTCTTTTTGTTGCAGGAAAAAGGCTTGGGAAAACTAAAAAACTGTGCCCTGAACTGTGTGAGGCATGTATAGGAGTGGAGTACACCAGTTCTTCCCCTATGCTTTCCTTTGTGAAGCCTGTTAGTTCTAATAGCAGTATGCCCAATTAGATTTAGTGAAAAAGAAGTTTGTAGTTCTTCACTTCCCCATACCTTCTTTGAGACATTCCACTATGTTCTTACAATATGTTCATACATTGCCTGTCCATTCAAACTTGCCCATATTTAGGCTAACCATAAGAATTGTGCATTTCCTCTCAAAAACAGTTATACATCCCCGTAGGAAAGGTTAGCTTGGGATAGACTTTAGAAATGAATGGTGGCAGTATTTCAGTGTTTTTGCATTCGCTTGTTGCCTTGGGAATTGGGCTGAATAGCGGCGAGTATTTCAGATGTATATTTAAAGGTAGCAGTTATCAAGGTCACTCTCTTCCACTCTCTCTCCCTTTGTAGACTCGAGAGCTCTGTGGAGAAAGAGAAAAACGGTCATTTGAATCCTGCCTTTCACCTCAAAGTGGTCGGTCCCATCAACAAAGCCAACAGCAGCCATAAGGGGGTGAGTGAGTGCTTATACTACACCTACACCACTGTTGAATTGAACAGCACATTTTGTTCATGAGGTTTTTTAGTCAGTCTTTTGAATAAAATCCCATTTAGTTATAGACACGTTTTGGCCACCTGAAATGTTGTTGCTTTGCTTTAGGTACGGTATCTTTCCTCAACTTAATACCATGCATAAGATTTTAGTACATTGAATCAAAACAACGTTGAAATGCTCGGCTTCGTCTCAGCTGTGTGCCAAACAAGCTTGTAGATCAGCTATTTTTGGAGTGTCCCTTGTCTTTTAGTTCTACTGGATCTCTTCTCCACTAGTCCCACCCTGACATTTTCGTCTTGTTTTCATTTGACGAAATTATCAATATATGTAGCCTTAACTTTAGTCATCATAGCTTAGTTTTCACTTAGTTACTACCAGTTAAGAAATTGGGTTCACCATCGTTGACCGTCCCTCGAAGTACTGGTTTAGGTGATGACGTATTGGTGACATAATTAAGAAGTCTTTATAAGTATTATCTCTTTGAGATGTCGGGGTACTTGCTTTGTGCTTGCTCGCTCCACTCACGCACAAGTAGGCCATGGCTTTCTTCTGCGCAACGTGCAAGTTTGCACTCTGCGGAGTGCTGATCTATTGTTTGTTTAGTTTTCATCAGTGAAAATCACTCTGAAAGAACCCTGTCTGGTCCGATCCAGAAAAAAATAGTGAATAATGTTTGGTTTTATGTCTAACGTATACGATTGTCCGTAGAAGCCTTTATACTCCAAACTTAATGCTTGTTGCTGTGATAAAAGCGGAACGTTTCTGGAGGGGGTGTAGAGCCCAGGGTCACATTAGGAATTGGCACTGGGTGAATAAATGGGTTACAAAATCGTGGGATAAAAATTCTTTAAAACAAAACATGCCCACACCACAGAGCATTTTGAAGAGGAATAGGCCAACAGCAGTGAAGGGGAAAAATGCTACGGATTGTCAATGTTGGGATATCAATGGACGTGTCCACGCGTGTCCCGTTGATTGTGTATGCGTCGTATTAACCCATTCATCTCCCGTCCCACCAGCTACCTCAGGGCAGCAAGGAGATGCTGCCCCTCCGGCCTGCCCCTCCGCCCAGCAGCAACAACCCCCCCGCCCAGCCGGTCAACGTGGTTCGTCCGCTGCGGCCGGCCGCTCCGTCGCCGCAGCGTCTCCCCAACAAGGGCACTCCGTCGCGGCCGCCTTTGCCGGGCAGCAAGCCCCCCACCGCCCCCCCGACCCCCAACAAGTCCCCCGCCAGCAGTGTCAGCCTGCAGGCACAGAGGCTCAGCCCACCCAGGAAACCTCTGCCCCTCAACCCCACCCGCTCCCCACTGGTAAGACTAAACTAACACACACACACACGCGCACACACACACACACACACACTCTCTCTCTCTCTCTCTCTCTCTCTCTCTCTCTCTCTCTCTCTCTCTCTCTCTCTCTCTCTCTCTCTCTCTGTCTTTCTATGGGTTTTAGGATTAAAGGAATATTTGACTTTCAAAAAAAAACTTAAAACCTTTGGTCATTATTATATCATTTACTCAGTCTCATATGAACACCCAGGACAGTTTATAAGTTACTCGATTCAGTATTTAGATAATTGATGTTCATTTTTGTTGCTCCGCCTCCTTCATATGCAAACCCATCATAACTTAACTCCTTCGGTGCCACTGATCCAGAGTGTCATCAAGTAATTGATTGATTGATCTCAAAAACACAAAAATCACAGACAACAGTTGTACAGTATGTTAGCCCGAAGACCCTAATTTGGTTAGAATCGACCAGGATTAGAGTGGATTAATCAAGGTGATTAAACAAAGTTGGTCTCTACATTTTTGTAAACATTTATGTAATCTGTAAACAAGCTTGTTTGGCATGTTTACGGCTCATTTTTATCAGCTTTGGGGTGTAAAGAGTTAATAGTCCATTTTAACCATACATTTATCGAAAACACAATCATAGTTTTCTGGTGACTAATATTGCCCCTGTAATACGTGAGGCAGCCATGGAATTTCATTTACAGTTTTCATTTTGTCATTCAAGTACTGTATCTGTTTCTGTGTTCTAAACCATTTTGATAATGGGGTGTGTGCGTGCGTGTGTGTGTGTGCGTGCGTGCGTGCGTGCGTGTGTGTGTGTGTGTGTGTGTGTGTGTGTGTGTGTGTGTGTGTGTGTGTGTGTGTGTGTGTGTGTGTGCGCGCATGCGTGTGTGTGTGTGTGTGTGTGTGCGTGTGTGTGTGTGTGCACACAGCTGGTGCAGCAGTCTCCTCCCCAGAGGCCCCTGCCCCTCAGCCCGGTCAGAGCTGTGGCCACGGTCAGCCCTCCTCCCCACAAAGCCTCCGGCGGCCTGCTGGTCATGATGCCTCCGGCCGTCGGGCCCAAGCCGGTGGGCAAAGTGTGTGCCAGGTGGGAACAGTCAGTGTGGTCAACGCACGTTTATCTGTTATCTGAAAGGACTCATAGTTAAGCTTGTAACCGTTGAGTCATTGACCGCCTAGGATGACTTTGGACAGCTTTAGAGCAAAGTCACAGACGGCCAATGAGAACTTTGGACGAGTTCTTTGGTTATTATTAGTATCCAAATCAAATCCCAATCCACTGTGTTTACCCATTTAGGATTGAGACCAGATTCTACAAAATGGGTTTGTAAAGTCAAGTCAAGTTAATTTTTCAAAAGCTAAAGTTTAAAATAACAGGTGGTTAAAGGAGAAGACTTGCGTTACTTTATTTGTAGTTGTTACTTCCTAACCGAAGAGGTTATTTTATGCAAAAGCCCATTATTGGCTATTTCTGCTACCATAAGCACTCGTTGGGGCGTTGGGTTTTAGTGCTAATTTGACTATTTTCATCAAAATAAGAATTAAAGTTTGCCACTTGGGGTAATATCATGTACATTATGAACAGAAGATTCTGTATATACCTGGAAAAAAATCGAGCAATGGAAATAAGTGAATTAGCACTAAAAACCCAACAACCCATTGCGGGCTTATGGTAGGGGAAATGGGCTTTTTTCGGAAAAATAACACCATCTAGTCTGGTATTCTCCTTTTAAAAGCCATAAGGGCGGCCTCAGGTTTGAATGGGTCACTGTGTGTTGCACTTATCTTTGTTAGTTGCACTCTCTTTTCAATGTACAGATATGCTACTGTTAGACGGACGATAGGTTCTTGGTTTACTTATGATCCTAGATGACTCATTTCTATGCATTTGACTTATTAAAGGCAATAGAGGGAACTTTAGTGTGTACAAACACTGTTTTTAAAAAGATTTGTTTAAGAACAGAATCTCACTCCACTTAACCTCCACTCTATTGGCTAATTATGAATCTGCTGGAGACTGCTGTGCTGTGATTGGCTACACGCTGCCTCACCCCACACAACCCCTCTCCCCCTCACAAATTATCACTGCCTTTCCTGAGCCTGATGAAGGTTTTATTTTCATGATTTGTTGACAACGACAAAGGTCTGGACCGTCTGCCGGACGAGGAAAGTGTCTGTCTCCAGGGAAACAGCTGCAGCATTAAAGTAGAAGCGACGTAGAGGGGGGGAAAGGCAAAAAATATTGCTACATAACTATTTTGATTTTTACCCTGTGTTGTTCTTGCATACTGTGCCGTAGATCTGGATTAAGAGCATCTGCTAAATGCCTAAAATTACTAAATTATCTTTATCCCCTCCCACACGCAGGCCTGTCCCAGGAGCCAAACCAAACCTGTCCTCGCCTCCGTCCTGTAAATGATGTCCTCCACCTCCACCATGTCCTCCTGTGTGGGACAGGAGGTGGGAGCTGGACAGCCTATTTGCACTAGAGAGACAGACCTCAGCCCCCCCGAGGACGAGGATGGCACACTGAAACACATCAGAGGAACAGGGTGACCCTCTCTTACAGAACACCTGACTTACCCTCCAGGAGGGAGACGGAAACAAACAAACAAACAGCTCGTTTGTACTCTGTGGTACGAGGCTGTCTGTGGCGCGTCCGACAGGCGCTGGCTGGCTGGGTCATGTGTTGACAAATCTTGATTTTTTCTTTTTGTAAAACAATTTTTACAATAATTGTCGTTGTGTGTTTACAGTGTTTGTTTTTCCATGAGGGTCTGTGTGTGTGTGTGTGTGTGTGTGTGTGTGTGTGTGTGTGTGTGTGTGTGTGTGTGTGTGTGTGTGTGTGTGTGTGTGTGTGTGCGTGCGCGTGTGCGATTATCTCGCCAACCACTGGACAGGTCAGTGCGCTTTGTTTCGTGCACGCTGCCAGTCAACCCCTGAATATTTTCCACTATTTTGTGTGTTTTTGTTTTGTATACTGGAAGACAATGGAGGTCAAGCTCCAGAAACGTTGCCCAAATATGGAGACGGACTGACTGTGACAGTACTGACATCATTGATTGATTGATTGATCGATCCATCGATCCATGGATGATGTCATGGCTCACTGACATCCCAGCTCCACAGGGAAGCCGTGCCGCCGGTAGACCACTTAAGTCTCGTTTCAATCATTGTTTGCTTGTTTACAACATGTTGCTTGTTTTGTTTCTTTGAAGTTTTTATTTTGTTCATCGATGTGCCAAAGAGATGTATACGTCCCGACCCGGGGCAGGTGGGGTGTGTCCCGCATGCTCTTCAAACGTCTGACGGCTACGAAAAAGACATGAGATGAGAATCAGAACAGCCGTGAATGCAAGAACGCCCTCTCCAAAATAAAACCACAGGTGCCTCAGACCCGTGGACACAAAAAAGGTCCTTTTTAATTATGTACTGTATATAAAAATGCAATCGCTAAATTATTATTTTTTTAAACAGAGGACGTCGCTAGGCAATGGCTTGCTCATTTGCCCCTTTTTTTTTTTCTGTGCCTCGCAGCTATTTTTGAAAAATTGTGAAAATGTGTGATTCTTTAAGTTCATTATAAACAACATTGAAACGACATATAACAATATTTTCAGAAGGGGGTCCCTGAAACATTTTTTTTTTTTCAGATGCGTGTCCGCCTCTGGCCAATTGCAAATAGTTTTTGGGGTCCCTGACATAAAATACTTTGAGAACCACTAGAAACTTTTTTTCAGAAAAAAACAATTTTCTGTATCATGATTCTAAATCATGATACAGAAAATCGTTTTTTCTGAATCATGATTCAGAGGACATTTTTTAAATAATGCTCCGAAATACAATTAACATAAAATGGAAGATAAATTGTGCTAGTGCAGCGGTACTCTTACTTTGAAATCCCAGATGTTTGTTTTCTTTTTGTAATTTACCATGACATCTAAGCATTGGCAAAATTGTCAAATAACAGAGGGGCTCGCTGCCTGAAAAACCTCTGGGCTAGGGTGGGTTTTGTAGTTACCTTGATGACGTAAAACTCCAAATATTGGTGAGAAATCAATAGTTAGATTAAACTGCTTTTCCAAAATAGCCTCCTGGCTGGCTTACATGGCACAGTGAAACGTCTTGTCTTTTAGCATGCGAACACAAGCAAATATAAACAAAGCACACTGGGACAGTTTTTACATATACTGTATAGTACAAAACTCACAAAGCATGAAAAAGAAGGAAAAGAAAAATTGGACTAGATTTTATTGTTGGAAGACACATGCTGCATATTCATGCTAATTCAAATAGTAAATTCTACTTGAAGTTAATTTCCTTTTTTTATATGCTATGTTGGATTTTTCTTATTATTACTTTTTTTAAAATTATTGACAAATCTCTACCACCGGTACTTTGAGAGATGTTTCACTGTGCTCATACAGAGGGCGACGGTGATTCAGATGGTGGTTCAACCGCAAGGCTGCCAGTTTCATAACTCAGGCTCAGCCAGAGTTGGTGTCCAAGTGTCTTTGAGCAAGGCACTGAACCCCTTATTGCTCCCAATGTGCTGGTTGTGCTTTGTATGGTTTCCTCCGGGTGAATGTAAGGAACTATCTCTGTAAAGCACCTTGGATAACAGGCACCTTTTCTAGTCAGTGGAGCCATCGTAGAGGATCCCTCACCAATATTAGGAGCTGCATTAAGGCTCCTAACACAGCAGCATTTCCCCTGTACAGTGATCAATAACGGTCTTATCTATGTCTATTACACGGCTTGATTCCGATTGGTCAGTCACTGAAATCAGCAGGCTGTTGTTTCTTAGACTGACGAACTATACAGAGCTACTAATCTAAGCACCTGCTGTGCTGCAGCTGTTGGCAGCCATGTAATTCATCTATTTTCTGGCGACTGCATCGTCTATATCTCTCTTCAAATGTATTCAAGACCTTCTCGAGAGCAGCGTTTAGCCGTACATGACGTCGTGTGCGTTTGTTTACTGGCCCTGGTCCAGTGTGTCAGTCAGTCTTCTCACTGACACCTCCACTGCTCTTGAGCAAACATTCCCATCGACGTGGAGGGGTTTTGAATTCTCCCGAAAATAAACAAAATTACATTAACTGCTCACCAAAAAGCAAAGCTAGGAAAAAAGTAAAATCTCCAAGCTTGAATCGAGCATCACAGGACTATCTTAAAATGCACTATTTTTGTCATGAAATAAAAATGCATCGGAGTGGATCGGACATCCCGGAACTGACACAGTATAGAAGAAGTTGTTCTTGTTTATTTTCAGGGAATTCAAAAGCCTCCTGGGAGATGTTGCTAGAGAGCGTCAGTGACGCACTGGAGCAGTGCTATAGTAAACAAACAGCATTCAATGTAATTTATGGCTAAATGTTACTCTCGAGAACGTCTTTGAAAACATTCGAAGCGAGAAATAGACAATGCAGTAGCTGGAAAGTGTATTCCGTTTGATCAACACTTCCTTTTTTCCGAGCAGTGGTGGGAAAATACTCAGAATGTTTTACTTACTGTGAGTAAACAGTATCAATGCTGCCTTATAGGAAATAATTTGTTACAAGTAAAAGTGCAAAATTCAAACGTATTGTCATCAAAATGTGCTTAAACTACCAAATTTAAATGTAAAAATTGTACTTTACCTCAGTACCTAACTAAATGCACTTAGCTACCTTCAACCACTGCATAGACGCGTCACCATGGTAACCCGTCGCCGTTGCCGATGGCTGTTTGCTTAATGATTTTGACAACTACGGTGATTGCGTCATAGCAGGGATACTTCCGGTAAGGGGTGCCGTTCTAAAGACGCGGTAGCTTAAAGTGTGTATATTATCCAGTCATAACAGACCGCTGCATTCAGCGATTGACCTATCAGAATCAATCATCCAACCAAGCCATCTAATAAAGGTCTATATAGCCTATATAAAAGTAACACCAGCACTTCACGCTGAGGAAGGCGTCTGGGATGAAACATCTGTATGTAAAATAAAACAAGAAATGTATTAGATATAACGTGAGTGCCGGTATTATGGAGTATGGACCGCATCTACTTGAACCATGCACCCGAGACAAGTGTGTTCGGTACGCAGAACATCTGGGACACACCCCTGGTTGATCGTGGTTGATTTGAATGTCTTTTTTTATTTTATGTATGACCTTTTAATTGTTACATTAAACAATCTTTTTCTACGAAACTAACCTCTGGGTTGTGATGACTGATGAGACAAAGCATAACTTTGTGATCGATTTATGTGTTTTAATCCACCGTGGTTGTCAAAGTAGGGGGTTACATGAGGGAGGTCAATAGTAGCCAATAGTAGTTTAAATACTTTAGATATTCAAAAACTCCAGATCTATAAATACTAATGATGGGTTCTGGTTTTAGCTGGCTTTAGTTGGTCTTTAAAAGTGGACATAGGCTCCTATAGCTAAATGTCCAATCCTAACCATAACCCCAATGCAGGATTTATTCTACCAATTTCTCTGTGAGCAATGCATACACACACACGCGCACGCAGAGGAGCTGATGAGCACCCAATTGACGGGGCTGACAATGATGAGCAATTTGTAATGCTAGTCAATTGGCCATGGCTGCTAAATTGACTTGTGATTAAAGTCGGAGTGGATTCATAATGACTTGTTTCTCGGCAAAGGAAAGGAAGATTCTTAGAAGCACGTTTAATAACAGTACATGACACTGCATCCAGGAACCTCAACCTGACACACACACAATGATTTCCAATGATTTATAATTACTGCATTGTCCCGATCATAAGATGACCCTGGTTATAAGACGACCCCCATTATTCAACACTCATTTGTGTAAAAAGAACATCGAATGTGAAATAATGTAGTCCCCAAATATAAGACGACTCTATTCTTTAGGATATTTCCATTGGGGGAAAAATGGCTGGAGTTGACTTTGCTTTAGTGTGCAGATGTAGGCCTACAGTAGATTGGCGGTTCTCAAATTCAGAGTTACAGGGTGTCCCCACCAGCTACATTCTGGTTTTGAACCAAGTGGAACCTCATGCTTCTGTGACTGAGAGTGTACAAATGGAACGAACAATAGGGTGCATTTAAAGAGCATAGTGAACAACTGATGCAGAGCATCGTAAGTGATACTTGACCATATTTCAGCATCATGACACTGGGAGTGCTGAGAGTCTGGTGCAACGCAAAGCTCCTGGACCCCGGCTGGGTCACCTGAGTAAGGGCTGTGGTGTTGAGAGACCTGAAACCCTGATGACGTTGGCATACATCACTGAGGGTCGCAGGTGCATCCGTGAAACGTTTCTTTTGAGTCTAACCACGGTCTTACTCTTATCCGTTTTAATAACGGAAACCCTTGTTGGCAACGCAATGAGCAAGATAAGCATGTAAGCCAGACAGAAAAGTCTCTGTGTGCATATGCCCTATGGACCTAAATATGGAGTGTATTGGGGAAGAGAACGCATTTCGTTACCCACGCGCCTCTTACTGTTTTTAGCCGAAACATATAGCCAAACAAAAAGTGAATTTCTCTTTGTTTATAATCTTTCAATGAACTAATGTAGAGGCATCATGACACAAGGCCTATATAAATAAGACTACCGTATAAATGAGTCCTATTTAAATATTTAAAACTTGCCCTGTGGTTTGCATAAAAAGCACATTTAAAACAAAGTATACATTGCATGGGCGTAAACAGCCAGGAAGGAAAAGTTTCCAGTATAACTGACATAACTATAATAGTTTGTTAAAAATATATATAGCAGTAATAATAGCTGAAATAAAGTCTTACACCCTCAGACAAACCCTTTGAATAATTAATTTGCCTCTTCACCATGCCTGTTGAATCGAAATATGATAATAATGGAGTCACATTTACAGAGTTTCTGCTCTTCCTTGCGGCAAAGTTAATAATTAAATGTTTTCCAAAAGTTTTTACTTTTACTCTACTTGAGAATGTAATTTTACCCAATTTCTACTTCAAGTGGTAAGTATACTACCCCCCCCCCCCACACACACACACACACACACACACTACAATTACTTGAAAAAGAAGTTACTTTGTTGACACTTCAGCCCTATATACCTTTTCACGATTACAAATGAGTAAAGTAGAAGATCTACAAGCTCAAATGTGTCATTTTAAGCAGTAGTCCTGCTACTTCTCATGCTGTTGTGTGACATTGTAATGTAGAGGCTCCAACATACTCCAGGGTGAAGTGAGTTTAGGTGAAGAGTGAAGAGTTTTCACTGTGGTGCAGTTTTATAAGGCTTCACCCTCCAGGGTGAAAGCCTCCGCGGTGAAAGGCTTCACTCTGGCATAATATAACAGTACGAGTCAAGTACACATACTGCAACACAACTGATAACAGCTTGGAGAATTACACTATGATTCAGGCAACTACAGCAAATCTGTAAAAACTGATTGGACACACCAGTTGAGAATACATTGTTTGCAACAGTGACCACCTTGTTCATTTCATCAAGACATTAAGAGATGTACAAAATAATAACTTGGAAAGCAAATCATAGGTGGACCTCATTGACATTAAGGAAGTAGGTTGTATTTGGACAGATACATGGGTATGGCTGAGCCAACCCAGAGTGTCAAGGTGGGCAGGGGTGAGGTGGGTTTGGGGAATGAGGCCATGTAACAGCTTGACCAGTTTGTTTGGAGGCCTGCAGCCTTGTTTTCAGGATCATAAGAGCACTTATGGGTGGCAGCAATTCAAAAGGCCTCTATACAGGCCACAGGCCTCTATAAAAAACCTCAATGTACCTTTAAATGTGATTTCTAACCCTTTATATGTCTAGGTTTCCACCTGACAAACAATAGTGTTGTTTACAGTATGCCTCCATGTTTTAATACGGACATTTCAATGAAATGCAGAATTGAATAATACCTGTCTGGGAAATCCCAGCATTGCATTCTGCGCATATACTGTACTGCCCTATCTCTATCTCCTTCAAATGGCTTCACTGTCACCAGACTAATAAAAAGATATTTGAGAAGGGGTTCTCAGTGGCGAAATGACATTTCCATAGATAGTGTTTATCTTGATGTATTCTGAATTGCTGCTTTCAATAACACATTAGTGTGTTTTTTCCCTCCCTCATGGTTGTTTAAGGCTTCTGCAAAAGACGACTTCTACACCTATCTGTGATTTATGAGTGCAAAATGTGCCTGTCACATTTTTCAATTTCAGAATCAGTTACCAGTATCTTCCCTTCAGCAGTTTATGAATAGAGATTTCTTCCATAGAAGCCATGTCGACATAAATAGATGTGTAATTTGACTTGTATCTTAAACTAATTCGGGTTCTGATTCCATTCAAGGTTTCTAAAATACTCAGAGGATCAGTGTGCATGTACTGTCCTGTAACAAAAAAGAGGAAGCACCTCTGACCTAGTTTCCTCTTATATTCCACACACAACACAGGGGAAAATGCATTCTACCAAACTTAGCCTGGCCTTAGCTGAAGGCATTTTGGCCTAGAGGGGCGAGGACCAGCTCAGACAGGCCGGCAGATCTGATTTGATCCCACCAACGTGTTGTCTAGACTATCTGCAATAAGAGAGAGTAGCGACTCTCCCGTTTACTCCAATGCTATGGCTGAACAGAGACGGCTATTGGCTGAAAGGCACACGTGACGCCTAGTGAAGAGGGATTAAAGTTCCAAACTAACCACTCTCGCCCATCCAGCTCCATTAACAGCAGATCGCACATTCACAGCTGAATTGGCAAAATTATGGCAGTTTAGGAGATTTCAATGCATTAACTGACCTCTTCATCACTTTAGTGAATAATGACTTGTTATAACTCGCTTTAATGTATATTATGAGAAAGTGTTGTGATGCAGTGGTTAGCTATGTAGGCCTATGTTTGGAACTTGCAGAGCTCCTGTGGAGGCGTGAGGCGGCGAGATTAAACTGTGTTGCTACTCCCCTCCTACAGATTCTCTAATGTTGTCATCCCGCCCATCCAGTGCTGTGTCACATCATTTGGAGCGACGCCCACCCAGAAGGGTTGACCCCCACTTCTAGGTCACCCTAGCTAGTGATTTATTCCATGCTTTGCCTTTTCACACAATGCGGATGAAAATTAAAGCCTGGGTGTCAAGGATACTTCAAACTGGGCAGTCAGGAGGCAAAACTTTTGAACCGGAAGGTTCAAAGTTCAGTCCCAAGCTACGTCATGCAGAGTTGGTGTCGAAGTTTCCTGATTTCCTTGTCCCAGCGCTATGTGAATGCATGAGTGAATGTACTGCGCCTTGGGTAAAATGTTACATTGGCCATTAGCCCTAATGTAAATGCACTATATCAATATAGTTAAAAGAACAAGGCTGTGTCTCTTTCTCTCTCTCTCTCTCTCTCTCTCTCTCTCTCTTCACTCTCTCTCCTCTCTCTCTCTCTCTCTCTCTCTCTCTCTCTCTCTCTCTCCTCTCTCTCTCTCTCTCTCTCTCTCTCTCTCTCTCTCTCTCTCTCTCTCTGCTTTCCTAACTGTGTCACTGTGATATAAAGGAATACTTAAAAACAAACTTTCCTTGTTTATAGCGCAAACTGTTTAGTGCATTTCATTTTTATGTTTTATGATAATTTGGCAAGTGATGGGAAAGTGGATACCCGGTTCAGTGACTCATGGAATCTCATTATATCCACACGGATATCGAGCGAGGCTCGAGGGATGAGATGTTTCGCTTTAAGCCTTATTTGAAAATCTTTGCAAAAAATAATTCCACTGTCGAGTGCATTACCCGTCTCAGTAATTGGAACTCACCACCAGTCCTGTCAGTGTTCCAATATGAATCACAACGCGCTTAAAGTCTTTGAATGGTTTCTTTTTTATTGATTTATTTATTTATTTTCTAAATGACTGAATGTTTTCAACCTACGTTTATCAGTGGATCAGAAACTTGAACAGCCTAATTGTATTCAACCATGGGTTCCATCCAGGAATATTTGAAGATACAACAACCATTTGTTTAAATTTGAGTATGCATTTTTTCTACCACTGCAATTTAGCTATATTAGTCACCCTTTTCTCTCTTTTCCCCCTAATATTCACACATACCAAAGTGATAGTAATAATATTAATGCAAAATTTAAATGTCAATTGTAGTCTTGTTCACCTATTTGTTGAATCAGGTAGGCTGTCAATCTTCAATCTTCGTGCTATTGCTGGTCGTATGGCCGTAAATAACAACATACAAGCACAATGAACTGTGGCTCACATACGTGGCCTGGTACAGTGACAAATAAACTTGGACTTTAGCCTTATTTTTTCTTCGATTACATCATTTTTTGAAAATCTTCGAAAACGTCAAAAAATCCTGGACTTTAGCCTTACCCTTTTTTCTCGATTTCGTCATTTTTCGTGTATCTTTGAAAACGACAAAAAACGACGCAAAACCTTGGACTTTTGCCTTTTTTCTCCCGATTTCGTCATTTTTTTAAAATCCTTGAAAACGATGAAAAACCATGGACTTTAGCCTTATATTTTTCTTAAATTATGTCATTTTTGGTATATCTTTGAAAACAACGAAAAACCATGGACTTTAGGCTTACGTTTTCCTCGATTTCGTCATTTTTCGAAAATCCTCGAAAACGACAAATAACCTTGGACTTTAGCCTTAAGCTTTTCCTTGATTTCGTCATTTTTCAAATATTCTCGAACAATGAAAAACCCTGGGATTCTGCCATATGTATTTCGTCAATTTCATCATTTTTCGAAAATGACGCAAAACCTTGGCCTTATTTATAGCCTTATTTTTTTCTCAATTTCGTCATTTTTTGAAAATCCTTGAAAACGACGAAGAACATGAATTTTAGCTTTACGTTGTTCCTCAATTACGCCATTTTTGAAAATCTTCAAAAACGACAAAAAAATTAGGTTCATCTTACGGTGGACATGTTTGCCTGAAAAGGAATCTTTGACATGTTTCATCGTTGTAGAAATATAAAGCTTTATAATTTATAATGGGGTTAATTCAATGTCGTTCCTAAAAGTAAGTACTTGAGTGGGGACTTTATCCCTCCAGATAAAGTCCTATTGTCTGGAGCCAAACCCACTGCACCGCCTGGGACAGGTGGAAGCTGTGGGTCAGTCTTCATTTGGCTTTGAGTAGCAACATTTATACAGAAAATGACTATCTGCTGTTTCTTATTTATTCATATAAATTATGTCGTTTTTCCTAAATTTCGACATCTTTCAAAAGTCTCAAAAACGATAAAAAACCTCATACTATAGCATGTGGTCCGAGGTCATGTACTATAGCCTGTTGTTTTTTTTCGATTTCGTCATTTTTCGAAAATCCTCAAAAATCCTCAAAACGATGAAAAACAGCATGCTGTGCAAGACCGTTAGGCTATAGCTTTGCGTTTTTGGCAGATTTCGTCATTTTTCGAAAATCTTCAAAAATCGTCAAAATGATGAAAAATGGTAAGGCTATAGCCTTGCGCTTTTGTCGTAATTTCGACATTTTTCGAAAATCCTCAAAAATCCTCAAAACAATGAAAAAAGGCATGTTGTGCAAGACCGAAAGGCTATAGCCGTGCGCTTTTTTCGAAATTTCAACATTTTTCGAAAATCCTCAAAAATCCTCAAAACAATGAAAAATGGCATGCTGTGCAAGACCGTAAGGCAATAGCCTTGCATTTTTGCCAGATTTCGTCATTTTTCGAAAATCTTCAAAAATCGCCAAAACGATGAAAAACGGTGAGGATATAGCCTTGCGCTTTTTCGAAATTTCAACATTTTTCGAAAATCCTCAAAAATCCTCAAAACGATGAAAAATGGCATGCTGTGCAAGACCGTAAGGCTATAGCCTTGCGTTTTTGCCAGGTTTGGTCAATTTTGTCATTTTTCAAAAATCCTCAAAACGATGAAAAAACGTAAGGCTATAGCCTTGCGTTTTTTTTCTCGAAATTTCGACATTTTTTCGAAAATGCTCAAAAATGCTCAAAACGGTGAAAAACGGCATGCTGAGCAAGACTGTAATGCTAGACCCTTGCGTTTTGCCAGATTTTGTCATTTTTCGAAAATCTTCAAAATCATGAAAAAACGTAAGGCTATAGCCTTGCGTTTTTTTTCTCGAAATTTCGACATTTTTTCGAAAATGCTCAAAAATGCTCAAAACGGTGAAAAACAGCATGCTGAGCAAGACTGTAATGCTATACCCTTGCGTTTTGCCAGATTTTGTCATTTTTCGAAAATCTTCAAAATCATGAAAAAACGTAAGGCTATAGCCTTGCGTTTTTTTTCTCGAAATTTCGACATTTTTTCGAAAATGCTCAAAAATGCTCAAAACGGTGAAAAACGGCATGCTGAGCAAGACTGTAATGCTATACCCTTGCGTTTTGCCAGATTTTGTCATTTTTCGAAAATCTTCAAAATCATGAAAAAACGTAAGGCTATAGCCTTGCGTTTTTTTTCTCGAAATTTCGACATTTTTTCGAAAATGCTCAAAAATGCTCAAAACGGTGAAAAACGGCATGCTGAGCAAGACTGTAATGCTATACCCTTGCACTTTTGCCAGATTTCGTCATTTTTTGAAAATCTTCAAAATCATGAAAAAACGTAAGGCTATAGCCTTGCGATTTTTTTCTCGAAATTTCGACATTTTCTCGAAAATGCTCAAAAATGCTTAAAACGGTGAAAAACAGCATGCTGAACAAGACTGTAATACTATACCCTTGCGCTTTTGCCAGATTTCGTCATTTTTCGAAAATCTTCAAAATCATGAAAAAAACGTAAGGCTATAGCCTTGCGTGTTTTTTCTCGAAATTTCGACATTTTTTCGAAAATGCTCAAAAATGCTCAAAACGGTGAAAAACGGCATGCTGAGCAAGACTGTAATGCTATACACTTGCGCTTTTGCCAGATTTCGTCATTTTTCGAAAATCTTCAAAATCATGGAAAAACGTAAGGCTATAGCCTTGCGTTTTTTTTTCTCGAAATTTCGACATTTTTTCGAAAATGCTCAAAAATGCTCAAAACGGTGAAAAACGGCATGCTGAGCAAGACTGTAATGCTATAACCTTGCGTTTTGCCAGATTTTGACATTTTTCGAAAATCTTCAAAATCATGAAAAAACGTAAGACTATAGCCTTGCGTTTTTTTTTTGTTTTTTTTTTCGAAATTTCGACATTTTTTCAAAAATGCTCCAAAATGGTCAAAACGGTGAAAAACGGCATCCTGAGCAAGACTGTAATGCTATACCCTTGCGTTTTGCCAGATTTCGTTATTTTTCGAAAATCTTCAAAATCATGAAAAAACGTAAGGCTATAGCCTTGCGTTTTTTTTCTCGAAATTTCGACATTTTTTCGAAAATGCTCAAAAATGCTCAAAATGGTGAAAAACGGCATGCTGAGCAAGACTGTAATGCTATACCCTTGCGTTTTGCCAGATTTTGTCATTTTTTCGAAAATCTTCAAAATCATGAAAAACGTAAGGCTATAGTCTTGCGTTTTTTTTCTCGAAATTTCGACATTTTTTCGAAAATGCTCAAAAATGCTCAAAATGGTGAAAAACGGCATGCTGAGCAAGACTGTGATGCTATACCCTTGTGCTTTTGCCAGATTTCGTCATTTTTCGAAAATCTTCAAAATCATGAAAAAACGTAAGGCTATAGCCTTGCGTTTTTTTTCTCGAAATTTCGACATTTTTTCGAAAATGCTCAAAAATGCTCAAAACGGTGAAAAACGGCATGCTGAGCAAGACTGTAATGCTATAACCTTGCTTTTGCCAGATTTTGTCATTTTTCGAAAATCTTCAAAATCATGAAAAAACGTAAGGCTATAGCCTTGCGTTTTTTTTTCTCGAAATTTCGACATTTTTTCAAAAATGCTCAAAAATGCTCAAAACGGTGAAAAACAGCATGCTGAGCAAGACTGTAATGCTATACCCTTGCGCTTTTGCCAGATTTCCTCATTTTTCAAAAATCTTCAAAATGATGAAAAAACGTAAGGCTATAGCCTTGCGTTTTTTTTTTCTCGAAATTTCGACATTTTTTCGAAAATGCTCAAAACGGTGAAAAACGGCATGCTGAGCAAGACTGTAATGCTATACCCTTGTGCTTTTGCCAGATTTCGTCATTTTTCGAAAATCTTCAAAATCATGAAAAACGTAAGTCTAGAGCCTTGCGTTTCTTTTCTCGAAATTTCGACATTTTTTCGAAAATGTTAAAAAATGCTCAAAATGGTGAAAAACGGCATGCTGAGCAAGACTGTGATGCTATACCCTTGTGCTTTTGCCAGATTTCGTCATTTTTCGAAAATCTTCAAAATCATGAAAAAACGTAAGGCTATAGCCTTGCGATTTTTTTCTCGAAATTTCGTCATTTTCCGAAAATGCTCAAAAATGCTCAAAGCGGTGAAAAACAGCATGCTGAACAAGACTGTAATACTATACCCTTGCGCTTTTGCCAGATTTCGTCATTTTTCGAAAATCTTCAAAATGATGAAAAAACGTAAGGCTATAGCCTTGCGTTTTTTTTCTCGAAATTTCGACATTTTTTCGAAAATGCTCAAAAATGCTCAAAACGGTGAAAAACGGCATGCTGAGCAAGACTGTAATGCTATACCCTTGCACTTTTGCCAGATTTCGTCATTTTTTGAAAATCTTCAAAATCATGAAAAAACGTAAGGCTATAGCCTTGCGTGTTTTTTCTCGAAATTTCGACATTTTTTCGAAAATGCTCAAAAATGCTCAAAACGGTGAAAAACGGCATGCTGAGCAAGACTGTAATGCTATACCCTTGCGTTTTGCCAGATTTTGTCATTTTTTGAAAATCTTCAAAATCATGAAAAAACGTAAGGCTATAGCCTTGCGTTTTTTTTCTCGAAATTTCGACATTTTTTCGAAAATGCTCAAAAATGCTCAAAACGGTGAAAAACGGCATGCTGAGCAAGACTGTAATGCTATACCCTTGCGTTTTGCCAGATTTTGTCATTTTTCGAAAATCTTCAAAATCATGAAAAAACGTAAGGCTATAGCCTTGCGTTTTTTTTCTCGAAATTTCGACATTTTTTCGAAAATGCTCAAAAATGCTCAAAACGGTGAAAAACGGCATGCTGAGCAAGACTGTAATGCTAGACCCTTGCGTCTTGCCAGATTTTGTCATTTTTCGAAAATCTTCAATAGATGAAAAAACGTAAGGCTATAGCCTTGCGTTTTTTTTCTCGAAATTTCGACATTTTTTTCGAAAATGCTCAAAAATGCTCAAAACGGTGAAAAACGGCATGCTGAGCAAGACTGTAATGCTATACCCTTGCGTTTTGCCAGATTTTGTCATTTTTCGAAAATCTTCAAAATCATGAAAAAACGTAAGGCTATAGCCTTGCGTTTTTTTTCTCGAAATTTCGACATTTTTTCGAAAATGCTCAAAAATGCTCAAAACGGTGAAAAACGGCACGCTGAGCAAGACTGTAATGCTATACCCTTGCGTTTTGCCAGATTTTGTCATTTTTCGAAAATCTTCAAAATCATGAAAAAACGTAAGGCTATAGCCTTGCGTTTTTTTTCTCGAAATTTCGACATTTTTTCGAAAATGCTCAAAAATGCTCAAAACGGTGAAAAACGGCATGCTGAGCAAGACTGTAATGCTATACCCTTGCGCTTTTGCCAGATTTCGTCATTTTTCGAAAATCTTCAAAATCATGAAAAAACGTAAGGCTATAGCCTTGCGTTTTTTTTTCTCGAAATTTCGACATTTTTTCGAAAATGCTCAAAAATGCTCAAAATGGTGAAAAACGGCATGCTGAGCAAGACTGTGATGCTATACCCTTGCGCTTTTGCCAGATTTCGTCATTTTTTGAAAATCTTCAAAATCATGGAAAAACGTAAGGCTATAGCCTTGCGTTTTTTTTTCTCGAAATTTCGACATTTTTTCGAAAATGCTCAAAAATGCTCAAAACGGTGAAAAACGGCATGCTGAGCAAGACTGTAATGCTATAACCTTGCGTTTTGCCAGATTTTGTCATTTTTCGAAAATCTTCAAAATCATGAAAAAACGTAAGACTATAGCCTTGCGTTTTTTTTTTTTGTTTTTTTTTTTCGAAATTTCGACATTTTTTCAAAAATGCTCCAAAATGGTCAAAACGGTGAAAAACGGCATGCTGAGCAAGACTGTAATGCTATACCCTTGCGTTTTGCCAGATTTCGTTATTTTTCGAAAATCTTCAAAATCATGAAAAAACGTAAGGCTATAGCCTTGCGTTTTTTTTCTCGAAATTTCGACATTTTTTTGAAAATGCTCAAAAATGCTCAAAATGGTGAAAAACGGCATGCTGAGCAAGACTGTAATGCTATACCCTTGCGTTTTGCCAGATTTTGTCATTTTTCGAAAATCTTCAAAATCATGAAAAACGTAAGGCTAGAGCCTTGCGTTTTTTTTCTCGAAATTTCGACATTTTTTCGAAAATGCTCAAAAATGCTCAAAATGGTGAAAAACGGCATGCTGAGCAAGACTGTGATGCTATACCCTTGTGCTTTTGCCAGATTTCGTCATTTTTCGAAAATCTTCAAAATCATGAAAAAACGTAAGGCTATAGCCTTGCGTTTTTTTCTCTCGAAATTTCGACATTTTTTCGAAAATGCTCAAAAATGCTCAAAACGGTGAAAAACGGCATGCTGAGCAAGACTGTAATGCTATACCCTTGCACTTTTGCCAGATTTCGTCATTTTTTGAAAATCTTCAAAATCATGAAAAAACGTAAGGCTATAGCCTTGCGTTTTTTTTTCTCGAAATTTCGACATTTTTTCAAAAATGCTCAAAAATGCTCAAAACGGTGAAAAACGGCATGCTGAGCAAGACTGTAATGCTATACCCTTGCGCTTTTGCCAGATTTCCTCATTTTTCAAAAATCTTCAAAATGATGAAAAAACGTAAGGCTATAGCCTTGCGTTTTTTTTCTCGAAATTTCGACATTTTTTCGAAAATGCTCAAAACGGTGAAAAATGGCATGCTGAGCAAGACTGTAATGCTATACCCTTGTGCTTTTGCCAGATTTCGTCATTTTTCGAAAATCTTCAAAATCATGAAAAACGTAAGTCTAGAGCCTTGCGTTTCTTTTCTCGAAATTTCGACATTTTTTCGAAAATGTTAAAAAATGCTCAAAATGGTGAAAAACGGCATGCTGAGCAAGACTGTGATGCTATACCCTTGTGCTTTTGCCAGATTTCGTCATTTTTCGAAAATCTTCAAAATCATGAAAAAACGTAAGGCTATAGCCTTGCGATTTTTTTCTCGAAATTTCGTCATTTTTCGAAAATGCTCAAAAATGCTCAAAACGGTGAAAAACAGCATGCTGAACAAGACTGTAATACTATACCCTTGCGCTTTTGCCAGATTTCGTCATTTTTCGAAAATCTTCAAAATGATGAAAAAACGTAAGGCTATAGCCTTGCGTTTTTTTTTCTCGAAATTTCGACATTTTTTCGAAAATGCTCAAAAATGCTCAAAACGGTGAAAAACGGCATGCTGAGCAAGACTGTAATGCTATACCCTTGTGTTTTGTCAGATTTTGTCATTTTTCGAAAATCTTCAAAATCATGAAAAAACGTAAGGCTATAGCCTTGCGTTTTTTTCTCAAAATTTCGACATTTTTTCGAAAATGCTCAGAAATGCTCAAAACGGTGAAAAACGGCATGCTGAGCAAGACTGTAATGCTATACCCTTGCACTTTTGCCAGATTTCGTCATTTTTTGAAAATCTTCAAAATCATGAAAAAACGTAAGGCTATAGCCTTGCGTGTTTTTTCTCGAAATTTCGACATTTTTTCGAAAATGCTCAAAAATGCTCAAAACGGTGAAAAACGGCATGCTGAGCAAGACTGTAATGCTATACCCTTGCGTTTTGCCAGATTTTGTCATTTTTTGAAAATCTTCAAAATCATGAAAAAACCTAAGGCTATAGCCTTGCGTTTTTTTTCTCGAAATTTCGACATTTTTTCGAAAATGCTCAAAAATGCTCAAAACGGTGAAAAACGGCATGCTGAGCAAGACTGTAATGCTATACCCTTGCGTTTTGCCAGATTTTGTCATTTTTCGAAAATCTTCAAAATCATGAAAAAACGTAAGGCTATAGCCTTGCGTTTTTTTTCTCGAAATTTCGACATTTTTTCGAAAATGCTCAAAAATGCTCAAAACGGTGAAAAACGGCATGCTGAGCAAGACTGTAATGCTAGACCCTTGCGTCTTGCCAGATTTTGTCATTTTTCGAAAATCTTCAATAGATGAAAAAACGTAAGGCTATAGCCTTGCGTTTTTTTTCTCGAAATTTCGACATTTTTTCGAAAATGCTCAAAAATGCTCAAAACGGTGAAAAACAGCATGCTGAGCAAGACTGTAATGCTATACCCTTGCGTTTTGCCAGATTTTGTCATTTTTCGAAAATCTTCAAAATCATGAAAAAACGTAAGGCTATAGCCTTGCGTTTTTTTTCTCGAAATTTCGACATTTTTTCGAAAATGCTCAAAAATGCTCAAAACGGTGAAAAACGGCATGCTGAGCAAGACTGTAATGCTATACCCTTGCGTTTTGCCAGATTTTGTCATTTTTCGAAAATCTTCAAAATCATGAAAAAACGTAAGGCTATAGCCTTGCGTTTTTTTTCTCGAAATTTCGACATTTTTTCGAAAATGCTCAAAAATGCTCAAAACGGTGAAAAACGGCATGCTGAGCAAGACTGTAATGCTATACCCTTGCGCTTTTGCCAGATTTCGTCATTTTTCGAAAATCTTCAAAATCATGAAAAAACGTAAGGCTATAGCCTTGCGTTTTTTTTCTCGAAATTTCGACATTTTTTCGAAAATGCTCAAAAATGCTCAAAATGGTGAAAAACGGCATGCTGAGCAAGACTGTGATGCTATACCCTTGCGCTTTTGCCAGATTTCGTCATTTTTCGAAAATCTTCAAAATCATGGAAAAACGTAAGGCTATAGCCTTGCGTTTTTTTTCTCGAAATTTCGACATTTTTTCGAAAATGCTCAAAAATGCTCAAAACGGTGAAAAACGGCATGCTGAGCAAGACTGTAATGCTATAACCTTGCGTTTTGCCAGATTTTGTCATTTTTCGAAAATCTTCAAAATCATGAAAAAACGTAAGGCTATAGCCTTGCGTTTTTTTTTTTGTTTTTTTTTCGAAATTTCGACATTTTTTCAAAAATGCTCCAAAATGGTCAAAACGGTGAAAAACGGCATGCTGAGCAAGACTGTAATGCTATACCCTTGCGTTTTGCCAGATTTCGTTATTTTTCGAAAATCTTCAAAATCATGAAAAAACGTAAGGCTATAGCCTTGCGTTTTTTTTCTCGAAATTTCGACATTTTTTCGAAAATGCTCAAAAATGCTCAAAATGGTGAAAAACGGCATGCTGAGCAAGACTGTAATGCTATACCCTTGCGTTTTGCCAGATTTTGTCATTTTTCGAAAATCTTCAAAATCATGAAAAAACGTAAGGCTATAGCCTTGCGTTTTTTTTTCTCGAAATTTCGACATTTTTTCGAAAATGCTCAAAAATGCTCAAAATGGTGAAAAACGGCATGCTGAGCAAGACTGTGATGCTATACCCTTGTGCTTTTGCCAGATTTCGTCATTTTTCGAAAATCTTCAAAATCATGAAAAAACGTAAGGCTATAGCCTTGCGTTTTTTTTCTCGAAATTTCGACATTTTTTCGAAAATGCTCAAAAATGCTCAAAACGGTGAAAAACGGCATGCTGAGCAAGACTGTAATGCTATACCCTTGCACTTTTGCCAGATTTCGTCATTTTTTGAAAATCTTCAAAATCATGAAAAAACGTAAGGCTATAGCCTTGCGTTTTTTTTCTCGAAATTTCGACATTTTTTCGAAAATGCTCAAAAATGCTCAAAACGGTGAAAAACGGCATGCTGAGCAAGACTGTAATGCTATACCCTTGCACTTTTGCCAGATTTCGTCATTTTTTGAAAATTTTCAAAATCATGAAAAAAGCGTAAGGCTATAGCCTTGCGTGTTTTTTTCTCGAAATTTCGACATTTTTTCGAAAATGCTCAAAAATGCTCAAAACGGTGAAAAACGGCATGCTGAGCAAGACTGTAATGCTATACACTTGCGCTTTTGCCAGATTTCGTCATTTTTCGAAAATCTTCAAAATGATGGAAAAACGTAAGGCTATAGCCTTGCGTTTTTTTTCTCGAAATTTCAACATTTTTTCGAAAATGCTCAAAAATGCTCAAAACGGTGAAAAATGGCATGCTGAGCAAGACTGTAATGCTATACCCTTGCGTTTTGCCAGATTTTGTCATTTTTCGAAAATCTTCAAAATCATGAAAAAACGTAAGACTATAGTCTTGCGTTTTTTTTTTTTGTTTTTTTTTCAAAATTTCGACATTTTTTCAAAAATGCTCAAAAATGCTCAAAACGGTGAAAAACGGCATGCTGAGCAAGACTGTAATGCTATACCCTTGCGTTTTGCCAGATTTCGTTATTTTTCGAAAATCTTCAAAATCATGAAAAAACGTAAGGCTATAGCCTTGCGTTTTTTTTCTCGAAATTTCGACATTTTTTCGAAAATGCTCAAAAATGCTCAAAATGGTGAAAAACGGCATGCTGAGCAAGACTGTAATGCTATACCCTTGCGTTTTGCCAGATTTTGTCATTTTTCGAAAATCTTCAAAATCATGAAAAACGTAAGGCTAGAGCCTTGCGTTTTTTTTCTCGAAATTTCGACATTTTTTCGAAAATGCTCAAAAATGCTCAAAATGGTGAAAAACGGCATGCTGAGCAAGACTGTGATGCTATACCCTTGTGCTTTTGCCAGATTTCGTCATTTTTCGAAAATCTTCAAAATCATGAAAAAACGTAAGGCTATAGCCTTGCGTTTTTTTTCTCGAAATTTCGACATTTTTTCGAAAATGCTCAAAAATGCTCAAAACGGTGAAAAACGGCATGCTGAGCAAGACTGTAATGCTATAACCTTGCTTTTGCCAGATTTTGTCATTTTTCGAAAATCTTCAAAATCATGAAAAAACGTAAGGCTATAGCCTTGCGTTTTTTTTTTTTCGAAATTTCGACATTTTTTCAAAAATGCTCAAAAATGCTCAAAACGGTGAAAAACAGCATGCTGAGCAAGACTGTAATGCTATACCCTTGCGCTTTTGCCAGATTTCCTCATTTTTCGAAAATCTTCAAAATGATGAAAAAACGTAAGGCTATAGCCTTGCGTTTTTTTTCTCGAAATTTCGACATTTTTTCGAAAATGCTCAAAACGGTGAAAAATGGCATGCTGAGCAAGACTGTAATGCTATACCCTTGTGCTTTTGCCAGATTTCGTCATTTTTCGAAAATCTTCAAAATCATGAAAAAACGTAAGGCTATAGCCTTGCGTTTTTTTTCTCGAAATTTCGACATTTTTTCGAAAATGTTAAAAAATGCTCAAAATGGTGAAAAACGGCATGCTGAGCAAGACTGTAATGCTATACCCTTGTGCTTTTGCCAGATTTCGTCATTTTTCGAAAATCTTCAAAATCATGAAAAAACGTAAGGCTATAGCCTTGCGATTTTTTTCTCGAAATTTCGTCATTTTTCGAAAATGCTCAAAAATGCTCAAAACGGTGAAAAACAGCATGCTGAACAAGACTGTAATACTATACCCTTGCGCTTTTGCCAGATTTCGTCATTTTTCGAAAATCTTCAAAATGATGAAAAAACGTAAGGCTATAGCCTTGTGTTTTTTTTCTCGAAATTTCGACATTTTTTCGAAAATGCTCAAAAATGCTCAAAACGGTGAAAAACGGCATGCTGAGCAAGACTGTAATGCTATACCCTTGCGTTTTGCCAGATTTTGTCATTTTTCGAAAATCTTCAAAATCATGAAAATACGTAAGGCTATAGCCTTGCGTTTTTTTCTCGAAATTTCGACATTTTTTCGAAAATGCTCAAAATGCTCAAAACGGTGAAAAACGGCATGCTGAGCAAGACTGTAATGCTATACCCTTGCACTTTTGCCAGATTTCGTCATTTTTTGAAAATCTTCAAAATCATGAAAAAACGTAAGGCTATAGCCTTGCGTGTTTTTTCTCGAAATTTCGACATTTTTTCGAAAATGCTCAAAAATGCTCAAAACGGTGAAAAACGGCATGCTGAGCAAGACTGTAATGCTATACCCTTGCGTTTTGCCAGATTTTGTCATTTTTCGAAAATCTTCAAAATCATGAAAAAACGTAAGGCTATAGCCTTGCGTTTTTTTTCTCGAAATTTCGACATTTTTTCGAAAATGCTCAAAAATGCTCAAAACGGTGAAAAACGGCATGCTGAGCAAGACTGTAATGCTATACCCTTGCGTTTTGCCAGATTTTGTCATTTTTTCGAAAATCTTCAAAAGCATGAAAAAACGTAAGGCTATAGCCTTGCGTTTTTTTTCTCGAAATTTCGACATTTTTTCGAAAATGCTCAAAAATGCTCAAAACGGTGAAAAACAGCATGCTGAGCAAGACTGTAATGCTATACCCTTGCGTTTTGCCAGATTTTGTCATTTTTCGAAAATCTTCAAAATCATGAAAAAACGTAAGGCTATAGCCTTGCGTTTTTTTTCTCGAAATTTCGACATTTTTTCGAAAATGCTCAAAAATGCTCAAAACGGTGAAAAACGGCACGCTGAGCAAGACTGTAATGCTAGACCCTTGCGTTTTGCCAGATTTTGTCATTTTTCGAAAATCTTCAAAATCATGAAAAAACGTAAGGCTATAGCCTTGCGTTTTTTTTTCTCGAAATTTCGACATTTTTTCGAAAATGCTCAAAAATGCTCAAAACGGTGAAAAACGGCATGCTGAGCAAGACTGTAATGCTATACCCTTGCACTTTTGCCAGATTTCGTCATTTTTCGAAAATCTTCAAAATCATGAAAAAACGTAAGGCTATAGCCTTGCGTGTTTTTTCTCGAAATTTCGACATTTTTTCGAAAATGCTCAAAAATGCTCAAAACGGTGAAAAACGGCATGCTGAACAAGACTGTAATACTATACCCTTGCGCTTTTGCCAGATTTCGTCATTTTTCGAAAATCTTCAAAATGAAGAAAAAACGTAAGGCTATAGCCTTGCGTTTTTTTTCTCGAAATTTCGACATTTTTCGAAAATGCTCAAAAATGCTCAAAACGGTGAAAAACAGCATGTTGAACAAGACTGTAATACTATACCCTTGCGCTTTTGCCAGATTTCGTCATTTTTCGAAAATCTTCAAAATGAAGAAAAAACGTAAGGCTATAGCCTTGCGTTTTTTTTCTCGAAATTTCGACATTTTTTCGAAAATGCTCAAAAATGCTCAAAACGGTGAAAAACAGCATGTTGAACAAGACTGTAATACTATACCCTTGCGCTTTTGCCAGATTTCGTCATTTTTCGAAAATCTTCAAAATGAAGAAAAAACGTAAGGCTATAGCCTTGCGTTTTTTTTCTCGAAATTTCGACATTTTTTCGAAAATGCTCAAAAATGCTCAAAACGGTGAAAAACAGCATGTTGAACAAGACTGTAATGCTATACCCTTGTGCTTTTGCCAGATTTCGTCATTTTTCGAAAATCTTCAAAATCATGAAAAAACGTAAGGCTATAGCCTTGCGTTTTTTTTCTCGAAATTTCGACATTTTTTCGAAAATGCTCAAAAATGCTCAAAACAGTGAAAAACGGCATGCTGAGCAAGACTGTAATGCTATACCCTTGCGCTTTTGCCAGATTTTGTCATTTTTTGAAAATCTTCAAAATCATGAAAAAACGTAAGGCTATAGCCTTGCGTGTTTTTTCTCGAAATTTCGACATTTTTTCAAAAATGCTCCAAAATGCTCAAAACGGTGAGAAAGGGCATGCTGAGCAAGACTGTAATGCTATACCCTTGCGCTTTTGCCAGATTTCGTCATTTTTCGAAAATCTTCAAAATCATGAAAAAACGTAAGGCTATAGCCTTGCGATTTTTTTCTCGAAATTTCGACATTTTTTCGAAAATGCTCAAAAATGCTCAAAACGGTGAAAAACAGCATGCTGAACAAGACTGTAATACTATACCCTTGCGCTTTTGCCAGATTTCGTCATTTTTCGAAAATCTTCAAAATGAAGAAAAAACGTAAGGCTATAGCCTTGCGTTTTTTTTCTCGAAATTTCGACATTTTTTCGAAAATGCTCAGAAATGCTCAAAACGGTGAAAAACGGCATGCTGAGCAAGACTGTAATGCTATACCCTTGCGTTTTGCCAGATTTTGTCATTTTTCGAAAATCTTCAAAATCATGAAAAAACGTAAGGCTATAGCCTTGCATTTTTTTTCTCGAAATTTCGACATTTTTTCAAAAATGCTCCAAAATGGTCAAAACGGTGAAAAACGGCATCCTGAGCAAGACTGTAATGCTATACCCTTGCGTTTTGCCAGATTTCGTTATTTTTCAAAAATCTTCAAAATCATGAAAAAACGTAAGGCTATAGCCTTGCTTTTTTTTTCTCGAAATTTCGACATTTTTTCGAAAATGCTCAAAAATGCTCAAAACGGTGAAAAACAGCATGCTGAACAAGACTGTAATACTATACCCTTGCGCTTTTGCCAGATTTCGTCATTTTTCGAAAATCTTCAAAATGATGAAAAAATGTAAGGCTATAGCCTTGCGTTTTTTTCTCGAAATTTCGACATTTTTTCGAAAATGCTCAAAAATGCTCAAAACGGTGAAAAACAGCATGCTAAGCAAGACTGTAATACTATACCCTTGCGCTTTTGCCAGATTTCGTCATTTTTCGAAAATCTTCAAAATGATGAAAAAACGTAAGGCTATAGCCTTGCGTTTTTTTTCTCGAAATTTCGACATTTTTTCAAAAATACTCCAAAATGGTCAAAACGGTGAAAAACGGCATCTGAGCAAGACTGTAATGCTATACCCTTGCGTTTTGCCAGATTTCGTTATTTTTCAAAAATCTTCAAAATCATGAAAAAACGTAAGGTATAGCCTTGCTTTTTTTTTTCTCGAAATTTCGACATTTTTTCGAAAATGCTCAAAAATGCTCAAAAGGGTGAAAAACGGCATGCTGAACAAGACTGTAATACTATACCCTTGCGCTTTTGCCAGATTTTGTCATTTTTTGAAAATCTTCAAAATCATGAAAAAACGTAAGGCTATAGCCTTGCGTGTTTTTTTCTCGAAATTTCGACATTTTTTCAAAAATGCTCCAAAATGCTCAAAACGGTGAAAAAGGGCATGCTGAGCAAGACTGTAATGCTATACCCTTGCGCTTTTGCCAGATTTCGTCATTTTTCGAAAATCTTCAAAATCATGAAAAAACGTAAGGCTATAGCCTTGCGATTTTTTTCTCGAAATTTCGACATTTTTTCGAAAATGCTCAAAAATGCTCAAAACGGTGAAAAACAGCATGCTGAACAAGACTGTAATACTATACCCTTGCGCTTTTGCCAGATTTCGTCATTTTTCGAAAATCTTCAAAATGATGAAAAAACGTAAGGCTATAGCCTTGCGTTTTTTTTCTCGAAATTTCGACATTTTTTCAAAAATGCTCAAAAATGCTCAAAACGGTGAAAAACAGCATGTTGAACAAGACTGTAATACTATACCCTTGCGCTTTTGCCAGATTTCCTCATTTTTCGAAAATCTTCAAAATGATGAAAAAACGTAAGGCTATAGCCTTGCGTTTTTTTTTCTCGAAATTTCGACATTTTTTCGAAAATGCTCAAAAATGCTCAAAACGGTGAAAAACGGCATGCTGAGCAAGACTGTAATGCTATAACCTTGCGTTTTGTCAGATTTTGTCATTTTTCGAAAATCTTCAAAATCATGAAAAAACGTAAGGCTATAGCCTTGCGTTTTTTTTCTCGAAATTTCGACATTTTTTCGAAAATGCTCAGAAATGCTCAAAACGGTGAAAAACGGCATGCTGAGCAAGACTGTAATGCTATACCCTTGCGTTTTGCCAGATTTTGTCATTTTTCGAAAATCTTCAAAATCATGAAAATACGTAAGGCTATAGCCTTGCATTTTTTTTCTCGAAATTTCGACATTTTTTCAAAAATGCTCCAAAATGGTCAAAGCGGTGAAAAACAGCATGCTGAGCAAGACTGTAATGCTATACCCTTGCGTTTTGCCAGATTTCGTCATTTTTCGAAAATCTTCAAAATCATGAAAAAACGTAAGGCTATAGCCTTGCGTTTTTTTTTCTCGAAATTTCGACATTTTTTCGAAGATGCTCAAAAATGCTCAAAACGGTGAAAAACAGCATGCTGAACAAGACTGTAATACTATACCCTTGCGCTTTTGCCAGATTTCGTCATTTTTCGAAAATCTTCAAAATGATGAAAAAACGTAAGGCTATAGCCTTGCGTTTTTTTCTCTCGAAATTTCGACATTTTTCGAAAATGCTCAAAAATGCTCAAAACAGTGAAAAACGGCATGCTGAGCAAGACTGTAATGCTATACCCTTGCGCTTTTGCCAGATTTCGTCATTTTTCGAAAATCTTCAAAATCATGAAAAAACGTAAGGCTATAGCCTTGCGATTTTTTTCTCGAAATTTCGACATTTTTTCAAAAATGCTCAAAAATGCTCAAAACGGTGAAAAACAGCATGTTGAACAAGACTGTAATACTATACCCTTGCGCTTTTGCCAGATTTCCTCATTTTTCGAAAATCTTCAAAATGATGAAAAAACGTAAGGCTATAGCCTTGCGTTTTTTTTCTCGAAATTTCGACATTTTTTCGAAAATGCTCAAAAATGCTCAAAACGGTGAAAAACGGCATGCTGAGCAAGACTGTAATGCTATAACCTTGCGTTTTGTCAGATTTTGTCATTTTTCGAAAATCTTCATAATCATGAAAAAACGTAAGGCTATAGCCTTGCGTTTTTTTTCTCGAAATTTCGACATTTTTTCGAAAATGCTCAGAAATGCTCAAAACGGTGAAAAACGGCATGCTGAGCAAGACTGTAATGCTATACCCTTGCGAAAATCTTCAAAATCATGAAAAAACGTAAGGCTATAGCCTTGCGATTTTTTCTCGAAATTTCGACATTTTTTCGAAAATGCTCAAAAATGGTCAAAACGTGTGAAAAACGGCATCCTGAGCAAGACTGTAATGCTATACCCTTGCGTTTTGCCAGATTTCGTTATTTTTCAAAAATCTTCAAAATCATGAAAAAACGTAAGGCTATAGCCTTGCTTTTTTTTCTCGAAATTTCGACATTTTTTCGAAAATGCTCAAAAATGCTCAAAAGGGTGAAAAACAGCATGCTGAACAAGACTGTAATGCTATACCCTTGCGCTTTTGCCAGATTTCGTCATTTTTCGAAAATCTTCAAAATGATGAAAAAACGTAAGGCTATAGCCTTGCGTTTTTTTCTCGAAATTTCGACATTTTTTCGAAAATGCTCAAAAATGCTCAAAACGGTGAAAAACGGCATGCTGAGCAAGACTGTAATGCTATACCCTTGCGCTTTTGCCAGATTTCGTCATTTTTCGAAAATCTTCAAAATGATGAAAAAATGTAAGGCTATAGCCTTGCGTTTTTTTCTCGAAATTTCGACATTTTTTCGAAAATGCTCAAAAATGCTCAAAACGGTGAAAAACAGCATGCTGAGCAAGACTGTAATACTATACCCTTGCGCTTTTGCCAGATTTCGTCATTTTTCGAAAATCTTCAAAATGATGAAAAAACGTAAGGCTATAGCCTTGCATTTTTTTTTCTCGAAATTTCGACATTTTTTCAAAAATGCTCCAAAATGCTCAAAACGGTGAAAAACGGCATGCTGAGCAAGACTGTAATGCTATACCCTTGCGTTTTGCCAGATTTCGTCATTTTTCGAAAATCTTCAAAATCATGAAAAAACGTAAGGCTATAGCCTTGCTTTTTTTTCCTCGAAATTTCGACATTTTTTCGAAAATGCTCAAAAATGCTCAAAAGGGTGAAAAACAGCATGCTGAACAAGACTGTAATACTATACCCTTGCGCTTTTGCCAGATTTCGTCATTTTTCGAAAATCTTCAAAATGATGAAAAAACGTAAGGCTATAGCCTTGCGTTTTTTTTCTCGAAATTTCGACATTTTTTCGAAAATGCTCAAAAATGCTCAAAACGGTGAAAAACGGCATGCTGAGCAAGACTGTAATGCTATACCCTTGCGCTTTTGCCAGATTTCGTCATTTTTCGAAAATCTTCAAAATGAAGAAAAAACGTAAGGCTATAGCCTTGCGTTTTTTTTTCTCGAAATTTCGACATTTTTTCGAAAATGCTCAAAAATGCTCAAAACGGTGAAAAACAGCATGCTGAACAAGACTGTAATACTATACCCTTGCGCTTTTGCCAGATTTCGTCATTTTTCGAAAATCTTCAAAATGAAGAAAAAACGTAAGGCTATAGCCTTGCGTTTTTTTTCTCGAAATTTCGACATTTTTTCGAAAATGCTCAAAAATGCTCAAAACGGTGAAAAACGGCATGCTGAGCAAGACTGTAATGCTATACCCTTGCGCTTTTGCCAGACTTCGTCATTTTTCGAAAATCTTCAAAATCATGAAAAAACGTAAGGCTATAGCCTTGCGTTTTTTTTTTCTCGAAATTTCGACATTTTTTCGAAAATGTTCAAAAATGCTCAAAACGGTGAAAAACGGCAATGCTGAGCAAGACTGTAATGCTATACCCTTGCGCTTTTGCCAGATTTTGTCATTTTTGAAAATCTTCAAAATCATGAAAAAACGTAAGGCTATAGCCTTGCGTTTTTTTTCTCGAAATTTCGACATTTTTTCAAAAATGCTCCAAAATGCTCAAAACGGTGAGAAAGGGCATGCTGAGCAAGACTGTAATGCTATACCCTTGCGCTTTTGCCAGATTTCGTCATTTTTCGAAAATCTTCAAAATCATGAAAAAACGTAAGGCTATAGCCTTGCGATTTTTTTCTCGAAATTTCGACATTTTTTCGAAAATGCTCAAAAATGCTCAAAACGGTGAAAAACAGCATGCTGAACAAGACTGTAATACTATACCCTTGCGCTTTTGCCAGATTTCGTCATTTTTCGAAAATCTTCAAAATGATGAAAAAAACGTAAGGCTATAGCCTTGCGTTTTTTTCTCGAAATTTCGACATTTTTCGAAAATGCTCAAAAATGCTCAAAACGGTGAAAAACGGCATGCTGAGCAAGACTGTAATGCTATACCCTTGCGTTTTGCCAGATTTTGTCATTTTTCGAAAATCTTCAAAATCATGAAAATACGTAAGGCTATAGCCTTGCATTTTTTTCTCGAAATTTCGACATTTTTTCAAAAATGCTCCAAAATGGTCAAAACGGTGAAAAACGGCATCCTGAGCAAGACTGTAATGCTATACCCTTGCGTTTTGCCAGATTTCGTTATTTTTCAAAAATCTTCAAAATCATGAAAAAACGTAAGGCTATAGCCTTGCTTTTTTTTTTCTCGAAATTTCGACATTTTTTCGAAAATGCTCAAAAATGCTCAAAAGGGTGAAAAACAGCATGCTGAACAAGACTGTAATACTATACCCTTGCGCTTTTGCCAGATTTCGTCATTTTTCGAAAATCTTCAAAATGATGAAAAAACGTAAGGCTATAGCCTTGCGTTTTTTTTCTCGAAATTTCGACATTTTTTCGAAAATGCTCAAAAATGCTCAAAACGGTGAAAAACAGCATGCTGAGCAAGACTGTAATACTATACCCTTGCGCTTTTGCCAGATTTCCTCATTTTTCGAAAATCTTCAAATGATGAAAAAACGTAAGGCTATAGCCTTGCATTTTTTTTCTCGAAATTTCGACATTTTTTCAAAATACTCAAAATGGTCAAAACGGTGAAAAACGGCATCCTGAGCAAGACTGTAATGCTATACCTTGCGTTTGCCAGATTTCGTTTTTTCAAAATCTTCAAATCATGAAAAAACGTAAGGTATAGCCTTGCCTTTTTTTTTCTCGAAATTTCGACATTTTTTCGAAAATGCTCAAAAAATGCTCAAAAGGGTGAAAACAGCATGCTGAACAAGACTGTAATACTATACCCTTGCGCTTTTTGCCAGATTTTGTCATTTTTGAAAATCTTCAAAATCATGAAAAAACGTAAGGCTATAGCTTGCGTTTTTTTTCTCGAAATTTCGACATTTTTTCAAAAATGCTCCAAAATGCTCAAAACGGTGAGAAAGGGCATGCTGAGCAAGACTGTAATGCTATACCCTTGAGCTTTTTGCCAGATTTCGTCATTTTTCGAAAATCTTCAAAATCATGAAAAACGTAAGGCTATAGCCTGCGATTTTTTTCTCGAAATTTCGACATTTTTTTCGAAAAATGCTCAAAAATGCTCAAAACGGTGAAAAACGGCATGCTGAACAGACTGTAATACTATACCCTTGCGCTTTTGCCAGATTTGTCATTTTTCGAAAATCTTCAAAATGATGAAAAAACAACGTAAGGCTATAGCCTTGCGTTTTTTTTTTCTCGAAATTTCGACATTTTTCAAAAATGCTCCATCTAAAAATGCTAAAACGGTGAAAAACAGCATGTTGAAACAAGACTGTAATACTATACCATTGCGCTTTTGCCAGTTTTCTCATTTTTCGAAAATCTTCAAATCTGATGAAAAACGTAAGGCTATAGCTTGCGTTTTTTTTCTCGAAATTTCGACATTTTTTCGAAAATGCTCAAAAATGCTCAAAAACGGTTGCAAAAACGGCATGCTGAGCAAGACTGTAATGCTATAACCTTGCGTTTTGTCAGATTTCTGTCATTTTTTAGAAAATCTTCTCAAATCATGAAAAACGTAAGGCTATAGCCTTGCGTTTTTTTTTTCTCGAAATTTCGACATTTTTTCGAAAATGCTCAGAAATGCTCAAAAACGGTGAAAAACGGCATGCTGAGCAAGACTGTAAATGCATACACCCTTGCGTTTTGCCAGATTTGTCATTTTTCGAAAATCTTCCAAATCATGAAAAAACGTAAGGCTATAGCCTTGCATTTTTTCTCTCTCGAAATTTCGACATTTTTTTCAAAAATGCTCCAAAATGGTCAAAGCGGTGAAAAAACGGCATCCTGAGCAAGACTGTAATGCTATACCCTTGCGTTTTGCCAGATTTCGTAATTTTTCAAAATCTCTTCAATCATGAAAAAAACGTAAGGCTATAGCCTTGCTTTTTTTTTTTCTCGAAATTTCGACATTTTTTCGAAGATGCTCAAAAATGCTCAAAAGGGTGAAAAAACAGCATGCTGAAAAAGACTGTAATACTATACCCTTGCGCTTTTTGCCAGATTTCGTCATTTTTAGAAATCTTCAAATGATGAAAAAAACGTAAGGCTATAGCCTTGCGTTTTTTCTCTCGAAATTTCGACATTTTTTCGAATGCTAAAAATGTCTCACAAACAGTGAAAAACGGCATGCTCTGGACAAGGACTGTAATGCTTAAACCTTGCGCTTTTGCCAGATTTCGTTATTTTTTTGAAAATCTTCAAAATAAAAATATGAAAAAACGTAAGGCTATAGCCGTGCGATTTTTTTTCTCGAAATTTCGACATTTTTTCGAAAATGCTCAAATATGCTCAAAACGGCGGTGAAAAACAGCATTCGAACAAGCAATGTAATACTATACCCTTGCGCTTTTGCCAGATTTCCTCATTTTTCGAAAATCTCATCAAAATGAATGAAAAAAAGTTAAGGCTATAGCCTTGAGTTCGTTTTTTTTCTCTCGAAATTTCGACATTTTTTCGAAAATGCTCAAAAATGCTCAAACGGTGAAAAACGGCATGCTGAGCAAGACTGGTAATGCTATACCTTGCGTTTTGTCAGATTTTGTCATTTTTCGAAATCTTAAATCATGAAAAAACGTAAGGCATATAGCCTTGCGTTTTTTTTCTCGAAATTTCGAGAATTTTTTCGAAAATGCTCAGAAAATGCTCAAAACGGTGAAAAAAGGCAGTGAGAAAAGATGTAATGCTATTGCCTTGCAGAAACCTATTCAAAATATGACAAAAAGTAAGGCTATAGCCTTGCATTTTTTTTCTCGAAATTTCGACATTTTTTCAAAAATGCTCCAAAATGGTCAAAACGTGTGAAAAACGGCATCCTGAGCAAGACTGTAATGCTCTATACCTTGCGTTTTGCCAGATTTCGTTATTTTTCAAAAATCTTCAAAATCATGAAAAAACGTAAGGCTATAGCCTTGCTTTTTTTCTTCTCGAAATTTCGACATTTTTCGAAATGCTCAAAAATGCTCAAAACGGTGAAAAACAGCATGCTGAACAAGACGGTATTCTATAACCTTGCGCTTTTGCCAGATTTCGTCATTTTTCGAAAATCTTCAAAATGATGAAAAACGTAAGGCTATAGCTTGCGTTTTTTTTTCTCGAAATTTCGACATTTTTTCAAAATGCTCAAAAATGCTCAAAACGGTGAAAAACGGCATGCTGAGCAAAGACTGTAATGCTATCCTTGCGCTTTGCCAGATTTCGTCATTTTTCGAAAATCTTCAAAATGATGAAAAACAAACGTAGGCTATAGCCTTGCATTTTTTTTCTCGAAATTTCGAAATTTTTTCAAAAATACTCCAAAATGGTCAAAACGGTGAAAAACGGCATCCTGAGCAAGACTGTAATGCTATACCCTTGCGCTTTTGCCAGATTTCGTTATTTTTCAAAAATCTTCAAAATCATGAAAAACGTAAGCTATAGCCTTGCTTTTTTTTTTCTCGAAAATTTCGACATTTTTTCGAAAATGCTCAAAAATGCTCAAAAGGCGTGAACCAACAGCATGCTGATCAAGACTGTAATACTATACCCTTGCGCTTTTGCAAGATTTCGTCATTTTTCGAAAATCTTCAAAATGATGAAAAAACGTAAGGCTATAGCCTTGCGTTTTTTTTCTCGAAATTTCGACATTTTTTTAAAATGCTCAAAAATGCTCAAAACGGTGAAAAACGGCATGCTGAGCAAGATTGTAATGCTATCCCTTGCGCTTTTGCCAGATTTCGTCACTTTTTCGAAATCTTCAAAATCATGGAAAAAATCGTAAGGCTATAGCCTTGCGTTTTTTTCTCGAAATTTCGACATTTTTTCGAAAATGCTCAAATGCACTCAAAATGCCAGAATGTGAAAACAGCATGCTGAGCAAGACTGTAATACTATACCCTTGCGCTTTTGCCAGATTTCTCATTTTTCGAAATCTTCAAAATGATGAAAAAACGTAAGGCTATAGCCTTGCATTTTTTTTTCTCGAAATTTCGACATTTTTTCAAAATACTCCAAAATGGTCAAAACGGTGGAAATAAAAACGGCATCCTGAGCAAGACTGTAATGCTATACCCTTGCGTTTTGCCAGATTTCGTTATTTTTCAAAAATCTCTCAAAATCATGAAAAAACGTAAGGTATAGCCTTGCTTTTTTTTTTTCGAAATTTCGACATTTTTTCGAAAATGCTCAAAAATGCTCAAAAGGGTGAAAAACAGCATGCTGAACAAGACTGTAATACTATACCCTTGCGCTTTTGCCAGATTTGTCATTTTTTGAAAATCTTCAAATATCATGAAAAACGTAAGGCTATAGCTTGCGTGTTATTTCTCGAAATTTCGACATTTTTTCAAATACTGCTCCAAAATGCTCAAAAACGGTGAGGAAAGGGATGCTGAGCAAGACTGTAATGCTATACTTGCGTTTTGCCAGATTTCGTCATTTTTCGTCCAAATTTCAAAATCACTGAAAAAACGTAAGGCTATAGCCTTGCGATTTTTTTCTCGAAATTTCGACATTTTTTCGAAAATGCTCAAAAAATGCTCAAAACGGTGAAAAAAACAGGCTGAACAAGACTGTAATACTATACCTTGCTTTTGCCAGATTTCGTTTTTCACCGTATGGCTTTCGTTCTTTTTTTCTTTCGAAATTTTACTATTCTACCTCTCCCTTGATTCTTTTCGAATTTTCGCTTTTGCCAGTTACTGCTCTTCGTCCATTTTTTCGTCATTTTTCGAAAATCTTCAAAATGATGAAAAAACGTAAGGCTATAGCCTTGCGTTTTTTTTCTCGAAATTTCGACATTTTTTCAAAAAATGCTCAAAAATGCTCAAAACGGTGAAAAAACAGCATGTTGAAACAAGATGTAATACTATACCCTTGCGCTTTTGCCAGATTTCCTCATTTTTCGAAAATCTTCAAAATGATGAAAAAACGTAAGGCTATAGCCTTGCGTTTTTTTTTTTTCTCGAAATTTCGACATTTTTAGAAAATGCTCAAAAATGCTCAAAACGGTGAAAAACAAAATGCTGAGCCAAGACTGTAATGCTATAACCTTGCGTTTTGTCAGATTTGGTCATTTTTAGAAAATCTTCAAAATCATGAAAAAAAGTAAGGCTATAGCCTTGCGTTTTTTTTCTCTCGAAATTTCGAATTTTTTCGAAAATGCTCAGTAATGCTCAAAACGGTGAAAAACGGCATGCTGAGCAAGACTGTAATGCTATACCTTGCGTTTTGCCAGATTTTGTCATTTTTCGAAAATCTTCCAAATCATGAAAATACGTAAGGCTAAGCCTTGCATTTTTTCTCTCGAAATTTCGCATTTTTTCAAAAATGCTCCAAAATGGTCAAAGCGGTAAACAAACGGCATCCTGAGCAAGACTGCTGTAATGCTATACCCTTGCGTTTTGCCCAGATTTCGTTATTTTTCAAAAATCTTCAAAATCATGAAAAAACGTAAGGCTATAGCCTTGCTTTTTTTTTTTCTCGAAATTTTCGACATTTTTCGAAGATGCTCAAAAACTCAACTCAAAAGGTGAAAAACAGCATGCTGAACAAGACTGTAATACTAATACCCTTGCGCTTTTGCCAGATTTCGTCATTTTTCGAAATATCTTCAAAATGATGAAAAAACGTAAGGCTATAGCCTTGCGTTTTTTTCTCTCGAAATTTCGACATTTTTTCGAAAATGCTCAAAAATGCTCAAAACAGTGAAAAAACGGCATGCTGAGCAAGACTGTAATGCTATACCCTTGCGCTTTTGCCAGATTTCGTCATTTTTTGAAATTCTTCAAAATCATGAAAAACGTAAGGCTATAGCCTTGCGATTTTTTTCTCGAAATTTCGACATTTTTTCAAAAATGCTCCAAAATGCCCTCAACTAACGGTGCAATCAAACAGCATG